>CM033719.1:61835523-63037671 GCA_019671005.1 Hibiscus mutabilis
CCGACCAATTATTGATCTCTAATTATTACTCCATAAATATCATGATTGATACTTTTATTAGAATTATATTACAGTAAAATATTTACCCAATGTATAAAAATGTAATAAAATTGGATGATGTTCATCCTAGTAAAACCAGGTTCAATCGTTTTGTCTGTAAAGTATGTGTGCATTGTCAAAGGGTTAAAAATACATGTGAACATCTGCTACCATGTAATCACCTTTAGACTATTCAAAAAATATAATAAAATCAACCAACAATCAGTTGGTCTAATGAGATGATGCACTAGGTTCCTTAAGTAATATCAGGGGTTCTACTCCTGCGTTGAAAATGGAGAAAATTAGATTGGAAGAGTCACCTTATAATAAACCTCTATATACCCTGTCTGAATTAGTCAGTCAATGAGTTTGATAACGGTGGTTAACCAAACACTACAACAAATTTTTCGATTAGTGACAAAATTTCTATATGACGTGAATAACGTCACAGAACATACCATAAAGGTGACGATTATTTGTTTTCGTCACATTTAGTGATTGATGATACATCTTTTATGACAATTTTTTAAAAATGTCATTTATTTTCGTCCCTATATGTTTGGACTCAAAATTTACCTCCAAAAATTTGGTGGAAAACTTTTAAACGACGTTTAAAAAAAAGGACGACATTGTAAAAGCGTCACCAATAAAATGGAAGCATTAGTGATGAATTATTACTATAATGATTCAATTTGAATTAGTGACGTTGTAAATTTGTCAGTAATAAATTTTATTTGTGACAATTTGATTTTCATATTTTATAGAATATAAAAGGTGATGTTTTATTCATTCCAAAAAATATGTTTAATGTGAAGGAAGTAATTATTTTTTATATTTTTCTTTTATATGAAAGTTTTAAAAAATATCATGAGGTTGTGTCACTTAATATTTGACGTCAAGAATTAACATAAAAATGGTTGAAAAAAATATTAGTGATATGTTGTACGTGTCACCAATTGAAAATTTTATTAGTGACGAATTTTAAAATATTTATATGTATATGTATATTTAAGACCTCTTTTTTACTAAAAAGTAATCTTTAGTTTAACATGTCAAAGTCGAGTGTGAATAAGAAAATAAGATAGCCTTAATGAACAATGCAATTTTGGGAGAAAATTTCAATAGATTTATCCATTGTTATTTATACATTCCATTAATTTGGTCATAATTTAGTTATAAATAATTTATTTTTTAATTTTAATTAGATAGTTACACGTGTTACGACCTGGTTAAAAGAAAATAAATAAAAGAAGCGAAGGAACGACAGGACTCAAACTTTGGAGGGGAAAGGAAATGGGGGCATGATTAAACCATTGGTCCAAAGATAATCTTGTAATCACATTTAGACTATTTAAAAAAAACTCTTAAATTCGAATTGTGGGGCTTAAGCAAGGAAATCCAGAAATTTTGACTAAATTGTATATATTAAAAAAGTTGGGGTCAAAAGTATGGATTTGAAAAGCTAAGTGTTGCTTCTGAAAAAAAAAACCCTAGAAAATGTACGGAATAATCCCATAGTCTGCCCATTTTTAATTTATGGAATTAGATCCCCTTCAGGGCACCGCTATTCCTTTTCAAGTTTTTTTTCTTTCAAAAAACACTAAGAAAAAAAACGAAAGAGTCCCCCTCTAACCACATCGTTGCCGCTCTGCGTCCCAATTCTCTGACTGCCGTCGTTCGCTCAGCTCTGGTCATCCGGCCCTTGAAAGCCACCGTTGCTTGATAAGTCCTCACCACTTTTCAAACCGCCCAAACTTTACTCTGCTGCGCGCCGATGTTCTCACCCTGTACTGCTTACAAAGAGTTACAGTTTTACTGTTGAGATGCGATAAATCCAACCAGAATTTCGATTATCAAAAAAAAATTGAAAAAAAAATTGAATTTTCTCATTTCATAGAAGATACAACTTCTCCATAATGTCATCCAACAAAAAAAAATTGAATTTTCTCATTTCATAGAAGATACAACTTCTCCATAATGTCATCCAAATTCATAGATAGGTTGGTTTCATTTTCGTATTACAGTACTCTTTTTCCCCTGCCATTATAGTAAATGTGAAATGTGATGTCAGGACAAGCAGTAGAACATGGATTGTTGTGGAAGCAATCACTGCCTCATTCTTATAGTTATTGCTACTAAAATGTTGCAGGTGAAGACATGCTCCACAAGTTTAGGCAATGGCAGTAGGGATGCAGGACAGCGGCGCAGCAGACAACCTTAAATTAGGGGTGTTCGTATCGGGTATCCGAATTTTCGGATATTAAAAAGTTTGTCCGTGACCCGGCCCATATGTAATACCCATTTTTTATCTGGATCACAAATTATATTCGAACCAAATAAAAATAAATTAATCCAAAACAAGGTATGCCATCCCTTGGCCATGCCCTGCAGCCCTCCCCCATGCTTCCCATACCCCTGCAATATTTCCCCACACGCCACTTCCCCATGATTTCATTTCCATTCCAATTCATTTTAAAGGCACACCACCACAAAAGAAACGCCGGCCATTTTGAAAACAAAAAATTGGAGAATTGAAAAGAAGAAAGCACAACAAAATTGAAATAGGGGAGAGCCGGCAATTTGAAACAAATTTGGAAAAAAAGATAGGGGCTCTCGGCATCGAATGAAAAAAGGGAGAGTTCTCTATCATATTTAGGTTTGGGTATTTATTTTTTTATGTATGTTTATGGTGTATTTTTTTTTATAATCTAATGACGTTTTATTAGTAATCTCTTATTTATTTTTAGTTATCACGTTTTATATGCTTTTATGTTCATATCTTTCTATATGTTGTTAGGATGTTAGATTAATTCTTGATGGTTGTTTAATATTTGTTTTTAAATTTTCTCATATGTAAATATGTGTGTTTACTTTTATCATGATGTGTAGTTGTTTATGCTTTTTATTTGTGTATATGTACGTATGTATATATGTTTTTAGTATGCATCTATGTACATTACGTTATATATATGTGTATTAAGTTGTGTATTACCTACATATGTTAAGTAATATATGAGAGTATATACTATGTTTCTTTTTAGTATATGTTTATGTAATACTATATTTATATTTATTGTTTTTATATATTTTTTTTTTTGTATACATTATATGTTATATATTTTAGTATGTGTTATTTTAGATTCCTTATTATATTAGTTTTATTATTACTATTATTATTATATTTATACAGAATAATCTATTTTCTATATGTTATATATATTAAGATTATATTTTTATTATTATATATATATACGTATAGTATTCTAATATGTATTTATTACGTATATGTTTTTGGTATGTGAAACATGTTTTATATTATTATGTATATATAATTTTTTTACCACACATATTTTACGTATAACTTTTTATATTTTATATATTAGATATATATATATATATATATATATATATATATATATAGATTTCATGTATATATTGTTGTTTGCACATATTATTATGTTATTACGTTAATTAATATTTGTGAATAAGTTAGATTAATATTTATGTATGTATGTTTTAGATTAGTATTTTATTTATGTTATATTAGTATTTTAGTATGTTAGTATTTATTTATATTTTTATCGCAGTGTATTTATTTATATTTGATATGTTTTTTAAGCTTGCATAACGAACATATATTTTGTCAATGCGGTGCCCTTTTGTTCGAGCGTAAACGAGGTCAGTATCAGGCGTAGTGATAGTGGTTGGACGTTTACTCTCGAATAACGAGGCCTTTAAAATCTACTCGCACTTATAATCAAATTTTAATTTAATCGTCACTTTAATCCGGAAAGTTTAATATTAATAAAGCGATAATTATTAAAGTACCAATTTTGGGCGGTGTGGGGGTGCTAATCCTTCCCCATCCTTAACCGACTCCCGAACCCGATATTTCAAAATCTCTGGTTTTCTACGGTGTCCGGTCCACCTTGAGTGGCCGGTGGCGACTCCAATTTTAAATAAAATGCGGGTTTTCTAAAACTCCACGCGGAAAATATTTTCAAAATAAATAAAAAACACATTCTTTTTTAGCGAGAAAAAACATCGCTACAGATGGCGACTCCGCTGGGGAATTTTTTGTTTTTCAAAAACAAACGAGAGTCGAGCTTTTTCAAATAATTACCGCTCTATTAATATTGGAAATTCCGGATTAAAGTGACTATTAAACTAACATTCGGTTATAATGGCGCGTTTGTTTTAACGCATTTAAAATATGGCATATAAACCCGTTTTTTAAGTGGGGGGAAAACGCTAATGCTTTCGTGGAGATATCGTTCTCCCGTATGGGTCTAGCAAGTACCTTCGGGGCTCGAGTACCTTATACTTTCGTGAGGATATCGTTCCTTCGTATGGGTATAAGCGAATGGGTCCCCCTGAATTGAACTCGGTTGAAAGGAGCCTATAATGGGTGATGACCGGGGGCCTTGCTACTCTTAGTAAATGACAGCGAGGACAATTCGGGTACCTCTTAGCACCAAAACTGCATATAGTGAGCCGTAGGAGCCAACCCTTTAGAGCCATGTGAAACTCTGTCCGATTAGTGGTCACCCTATTTAGGCTCTGTGCCTTGTTTCTTATTTATGTACAGTTTTTATTGCTCTATTTTTTGTTTATATTTATCATTTGTTTTATTTAATCATTTTATTTGGTACTAACTCGTCTCGTTTTATTCTTATCGCACTGAGTTCACCTGCATCATTGCACAACATCATCACAATCTTAATTTTACATTGCATCGATTTAGGACACATTTTCCATGCATTCATTTTCAGAATAATAAAACTAATCCTCGGGTTGCCCCATTAGATACAACAAAGTTGGTCGATCTAGTACCTTATAGAACCTCTACAAGAGCCTGATCTTGGGGCATGTCTAAAAGCACCATCCATATCTTTTACAAACATTGTGCCTCTAACAAGGTCCAAGTCCAGGGGTATTCTTTGCCAAGGTCCAGCCTTCATTACTCAGTCAAACCCTTGCACCCCTGAAATGTCTACATTGACCACAATCTGTAAAATTGCACTCAATCAAAAATAATAAGCTACCATGAACCAACACAATTTATAAACCCAACCTAGGGGCAACAGAATCCACACTCAAAGTGTCAAATTCAAGAACAGTTTCAGACGATGGCATAGGGATGAATAAAATGTTGGGGCATGCACCCAGATGACTAATCGAACCCAAGTTGAGGTTGGGGCACCGTCACATACAAAAAACCAAGATCCTGACGGGACCAGTGAGGAGTCGGGCATCCCTTTGAGGGCAAAAAAAATCACATCACATTCATGCATTTAGATTGCATTCATCTTGCATTAAACCATTGTTGCAAACATCATACATTTAGATTAAGTGCATACACCAAAATCACCATGCATTTAGGGTAGACACATGCATTTAGACATAAAATTAGATACATTCATGCAATCTTGCTCGTACATAACAGGTATAGGAAAAAGACCGAGTACCCTCGACATGGGGGCAATGACAAGAAGGCCAACCCTAGTCTTGAAGGAGGCCAAACACGAAGAATATGGAAACACACAAAATAAAAGGTATCAGCGACAAAATCTTTGACAATTACTGACTAATATTTTTTCTTTTGTAGGATTTGATTCCTCCGACGATGGTGTGACGGATGCTAACAAAAATTCTTTCTAGATCATGCCCTCTGTCGATAGAAAAGCCGGGAAAAATTTTTCCAAAAAAATTTATTATTATCTCGCTGTCAGTGGCTCAGTCACCCAACATCTTGTAAATCGTGCCTTCGTCGGTGGTGGTACGCCAACTTAATGAAGATCTTGCCTCCGTCGGTGGTGTTGCAGATCAAAATTTCCATCCAGATCCTATCTCTCCGCCGGTGGTGTAATGGATCTCACTTTTTGCTGATCTAGTCTCTCCGGCAGTGGTGTAGCAGATCAAATCCTATACATGTCTTGCCTCTTCGACAGTGTTGTAGCTAGACCTAAAATTTACTCGGAGTTTACCTTTTATTATAATTGTAGCTAAAAAAATCAATCCAAAAAAAAGAAAAAAAAAAAAAAAGTAAAAGAAAAAAGAAAAAAACAAAAAAGGAAAAAGAAGAAAAAAATCAAAAAAAAAGAGAAAAATTGAAAAGAAGAAGAAATGAAAAAAAGGAAAAATGAAGGAAAAATCAAAAAATGAAGAAAAAAGAAGAAGAAGAAAACTATCCGATCCTCGCCTTTCGCTTGTCGTAGCTGGATCAAATCCCCGGACCTTGCCTCTTCGTCGGTGTTGTAGCTTGGTCAAATTTAACTGCCGGTTCTGCCTCATCGTCGGTGTTGTAGCTGAAACAAATTCACTAAACTCCGGTCTTGCCCCTTCGTCGGTGTTGTAGCTAGACCAAATTCACTAACTCTTGATCCTACCTCTTCGTCGGTGTTGTAGCTGGATCAAATCTTCAGACCATACCTCCTCGTCGGTGTTGTAGCTTGGTCAAAATTTACTAACTTTCTAGTTGTATCAATGTTGTATCTCAAAAAAGAAAGAGAAAGAAAAAAAGAAAAAGAGGAGAAAAAAAAAGAAAAAAAGGGAAAAAATTAAGAAAAAGAAGAAAAAAAAAGAAAAAAGAAGGAAAAAAAGGGAAAAAAAAAATGAAAAATGAGCTTTCAACCAAATTCTGATCATGCCTCTTCGTCAGAGTCATAGCTTGATCACAAAAAAGAACAACTATCTGATCCTGCCTCTTCGTTGGTGTCGTAGCTGGATCAAATCTTCAGACATTGCCTCTTCGTCGGTGTTGTAGCTTGGTCAAATCTAACTTTCGGTTCTGCCTCTTCATCGGTGTTGTAGCTGAACCTAATTCACTAACTTCCGGTCTTGCCTCTTCGTCGGTGTTGTAGCTAGACCAAATTCACTAACTCTTGATCCCGCCTCTTTCGTGGTGTTGTAGCTGGATCAAATTTACTAACTTTAGACCATGCCTCTTCGTCGGTGTTGTAGCTTGGTCAAAATTCACCAACTTTCAAGTTTTAGCAATGTTGTAAGAAAAATTCAAAAAAAGAGAGAAAAAATATGAAAAAAAACCAAAAAGAGAGAAAAAAAAGAGAAAAATTGTCAGTTTTCTGAT
This sequence comes from Hibiscus mutabilis, assembly GCA_019671005.1. Taxonomy (NCBI): domain Eukaryota; kingdom Viridiplantae; phylum Streptophyta; class Magnoliopsida; order Malvales; family Malvaceae; genus Hibiscus; species Hibiscus mutabilis. The sequence continues at coordinate 61,842,653 of CM033719.1, forward strand.
CTTGCCTCTTCGTCAGAGTTGTAGCTGGATCAGACATCAGAACTTTCACCTATCGGTCTTGCCTCCTCGTCAGTGTTGCAGCTGGATCGAATTTTGTAGACCCTGTCTCTTCGTCGGCGTTGCAGCTGGGTCGAACTCCCTTTAGGTATTAGCTTATTATCAATAATGTAGCAAGTAGAACTCGGTTTGGCTTCCCCAACAAACATCCCCTATTTTGAAGGCTTTGCTTCCCGAGAGTGACAAGGTGGATCAACCAAAACAAGAAAGAAGACATGCGCTGAAGAGAATGAAGATCTACAGAAGAAAGAAGACACGCGTCAAAATGAGAGAAGTTCAGCCAGATCGGACAAAAAAAGGTTATTCTTTTGTCTTTGCTCTATTCATGTTACACATCAATGAGCAAAGAGGGGCAGCTGTAATACCCATTTTTTTGTCCGAACCACAAATTATATTTGAACCAAATAAAAATAAATTAATCCAAAGCAAGGCATGCCATCCCTTGGCCATGCCCTGCAGCCCTCCCCGTGCTTCCCATACCCCTGCAATATTTCCCCACACGCTACTTCCCCATGATTTCATTTCCATTCCAATTCATTTTAAAGACACACCACCACAAAGGAAACGGCCAGCCATTTTGAAAACAAAAAATTGGAGAATTGAAAAGAAGAAAGCACAATAAAACTGAAATATGGGAGAGCCGGCAATTTGAAACAAATTTGGAAAAAAAAAAGATAGGGGCTCTCGGCATTGAAGGAAAAAAGGGAGAGTTCTCTATCATATTTAGGTTTGGGTATTTATTTTTTTATGTATGTTTATGGTGTATTTTTTTATAATCTAATGTCGTTTTATTAGTAATCTCTTATTTATTTTTAGTTATCACGTTTTATATGCTTTTATGTTCATATCTTTCTATATGTTGTTAGGATGTTAGATTAATTCTTGATGGTTGTTTAATATTAGTTTTTAAATTTTCTCATATGTAAATATGTGTGTTTACTTTTATCATGATGTGTAGTTGTTTATGGCTTTTATTTGTGTATATGTACGTATGTATATATGTTTTTAGTATGCATCTATGTACATTACGTTATATATATGTGTATTAAGTTGTGTATTACCTACATATGTTAAGTAATATATGAGAGTATATACTATGTTTCTTTTTAGTATATGTTTATATAATACTATATTTATATTTATTGTTTTCGCCATATTTTTTTTGTATACGTATATGTTATATATTTTAGTATGTGTTATTTTAGATTCCTTATTATATTAGTTTTATTATTACTATTATTATTATATTTATACAGAATAATCTATTTTCTATATGTTATATATATTAAGATTATATTTTTATTATTATATATATATACGTTTAGTATTCTAATATGTATTTATTACGTATATGTTTTTGGTATGTGAAACATGTTTTATATTATTATGTATATATAATTTTTTTACCACCCATATTTTACGTATAACTTTTTATATTTTATATATTAGATATATATATATATATAAGATTTCATGTATATATTGTTGTTTGCACATATTATTATGTTATTACGTTAATTAATATTTGTGAATAAGTTAGATTAATATTTATGTATGTATGTTTTAGATTAGTATTTTATTTATGTTATATTAGTATTTTATTATGTTAGTATTTATTTATATTTTAATCGCAGTGTATTTATTTATATTTGCCATGTTTTTTAAGCTTGCGTAACGAACATATATTTTGTCAATGCGGTGTCCTTTTGTTCGAGCGTAAACGAGGCCAGTATCAGGCGTAGTGATAGTGGTTGGACGTTTACTCTCGAATAACGGGGCCTTTAAAATCTACTCGCACTTATAATCAAATTTTAATTTAATCGTCACTTTAATCCAGAAAGTTTAATATTAATAAAGCGGTAATTATTAAAGTACCAATTTTGGGCGGTGGGGGTGCTAATCCTTCCCCATCCGTAACCGACTCCCGAACCCGATATTTCAAAATCTCTGGTTTTCTACGGTGTCCGGTCCACCTTGAGTGGCCGGTGGCGACTCCAATTTTAAATAAAATGCGGGTTTTCTAAAACTCCACGCGGAAAATATTTTCCAAAAAAAACACTTTCATTTTTTTAGCGAAAAAAGGACATCGCTACACCATAAGAATCGGTTACCCGTAAATCGAGTACCCGGAAAATCGGATACTAGTACCCGATTTACTTTTTGTTTATTTTTAAAATTTATTTTAAAAAAATATATAGGAAGCACATAAAATTTCATGATATATATTTCAAATATAAAAATTATTGATTTGAGGTTAGTTTTAAGGGAGAAATATTTGGAGATATATATATATATATATTAAAGTTTATCGACAAAAGAATGTATTAAAAATATTAATCTAGATGAAGATTTTTCTTTCGAATCTCATATTGACAAATTAATATAAATATTTTTAAAAAATTTAAAATTTGAAAGAACATAATAAAGTATAAAAAGAAGTTAGGAATTTAAAATTAGTTTTAGGGAAAAAATATTAAGAAACATAAAATAAAAATAGAATATAAATTTAAAATATATAACTATTAAAATTACCGGGTCATATATGAGGTTACCAAAAAAAATTGGTCTTGACCCGGCCCGACTACCCGAGAAAAATTACGAGTCGGGTACCCGGCCCAAAAAATTCAATTATTTTTATTTAAATACCCGATAATTTTCAATCGGATAGGCGGGTCATGTAGTTCGGGCCGGGTATTTTTGAACACTCGTATCCTAAATCATGTTTAATTGACTTTGTAAATAATTCGTTTTTTCTGTAAAGTAATGGGCCCAGCGCAACGTGTAAAAGGTCCAAAGACCAATTTGAAAATCTGGTGTTAGTAATTGTAATTTGTTAAATGTATATGTTATGATTGTAATTTATGAGAAATTTTTATCTTATTGTAATTTAGAAAAAAGTTTTGGATTTTATTGTAATTTAGAAAAAAAATTGGCATTTATCGTAATTTGTAAAATGTTTGACCATTATTATAATTTAGAAAAAGTTTTGACGCTTATTGTAATTTTTTTAAAAAAATTGCTTTTATTGTAATTTATATAAAAAAAGTGGCCTTTACGGTAAATTATAAAAAGTGTAGGCATATATCATAATTTATGAAAAGTTTACAATTTTATTGTAATTTTATATTTTTTATTTTCAATAAAAAATTGTGACGATATTTTCCGTCATTTATATAATAAAATTATTATATTATTGGTGATGATACGAATGATTAATGACAAAATTTCATATTTTTTGTGACATAATAAATTGTCATTAAATATAAATTGTAAGGTGACGTTATACTTATACAGCATTATATTTTAACAATTTGTGGCGAAAAAAGATACATCGTCACGTTAAACATTTAGTGATATACCTAGCGTGACGATCGTCGTGACGTCAAATTTTATGTCGCAAAATATGTATAGTGATATAAATGTAAGATTCAGTGATCATATTATCAACGTCAACAATAAGTAAATTTGTTGTAGTGAAAATGTAATAAAATAAAGATTACAATTTTACATTACCCAAAAAAAGATGATGTTACCAACTGACGTTAGCCTAAGTGGTAAGCAGTTTAGTATCGTTTAAGCATGTCTCGAGTTTGAGACCTTAAATATGTAAAAAAAAAAAACTCGTTTAAAGATTTATCTACTAAAATTAAGTGTGCGATATATGTCGACATGAATTAATCAAAGTAAAACTCTGAGTTACCGAAAGAGGAAAAAATAGATGTTAGGATTACCCTTCATTCTAGAACTTTAACACTATTAGAAATATTCTATTAACGAGGCAAGCTAATGTTAGTTAACCAAACATGAAATTTCTTTTTAAATCTCACATTCTTGAGAAATATAGAGTTAATTGTATCATATGTCTCTAAACTATGACCATCATTTTAAATTGGCTCCCAAACTTTTGATCATTCTAATTTCATCCTCAAATTATAACTCTCATTCTATATTTGTCCTCAAAACTTTTGAACACTCTAATTTCATTCCCCAAAACCATCAAATTATTAGTGCATATTAAAGACATCCCATGGCGAAGGTAATATGGAAATAGAGGGTACAGTTGACCCCACTTGAATTGTTGGGGTATGGGTTTTCAAGGAGCTAATATATAACTTTTCGTAGGAAATATTAAATTTGACCCTACTTAATTTGTCGAGATAAGGGGTAAAGAATATTTATTGTTACCTCACTCCGAACCCCTATATGAAAATCCTAACTCTGCTACTGATCCATATTAGTAAAATTGTTTTTTTATCTTACCATTTTCAGGATAATAAGCAAAATTATCATCTAAGTCATGGGTCCACCATTTTCCTTCATATTGATTTCGTAATGGAACTCATAACTCTATTTTATTCTCTAATCTTTATAAATAGATATGTTTATGTGTACTTTTTTCTCCATTTAAATTTAAAGAGGATTTTAACAAAGTGCACATTACAAGTTTAAGAATTGTATAATTTTATTTAATAAATAAAATTATATTTACCAAGAAATTTTTTTAATATGTTTACTTCTTACTATATGTAGGCAACCCTTCGTTAATCTCATCAAATTATCACTATATGCAAATTGAAGCTTCCTATAAACGACTTTGAAATGTCCTAATCTAACCATAGATTTGAACTACTTAAGGAAACCAAAGGGGGAATGAATCTACAAACAACAATCCCTATGCCTAACCTATATCTAATTCCCTACTAACATTGTCTCATTTGAATGGGAACTTAAGAGAGAGAAGAGAAGCAAAACCATACCTTTTGTGAGGTCTTTTCACCCCTATCAAATCAACTACTTCTCACTCTGATATCTTACGACTTTAAAAATAAGATCTTCTTGATAAAGACATCAATTTGATATATTTTAAATATTTACGAGGGAGTCCGTTTGTCAGGTTAGCTAAATTGTTTATCTTTATTCTTTTATATATTTTTAGGTCATGAACTCCAGCTCTATTATGTTCACTTTTTTTTCCTTATAATCTCGTGCCCCGTTCCTCCTTGTAATATTAAAATTAGAATTTATCAAAATAAATATTTGCGTAACACATGATGTCATTTCATTACACATCAATAGCTATATATAGGCATTCTTCATTAGAAAAATAGACTTAATCCAATTAATTATTGTCCCAACATTCCAAATACGTTAATACATGGTCGTAAGAAGACCAAATGTAGCATTGATGAGTCATCAAAAATCGTACCTTATCATATATTCAAATACCCCATTAACCAAAACGGAATCCTAGAACCTTCTGTACCCCATAAACAATTCCTAAAGCATGCGATTAAGAAATGTTTATGCCAACAAGCCATAAGGGTTGTACCGTGAGCCATTTTCAAGGAAACTAAACAACATTATCCCCCACTAGCTTTTCCCCTAATTTCAAAGATTATTATGCTTATTCCCAATATCAATTCCCACTTTTCCAAGTTTGAAAGATCAAAACATTCTTAATATATATATATATATAAGGCTCGGAAGTTTATATAGTGAAAGTAGCTGTAAACTTGTGATAATAGTTGGAAATAATGGGTTGGGGAGCTCCAAAACAAGCCTGGAAGAAAGGTCCATGGACTCCTGAAGAAGATACGCTGTTAACTGAATATGTCAACTTTCATGGTGAAGGAAGATGGAGCTCAGTCTCTAAGTCTACAGGTACATATATATATATACACGGGATAGGATCTGTTTACCCAATATAAGAGTTTTTAAGTTTTATACATTTTGTAGATCGTTGGATGAGGAAATGAATGAATGAGATTAACAGTAGGATATTAGAAGATTAAGATTGTCCCTTAAAAAGTAAGGAATTAATCTCAGTCATCAATTCACCCATCCAACCATCCAAAAACGTGTAAAACTCATAGTTTTTTATTGTGCGTAAGCAGTGGCGGAGCCCACCTTAAACTTTTTAAAGTTCATACACTTGACTTCAATTTTCATAATTTTTATGAATTGGTCCTTAAATTTATAACTTGTGTCCATCTTGAAATTTTGAATTTTTTATGATTTGTGCCCACCCTCAAAAACCATTATGGATCCGCCACTGTGCGTAAGTAGATCCTAACATATATATATATATATTTACATATGTTTATTTGGGATGATTTAGCTAATATAATTTGGATAATATACATATCAGGTTTGAATAGGAGTGGGAAGAGTTGCAGGCTTAGGTGGGTGAATTATCTAAGGCCTGGTCTTAAGAGAGGTCACATTACACCTCAGGAGGAAGGGATCATTGCTGAATTGCATGCCCTTTGGGGTACAAGTAATATCATTATTTTCTACTTTGTTTTTATTGTTGATTTATTGGGTGTTTATAATTGTATGTGAATTGTGAAATGAAACAGATGGTCTACAATTGCCAGATACTTGCCGGGGAGAACCGACAATGAGATCAAGAACTATTGGAGAACCCATTTCAAGAAGAAGGAAAGGTCATCTCAGAAGCAACAGAAAAGAAAAGCTCAAATGCTAAAGCTGAAACAACAGCAGCCACCGGATAAAGACGAGACGGCCGCAGCCGCAGCAGAAGACGGCGGTGGAGCTACTGAGCTTAAGGGTCGTTCCTTGGCTGTTATGTGTGAAGAGGCTGCTTCTTTGTTAGATGAGTATTTGATGAATGAAGGCTTATGGTGGAACCAGCAGCAGGTGGATCATCCTTGTTATCAACATGCTGGTAATTGCAACAACCTTAATATCGCCATGCAAACTCAACCAGAAGCTTATTATTCTTATCGAGGGGATGCAAATAATGTATATAATGGAGGAGGGTACATTTTCTAAGCATAGTGTTGGAACGTTTGGGGGTTATACTTCCCAGTTTATATATATTGCACACTGTTTATAGTAATGATAATAAAGATCGGGTGTTTAGATTGTTGATTCCTTGATGAATTTACGTGATAACTATCGTCTACCCGAGCCAAAAACAAATGTTAAGGTTAATCAAATTGAAGTTTCATTCAGTTTGAACAGCTTCTCTCTACTTTCTTTTGTACATATGCTATAAATGAAATATGATGAAAACCAATATGAAATCAAATTGCAGACTTTAATTAATGAACGTGTTATTTTTAATATAGTTATAAACACCTAGAGAAAATGCATTAGGAATAGATTAAAAGAATCCAATAAATGAAGAAAATATAACTTTGTAGAAAATATAACTCATTTCATAAATTTTAAGTCATTTATTTTAAAATTAGATATTATTTTTAACAAAAAAAATATAAAATATAATCACCCGATATGCTCTAAGTTTATAAAATGGGGAAGTAGCCAAAATAAAACGCATTATTCAAGAAAAATTCAAGCCCAATTACCCTACTGAGTAGAGGCCTAAACATATATATATATATATATATATATATATTTATATCTATAATATATAGAAAGAGGCAAAATAAAACCAAAATGATGGCCCATGCAGGTCTCAAACCTGCAACCATCACGTTATTAGCACAAACACTCTAACCTACTAAGCTAACAGGCCGGTGATTTTAAAACGGAAATATAATCTATATGTATAGTAATAAAAACAGGCAATTATTTTAGTTACGTGTTGTCATTTTATTTTTTTCACTAGTGTTTGTCGGAGAGGTTGAACTGTTAAAAATCCAAACTTTTCTTTGCTTCCAAATTATAAAAGCTTTTTTTGGAGTGTAAAATGAGGATTGTTGCAAGTTTCGAAAACAGGCATCTGAATAAACATGTTGTCTTTTGATTATTAGTTTAGTTGGGTTCATGAATTGTGAGTTGCGACCCCTTCACCTTTGTGGAAAAGTTGCCGAGGAATTTTAGATTTGCTTCTTTTCTTCTATTAATTTTTGCTGGTTTATATTTCAATTGAATCTATCTTCTGCATTACTCGGATAGAGTTTAGTTGTGGGATTCTCATGAAATGGTTTCCTGATCTTTGTGCCCAGATTCCTATTCCTTGTGCTGGTTCTCCTCGAGATTTTTTTTTAATAAAAAATTTGTAAGTGAGATTAAAATATCAGTAGCATAGCAACGGGTTAGTCCAAGTGGTAAGCAGTTTGATATCGCTTTAGGAAGTCTTGAGTTCGAGGTCTTGTGTATACAAAAAAATCCATTCGAGACTCATCCACCAAAACTAAGTGTACAACGCAGGTCAATCCACATTAGTCAGGACAAAGCTCTAGTTCAACGGATAGCGTGGAGGTGCGAGTGGTATTTGTTGTTTTGGTGATTGTTCCTTGCTTGATGCTCGTTGTATAATTCTTACGTGTACTCTTTTCCCCGACCTAGGATTAGGGGGGTTTTACTGAGGCATGTAAGGATTTTTCTTATGACTTTTCTATTAATAAAAATCATATGGGTTAATAAAAAAAGCTTAAGGACTACTTTTGCCCATGTAGTAGTTCCAATTTATTGATTTTGCCCATATAGTATTTTCGCATCAATTTGGCCCCTAAAGTAGTCAAGTTGCATCACCATTTAGGGTTTAGGAATACTTTTATGCACATAATCACTTTAGATTGATAAAATTTTTTATTAGGGTTTAGGGTTTGAGATTTAGAAGTTAGGGTTAAAGTGTTAGTCAATGGGCAAACAGTTATGCAATTCGACTACTTCAGGGGTCAAATTGATGCGAAAATATCATAAGGGCGAAATCGATAAATTGAGACTACTACTGGGCAAAAGTAGCCCTTAAGCAAAAAAAAAAAAAAAAAGCCTTGGGGAACTGAAAGGGCAACAAAAAAAATCAGTAACATGTATATTTAGTTTGGGTAATTATTCCATACACAAGCGTTTGATGGGAATTTTGTTTATATAAGCACCTTAATTTTAGGGTTTATGGATTTTGTTTAAGGTTTAAGGGTTTAAGTATAGTAGTTTTGAATTTAGGGGATGTTGATAGAATTTTAGGTTTAGGGTTAAAATTTAGGGTTTATAAGTTAACTCAAATCCCTAACCATATTACCCTAAAACCTAAACCTTAAATTCTAGCCCTAAACCCTAAATTATAACTCTAAATTCCTAGTTCTAAACTCATACACTAAAACCCCTAAACTCTAAACCATAAACTAAGACTCTAACCCTAAAATTAAGGCGCTTATGGAAACAAAAAGTTTCCACAGCCTGTGTATGGGATAATAATCCATTTAGTTTATGTTTAGAGCAAAAACGGGAGGTTAAAACATTTACTATATATTTTTTAACATTTTTAATATAGTAACATTTGTATTTTTTACATTCTTAATATAGTAATATCTGTTATGAATATCTTTATTTATGGTGAATATCCATGTATTAAATGTGACTTTAATGTACTTAGTTATTAGGGTTTAATACCCATTGGAATTAGGGTTTTCATCTTATGCCTATAAATATAGAGTTTGGAGAAAGCATTGTATACAACACTACATTGTGAATAATACAAGTCTCTCTCTTTGTCTCTTATCTCATCCTTTGTTCTTTCTCTTCTTTATTCACAACACGTTATCAGCACGAATCGCTCAATAACCATGGTTCTTGTCGGCAATTTCCGAAAAAGATTTCAACAAGATATTGCGGACTACATCTACTGTATATTCAACTTAAATTAGAAAGTCTTGTATGTTTTGTTATTTATATATCGATATAGTGGTTGGTTAATCACTTTTATATTAAGGTCAATGTATTTTGATCTATTATTTGATTATTATTTTGTTCTAATATTTAATGATGTTTTGTTGCATCGAGTTTATATATATAACTCCAGGAATAAATATCGAGCCTTCAATGAAACCTACAAGATCAACTTAATTTGAAAATTATGGTGATAGAATAACGAACCCCTACTTTAAGGAAAGTGAAGAAAGTGATGGATTGGATATGCCACTTTTGCTTTATATATACATATACATATATATATATATTTGAGATTAGTTTTTATTATTATTTGTCTGAATTTGGCGTTTTGATTTTTAAGGTTCACATAACATTATGATGAAAATGTGTGATTGTTTCATGGTTTACCGATGATGAACAAGGTTCCAGTGTGATTCTTTATTGGATTGAAAACCTCAATCAAAAGAAAAAGACTGAAGGCAAATTTGACACCTATAAGTTCTTTACTTGAATCAGTGATTTTTAAGTATGGTAAGTATATATGTATTGGTTGATCAACTATTATTTGATAGTATACCTATTATAAAGTGTATATTTGCTTGAAAGTGATAATTTTTTTGCGTAGAAAAACTCGACTATAGACTTCTCCCAAGTTCAAGTTACGAAAATTCATCTTGATCTAAAAAAATTATGGAGGCATTCTCTGAAGTGAATGCAAGCATGATGTTTATTCCATGCGATTATTGGATTTGTTTCATTCCCTGAAGTGAATGCAAACATGATAATTCACTATATAGTCAGCGAATAAAACTCAATTATGTGAAAGTTTCAAACTGAATTGAAAATTTGGGGTCAGAGTATCATTGATGAGGATATGTTAGAAAAACATACTCTACTTATCACGCAATTAATGTTGTCCTGCAAACACAATATCCTGAAAAGGTTTTAAAGACCTATTGGCTCCCAGAAGTGGATGTGACATTTTATAGTGGAAAGAATAAATGCCACATTAGAAATTGTGGTCATGATTGAGGCCATAAAAATAAACATGGATAAGATGATCAATTTAAGAATTCTTAGACCCATCAGAAGTGGGATTATAATGATAACAAGAGCGAGAGATCTTATTGAAATCTTTATGTTATCAATGCGATGGTACAAACTATTGGTCTCGTACTTGTCAAACGTCGAAGCATTATGACCTTTATCCACAATCATGAATGCTAAAGGAAAGAAAACATGCATATTTTATTAATGAAAATGGTGAAAATAATTATGGCGTTGTTGGTCCAACTCATTTGGATGCTGTTGATTTCCTCATAACCCCTGAAGGGAATAATTCGCCTTTTTATTTTATTTTCTTATAGCCTCTAAAGGGAAAATTTGATCTTTTAATTTATTTTGCTTTATGTTAATTTATTTTATATATTATTTATTTATATTTTTATATTATATATTTAAATATATTAAAACATTTATTTATTATCATTTGAAGAAATAATTACTTCCAGAATACAATATGTAATAAATTGTGACGATTTATGCTTAGCAAACAGTGCAAGTACTCATACTATACTTAAGCATAAGAAATATTTTCCCATTTAAATGCAAGGGAAAATGTGAGTGCTATATCTCAAAGTACTAAAAACATCAATGCTCCGGAAGAGCAATAAATTCTTGAGACATTATCTTTAATAGATAATCGATTTGATATGTGCTATATTCAATATTTTCATTTCCCGAAGTGAATGGAACAAAGCACATATTGAAATAAAATAATTGTGCATATTTTTCCATTTAAAAATACAAGGAAATAATGCGAGTACTATATCTGGATGTACTAATATCATAGAAGGCTCAAGAAGAGAAAACATGTTATTGCCAAATGGAACTCAATTCCATAATTCCATATTCACAATGCGTTATACTCGCCAAAGTTGCAAATGGACTTATTGAATTTTAAAGATATTCGAAGAAATATTTATCATACTGAGACTATTAGTCAAGGGGATGATGAATATCTCCATATTACGAGTATAACCTACATCAATAAGAAAATCTTAGAAAAATTACATTCATTGTCATCAGGATTGTACTACACAAGAATTAGTACAAATTGAAGCTCATGCTATTGTAAACAAGAAGTTTATTGATAACTTTATTATTTGGCATGATTGGTTAGACCATCCCGGTTCAATTATGATGCGAAAAATTATTGACACTTCATGTGGTCATTCATTGAATAATTGACATATTTTTCAAAGTAATGTTTTTCATGTGATGCTTGCTCTAAAAGCAAACTGATTATTCAACCATCACCAGTTAAGCTAAATTGTGAATCTATTAATTTTTTAGAATGGATACAGGATGATATATATGGACCCATACACCCTTCTTACAGACCATCTAGATATTTTAAGATTTTAATTGATGCATCGACTAGATGGTTATATGTATCCTTGTTATCAATATGCAAGTTGGCGTTTGCGAGGTTACTTGCTCAGTTTTTTTGGATAAATTAAAAGCTTGAAAGTTGATATCAAGAAGGCCTGAACTCATGCTTGAGTAAATCTCAACTGCTACTTTGACCACTAGGCCAAATTGATACGAGCATGAGAGGGGTCAAAATAATCATCTTGGAAAAGAAGTTGAAACTGTTTTGCAAGTTAGAAACATCAGTCAACTTGCGAAGCATTTTTGGATGGGATCCAGGCATTTATGGGTCAACATGTCTTCTTAAAACTTGTCCGCCTGCAAATTAGCTTTCCAACGCATCTTGAAACGCCTCAATCGGACATCTGGATCTCAAGATACGTCTATTTTAACAAAGACAACACATGCAGAAATTCCTATACGAGATTAATACGGGATTTTTGGATAATTACGAATTTTCAAGATTTTATTTGATTATTTGTAATTTAAATCAACATAGGATTCTGCAATATCTATTAGGATTAGATTTATTTAATTATGATTTTATTTTTAGCATTTATTTATTATTAGAAGTTACTTATCTAATTAGGAGATTAGATTTTAGCATTTATTTATTGTATTTAATTCCTAAGTTTAGTAGGATTAAAACTTCTCCATGGCCTATATAAAGGAGGCTTCACTCACATTGTAATTCAGATTTCATTGATTAATAAAAAGTTCTCTTTGGAGATTTTAGTATTCTTTGAGTTTGCAAGTGTTCGGTAAACTTGTCTAGAAGTCATCTTCAACATAAGATCATCGAGTTCTTGTGAGGGAGATCATCTTCACACTCTTGCTTGCCTAGGTAATTGCATCTAGGAGGGTGGGTTAGAGCCGCTTGAGGTTGCTTGCTTAGATAATTACGTCTAAGAGGGTGCCGAGGACAAAACAACAACAACAAATCGCAAGCCATCTTTATCTTCAACCTTCACGCCATCTCCACAAGCCATAAACAAAGTTAGAAATTTCATATTTATTTTATCTATCCTTATCTTAATCTTTTTCAATCCTTTTACTTTTTTTCTTATTAATCATCTTCTAATTTTCCTTCTTATCTTTGTTTCTTTGAATTCCGAACCTTGAATCTGAAATTTTCAAGAAAATCCATTCTCTTTTCTCTTGAATTTTCAGATCTGCCCATAACTTTCTTGATTGAGTCTAGAGCTCCTAGTTCTTGCAACAACTTGATTGAAGGCTCAGTTGAAAAAATTACAAGCACATTTTCCATATTACCTTATAAAGGCAATTCGTCTTGATAATGTTGGTGACATACCATTTTACATGCAGCATCATTAATTCGTATCATGCCAATAAATTATCATAAGTTATCCCCATTACAAATGGTTTTTGGTCAGGAACCAATATTTCCCATCTTAGAATTTTTGGGTGTGCGGTATATGTTCTAATTGCTCCACCACAACGCACAAAAAGGGGTCCTCAAAAGAGGTTGGGAATATATGTCGGATTTGAATCATCTTCGATAATTAAATATCTCAAGCTTTTGATGGGGAATTTATTTACAATTCAATTTGCTTACTGTCATGACTCAGTTTTCCCAACATTAGGGGGATAAAATAAATAGCTGGGAAAAGAAATAAGTTGAAATGAATTATCATTCTCTCATTTTGATCCACATACTCAAAAAATGTAAACTAGAAGTTCAAAGGATAATTCATTTACGAAACTTAGCAAATCAATTGCCAGATGATTTTGCTGACCCTAAAAGAGTGACTAAGTCACATATACCAACTATGAATGTTCTGATTAAAATTGATGTCCTAGAAGGACAAACTCTAGTTGTTAATGAGTCTAACCCATGCCTGAAGTGTGGTAGACAAGTAAATTCTAAAGATAAAAATTCTCAAAAGAGAAAATGAGATATATCTTATGATGGTCTAATTGAGGAATCAATGAAAATCTCAAGAAGAGATTAAAAGGTCTCCAATAGAGACATTAGACATGACTCAAGTACCTGATAATAAAGAGATCTCAATAAATTATGTCATGTTTGGTAATAAGTGAAACCGAAATCAAATTGGCGTCGATAATACATTTGCATGCAACATATCATTCGATATTTTGGATGATAATGTGGATCATGAACCATTGTCAATTGGACAATGTAAATAAAGAAATGATTGGCCAAAATAGAAAGAGGTAATTGTGGTGGAACTAAAATCTCTTTCGAAAAGAAAAGAATTTGGGCCTATAGTTCGTACACCATAAGGTGTAAAGCCCATTGATATAAACGAGACTTTGTGAGAAAGAAAAATGAACAAAAGGGGAAATAACAAGATATAAAGCGCGTTTGGTTGCACAAGGATTCTCACAAAGACCTATAATCGATTATGAGGAAACATACTCCTCGGTGGTGGATGCAACTATTTTTAAATTATTTTATTAGTCTGGAAATAAAACAGTGACTTACGTTTCGCCTAATAGATGTTGTTACATCCTATTTGTATGGGTCTTTTGATAATAACATTTACATGAAACTTTTGAAAGAATTTAGACTGCCAAAAGCAAATAATTTAAGTTCTCGAGAATATTATTCAATCAAATTGAACATATCTATTTATGAATTAAAATGATTTGGGCGCATGTTGTATAATCGCTTCGGTGAATATCTTTTTTTATGGTGGATATCCATATATTAAATGAGACTTTAATGTACTTTATTATTAGTGTTTATTACCCATTGGAATTAGGGTTTCCATCTTATGCCTATAAATATAGAGTTTGGAGAAAGCATTGTATACAACACTACATTGAGAATAAGAAAAGTCTCTCTCTTTGTCTCCTATCTCATCCTTTGTTCTTGCTCTTCTTTATTTTATTCACAACAATATCTATTTTATTTTTAACTATTGAAAAAAATTCACGCACAACATGTAATTATTTGAACTTGAATCTCCTAAAATTATTTTTTATTAAGTAGAGATATTACATTCTCACAAAAAATATTGATATTTAGGGATGACAGGCGGGTACAGTTATACGAATTTTGCACGGGATGGGGATGGGGATGGGTATGAGTTTGGTGAATAGTGGGAGGGTGTAGATGTAAAAAGTCATACCCGCCGAAGGTAGTGGGTAGGTGATAAATTTAAGACCTTACCCGCACCGTATTTGCACGCCCTATAGCTGCCCGTCCCACCCACCAATTACTCACCATATGAATTTTGGATCATTATGAATTTAAGAATAAGTTCACAGCCTATTCTGTAAACCCTAAGATTTTTAAAGGATGGGTCTTATAATTTAACCGAATCTTAAGATATAAACATTCTTTACAATTGTCTACTGCCATTAGTTAGATGTAATTAAGTAAAATTTATACCGACGTAAATGTGCTTTAATTAAGTTAGCTATAGTTCGTTGATTGTAGTTAAATTTATACATGTGTAAACGTATTATATATATGCACTTGATTAATCCATAAACTATGCGAAATTTTTCTATTCTTTACACAAGTTTGTAGCTTGTTTTTACATAATTCGATATTAGTGGTTGCTTGTCAAGTGGGTACGGGGCGGGTGATGGGCATCCAGTTAGGTAGTGGGTGTGGGGTGGATTTGAGAATTTACCTGCTTGGACGGGTGTCGATTTGAAAAATGATACCCGCCATTGGTGGTGGCTAGGTGGTGGATATAAAAATTTTAAGTGAGTGTGCGTATGGGGAAAGGGGTATCCACACCTGCCCCGCCAATTTGCCATCCCTTTGAACTCATACAAGATGTAGCAACATGAGCATCCTTATCCAATCGACTAATTAGAGGGTCTAAAAATATAGTCTTTTTTAATTTCATGACAATAAGTTTAGCCATCAATAATTAGGTGCAATTTGGGTTTGGAAAGTATATGGTTGAGATTACTCCTTACTTTTTTCAAGTGATAATCTTCACATATTCCACTGTTAATCTCAATCATCCGTTTTATCCATCCAACGATTCAAAAAACGTGTAAAACTAAAAAAAAATTACACTGTGTAACCGGATCTTATCATATATATATGTCTTCTTTGTAAAAGGCTGTAATCTTCATTGTATAAAGAATATATTTTTAGAAATTATATATTGGTATAAATAAACTTGTACATATTGAAGGAGGTATTAAATAAGATTATTAACCCCAAAAGGGGGTCATTTTCTATAGTAACTTATAAAAAAAAGCTAAAGCATTTCATCAGCTCATTTTGCAGTAAGTACTTCAAACTGTAAGATCATAACTTGATTTGGTTAATGTTTTTTGAATAAAATAGCCAGCTGATATTATTAAAACCAAAAACATTCTAGAAACAACAAAAGGGAGTAAAACGACAAAAGCAAAGAACCAGTCCGACAGCCTTCACCGATCAACACAAGTTGGTCTAAGATCGGACGAGATAGAAGTCTATAGCAGGGTACGGGGGTGAAAATAGATAGACACCCCGTAATAAACAAGAAACCCACCAAAATCTATGGTGGATCCAACGATCGTCGGTCTTTCACCACAAGAGCCGTTATCAACAGAAGAGCTTTCTCAACCAAGAATCTGTCTTGGGCAGATGCAATACCTTCTCTGCCATGGCGTGCACAACTCCATTTCCTAATCGGGGAACAAATCAAAGCTGACAACATTCAAAACTCCTCATCAATAATCTAGAATTTGCTATAATGGGGCCAATTTTTTATGAATCTAGCAAATTGGTACCCAGCTTTGTAATCAATGTGCGGGCATCACCTTTAAGGATTACTAAGGTAAAGCCCAAATCAATTACGAGAAGGAGACTATGGATGGCAGCCAAAGCTTCTGCTGCAAATGGGGAACGAACGTGGTGAGTATTTTTGTGACACGCGCCTAGCGCCTGATGTAGCTTCATGGATTAATTGACATAAGCTTGCATCAAAGTCAATCTTCACTAGTGATGGAGGGGGAGGAACCCAACTAACGGAGGAGTCTGACAGTTAAGGACACATCTTCTTATTCAAAACCTCAATTTTCTGGCAATAACTAACAACAAAGGTGTAACACCCCTAATAATTTAGGTTATAAAAATAATAGCGTTAAAACAAGAGTGAGAGGAAAAGAGAAACTACCCATTACCTTGGCTGCCTAAGCTTAAAGGATACCAATTGAGCTAACGCTCATTTATTGATATGTTTTACCCTGGGTAAATATTAACCCTTTTCAGTTTGGTTTTATTGAAAATGATAAAACCAAATCTGACCTTTGACCTCCCATATTTGAACCAAAATTACCCAAATCCCCAAATATCAATTCTCTCACCTACCTCGGTTGGCCACCATCCGTCTGTTGTCCACCGTCCGTCTGTGTCGTGCACCGCCATCGTCGGTGTGCTCGCAGCCCTTCACCGACTGCAACCCCGGTCACCACGCACAGTCTGGCCATCCGGTCTATTGTGGAAAAGCGTTTAAAGCTTTGACGAAACCCATCTCCATCGTCGAAACATCTCGCTCAGATTTCGTCCATAAACGACACCTGTGGCTCGCGGCGTCACCAACATTTGCATCCCCGCCTCGTGGCGAACCTGACCCAACAGTCCGATCGTCCAACCCACAATCGAGCCTTCACCGGCGTTGGACTGATTTAGTAAGTTGTGTGTGTACGAGTTGTTTTTCGGTGATTTTTGAATGTTTCTGAGTTGCTGAAGTGTTCTGGTGTTTAATCCGGCCGAAGCATGTATTTTTCGGCCATTTTGGCCACGCGTGAAATACACGCACCATCCAAGCGATTTCTGACCGCCTAGGATGGTGGCCCGGTCGAACCGGGCCTAAACTAACCTTGAACCAGTTCTGTTTTTAAATTAATTTTGACCCAAATCGTCTAAACCGACCCGTCCGTCCGACCTGACCTGACCCGACCCGAACCGTTCGACCTGACCCGTTGACCGAGTCAACTCAGTGAGTTAAACCAACCCAGTCAACTCGCCTGAGTCAAACTGCTACGTCAACATTGACCGTTGACGTCAGCGTTGACTTTGACCAAAAAGTTAATTTTTTTCAAAACCCCCTATTTTATGTTTTTTGACGTCCTGAGTCCGTTTTTAAGCCCGTTTCACAAAATTTTAACCCAAAAGCCTCCGAATCTGACCTTGAACCTAGGAATGCATGTGTCTAGTTTTTTTTAGTTTAAGAGTTGTGATAAAGCTAAGGATTAGTATTGGATTATGTTTAATTGAAGGTATTCACAGATCTTCGTATTCGAGAGGTAGAGGACGCCGAATTTGGGTTCGATAGTGTTCGAACGTTGTTTCATGGGTTGACAATTATAGCAAGGATTCAAGGTAATACTTTACTACCTCTTGCATGCTTTACGGAACTGGATGGTATTGGTTAATGCATGAATGAATTTGATTAAGGCCTAAATATTTTAAAGTCATATTGATTACGATAGAAAGATAATAATTTGGATAAGACCGTATGACTCAAATAAGGAATTGATGATATGTAAGTAATCATAGATCAGTAAATAATCGATAAAACAATTCACCTCAAAACTTCCAATTCAAATTAATGCTTGATAAAAGATCTAATGCTCAGAATGCTTGGATGAGAAATGATAAAATTGCCCTTGAGGTATATGAAGGACTAAAATGCCCCTAACAATGAAAGTGAACTAGAAATCTACACTAGATCTAGTGAAACAATTAATTTATCTAAAAACCTCGAATTGGTTGGAAAGTTATGGTAACAAAGCTTAAACCTTCGAAGTTGTAAGGTACTTGAATTTTCTTGAATTCTAAATAAATCTCCGAAGACAAGTTTAAGGAAAACTATTCGTATGCCTGGATTAATCAAAGTGGCGTAAAAGATTAAATTGATTGAAATGGCTAAAAAGATTGAAATGGCTAATTAAATTGATTGGAATGACTGTAATAATCAAAAAGACTGAAATATCCTCGAGCACTAATTTCCAAATTAACTGAAATGATGGATATACCCTCGATAATTAGAATGAATGAATTGTTAGAAATACCAAAAGTATATTTTCAAGCACCAAATTTGTTAAATTTTCTAAAGGGACGAATACGCCATTGGGTTTCAGAAATGAATAAATTTTCGAATAGATTGAAGATGAGTAGAATGTCTGTAGTGACCAAAATATATTTGTGCACCAAAACTTTCAACGACTAAGACATCCATGACCCCTAAATAATTAAATTACCCTCACACTGTAGTATAAGTGTATACCCAGGATAAGTCTTAATTCGGATTAAGTGTGATAATTGTATCGTTCCTAAAGGATAAGGAACTGAATCTAGAAATGTTTGCCACCTCTATTAATACTGTAAAGTTGGGCTATCAAATATAAAGGCATGTTCGACTACGTGGTGAAAGGTCAGCAATGATTATGATGGTGACTGGTTCAGCTTACGATGCTATTAGAATTAAGGAAAGAACGATCGTGAGTCGTAATTATCGGAACTCTGGTGATCATATTAATATGGGTTATGGTTATAGCGAATGATTGTGAAAGTCAGTTTAGCTGCTTAAAATCACATGCTTTGTGAGTACAGATTTTACCCCTCTTAGGTTGAAATACCAAATTGCCCCTAGGAGTCAAACTGCCTTGAGAAAATTGTCTGGTACTCTTCGAGTATATTTGAAATCCTGAATAAATCTGTTATACTCAAAATCTGCATAATCATGAAATACCAAAATTTTGGAATAACTATAAGGTACAAAACCCTGACACCTGAATGAAGATGATGATTATCGGACTCTTCGAATAAGTTCCTTAATTCTAAAATCAGTATAGCATGGACTAAAATGTAGTATATTCCATATGTATTTATCAAGGTTCTCTACGTGATAGTTTGAACCATCTGGTGTGCTCCTTGCACATGCATTTTCTCACTGTTTTGTAACTAAGACTCTCTCTCTAAGATTCGAACCATGAATCTTGTCTGTCAAAATAATAATAATAATAAAAAAATACCACTATGACTGATATGAGAAATATGCTCTCTGATTTCTGATACTCTGGAAATATATGTATGATTACTGTTTTTCTTATTTTGTCTGTCTACTAAACTATCTGAATTGGGCATTTCTGAGATATGATTGAAGATCTGTAGGCTCAGCGCTGGTAAGTCCTTCTAGACCTAAAGCATCCCCTTAGGTAAGTTCCTAGGCTCAATGGGCCTATGGTAAGTCTTTCTGTAAGCTCCTACGCCTAATAGGCCTAGGGTAAGTCGTTCTGGATACTATTCCGGAATACTACATGTTAGTGCATGGTTGGAGGGTAGTCAGTTAATTAAAATAAAACTTTATGTTCCCTTCTATAATTCTACCCTACTGAATTAGTTTACTAAAGTCAGAAACTCTCTGTATGCTCTGAATCTGATATCATTGAAACACACAAATTTTTGCAGTTCAACTTTCGTAATCTACATCTCATATGATTCTTCAAAATATTGGTATCTTGTCTGGTACTCAAGTGATCAGATGAAGAACAATTCTATTTCCTAAGTATATTGATGTTACGAATATAAATATTTTGAATAGAAACTGTTGCTTGAATCATCATGTCAGTATTATTGCTTTGCCATTTACCTGCTTGTAACGACAGCGTCAGTTGGTAGTTCTGTATTACTGAGCTTTCCCAAGCTCACGTTTTTTTACCATCATAGGTTAGAAGAAATCTATCATGGTATAGTGATCGACATCAGTGGTTGGAGTTCTATCGGCGTTGCTTTCGGAGTACAGTACCGGTACAATTAGTAGGCATGTATGTCGTGTTTTATGTTATGTTAGAGTCTGTAATATGTTTTCTGAAATTTTCGTTATATGTTTATAAGATTTCTGAAATGGTATTTAAATAAAATTTTATTTTACTCTTTTAAATGTATTTTTTGAGTTTTC
The DNA here is from genome assembly GCA_019671005.1 of Hibiscus mutabilis. Taxonomy (NCBI): domain Eukaryota; kingdom Viridiplantae; phylum Streptophyta; class Magnoliopsida; order Malvales; family Malvaceae; genus Hibiscus; species Hibiscus mutabilis. The sequence continues at coordinate 61,863,634 of CM033719.1, forward strand.
TTTTATGTTTGTTGCGGGTCGCTCCGGTGACCCGAATGTGACCTCTTAGACTAGGCGAATCGCATGGGCGGGTTTAGGGGTGGTTACAAAAGGTAATGAAACTCTCAGTTGCCTGATTAATTCTTTCATGCCATAGCTTATTCCTCGAAAATCATAGTGCCCATAGGATAACCACAATCTGTACCCCTTTACTGGTTGGAATGCTAGAAAAAAATCTAAGCTGGCCATTCTTTAAAGTCTAATTGATCGATAGTAAGAGGCCAGGAAAATAAAAGCCGAGACCAAATAGTTCTAGCATACATGCAATCTCTAAACACATGCTCACAATTTTCAATACTTGCATTACAGTGAAAGCACATTGATCTGTGGCCACTCGTTTTATGCATAAATTCTGCATAGTAGGGATGAAATTATGCAAAAACTTCAAGTAGAGATCTTAACTTTAGAAGGGCACTTGAGTTACCAAACCTGTGTAAAAATGTTGTTGGGTTGATATGATGGAGTGATACTTTGTTGAAGCATACAATATCAACTCCTCACAGTATATAGTCATGAATGTTCACCTGCCAAGCTAGGGTATATGGCTGAGGAGAGTCATAGAGAGGAATAGTCAAGATCAATTCAGCTTCGGCCTATGAAAAGTGAGTATAAATAAGGTTAGCATCCCATTCTAATGCGTTCGGTAAAAAAGGTCAGAGACCAAATTGAGATCATCAACTGGCGGGGAGATGATTTTTGGACGGTCTGGTCCCGAAATCTAGAAGTCATTCCAGATAGATATAGCCGTGCCTGACCCAACTTGCGAATGAATTCCCATCTCAATTAGTCCATATGCACTCTATATACTCCTCCAAATAAGGGAGGGGTATGAGCCAAGCGGAGCATTCAAGAAATTAGTGTTAGGGAAGTACTTAGCTCGAAGAAGCCGGCCCACCAAGGAAGATAGATTTGATATTAAACGCCAGCCTTGTTTTGCTAACAGAGCGATGTTAAATTTTTCGAGATCGCGAAATCTCATACCCCATTTTTCTTTAAATCATAAAGTTTAAATCAATCACACCAATGTTTACCGTTTCTGCCTTGTGCTTTCTGCCACCAAAATTTCGCTTCAATGGCTTCTAAATTCTTGCAAAATGTTTTCGGAAGTAAGAAACATGACATGAAATATGTGGGAATGATTACAGCACGGACTTTATAAACACTCTTTTCCCCCAATAGAGAGAGGCCGTGTACTCCAACAATTAGTTCGACCATTGAATTTATCCTCCAAGTCAGCAAAAGCCTGTTTCTTATTACGACCCACTAATGTCGGGAGCCCTAAATACTTTCTGGGCTGCCAGTACTAGTTATGTCCAGAACCTGTCGATCACTGCGTACTGCATCACTAACTTTTGAGCTGAAGAATAATCCAGATTTATTGAAATTTACCAACTGACCAGAACAAGTAGCATATTCTTCCAGAATAATTTTAACAGCCATAGCTTCACTAACAGCAGCCTTACCAAAAATAAGGCAGTCGTCCGCAAATAAAAAGTGTGTTACCAAAGGAGCAATCTTAGTAATTTGAGTTCCACTAAATGACCCATTCTAGATTGCGCTTCTTAATAGAGACGACAACCCCTCACTGCAAATGAGAAATAGATAAGGGCTAAGAGGGCCCCCTTGTCTAAGGCCGCGCGAATGATGAAAACCGGAACCAACCTCACCATTTAGAACAACAGAATAGGAAACAGTGGATAGCACCGTACTAGGCGTTCTGTCCAAGAAGATGCCAAACCCATTTTATTCAAAACTGCTTCAAGAAATCCCCACTCAACTCTGTCATATGCCTTGCTCATGTCGAGCTTTAGGGCAAACAAACTATTTTGGCTAGACCGACGCTGTTAGAAGGAGTGCAAAATTTTATAAGCGGCAATTAAATTATCAGTAATCAGACACCCAGGAACAAAAACACTTTGTGCCTCATCGATACAAATAAAAAGCACATCTTGAAATCTAAGAATAATCATTTTAGCCACGATTTTATACAGAACGTTACAAAGGCTAATAGGACAGAATTGGGTTATAGAAACCGGATCACTTACTTTTAGAATAAGAATGATGTGCGTGTGATTAATTGCCGATATTGGTGAAGCCCCGCAAAGAAGATCAAGGCAATAATGGCCCACGTCCTTGCCTATGATATGCCAGAATATCTGATAAAAAAATAGTCTTAATAGCTATGATCACATCATTAATGGTAAAATTACGGCCAAGCATGTTGTTCATGTTGCTAGTAATGCAAGGATCAATACCTTCGAGAATCTGATCAAATTAAGAACCTGACGATGATGGGAAGAGTTGCTGGAAGTAATCCATAGCCATGGTTGCCATTTGGGACTGATCATCGAAGCTCTGCCCACTATCAGTTTCCAATCTGACCACTCTATTGTGCCTCCGTCTTTGCGAAGCATACAGATGAAAAAAGCCATGTTCCAATGCCAGTAGATAACCAGTTCGCCCAAGCCCTCTATTCCCAATACAATTTTTCTTTGTCCATCTCCATATTGAGCGCAAGCTTAGTGTCCAAGGTTTCCGACAAACTTCCTCAGACAGAAATAAATCAGCTAGAGATTCTAATTTCTTCTGTAGGTCATGGGCTGACAGTTTACGTTCTCTTTTGAATCTTGTAAACCATGTATCAAGGCCCAAACTAACCGTGGCTAAATGATCAGGGATGGTACCCGATGACTGCTTCCACAAACGGCAGACTTCTAGTTCACTAGAGTCCTCCAATAACCATGCCACCTCAAAACGGAAATGCCAAACTTTTGCTCTTACTATAGAGGTCAGATCAGAGTCTAAAAGTAAAGAACAATGATTCGAGAAAGAGTGAACCAAATGGGCTATACTGAAATTCAGAAACGCCTCCCACCATTAACCATTTGCAACGCCCCAGTCCAGTCACTCACGAATGTTATTGGTTGACAACCGGCCTTTCTCCCAAGTATACCAAGGCCCTGAGTAACCAATGTCAGATAGTGCACAATCTTTTAGCATCTGACGAAAATTTTTCATTTGACGAGGACTACGAAATCTGCCACATTGTTTTTCAGTTGCGAACATTAATTTATTAAAATTGCCGATTACTAGCCATGGAAGATTTGGGCAATCGTTGAGTTGCCTTAATAAATTCTATAAGTCCATACGATTAGCCTCCTCCGGGGCTCCATAAAAACCTGTACACGCCAAACCATCTCTCCCAAATCATCAATAAAACAAAAATCAATATGACGGGGTGAAAATGACCTAACTAAAATATTACAGCTTGGTTTCTATCCCAGAGCAAGACCCCCACTACGACCTTTTGAGCTAACCTCATAGCTACAAGAAAAACCACACTTACGATGAACTTTTTCCATTCGAACAGTAGAAAACTTTGTCTCAATAAAGAAATATACATCTGGGTTAATATCTCGAAGCGAGTTCTTGAGACGACATGGTGTTCGAGGTTTACCCAAACCCCGAACATTCCAACTAAGAAGTTTTATTGTGAGGGGCTGGCCTACTCCTGCAGACCGGACGATAAGGTATGGGAGGAAACGCCCGTCGAATCCACATTTGCAGAAACGTCAGATGCTAATACTTGGGTTCGGACCCTTTTGTTACATTCAGGCTTTTTCATTGGGTTATCTTCGATTGCATGGCCCATTTGAATATGCATATTAAAACTTTGTGAACTAATTACTCCACTCGTTGACTTGTTTAAATTGGAAGATTCCCCACTAGTTGTCCTCCGAAAATACTTGCCATAATTTGTAGGGAAAGCTGGCGAGTAAATCCCTTGATTGGAGTGATCTGGAATCTCAGAATCACTGGAGCAAATTACAGGATCTTCACGCAACCACCGATTCACCGGCGGCGGTCGCATCTCCGGGGCTCTGAGCGAGATATCCCAATGAAAAACAATGTCTTTGGGGTCAACACTGAGTCAGATCGGACAACGAGTCTCACCGTGACCAAGTTTCCCACATAGAAAACAGAACAACTTGATCCTTTCGTACTCAAATTTGGCGTATACGGGATCACCATTTTTAATAGCCAATTTCTTTCGTCTTTTCAATGGCATACGAGTATCAAATCAAACTTTGATGCGCATAAACCGGTTATATCCTTGCAACATCGACTTAATGTCATATTCCAGAAAAATGCCCACAAAGTTGTTAGCGAGCAATGAGGGGATCCAACAACAACATAACTAAATAGATTAGAGGTTTATATATTATTTCAAATTTTATAATTTAATTTTTATATTTTATTTTTTAAAATTTGAGTTGTGCTATTTTTATTTAAAAATCTTTACTTATCATCAAATTTCTGTTTAATTTTACTGTTAAATATTAACATTGTAGCTATAACAAAAATGCAAAATAACATTTTTTTAATCTCCTATATTTATAATTTTTTTATCAATTTGACCTTTAATTGTTAAAAATAAATAAAACGATAAAATTGGTACTAATTTTAAGCGTAGAGACCCGAAAAGTTGTTTTTGACTTTTTTATAATTGTCAGGTCAAAATAGTACAATGATTCAATTTCACAAAATAGAGTATAGAGACTAAATTTTAAATTTTGAAATAGTTCCAAAACATGTTGTGAATTTAGAAAAATGGATTTATTAAAATTAGAAATAAAATTAATAAAACCTCTAAAATTTATTTACTTTTGGAACATAAACCCACATCTTCCTACACCCTTTAATTTAATTTGATTGATCCTTAAAAATTTGCATTAGCTTATAAGTTACATGAACAATAACCCCTTGAGATTGCAAAAAAAGCATGTGAAAGGGGATGAGAATGAAGGAATGGGTGAGCATTTCTTTCTCTTTTTAAAAACCCTAAGATATCTTGGGATTATATTTCTCACATTAATCCAAGTCTCCTATGAAATTTCATTCAAATATTTAAGTTTTATAGGTTTTTATTGTCCCTTTCCTAAGTAACATTGATAAATAAATAACCCTATTCTACCAACAAGGTAGGGTGAGATCTACAGTCTGAACGAGTTCCATGCTTTCAAAAGATATAATTATTATAATAGTATTCTATGCATCATTTTCAATAAAATTGCAAATTTTTTATATAATTTAACTTATCCCCTAGACCTTGATGCAAATATTTTTATTATTTAAATAAAAATTAAAATGTTAATATAATCAAACATTCATAAAAAAAATGTTCCCCTCCTTAAAGAGGATAAGGGACTTGTACTATAAAGATTATAAATTGGTATTTTGCAGGGAATAGAGCATATGGCTCGTGGTATCATGTTCCCCCAGTTATCTTATCTTATAAATTATATAATTCTACCTCTCTTTATAATTAAAAATATTTAAATTAAATTTGGTTTTGGGACCACTTTCGTGAGAATATTAAAGGTTTGCAGATTTAAATTAAAAAAATAAAGTATCGTACTAATCTTTCATTAACCAAAAATAATTCATATGTTATTTTCATTCCTGCATCAAGGGTTGGACCACAAGAATATATATATATATATATATATTACTCTTTATTTCATATAGTAACACATTTTTTCTAAACATCAACTGAAGAAATTATCAAATGAAATTAACTTGAATGATTTCTAATCCCTTTCCCATTTATATATATATATATATATATATATTAATGGAATGAATGGTAACAGTAGGGGCATATCTTGACCAAACATGTTGGAGAGCCTACTTTAAAATTTTCAAAAATCTTAGAAACCTACTCTAAAATTATCATTTTTAAAAGACTTAATTTAAAATTTTGGTGGTCTAACTAAATTTTATAAAAATTTTGAGACTCAATGAGAAATTTAAAAAAAAAATTAAAAAGGACTTACTTAAAAATATTTAAAATTTAATAAGAATTTTAAAATTTTTGAAGGGGAAATTTAATTTTTTAAAAACAAATTGACGGTTTAAATGTGAATCTAAATTTTAGGGGCCCAGAGCCCCTCTGGCTCATATCAACCTCCACCCTTGAGTAACAGTTTATGCATGATGCTATTGTGTTGGGATATTTTTTGAAAAAAAAAAATTTAAGGTGTAAGAAGCATTTTGAACTTTTTAAAAAAATTAATTAAGTCCCTAAATTTTTTATATTCAATTAAGACATTGTATCAATAAATTAACTCAATTAAGTCATTTCACTAATTTTGACCATTAAATCTTGACAATATTTCATCAATTATTACTATCACATGATTCAATATAGTTCTATCATGTGATATTTACAATTTATTTTTTAAATATATTTTTATGTTTTTTATTTTTTAAAGAATTTTTTAGGACTTTTGAAGAATTTTTTTAAATAAAATTAAAAAAACTGAAAATTTTAAGTGACAACACTATGACACAGCACACTGCATCAACTGATAAAAAAATCGTTAGATTAAACGTCAGTGTTGGTAAAAAGATTTACTTAATTTAATTTTTTTAATTTAATGACTTAATTAAATAAAAAAATAAAAAAATTAATTGATTTTTTAAAAAAACCAAACACTTAATCTTGAGCAAAAAAAAATCTCAGAAAACAACTTTTTAAATGCTTCTTAATAGCTTTGTTTTGCCACCTTTCGTACTATTTTTCAGCCTTTAACTTTTTTATTTATCTTTGATTCATATAGTGAAAAAACAATGTTATCTCTTTAAAAATATGTATTAATTTTTTTGTGAAATGCTATGATTATATTGATAAGAAATCATACACTGAGAATATAAATATAAATAGTATGTAATTTAATTCACTAACAATATATAGTTATGATTTATTTTATTTATTTATATAAAGAAAAAAAGGAACATAAAAAATTAAAATATTTTATATAAGATTTATAACACAAATAATTATGTATATAAAATATATAATATTTTTTATCTACGTACCTAAAATGTTTTTTTGGTCAAAGTACCTAAAGTTACATTCTTTTTCATCTTAGTACTTCAAATATCTTTTTGGTGAAAGGTAACTAAAGTATATCATCTTTTTCATCTAAGTTCCTAAAGTTACATTCTTTTTCATCTTAGTACTTCAAATATCTTTTTGGTGAAAGGTAACTAAAGTATATCATCTTTTTCATCTAAGTTCCTAAAGTTGACACGTGACATTGATTAAAAATACTTTAAGTACTTAGACGAAAATGATGATATATTTTAAGTATATACTTCAACCAAAAATATTTGAAGCTCTTAAATGAAAAATATGATATACTTTAAATACTTAATTTAAATAAAAATATTTTAAATATCTAGAGAGAAAATTGGTATACTTTAAATATCTATATGTGATATTAACCTTGAAAATTTAAGATTTTTCTGTCCAACTTCATTTAGGGTCAGGATACCTTTATAATTAAATTAAAATTATATTTTTTATTTATCTGTAAAATATATATGTTTAGAATTTGCCTTACAGCCCAAGATTCAGAACAACCAAAACAAGCATTTACTTACCTATTATAGTTTTTCCTATTAAAATATTACAAAAAGGGAATATTTTCGCTTATTTAAATAAAATATTACAAAAAGGTTAGGGATTTGAGATTCAGGTTATGAATTTAGGAATTTTAGGGGGTTATAAAAATAAAATATTTTTAAATTTTATTTTAAAATAATTGAATATAAAAAAGATTTTTTTAAAATTTTATACAATTTTTAAATATTTCAATACTTTTAAAATAATTATTATATTTAATTTTATGGCTTTAAATAAATTACATATTTTAAATTTATTTTTTATTATTTTAAATATTTTTTAAAAAAGTTAATTTTTTTAAGATTTTTATGATTTTATGATGTGACACTTCTAGAGTGTGTCATATGCCATCATCTTAATAATTGTTTGTGAGTTAACGGTCAACGCTGCGGGAGGGGTAAATTGATCGTAATTTGAATTTTGAGGGCTAAATTGGGAGCAAAAATTTTATAAGGGCTTAGTTGAATTTTAATTTTTCGTTGAAGGCTAATTTGAGTTTTAATCCTTTTAAATATAACCTTTTGAATTTAGATATACATATTGTCACGGGGCTAGAATTTGACTAGCTGATCCGTGCGGCCTTAGCGACGATCTTAGTCGAAGACTAAATTAGCCTTCAAAATTACTAAGCAAGAATGCTTAGAACTTAGAACGGCGGAAGCTTTGTGGGAAAAAGCTAAGGCAAGGCAACAAGAAAAACAAAGAACAAGAGAAATGACGAAAAGAAATGCTAAACTCTTTACTCAAGGAAATCAAAGATGATGGAATGATTTACAATGGTGAAGGAAGTCCTCTTTTTATAGGCTAGCCTCTCTGAATCTAATGGTCTAGATGGGTTTGATCCAATGGCTAAGGATCAATCCCAAGATAGCTATCTCATAACTTTGGCAACTATATCACATAAATACAATGTTGCCTAAATTACAAATGGCAAGAATCACTCAAATTATATCATCCTTGGGTGGCAAGGATACTTTCCTCAAATGTGGCTCAAATGGTGATATCTTTCAATGTGTGTTGGTCAAAAGATGATCACCTCTCCATGGTCTTGGCCCCTTGGGCAGATTGGGCTTGCATTGGCCTGGTTTGCTCGTCCAAAACCTTATCAGTAGCATGCTAGGTGTTGAATCGGGCCCTAGGGTCATGGACAACTTGGATAGGGCTCTTATGGGCACCCAAGTGTGCACATCGGGTGCTGACTTGGGCTCCATAGAGTGGATAACATAGAGTGTGCTTGATTGGGCCCCCTTGGGTGCATGTAGTGTGCTCCTTCGGTTCTTTTTCTCATAGGCAGACCATAGGGTGCTTGGCTCCGCCCTATAGTATACGTGAAGGGTGTTAGATCGACTCCTCTGGTTGCGGGTAGCACATGGGGTGCTAGTCTTGGCCCCATGGTGTGCAACGTTGGTGCGGACTTGGGTCCCTTGGTCGGGTAAAGCACGTGGTGTGCTTGGACAGGCCCCTTGGTGTGTTGCCATCTCAGTCGTGGGCTGGCGGACCGTGACATTCTCCCCTATTAGATCTAGCGACGTCCTCGTCGCGTGTTGGTAATGAATCTAGGCAGTCTCATTCTTGAACTGTCGCGGCTCCTTGGTGGGTTCTCCCTTACTCTCGGCTTTGAGGAGTCTATTCTATAGTGCAAGGCCTTCGTGCCTTGGGCTAGGATTTGATGCTTGGTCCGTCTGGATGGTTGGTGCCTCATTCTCATAGGAGACTTTCGCTCTACTCCGTGCTCGGCTTAGCATTCTCCTCTCTTGGCCATCGGCATCCTCGTCTAATGACTTGGTCATGCTGGCATGGTCTACTTGCACTTTCGGTGGCAACTCCACTTTGTAGGCCTCCTCACCCACTTGCTTCTTTACTTGATTCTGTCCCTCGTACGGTCTCTCAGGCAACCTGTAAATAATAGAGTTGTCATGTGTAAGGTTCAAGTTTGCAAACATTGAATCACTTACCTCGGATATAATGTCATTTTTAGTGCTCTCAAGCACTTTTTGCGCAGGTTGGATGATGGGTTCGGTTGGAGACTCTCGGCTTGCTCCATCCATCATGTTGCTTATCTATATCATCTTGGGCTCCATGGGCTTATCAAACTCGTCCATGGGCTATTGCCTTCTCGCTATTTGCGCCAGTAAATCTTTGTAGAAAATGTATGGTGCCTTGAACAGTTTGGTGCGATCTGTCAGCACCAATTCTTCAAGCCTTGTAGATGCTATCTGATGTGGGCCTTTGGGTGATGGTGCACTACTCGGGAATGGCTCTAACTCGCAAACCACCTCACTCCCTAGTGGCAATGCCTTTGGTAACTCGAAAGGCTTCACGTCCTTAATTTCATCAAGGACTTATCCCACTGCCTCAGGGACTTCCATTGTCACCATGGTCTCGTCATCAATGGCCATCTTTTCCTCGTGCACTCTCTTAGAAAATTGGATTGTTGATAAAGCCTTGGTTGTTTTTCCTGTATCAAAGCTCACCGGTACAACACATTGTTGGCTTGAGTCAAGGGTACACACAACATCAGCATAAGGCAAGACAAGCGTATTAATTCAATCAAGAAAAAAACCGATAACCAAATCATAATCATCAAGTGGGATTTTACCTTTATAGATACTTTACCGTGCCAATCTCCAATGCGAAGATCCACTCTATTTGTAACTCCCGCAATTGGCTCTTTCTTGGAATTGACGGTTTTGATCTGCCCACTTACCTTCTCAATTCTAAGGTTTAATTGTTCGACAGCTTGTTCGGATATGAACAAATCAGATGCACCAGTATCGACTAGTGCTTTCAGCTTTTTGCCTGCAACTATCATGTCCACAAACATAAGTTTCTTCTTCTTACGGCTACTCTTGGCTTGAAGCGAACTTATGATCGACCCAAGTTGGGCAAACTCTTCTTCTGCTCCAATGTCTCCTTGGATGGCAGAAAGACTGGCCTTCATTGGACAATCTTTGATGTAGCGAGGCCCCTCACAATGGAAGCATCTCACTGGACTTCAGTCATTTCTCTCTCATGACCTGAAAAACCTATTGGGCTTACTGTTCGATGGCTTTTCGTTTCCGTTCGAAGACTCCTCAGTCCCATCTTTGGCTTATCGTTCCTTGTCTCCGCAGTTGTTGCCTCTATGTCTCAGATTTGGTTTAGATGACTCACTTCTCTTCTTGAACTTGGCAATGGCTTCGGCCTCATCCAAAGCCTTGGAGAGTACTTGGACTCCCATCCTCTCTAATTATAAATTGGCCCATCGTTGGAGCCTATCCATGAAGATGGAGAAACCCTCATATTCTCCCAAATTTAGAATTTGAAGCTTTATCTCGGTGAATTGCCTCACGTACTCTTGGATTAAGCCATCATGCTTGAGTTGGCGTAGCTTTGTTTACAATTCACGTTGGGCATTCTTGGGGTAAAATGCCTCTTTAATCTCAGCTTGGAAGGTTTTCCAAGTGTAGATGGAAATATCTTTGCCTTTCTCCTCGGAACACTTGCGTTGCCACCATAAAGAGCTGTGTTAGTTAAATAAGCAGACGCAATGTTTACCTTTGTAGACTCGTCTACTATACTCATACGGCAGAAATACTGATCCATGCTCTAGATGAAATTCTCCATATCTTGAGCACCTCTCGTCCCTTTTAACTCCTTCAGTTTTGGGACATCTGCTAGTACCCTCGTTGGGCTAGCCATTATGCCACTCGTCACGTCAGTTTTGTATATGAAAAGCTCAGATTTGAGCATGTCCACCATCTTCTTGAGTTCATGTAACTCAGCTTTAAGCCATCCATTCTGCAGTTCTAAGCTCTCGATTGACTCATCAACGAGGCTTTGAAATTCCTCCTTAAGATGATCCCCCTTGACTTCTAACTCATCTAGTAGGTCGTCCACCACATCGAGTCTATCCGTCGACTCCATCGTGGTATTCTCCAATCGGGTGACTTTGTCCTGCAAAGAGAAAATACCATCCCTTGAACTGGCCCTCTTGGCCTTGTCAGACCGAGTCTCAACGGTCTTAGTTACAGCGGCAACAGTAGCATCACTTGGGTTCATCATTTTGAATGATTCATTGCTGAACAACGTGGCTCTAATATCAACTATCACGGGGCTAGAATTTGACTAGCTGATCCGTGCGGCCTTAGTCGACGATCTTCGTCGAAGACTAAGTCAGCTTTCAAATTTACTAAGAAAGAATTCTTAGAACGACGAAAACTTTGTGGGAAAAAGCTAAGGCAAGACAACAAGAAAAACAAAGAACAAGAGAAATGATGAAAAAAATACTAAACTCTTTACTCAAGAAAATCAAAGATGATGGAACGATTTACGATGGTGAAGAAATGCCTCGATTTATAGGCTAGCCTCCCTGAATCTAACGGTCTAGATGGGTTTGATCCAAGGGCTAAGGATCAATCCCAAGATAGCTATCTCATAACTTTGGCAACTATATCACATAAATACAATGTTACCTAAATTACAAAAGGCAAGAATCACCTCAAATTATATCATCCTTAGGTGACAATGATACTTTCCTCAAATGTGGCTCAAATGGTGATATATTTCCATGTGTGTTGGTCAAAAGATGATCACCTCCTCATGGTCTTGATCCCTCAGGCAGATTGGGCTTGCATTGGCCCAGTTTACTCGTCTAAAACCTCATCGGTCGCATGTTGGGTGTTGAATAGGGCTCTAGGGTTATGGGAAACTCAGATGAGGCTCTTTTGGGCGCCCAAGTGTGTACATCGGGTGCTGACTTGGGCTCCATGGCATGGGGAACATGGAGTGTGCTCGGTTGGGCCCCCTTGGATGCATATAGTGTGCTCCTTCGGGTCTCTTTCTCATGGGCAGACCATAGGGTGCTTGGCTTAGCCCCATGGTGTGCGTGAAGGGTGTTAGCTCGGCTCCTCTGGTTGCGGCAACATATGGGGTGCTAGTCTTGGTGCGGACTTGGGTCCCTCAGTCGGGTGAAACATGTGGTGCGCTTGTCAGGCCCCTTGGTGTGCGGCCATCTTGGTCGTGGGCTTACGGCCTGTGACAATATGCTTTACTAGAGATGAGGTTTGGATGAAAGTTTGAGACATGCAACTATAATCAATAATAAAATGAAAGTCATGGTGTACTTGTTAAACTATAAATTTTAAATTTAAACATTGGGAGGTTAGGGTCTAATTTGACTAGTTTTAAAATTGATAAGGACTTAAGAAGTATTTTAATCAAAAAATAAAGGGTTAATTACCCCATTCATACATGAACTATACCGAATTCTCACTTTCATACATGAACTTTGTTGCCGTCAACGAGATTACCCTTTTCTATCACAGAAGTTGGCGTGTTTTGGTTGGTGCATACATATTCTGACATGTGGCATTTTTAAAAAATTCCCCCTTTCTCTTTTTTTCTTTTCCATGTGTTAGTTAGAAGTATTCTTTTACTATTATACCCTTCCCTCTTTTCACATGTTAACTCTCTGGTGTACTCTTTCACAATTAATACGATTCAAAAAAAGGTTCTAGGGATTTCAATTGTTTGAAAATAAAAATTTCAGAATTTAAACTAGATTTCAAAGATTCAAAATAGGGATTTTAACAAATATTGAAGGCAATTGATCGTGTTAGTTTGTGTTTTCATAATCGTTCTTGTTTTCATTTGGGTTTTGTTATCTCTAAGTGAAATTAAGGCTTCGATTATTGCTAGGATTTTCAAATTTAGGGATTTCAACACTTTCTCTAGTAGGTTTGAGTTTCTCTGCCAATAACTATTTTTTTAGATATTTGGACCTGGTGAAGATCTTGATAAAGTTACTGAACTTTTCTGAAAGATTCGAACCAACTGCATGTTCAACAAAAATCAAACCACCAAATGTGCAGGCCAAGGGCAAGGGCAAACAAACTAAGATTGAACCATCTAGGTCTGAACCTATTCAGTAAAAAAGAAAAATAAATGATGTTAATGTCAAAGAAAGGGTGTTGAAGAGGAAACAGCCCTGGAAGTGAGATGAGCTTATCATTTCCTATTTTGTTCATGTCAAACAAAACAGTCTATGGTCACTTAAACTTTTAAAACACTTTTTGTATTGTCAAGTTATTGAATGTATGTTGAACTGCTATTTTGTATCTTATTAACTTAACTCATATCTATGAAAGTTCATTTTGCAATGCATTTGTTAATTCTTCAAAGGATACAAAACAACCAAATGTAAAGTTTCAACATTGATTAACCATTATAACAAACCAAATAGAAATGTCCAACACAGACTAACCATTGATTAACACATTTGCACCGACGTAAGTTCTACTTAACTACGACTAACTAACTATAACAGATTTACATCGGTGTAAGTTCTACTTAACTATGACTAACTAACTATAACAAATTTACATCGGTGTAAGTTCTACTTAACTACAACTAACTAACTACAATTGATTTACACCGGTGTAAGTTCTACTTAACTACAACTAACTAACTATTATACCAATTCAAAACAGATTCAATTGTTCAATTACTTGAATTTACATCTCAAAAGATGCTTTAGAATAAAAATCAATAGTAAAATGCATAGATAACGAAATGTAATATAATTCAAATATATTTCATGTAAAAATATGATTCAAAAACAAATTACGCCTTCCCAATCCATTAATTCAAAAACAAATCAATAGTAAAATGCATAGATAATTAAATGTAATATCAATCTAAACATATTTTCATGTAAAAATGTGATTCAAAAATATAATATCAATTGTTCAATTACTTGAATTTACATCTCAAAACTTGAAAGCTTCACACTTTGCCTTCTTCAATTTCTCCTCCACCTCCAACAATTTTGAACAATTTATGTCCCTAACACAACAATCTTTTTTACACTTTATTAATACTTGGGCAATCTTTAATTCTCGATTCTCCCTCAACAATATGTTATTTTCACTAATCGCCTCCAACAACATATTTTTTCCATGTGTGTCTGCATCCTTGTCATCAACCCAACGAAAGAAATTACATTCATCCTTCTGAAAACATACTACAAATAATTACAGTAAATTTAACCCATTCAAATCAGTGGCCCTTGGTTAATTCCTTTTTCAAAATTTAACCCATCCGAAAGAAAAAATATAAACGAATCCATTTACCTCTAACCACCTTGGGCAACCAAAGAATCTTTGGCCTTTGGTTAATTCTTTTTTTGAAGTTCGAATTTTAGCCCTTTGCCTGCAATCACATTCAATTTCGAAGTTCGAATTACCTCTTCTTGAGTTTGAAGAAAACAACGACATGGTCTGTTGAGTTTGAATATATTTCGATTGCAACTCAAAGAAATTGAAACGAACCCCTAAAATAAAAAACAAAAAGTTAAATCAAACCCTAAATGAAGCTAAAATAGCTGCAATGTTTCATTCAAACTCTCTGCAGACCTGTAATTTTCTTCCCCCAAAACCTTGCCACTACTAAATCCCTAGATTTGTTTTCAATTTAATGAAAAGAGGGAAGGGTATAATAGTAAAGGAATATTTCTAATTAACACGTGGAAAAGAAAAAAAGAGAAAGGGGATTTTTTTTAAAAATGCCACATGTCAGAATATGTATGGGCCAACTGGGACACGTCAGCTTCCGTGATGGAAAAGGGTAATCCCGTTGAAGGCAAGAAAGTTCATGTACGAAAGGGAAAAAAGTAAATGTATGAAAGTGAGAATTCGGTATAGTTCATGTATGAATGGGGTAATTAACCCAAAAATAAAAGTCCAAGCTTAACTGACCTAATTTTAAATTAACAAGGACTTAATAAATATTTAAATTGAAAAGTGGGATGGGTTATGTCATGTGTCCGAAATACGGGTCAAAAGTCTGAATAAAATTTGTGAAATTTGGGATTAATTTAAAATAATGACTAAATTGAACATAATGTGAAGTTTTGAGGGGTAAAAGTAGAATTTTCAAGAGTTTTGCGCCTCTACGTAAACCATCCGAGCATCCTTTTGTCCGAGCCGAGCCACAATGCCTCTATCCAGCGTCCTTGTACATTCATTAGGCAAGCCAAATCAAGAGGATAAGATTGAATAATAGATCATTGCTATAAATTGTGTAAGTATTAATGAAATGAATTACCTGTCAAGATTGTTGTTATGTTATGCTTTTTTTTTTCGTATATTTACTTATTTTAAATATAATAGAATATATGTGTATTATTGAACTTGTTTATAAGCAATATAATAGAGTAGATGTATAGTACTGAGTTTGTAAAGCTCAATGTCCAGAATCGTTGTATTCATTTACAAGTTGATAAGTTTTAAATTTTGAATGACCACACTTTCCGGGAGTTCCCACACACAGGATATTTGAAGTACAACTATCGTTTGAGTATATGTATTTGTAGGACCTTTATTTATGAAATTGGTTTATAAATCATTTTTTTATTTTTATTAAATTCTAAATTTTGGTTTTATTTATTCAGAGCTTCAAGAATTTTATTTCAATTTATTTATGGATTATTATCCTGTACATAGGCGGTGAAAACTTTTTATTTTTATGAGCGCCTTAATTTTAAGGTTTAGGGTCTTAGTTTAGGGTTTACAGTCTATGAGTTTTAGTGTAGGGTTTAGAATTTAGGATATACGGTTTAGATTTAAGTTTTAGGGTAATATAGATAGAGATTTAGGTTTTTAACATATAAACCCTAAATTTTAACCCGTAAACCTAAAATTCTATCAACAACCCATAAATTCAAAACTACTACACTTAAGCCATAAACCATAAACCCTAAACAAAGTCCTTAAACCCTAAAATTAAGACGCTTGTATAAACAAATTTTTTACAAGCGTTTGTGCATGGAATAATTACCTTTTATTTATTTATTTATTTACATATTTACATATTGGTATTCTATTAATTGTGCTTAAATAGAAGTTTTATGTGAATTTGAAACGTTTTTGGGGTGAAAGTTTGTCCCCAACCTGAGTCGATACCAAAATTATCAGACTTTCCCTTATTTTTCTCATTCAATCTCAGATTTTTGCTCAAACCAATCATCATGATAATCCAAATTTTAAGCAAGCAACAACAAATAGCAATATATATATATATATATATATATATATAATCCACTCAACAATATGAGCACACAGATGCCAAATCCAAAAACGATTAACACTAGATGATCATATTCTAGAATAATTTCGTAAATAAAAACATTTGAAAAAAATCAAGAAGCATGTAACAAAATGTTAACAAGAAAACTAAAAACAATGCACCACGTCAGCCTTTAAATAAAAAAAATGAGAAACAAATGCAAACAATAGAATTAAACATCAAAGAGATAGATTTTCATAAATAAACAGTGAGTTTAAAAAATTGAAGAAAAATTTAGGGAGAAATTTTGTGATGAAGAAGAAATTTGATGAGAAAAATGCGCTAAAAACTCTAAACATTACATAAAACAAAAGAAACGAAGTAAATGTTTGAAGAACAGAAGAAAAAAAAGGAGATGAGGAGAAGTGGTTGAACGGCTAAGGAAGCAAATGAAAAGGATAAATATTAGAAACTTGATTTTTTAAACAAATCTCCTCCCGAAATTTGATTTTTTTAAAAACACGATTGAGTAGGAATCCGTCGAATTTAGGTCAAATTATTATCCTTAAAGTTAGGGTACACTTCGATGATCTGGTGTCGTATGTCTCGTGCTCGTGTTAACGCGCATTTTCGACACTTACTGCACGTGTTTTTTTAGACAAAATCCATATTATTTTTTTCCTTAAAAACTATTTTTTTCATTTTAGTCCTTGACAATCAAGCTTGGCCACATTTCATTCAAAATCTTTGGAAGATGTGCTTTGTCGTCCGCTTCTTTCTAAGATTATGCCAGGTTGCCAAAAAAATAAACACACACACACACCCAATCATCCGCACTTTCCCCAGATTAAGGGATGCAAGTAATTTTTTTAATAAAAATCTTATTTTAGTAGGAAAGTCTAATTTACGAGCTCTTATTCATCATTGTATTCATCCATTTTTTAATGAAAATATATATTTACAAATTATAGGGCCTAGAGTTGATATTGAGTTTTTATTAAATTTTCAGGATAAAAATAATTTTATTTTGACATGTTAACCAGAAAATTATATTGATAAATAAAATAAAATCAGAACATAAACATAATAGAAGTTTTAGAACATTCAAAAGAACAAAAAGAAAAAGATAATCATAAATTAAAAAAGAAAAGATAAGTGATGTACCAGTCAGATCAGACATTTCCTCTTTGCACCAAAGAAAATCTCTACGGTCCATTGTAGGAAGGGTCCATGGAGCGTTGTCAAAACACGAACTAGAAGAAATCTCCAAAATCGACAACAACTTTTCATGCCTATTTTCAAAAACGACGATTCGCTAAGATTACATCGGCAAACAACCTAAAAAGGGATCAAACTCTACGTGTTCACGAAAAACACGAATCAGAGACAAACGATGTGAGGGTCACCGTACAAATACCAAAAACCTGCAAAAGTAACCATAGAATCGTGTCATAAACAGAGACATGCTATAAAGGCGGAGAAAACGTGTCACAGAGGCAGAGAAAAGCGCAACAAAATGTGAAGAAAAAAACAAAACAAATAAATAAAAACAAATGAAATATGAATCACCGGCGGTTGACAACCAATACAAAGATTGGTGTCGCCGCCTATTAAACAAAGAAAAAAAGAGAAAAACAATTTGTTATGGTTGAGAGAAAACTGAAAAGCGGCTAGATATTTAAATTTATTATATATATTTTTAGATTGGAATAAGGATAATCAAAATTTTAACTTATTCTTTCCGTTATCATCCCTAATAAGATCACATGATACTACATATTAATTATCTTTATCATTAGATATTCAATAAGTAAGAATTTGTTAGCACTTATAAATACCTATTGCCACGTGTCACGACCGTATAGCCTGCGAACATGACCGCGAACGATATCACACGAAGGATGTCCAAAGATCACATGACAATGACGAATGCGTACAACCATCTCTAAATTATATGCTCCCCTTCGCAGCCTGTGTCGAACAAAGTAGGACTATGAACGAGATTACATCCAGCGATCACATGGCAACGCACGTGATCGCTGCGGCTAGCAATACAAACCTAGGACGTATAATCATAGCCAATCTCATCAGCATGCCACGACAACCTGGCTATGACACATGTCCTAGCAGTATAAAAGCAAACATGCAAACAATAGAAGGCAATGACGACTTCTATCCAGAACTCCACTAGTGACGCGAAGAGCATGGTGTTCTAACTCCGACTGAGACAATAGCTCTAATTATCATCGAACCGCCATCTACGATCCTTGTCTATTTTTGCAATCAATAATTATTGTTGTGAGCGTGGACGGGACGTGACCTCCAAGTTTGTTTGCAAGCCTGGAAGTCCCTAAAATGGATGAAGGTAACCAAGACAATCCGGGCAAAAAAGCAACGGAGGGTGATGTCTTGGTGGATCATTCGACGATAATGACTGACAAAAAAACGACAAAAGATGATATCTTACCGGACCAACTGATGACGACGGTCATATAGTGGCTATAGTACTTCCAGCAGGATTTTTGGTAAAAGTTTTGGGACCAATCCCTCCTTGGTTTGCTGCGGACCAATCGTAGAGGAGAAGAGTGAGAAGCTAATAAAACTGTTGTCCAGAAAGAACGCAGACAAGACAGTTCAAGAGGAACGAGGTCCTCCCCAATAAAAAATTGGGGGGCAACAACCTCAGCAATTAGAGGATGATTATAAAGATTCAGAGGACATGAACTATAGTCCATTTGAGGATGATGAACAACAAGCGCCAAGGGCGAAGAAGGAAAACTTAGATAATAATTTCCAGAGCATCCAGAATCTTCGGCAGGATAACCTTCCTCGAAACTCTCGCATGTAAAAAAATAAACCATTGTCTATAGACATAATGGATCATCATGTATCTGCATCTTTTAAGGTCCCAAAACTAATGTACAACAGAAAAGACGACCTTCAAGATCACGTGTAATACCCTGATCCCAATCTGAATCTGAAGTAACATTCGGGTTACCCAAAACTGATCCATCAACAATTCTATTTAAAAACCATAAGTTTAGCCATCTTTTAAAAGCATTAGCATCCACAGGTTTATGTAATTAAATAAGCATTTAAATAAGTTTACAAAACAGGAGCTCCAAGTTTAAAACACCATATAACAAAATAATACTTCAAAATAAAGTTACAAACTCAACAATGGTACTCTAGACTAATGGCAGTGTTGGGGAAATCCTCGTCAATTTTTTACTCTAAAAGATGACCTGACAACCTACGCCCAGAAAAACCATGCATCCCCACGCCGAGCTAACAAAGCTCAGTGGTACATTTCTACTCTACCATAATTCGTGATTATTATAAAATAAGCATGCAAGATAAAACAGTCTAGAAAGCATAGATAAGGCTTTTCTATCTATGAGCTATCATCTAGCCCACACAAGCTAGAGTACTTAGATCACCTATCACAAGGCATCAACAAGTCCACAGGAAATCTTACATAATCCACAAGCTTACCATACTCAAGGTCACATAGCCTGTCGAGATACTCGAGCTAACATATCCTATCGAGTTATTACATGCCATACCCTGCTCACTCAGCCATAGGGTGCATAAGTTATCAATCTATATCAACCACACAACATACATGAATACATCCATATATCATCCACATAAAGGCCAACGAAGCCCTACTTTACCCATGCTCACACAACCGTCAGGTTACCCTATTCACATAGTCATCGGGTCAATAGACCATATTCGGATCACCATAGCCACTGATACGTACTAAATATACTTGGATCACATTTGCCACAAGTAGTCTTTACATGAGGTCACTCAGCCAATCAGGTTACTAGAGCTCACTCAGCCTATTGAGTTTAATACCTTATTTGGATCACCGTAGCCACAGATGGGTTCCTAACTATATCCAGATCACTCAGCCTGAGGTACACATCCCCTTATATAAGTATCGTAGTACTCACACTAGGACATCTGAATTCTTTTACCACAACATAAGAGAAACACATGTTCCCCGAGTATTCGTACACCTCATCAAGAGGTAAGTGGTACCAAGACAAGCCATCAATGTAACGCCTTATTTTTTGGCCTAGGAGTTTTCCTAGTGGTTTAGAGGGTTTGGTGGACTCGGATTAGAGATTCGAGTCAGATTTGGGATTTAAAATCAGAATAAATAATTTTGGTATGAGAAAAATATGGGGAAAATATCTAAAAATCATTATTTAATATATGGATATTTTTGGTAAAGTCAATTTTGGAAAATGGATTTTGGAAATTGGACATTTTGGCTAGTGGCCAAAATGTAAAGATTAGAAACTGTTTTTAGTGACTATTTTGAAAAAGGGTCAAAACTTAGAATATTAATGAGCTATTTTACCAAACTTTAATATTTGATTTTCCACTCATTTAGGATTATTTTAAAAGTGTTTTAATTGGGTAATTAGGGGGAATTAACCAAAAAGTAGTTATTTTCTAAAAAAAACAAAAAGTTACGTAACTTTTCTCCCAAACTTTTCTATCAAAGTTGTTCAGCCAAACACTCATTATTTCATCCAAAATTTGAGGTAATACTCTTGATTTCTTAAGTTTTAAATTCTTAATTGATTCTTTAACTTTGTTTTGCAAAACCTCATTGAATTTCTTTATTTTCAAGATCTAAAGCATCCAATTGAGAGGGAAATCACTCATTAGAGGTAAGGTTCGTTCTTCTCCTCTAATGAATGGTTCTTTACTGAAATTCCCAATTATTTGATCCTTGTTTAATGTTTTCTAATGAGTTTTGATGAGTTAATTGTGGAAATTTATTAAATCAAGGTTTAATTGATGAGATTAAGTGATTTCCATTTTGGATCTATTTTGCTGGTTCTTGATGAGTTATAATCATATTTTGATATTTTATAATGTTGATAAGTTGGTTTTAATGTTGGAATCCCTAAATTATATGAATCTCTAATTTTCTAGGTTGCTAGTATTGTGATTTTAAAGAGTTGTGGTGGTTAATTAAATGTTGGAGACATAATTATGTTTGAGAAGTGTTTTTAGATGACATTTGATGTTATTTGAAATGTTGAAACACTTGATTGTGGCTGGGTAAAGTTTGGAAGAGGTTTGTTGTTAGTTTTGGGAGTTGTGGACTAGTTTAGGATAAATGATGTTGAGATTTAGTGTGGCTGTTATGTTGATTGCATTTTGATGCAATGTACCTCTATTTTCTGTGAGCAAAAGCAGGGGAGTCTAAGCCTCAAGCTTGAACGTGAGTTCCGGAGGCTTTGGAGGTGTGATTGTCGTATCAACAAGGAAGACGTTGCGAGTCAGTGAGTGGAAATGTGTTTTCAACTTTGCTAAGGTTTGAAAGTTGTGTTTTGGGGGTTTAGATTGATCTTGAAACGCTGATCTAAACTCAAAAGTAAGTAAATGATGAATTCTCTCTCAAACTCGGTTTTGGCGATAGCTTGATGCACTTGTTTTACATGTTTTGATTACTTGCTGTTTATGCATATATTGGGCATGATTTAATGCTGGAAATTGATTTTGAAATGATGATAATGAATTTGGTAATAATGCATGGTTTGTTAATGTTCATAAACATTGTTTAATGTAAAGGTTGATGCATTGGTTTAATGGTTTTGGTAGATGCATATGAAAACAATGAGTTGATGATGTTGAAATGAATTATATTGGCAAGTAATGTTATGTAATGGTTTGAAAATGAAATCGGATATAGTTGGCCGGCCATATATTGATAGTGTACTATAAAAAGATGACTTGCATGTTGAGGGGTTTATATGGTGTACCAAATACTCCATCCGAGTACCCTAAATGTCGAGGGGTTTATGTGTACCAAAGACTCACGTTACGGGATTAAACATTGTACCGTTGAGTGCTGTTGAGGGAACATTTGTTGAATTCGAATACTCCCGGGTGTGAACCTTGTGTTACCGGTAGATTATATGTACTGAATACTCCCGTGTGTGAACCTTGTGTTACCGGTAGATTATTTGTTAAATGTTGTTGGAACATTTGTTGAATCCGTGTATTTGATGCTACATTTTGGTAAATGGAACTTGGTAAATGATCACTTGGAATTCAATATAATTGTGTATGTATCATAAGATGGATTATGTTGTTTAATGTGATTTAAACATATTTTACTCTTTAAGCCTTGCCTTGGTAGTATGCATGGGAAAGCTTAAATTGAGGGTAGCAAATGGGATTTTTCTGTGGGATCCATTATACATGTTGCATATGGTTTAATATATTGTTTTGAAATGTTAAGTGCATGGTTTTGATAAGGCGTGATAATGTGATGATGATTTAAAAGAGCTTCGAAAAGTATTTTACAAATGTATTGAGAAGTGGTTTTAAAATGCATTGATGATGGCTGTTGTTTAAGAATTCCTCACTAATCTTGGTGTGCTTACGCTCTCTTTTTCCATCAATGCAGAAAACTAAGGTTTGAGGCAGCAAAGAAGCGATGAGGGAAATTCCAAGACTTGAACTCAAAGTATGGTTTGGATATCGAAAAGTAGTAATAATGGCAATGTGTCGATTAAGGTTTTTGGAGGGTTATGATCAACTCCCTGTTGTTTCTAGTTATATTTGTTGATTTGAACTTGTAATATGTTTTAAGTGTTTGGATTATGGTTGGATTGTTGCTTTGGATGTGGACTAGGAAGCATGGCTCTAGATTTGATTGCTTGAGTATGCTAGATAAGCTAGGATGGCTTTTGGTGATGATATAATGTTGATTAAAAATGTGGATGTTGTTTGGAGATGATTAGCTAAGTGTTAAGCTTGATTGAAGATAGCCAAAGTGTCATATGTTGGACCTAGAGGTCATTACAGGCCTCTGCGTACCGATACGGGTACCTCATGATCGGTACGCGGGGTTTGTACGAGGCTCAAAGTGTTGAATTTAAGCTACGAGTACCAGTATGCTTAGCCACCGTATTAGTACGCCTTAAGGAATTTACATGTTTGTTCTGGTACACGGGTTTAAGGATCGGTATGCCCCCTTCGAATATAGCTACCTGTACCGATATGCGGGGTACCGTATCGGTACGCATTATGGTTACTAGAATCTTGAGTTTTGGGAAAATAAGAAGAGGATCGGTACGATTCAAAGCCGTACCGGTACGGGGGTGGTCAACACACTGTATCGGTACGCGATATAGTGTATCAGTACGCTGAGCTATTTTATCTTTTAACCTGTATCGGTACGGGCTTTCCCGTATCGGTACGCCAAGCTGTGTTTGTACATTTGGATAATGCTGAAGTTTGGATTGCGAATTGATCCCTGTTTGATATGTATTTAAATAGTTGAGTTCGAGTGATTGTTCTAGAATGGAATTGAACCCACATGTATGTAATTGGACTAATTAAAGGATGGTAACCTTATACATATAATTATACTGAGAAGTTATGGAATTTGCGTTCTGGTCCCTGAAGTGTTACGTTGTGCAATTGTTTCTTGTTTTGAAATCTGTTTAATATGAAAAGCTATCATTGTGTCGTGTGCTTATAGGACTCTAATAACACGTATCTAGACAAGATAAAAAGAAAAAAAGGGTTCGATTTAGGGTTTTAGCTCGGGTTTGCTTCGGCAAACCTAATGTAGTCCTTTTAGTATCTTTTGGTTAGGCCGGGCTAAGGGGGTTACAATCAACAAATTCCCAAGGCATAACACTAACCATCACATTTATATTGAGTCATCATTTACTAAGATATTACACGTTATTCTCATCCATGAGGGTTAAACCTCAATTTCTCAGTTTAACAATTCATTTTACCACCTTAGAAGCCCATTGGGCCACAGCCTTCGAATTATGAGCCCTTCAAACTCAAACTCAACTTTTTAGGCAGATTACCCAGTGGGCACCAATACCCACTCAAGAGTATCGATACTAGTCTCTAGGTATTGATACCTAGACTAAGCGTATCGATACCCGGCTTCATAGAGCAAGGGGTTGACCGTTGACCCGTATCGATACACGGTCTCTACATATCGATACTCCATAGGGATTAATACGGCTCCGAGCGTACCGATACCATTTTAAGTTACTGGAATTTCAATAGAATAGTGGGTATCAATACCCACCTCAAGCGTATCGATACCCCTTTTAATTTTGCTTGTGTTCAATAAAAATAACATGGGGTATCGGTACGAGCTCCCTGTGTACCAATACCGAAGCCCATAAATGACTTCCAAGGCTTAGAAAATTACTTCCCAAGCCCCCCAAAATGTAACCTTTAACCCCTTAACTTAATCCTACATCGTATGGCAACTTGATTAGAGTGATTTGCTACAATTTTTACACATTATTAACAACTAATCTGAAATTCACCATTAAAGGGCTTTAAGCTACTAAACCATCCAACTAGCAATTTTCAACCATAAAATCAAGCAAGGCAATTACTTTAAGACATTTAAGAATCAAAGGAGTCAGAGATGTACTGATTGAGCACGCATGAATCTTGAGACCCCCACTACCAATGAGGGAAAGAGAGCGCAGAGAGCGTTTCGGACGAAGCTGCAAGTTTCACAAGGCTCAAGGTTACTCTACAGATGACTACGTACATTTGAAGAAAGTAATTGAATCCACGGTGAGAAGGGGGCAACTAGAAATATTTTTAGTTTCCTATCATAGATAGATCAAAGGCAACAAGGAGGCTCAACAACCGAGACCGCAGGACAACAAGAGAAACAACCAGGATAACATGGGTACTATATATATGATAATCGGAATGGAC
This sequence comes from Hibiscus mutabilis, assembly GCA_019671005.1. NCBI lineage: Eukaryota > Viridiplantae > Streptophyta > Magnoliopsida > Malvales > Malvaceae > Hibiscus > Hibiscus mutabilis. The sequence continues at coordinate 61,888,937 of CM033719.1, forward strand.
AAAAGGTGAAATCAATCAAGATCCAAACGCAAGGCACGCATGCGGGGAATAATGTTACTTTTAGTAGGAATGAATAAAAAACTAACATAGAGACTCATGGCAAGTCTTTTTCTCGGAAAGAAAGAGGAAAATATTCTCGAAAAAGCAATTAGTGACCCTATCATCGTCACAATAAGGATAGCAGGGTTTACCGTAAAATAATTCTAGTTGATACGAGCAGTGTCGTTGAAGTACTAAGCTAGAATATATTCAACCAGATAAGAATTTCGAGTTTGGAATTAAAGTCGGCCAGCCCAGTGTATGGGTTCCGCAACCAACCTATTGAGGTAAAGGGCTCAATCCGACTTCCTATAACAATAGGAGATAGAGATAATAAAGTTACATAGATGGCCAATTTTGTAGTCATTAATAACCCATCCGCATTCAACGCTGTCTTTGGGAGACCTTTGATGAGAAAAGCTAGAATGATGGCAGCCCCTTTCTATCTACAAGTCAAGTTTCCCACACCCTCAAGGGAAGGCTTTATGCAAGCTTACCAAAGGACAACAAGGCAATGCCACATCATTTCACTCCAGTTAGCACATAAGCAGAGGGATCATGATCATGCTAGTGAAGAAGCCTTGTCCCAGTAGAAAGGACCCGAGGTTAATATCGTAATGACCTTCAACAGCCTAAACCTCAGAGAAGAATCGAACAACTAGAATAGGAAATGATTAGTGAAGTTGTTCTAGGACAATGAAGCAAGTAAAGAATCTTGAGGATGGGAGAATTCTTGGACCTTGCGATACCCACCGCTTCCCTCAAGGTCTATTTTTTACACCTCATTCTTTTGTTTTTTCTTTTGTTTTTCTCATGCACATTAAAATATCATATGCGCGTATTTTGTAATCCCACATGTTTTGTACATAGCGAACTCAAGAAAATGCAGGTTTGTAACAAATCTCTCCAAAAGCCAATCTATGAGGAACTACCACCATAAGTTATTTATTGAAGAGTTGTTCTTCCCATTAAAATACTTAGTAGGCTTGATTGAACCAGTCTGCTTCCAAAGCAAGCGAGAAAAAATAAACAAAGGGTCGTATGAACGTCCGCCACTTTCAAGAAGTATGCATAAATGAACCAGTTCAACGATCGTCACTTCCAAAACAAGCGAGCTAAAATAAACAAAGGGTCATATAAGCGTCCGCCACTTTCAAGAAGTAATCAGTTCAACGATCGTCGCTTCCAAAGCAAGCTAGCAAAAATAAACAAAGGGTCATATAAACGTCTGACACTTTCAAGAAGTGTGCATAAAGGAATTAGTTCAACGATCATCCATTAAAAAGTAAGCAAGAAAAAAATAAACAAAGGGTCGTATGAACATCCACCACTTTCAAGAAGTTTGCATAAAGGAATCAGTTCAACGATCACCGCTTCCAAAGCAAGTGGGAAAAAATAAACAAAGGGTTGTATATACCAGCACAAAGTTAACAAAGTCACTCTAAAATTAACAAAATCGCTTATAGCACATAAAAGTATAACATGAATACAAGTGGTCTTCATTCTTAAAAGGGACACCAATTTACACTACTCACAAAGAGCCGAACTATTTATACACAAGACTGATAAATATACGAATAAACACAAATATGCCACGTGTCAAGACCAGATGACTAACATCCATATAGGGGAAGGATAACCAGTGATCACAAACCTATACCGCTCTAAATAGCGACGTAAGGCAAACTCTCTAAGTAGCGATCAAAGCCTTACTAAAATCCTCTCTACTAAAATGTTAGCGCGAGAATTAAAAACAACGCAACTAAAATAGTAAGAAATGAAATAAAAAAGAATGCCATATCAACAATGAAAAATTTGCTCTAAAAAGAATAACACTACAAGGTCATGAAAACGCTTGCTACTTTCAACAAGTACGCAAAAAGGAATCACCTTAGAAATCGCTACTCCCCAACAAATATGCCAAAAATTACAACAAAGGATTCCCTTACTAGGGCCAAGGATTAACATATCTAAAAAATTGATATATGAGCATGCATGATAGTATAGTTCCCTACCAATCTATTTTACACAATTGTGATATCAAAAGTTTATCTTTTATGCTTCAACACTTTTAAAGAAAAAACATTTTAAGAGCTCGCATAAGGTTAAATGATAAGAAACAATAATTTTCATTCATATGTGAAAAGAAAAGGTTCGCTAGCCACTTCCAAGTATGTGTGCATGATAAAGCGACCAATCACCAAAATAATGTTCGCTAGCCGCTTCCAAGAAAGTGAGCAAGCGTCTGCCACTTTTGGGAAGTACGCACAGAGGAATCAATTTAATGATCGCTGCTTCTAAAGCAAGCGAACAAAAATAAAGAAGCGCACATAGTATAACGACCGCAAAGATGAAAGATTCGTTAGCCACTCTCAAATAAGTGATAAAGATGCGTGAATAATTTTGTAACGGTCAAAGTTATCTCACCGGGGGCAAGAATTTCCCCATTCAAAACGCACAGGTGAACACATAAGAATATAGAAAATAAGATAGCGGGTGGACCAACGATGCGCGCTGAGCTAAAAAATAAGTTCGCAACACCGCTAAAATAAATGTGCATAATATCAAGAATAAACGATCATCACTTGTATAATACCTAAAATAAATAGTCGTGACACTATTTCACGAGAACGATGTCATTCAATGAAAGCATACATCAATTTACACTGCTCATATCAGCAAAGAGCTCACTGACTTTAAAGTAATCCAATAACTAAAGACATTACAACCTCGTCTCAGGAAACATTAAAATAAAGCAAAATAAAACTAAAACTAAAATTTTACCATATGTAGTTCACAGTAGTATCTACAACATAGTTCAAAACAAGATTCATTTACTTTGAAGGGTAAAGTAAACTTCATGTTAGAATTCAGTGACCAAAACAACATGTACTTGATATTAGCAATGAGAGCTTGAAGCATAAGAGATATCCCCATTTTCTACATAACAAAAAACACCTTTGGCTGGCAAAAGTACCAGAAGGGAGTCATTAGTTCGCATCATAAATTCTTAAAGTAAAAAACTAGGGAAAAAGGAAAAGATCTCCATGTATGATCAATATCTTTTTCATGCATGATATCCAAGAATGCTTTTGACATCAACTCAATAAAAATGCTACAAACAGAAGCTACAACAAACATGTAGGAAAGCAAAAAAATTGAGTAAATGCATCTGTAAGAACTGAAGAGCAACTTAATTGTTACCCTTTAGCGCATATAGAAATTAATAGATTCATCTAGTTGAAATAAAGATAAAAAGATTATAGTAAATTGTTTATTAAAAAACAGGGTAGTAATAATTGAAAAGAAAACAAAAAAAAGGAAAATGAATTAGAAACAAACAAAAATAAAACTCACTCGTGGAACTTTTAATACAAAGAATATATCACTATCAAAATTACCCCAGTCATTTCATCAGCCAAAGACTGTGGGCCTTTACAAGAAAAGAGAAAAAAAACATACTTGGCATGTCTAACATATTCATTCAACCTTTTCAAATATCTAGCATTGAGCACATGTATATTTCCAAAATGTATATCGGGTTTTCTTTACACCAACACTTTCCTGAAAATTTGTTTATTATCCCTACACATGTAAAATTCAATCTTACTTGCAGTGAAAAGAAAGTGCAACAAAGGAAAACAATAACTACTCCAAGCCAAAAATAAAGGAATACTACGTCTTCAGTTGCAGATCAGCTTATAACAATATGGGTAATTTTCACTAAGGTTGAAAAACTAATTTGAGCAACAATAACAGGATGCAAATTACTTTGCAATCATGCCCTAAACCTCTAAACCATTATCCAATGATCACATAATAAATTCTAGGGGTATTAAAAAAAAGAAGAGAATGAGACGCAAACACGAGAATACAAGCATAACTCTAACTTTATAGTTTGTTCCTCAAAAACTTCTATTACCAGGGGGCAACAATTCACCCTCAAAGAAATAAGTCACTATGATAAAAAAATACAAATATACAAGACTTTTCGCAGACCGCACTCTAGCGAACCTTATCCCAACTATATACCATCTCAAAAGTAAAGATGATTATGTTCACACGTGGAAAGCAAAAGCTCATTCAAATATAACCAAATTATATGCATACGAATCAATATAAACAAAGTGACCATAACACTTCGAATACTCATAAAACAATTTTTTCATGCAATTAAAACAAAAATACTACAATAATCAATCTATACAAGGGGAATAGCTAAAGTGTTTGCAAATCTTCCTAACGGAACTCGATCTAGAGAAGCCCATAAAACACCATAAGATAAAAAGTGGGCTTTTAATGTAGCATGTAGAGTACGTAGAGATGAAAAATGTCTCCCCCACTTTTAACTCCAAAAACTTCTGCTCTGCATCACGAATCATCTTGAGGCAATCGTCTGTTGTCACGATACCCAGCACCATAACTGACAAATAAACAACCATGTTGATGATTAAGAGGAAAACAGTCAAATTCCAATGCAAATCAACCATCACGGCAATCCGCCCCTTCCTCGATCGCCTCCTCCTGATTTAGCAACAAACACCAATAAAGAATACTATTTGAAGAACCTTGCACTCAAGATTTTCTAAATACATTATCTGTTGGAGCTCCTTGCTACAAATGGCTAATCATAGCCTTCCGAACACTATTGTCTGGTGATACAAATACAAAAATAGCACTCCCTAGGATCTACAACGCACAGTCCCTCCATCCCACTCATCACCTAAACATATTTTCCTTTCCCCTTCTCAAAACGGTACAAGCAAACTTATAAAAAGAAAAACTGCAAGAGAGAGTGAGTAAACAACTTATAAATCAGGTTATAAGAATACAAACCTGAATGACCTTTATTTATAGCAAATAATGGGAATACCAAGCGACAACATTTTAGATCCTTATATGGACAGCTACCAAGGCAAATATTTAATTTCCAAATCCTGAAGTTTCGAGAAAATACCTATAATCACGCAACTTTCAAGCTTCTAATCAATAAATGCACAGGTAGGCGCATGCACCTGTCACCGCCAATCAAAAACTTTCTCTTTTATCACGATATGCCTTGTAAAACCTATGTTTGATTTTTATATAACAAAGTGTTTGAGGACTAAATTGTAAAAGGAAATAAATTTTTAAGTACTCAAAAGTCTCACAAAATGACAAGGAAAAGTTTTCAAAAGTTAAAGACTTAAACATAAAAACTTTCTAAGTGTTTTCAAGCCAAAATACGCCCAGGCGTATCGATACAACCCTTGGTGTTTCGATACGGATTTTGGCTACTGGAATTTGGTTTTGTAAAGCGTACCGATACGGCTTAGCCCGTTTCGATACGACCTTCAACTTAGCCTTCATTTTAAACGATGCGTATTGATACAGCCTCACCTGTTTCGATACGACATTCATCTGGGTAAATATTTTATGCTTCGTGTTTCAATACGGCCATGTCCATTTCGATACCATTTGAAATATGGGTTTAAGACATTTTTATCCGTACCAATACGGTTCTAGCCGTTTTGATATGGTTTGCATTAAATGTTTTCGACCGTTTCCTTGTCGGTTATTGGAATCAACGAACTTTTAATTTTTTCGTTAGCTGTATCGATACACCCCTAGGTGTACCGATGTAATTTTTTATCTTGGATTCCAGTAAGCAAAACTCGTACCGATACGGCCTTGCCGTTTCGATACGGTTCTATTTTTACACTATGATCGTTTTGATACGCCCTCCCACGTATCGATACGCCTATACACAACGGCTATATTTTTCTTAAAACAAGTATCGATACGGACCTTCGTGTACCGATACGGATGGTTGGCAGACATTATTTATTGCGTGAAAGAAGCCCTCCAACAGCTATATTCAATACTCCAACCACCCAAACGGCTAAAAATTAATGAGATTGTATAAATACAAGACTCCAAAGCTGTTGCAACAACTAATGAACCTACTTTGATCAACACTCAACCAATCAAGCAAAATCCAAACCTTTGAGCTTTTATTGTCAAACCCTTGTACCCAACTTGTGTATTTCATTGTAATCTTTAATTCAAGTTTGGGATTGAGTGTTCTTGTAAATTGGCAAACATTTACCTTGTGAGGGCTTTTATTCATTTGGCATTTCTTTCTTTGTATTCGAGAGTGGATTGTTCAAAGCTTTGGGTAGAAAGCTTGAACTTGTTACGGTTGCCTCATAAGCCTAAAAAAGGGGAAGAATTTCATAGTGAAATTGGTTGAAAATCCTTAGTAGGAAGCTAAGGTACTGGACGTAGAGCTTGTTAGAAGCTTGAACCTCTATAAATCATTGTGTCCCATTGTCTATCTCTTTCGATTTGCTTCCAAAATTTTAAAATTGCTAATCCGCCCCCTCTTGGCCACTATCTACATTGATTGATCATCCTAACAATTGGTATCAGAGCCACACTCAACCGAAGGTCTAACAACCATTGAGGCGATCCTAGAAGGCGATTCAATAAATCGAAGTCAAAGCCATGGCATCCACCTCCGACAATAACTTGTACGAGTCCCAATCCATCACCAAACCTCCATACTTCAATGGGGGATAACTATCCCTATTGAAAAAACTGTATGAATTTTTTCATCAAATCCCATGACTACCTCCAATGGGATGTAGTAGAAGATGGACCGACAATCCCGATGAAGAGAGAAAGTGATTGGTTAGTTCTGAAGTCCAAGCACGAGATGACCGATGAAGATGAAAAAAAACTCTAAATCAATGATAAAACAATGCATATGTTATTTTACTCACTTGGACCAGATGAGTACTCCAAGATGTCATCTTACTCTAGTGCCAAGAAAATTTGGGATAAGCTAGATATCACATACGAAGGTACCAATGAAGTTAAAGAGACCAAGATTGGGCTTCTTAATTTGAGCTACAAAAATTTCAAGATGGAGCTGGATGAAGACATCTCCAAAATGTTTGAACGATTCTCCATTATTGTAAATGACCTCAAGGGTCTAGGAGAACTCATTCCGGAGGAGAAGCTAGTTCGAAAACTACTCTACTCACTTCCTGAGTCTTAGGATGGTAAAAGAACGGCCATTATAAAAGTGAAAGATCTCAAGACGCTAAAGCTCAACGCTCTTATGAGGTCTCTTCTCACCCATGAGATAATGAAGAAAAGAAGAGAGGAAAAAAAAGGAAATGAGGATCGAAAAAAAGGAAATAGAGAAGAAGAATATGAGAATTGCTCTCAAAGCTTCACAGGAAGAGAGTGATTCAAGTGAGGATGAAGACGAAGAGTTGGCTATGATAGCCAAACAATTCACTCGACTCATGAGATCTAACCGAAGAAAGAAGTTCAATCGAAAAAGTGATCTAAAAAAATAAGAGTAAGGAAGAAGAAAATGATCCGGTTGTGTGTTACAAATGTAAGAAGTCGGGGTGCATCAAAATCGATTGTCCCTAACATAAGAAGAAGGGCTTCGAGAAGAAAAAAAGGCACAAGGCCCATGTAGCCACATGGAGCGATGAAGAGTCTTCAAGTAATAAGGAGCACGAAGTTGCCAATCTTTGTCTCATGGCCTTTGAGGAGGATCCTAATGTAACCTCCAACTCATCTAATAATCTTAATTATGATGAATTATTTGAAGATCATAATGAGTTGCAAGAGGCTTACAATGAATTAGTTTTGAAGTATAAAGAATCACATTTGAGAAACAAGAAAATAATTTTCGATTTGAAAAATCAAAATGATTATTTGATCAAAACTAATTCAGAACTTGAAAATAAGGTTAATGATTTACTAGATGATCAAAAATATTTTGAAAAGGAAAATGTTGATCTAAATAACCTTCTTTCTGAGTTAAAATATCATTACCTAAATGAGGTAAATAATCTTAAAGCTTCCTTGAACAAGGTTGGGAAACCGAGTTTTGAAAAAGGGCAATCTTCAAAACCCAACCATGTAAAAAGGAACTTTGGTAGGAAAAAACCTAGAGGGTATTCAAGGCCCTATTTTGGTAAGAAAGTTAGAAGCATTTGGATTCCTAAGGATGTTGTAGCTTCTAACAATGCAAATGAGATTGCTTCTTAGATTCCTAAGGGAACCAAGATTTTGAGAACTAATGCTAATGGACCCAAAAAGAATTGGGTACCAAAAATCAAAGCTTGATTTTATGTTTGTAGGTGGAGCATTGCTACAAGTGCAAACTCATGGTATCTTGATAGTGGATGTTCAAGACACATAACCAGAAACAAGAGTCGATTCTTGGAACTAAACCCAAAGAGTGGAGGAGTAGTAACATTTGGTGACAGCTCTAAAGGCTACATTGAAAGAATTGATTCCATTGGTAATCACTCATCCATTCTCATTGATAATGTTTTATATGTCAACGGTCTAAAACATAATATTTTAAGTATTAGTCAATTATGTGAAAAAAGTTTCAATGTTGTTTTTGATTCTAATGGTTGCAAAATTTTAAACATTGAAACAAATAAAATTGTGCTTTTTGGTCATCGTATAGGAAACATATACATGGTGCATCTAGATGACATACACATTTCTCATGCATGTTTTGTTGCAAATAATGAGCATGATTCATGGTTATGGCATAGGAAATTAGGGCATGCAAGCATGAGTGTTTTAGAAAAATTGGTTTCAAATGATCTAGTTAGAGGTTTGCCTAAAATAAAGTTTTCAAATGATAAAATTTGTGATGCTTGTGCAAAAGGCAAACATAAAAGAGTTTCTTTCAAACCTATTAATGACGTTTCAACTAGTAGAGTTTTACAATTGATCCATATGAATCTTTTGGTCCTATTAGAACTACTAGCTTGGGTGGAAAATCATATGCATATGTTTTAGTTTATAATTACTCTAGATACACTTGGGTTTTATTCTTAAGTACCAAAGATGAGGCTTTAGAAAAACTCATCGCATTTTCAAAAATTACTCAAAATGACCTTGGTCAAACTATTTCTCACATTCGAAGTGACCATGGCACCGAATTTCAAAATCTAGATTTTGAGGATTTTTGTAACTCAAATGGTATTAGCCACAAATTTGTAGCCCTTAGAACACCTCAAGAAAATAGGGTTGTTGAAAGGAAAAATCGAACTTTAGAGGAAATGGCTAGAACCATGCTTTGTGAAAATAATTTGCCAAAATATTTTTGGGCGGAAGCCACTAATACGACTTGCTATATCATAAATAGAGTAATGATTAGGCCTATTTTAAAGAAAACACCTTATGAGATTTTAAAATCCAAAAATCCTAACATTAGCTATTTTCATCTATTTGGTTGTAAATGTTTTGTTTTAAACAATTGAAAAGACAATTTGGGCAAATTTAACTCTAAAATTGATAAAGCTATTTTCTTAGGGTATTCTTTAAACTCTAAAGCCTATCGAGTATTTAATAATAGAACCTTAGTTGTTGAAGATTCAATACATGTGATTTTCGATGATAACCACCTTCCGAGGAAGGATTCTTGTGATGATGATAATGTAGGGATTTTTTAAGCCTATGATGGTGGGCAATCATCAAAGGTGAATGAAGTTCCAACCAAAGAAGAAGAAACATAGATCCACCTCTAGAAGCCTTGGAGGACATGAGCCTAGAGGAAAAGGAAGTGAGCTACCCAAGAGAGTACAACTATGTCAAAGGTGGTGAGATTTTGGGTGATCCATCTAAAGGGGCAACCACTAGACTTTCTCTTAAAAATGCATGTAATGTTGATTTTATCTCATGCATAGAGCCTAAAAATGTAAAAGAAGCATTAAATGATGATTATTGGATAATGGCTAGGCAAGAGGAATTAAACCAATTTAGGAGAAGTCAAGTTTGGACGTTAGTTGATAGGCCTAGTAATAAATCTACTATAGGAACTAAATGGGTCTTTAGAAACAAACTAGATGGGAATGGTAACACAGTGAGGAACAAGGCTAGACTTGTTGCTCAAGGTTACACTCAAGAAGAGAAAATCGATTTTGATGAAACCTATGCACCCGTAGCTAGAATGGAAGCCATTAGGATGCTTTTAGCATTTGCATGTTATCACGAATTTAAGCTTTTTCAAATGGATGTAAAAGTGCATTATTAAATGGTTTTATTAATGAAGAAGTGTATGTAGAACAACCACCCGGTTTTGAAGATCCAAATTACCCAAACCATGTTTTTAAACTTTCAAAAGCTTTATATGGTTTGAAACAAGCTCCTAAAGCTTGGTATGAAAGATTATCAAGTTTTCTAATTGAAAACGGATTTGAAAAAGGAAAGGTGGACACTACACTCTTTTTTAAAAGAAATGGAAAGACATTTTAGAAGTTCAAATATACGTTGATGATATAATTTTTGGTTCTACTAATGAATTGTTTTGCCAAGATTTTGCTAAGTTGATGCAATGTGAGTTTGAGATGAGCATGATGAAGGAGCTCTCATTCTTCTTGGGGCTCCAAATTAAGCAAAGGAATGATGAAATCTTCATCAATCAAGCTAAGTACATCAAGGACATGCTCAAGAAGTTTGGCTTGGAGAATGTGAAACCTCAAGCCACTCTAATGAGTTCTTCCACAAAGCTTGACAAATATGAAGGAGGTAAGTGTGTAGATTTAAAGCTTTATCGCTCTATGATTGGATCTTTGCTTTATTTTACCGCAAGTAGGCTCGACATTATGTTTAGTGTTTGCTTGTGTGCTAGATTTCAAGCTAGTCCTAAAGAATCACACCTTATAGCCGTTAAGAGAATCTTCAGATACCTTAGTGATACACCTTGTTTAGGTTTTTGGTATCCTAGAGAGTCTTCCTTTAGTTTATATGCCTTCTCGGATGTGGATTATGAGGGTTGTAAGATAGATAGAAAAAGTACATCCGGTACATGTCAATTCATAGGTAGTATGCTAATATCATGGTTTTCTAATAAGCAAAATAGTGTAACATTATCTACCACCGATACGAAATATATATTGGTAGAGAGTTGTTGTGCTCAAGTCATTTGGATGAAGCAACAACTCTTAGATTATGGAATTGATGTAGGCACCATCCCCATTAGGTGTGATAACACTAGTGCTATTTGTCTCACTAAGAATCCGATCAAACATTCTAGAACCAAACACATAGAAATAAGATATTATTTCATTAGAGATCATGTCGTGAAAAATGATGTAGTTCTAGAATATGTAGATACCTTGAACCAATTAGCGGACATTTTTACTAAACCATTAGAAAAAGAGAGTTTTTGGTTTCTTAGGAGAGAGTTAGGTTTAACCAACCTCCTTTAACCCTTAGAGCCTCTTTTGGTCTTAAAAACATGCTTAAATTTGTTTGATTGATTGCTTTTGTGATTTTGCTTCTATATACATATATGCTTGTTACTAGGGGGTATGCTTCTAATTATGCCATACATGATGTTCTCATATCATTTACATGCATTTCGATTCGATTTAAATCAAATTTTTTAGCAACTTGCAGCCAAAATTGACATTTCTGGCACATGCGTATCTATACGGTATTTCGTATATAGATACGGGTCATTTACAATCGTTTCAGTATAGGTTTACCTATACCGGTACGGGTCACGTATCGAAACGGCTATTAAAGCATTTTGGTACTTGGTTTCGATGCGCCAATGTGGCATATCGGTATGCGTAGCTGTTGGGAAGTTTTTAAGGGCATTAAAAGAGGTTTTCAATTTATCTCAAATACCAAAACCCTAGATACGAAAATCCTCTATAAAAACCTCAAAATCTCTTACATTTTCTCACACAAATCTTCAAAATTCTTGAGGGTTTTTGGATTTTACATCAAACCCAAGCAAAAATCATCAAGTTCCAATCCTCCTAGTCTCAATCTCGACTAACAATCTGAAATTGTTCCTATGACCTTGCGGAACCCCTCATCGATCCGATTGATGAACGTTCTCTTTGTCGCGCAAAGTTCACATACTACAATAGAGAATGGGTCCGAAACACCGATCTTTCGGGAGGTGTTCAACCTGATCCGATGGCGGCTCCTCAAGCGGCTCCCATTCCACAAGCTTTGGTGGCCCAACCTAATCTTGATGCCTTTATGGTTTACCTCAATGAACAATTCACCAACCTGCACACAACCATGAATTCTAGGTTTATCGCTATTGACACACGCTTCACATACGTGGAGGAAAGAGTGGCGGCTATTGAAAATCGCCAAAACTCTATGGATCTCACTCTTACCTCATTTCATGGCGAGTGACGTCAATCCCTTGGGCCTCAAATCAGTGATGATGAGGATGAAGATGAAGACGATGGAGACGATGGGACGAATCTTTAGGCATATTGCATATCATATCATATCATATTAGGACTAGTTTATGCACATATGTTCTTATGTTTTGATGAGCTTCTATGCTTTATTATTGCTTTGTTAATTGAATTATGTTTTTAGGTTTTAAGTTGGATTGGATTTGATTATGCTTGAACTTATGCTTTATATTTGAATGATTATGTTGCTTATTTACTTGCTTGAAGTAATTTGATTATCTTTAGTGTTTATCCCTATTGAATTGATTTTGACCTAACAAAGGGGAGAAAAGTTAGCCAAAAAATTTCAAACTTTTTCAGTCTTAAATTAAGGGTGAGTTTTCTAAAGATACTTAAAAATTTTCACTTTGGTTTTGTTATATCAAAAAGGGGGAGATTGTAAAACCTATGTTTCATTTTGACAAAGTGTTTGAGGACTAAATTGTAAAAGGAAATAAATTTTTAAGTACTCAAAAGTCTCACAAAGTGACAAGGAAAAGTTTTCCAAAGTTAAAGACTTAAACCCAAAAATTTTCTAAGTGTTTTCAAGCCAAAATACACAAATACGCCCAGGCGTATCGATACACCTCTTGGTGTTTCAATACGAATTTTGGCTACTGGAATTTGGTTTTGCAAAGCGTACCGATACGGCTTAGCCCGTTTTGATACGACCTTCAACTTAGCCTGCATTTTAAACGATGTGTATCGATACAGCCTCACCCGTTTCGATACAACATTCATTTGGGCAATTGTTTTTATGTTTCGTATTTCAATAAGGCCCTGTCTGTTTCGATTCCATTTAAAATCTGGGTTTAAAACATTTTTATCCGTACAGATACGGTCCCAACTGTTTTGATACGGTTTGCATTAAATGTTTTTGACGGTTGCCTTGTTAGTTATTGGAATCAACAAATTTTTAATTTTTCCGTTAGCCGTATTGGTACGCCCCTAGGCGTACCGATGCAATTTTTCATCTCTGATTCCAGTGAGAAAAACTCGTACCGATACGGCCTCCCGCGTATCGATAGGCCAATACACAACGGCTATATTTTTCTTGAAATAGGTATCGATACGGGCCTTCGTGTACCGATACAGATGGTTGGCATACAACATTTATTGCGGAAAAAAAGCCCTCTAACAGCTATATTCAATACTCCAACCACCCAAATGGATAGAAATCAATGAGAGGGTATAAATACAAGACTCAAAAGCTGCTGCAACAACTAATGAACCTACTTTGATCAACACTCAAGCAATCAAGAAAAATCTAACCCTTTGAGCTTTTATTGTCAAACCCTTGTACCCAACTTGTGTATTTCATTGTAATCTTTAATTCAAGTTTGGGGTTGAGTGTTCTTGTAAATTGGGAAAACATTTACTTTGTGAGGCCTTTTATTCATTTGCCATTTCTTTCTTTGTATTCAAGAGTGAATTGTTCAAAGCTTTAGGTAGAAAGCTTGAACTTGTAACGGTTGCTCCTAAGCCTAGAAAAGCGAAATAATTTCATAGTGAAGTTGGTTGAAAATCCTTAGTAGGAAGCTAAGGTAGTGGATGTAGAGCTTGTTAGAAGCTTGAAGCACTATAAATCATTATGTCCTATTGTTTATCTCTTTCGATTTGCTTCCATACTTTTAAAAGTGCCAATTCACCCCCATCTTGGCCACCATCTACATTGATTGATCATCCTAACATGCCTCGAATTGCCTAAATCACCAACAAGGAGCCAATAGATACCTAGCACAACATGCCTTAAATTGTCTAAATCACCTAGCACACCAATATTTAAAAAAAACGCACAAATAAATACAATAGACTTATTTTTAGTGGTTTAAAGGCATTATTGTTAAATATAATATTATGAGGACACTAGTAGCACCACCTCGACCTCCTAAACGGTACAAACAATTTTGTTGTGTTAGCACAACCAACAATAGAAAAGCTTTATCGCAACAGGGGAAACTAGGAACTTCTGGCAAGCTAGATCGCACTACGATTGTAGCAAGGCTTGCATACACCACATTGGATAATTTATGCTACACGGCGCCGCTAATGGACATAAAAAAGGAAAAAAAAAACACAAAGTAAACCACAACGAGTTGCAAAGAAACTCAAATGCACAAACAAGCTTCAGGTTATTCAAATGATTCCAATCATTTCGACGATTCGAATCTCACCAAAACAATACAATCAACAAAACAATAAAATAGTTATTTAATCACCAAAAAAAAGTTTTCTTCATACAAAAAGCAAAGATAAATGACAATAACAGTTATATATCCCTACTACACTCCCCCAATACATTACTATCATAAATCCTATCCCTAATATTGCCTCGATCGCTCAGAGAGGAGGAAACGTTCTGTTCAAAAATAGAAGGACCCACAATACATTTGTACTCTGCAACAAAGTTCTCCCAAGAAGGTCCAGAAGGATTCCTCACATTAAAGTCTGTAGCTAATCTGCAAAGAGCGTCAAAATCCACACCCTTAGCATCAAAAGGACCACACACCAATTGAAAGCTAAGAATTGCAGCGTTACGAGCTTTACCCATTCTTTCGATCATAAAGATGGAGGTCGTATCTGCAACTGCTTTAATCTTCTCAGCTACATCAATGTCATGAGTAGCTTCCAGCACCATAATCTGATTCTTATGAGAATCTTTCAGCTCAGTCAATATCCTCACAAAATTCGCAAAGCTTTCATCCTCTATATTCTTCGTCTACTCCAGTTCTTCCTTAGGACCTTGAATTTCGTTATTTAAACTTTGTTCTATACTTGTAAGCATCTTATTCTTGATATTGAGAACATGATCAAGTTCACTTTCCTTCTTAAAAATTTCGTCTAAATGCCTCTTCTGCAACTCCCCTACTTGCGAGCGCAATTTTTTATTCTCTTCAAGGAGAGTAGTGTAGCTTTCAATTACGAACGCAACTCCGCGTTCTCTTCAATAAAGGCCTTTGCATTCCTTTTATATTAAAGTGAAAGCAACCTAGCTCATGAATGAGACCCTAACCCCCCTCCACAGTCCTTCTAATACTAGTGCAAGGTCTGAAAGCACCAAAACTATTCAAGTATAACTCGAACAATCTCTTAGAAGCAGATTCAGGATGAAACCAATTTTCCATTTCCGAAATCCCCCTTCAAGGATAGAATGCACCCTATGGGGCCAAAGGTTCACGGCCCCCACCAAGAGAAAAATCAACATGCAATGGCATCGAATAAGTCACCGCAACCTCTAAAAAGGCCACAGTTTCAACAGGTGCGGCCACAGGGGATGTATCTTCAGAGGAACAATGAACGAAAACAGAATTCGTAGCAGTTGCTCTTATAAATATACCAATAACAATAATGAAAACAAAGAAGTTCATTACAAGATAAAAAGTAAAATTGTCAAACTAAATACAACAAACACACCATTTCAAATACCTAAAGGCACATGAATAACAGGTAGAGAACTAGTCCAACTAGTAGAAGCAACAGTCCGGATGATGCCAGATGCAACAGCGCCAAGAGGGTCGCATAATCCCAAGAAAGCAGGAAAGACCTCAGAGCCCGATCCATGCAAATTCTCAACAACTCCAACATCCAACACCAGCTTTTTTCCCAACATCTTATCTTCAATCGCTACAGAATGCCTCCTCAAACTGTAAGTCCTCATCCGCCTTGCCACACTCTCTCATGCCACCTTTACAACATCCACTGAACCCTTTCAAAGGCATTCTGAATACCAGGGGAAATCTCTACACAAGGAGCAGCGGGGATAATGTTTACTAGAGACATCTCAATAGTGGTTACAGCTAACATGCAACATGAACTCATTTCCCCACTATTAAAAACCTTTGAACACGCAACCTAATTGCCTGATAATAGAAACAAAAAGTTACGTATCTAATAATGTAACTCGAGGAGCAGAAATTGCCACCCCTACAAAGCACACACATACAAAAAAGAGAGAAACAAAAACAAGTAACCATCAAAAAACATGAACAATGCATATACAAATAAACATAAGAATTTTTTTTCTTAGAGGCTACACCAAACTAATACATGTATCCATCCATTTCTTTGTCCTACGGACAACTAACTTCATCCTCTAAACCAAACACAATAGGCTAATTTAATATTACCCATTTCCCCTATTTTATACTACGACTAGAGCTGGATGAGTTAACACTCGTACAACCCCTCAGGACAACATGAGCAACCTCTCCATTGACCCCACCTGGAGGGACATATTCCCTACGATATTTTCAAAGGCAAGAACAAATGCTCGTGTACTCAGAAAAGAAATCATCTAGTTCATCTTCAGTACCCATAAGAATCTTTGCCATTGTTTCAACGTTCCCCTCATCGAAGGGCAAGCCTCTGTACAAATGGGCATATTCGTCAAGGAGCCATTTGGAAAAACATTGAAATCTTCATCCCAACCATTGGGACTCTTTTCCTTTAGACAATATACCCAAACATTTCTAACAACGCATGCCTCCTCAAAACATGAACGTGGATCACTTTTTAGCCTTCTTATAAGCCTCAATTTAGCAGGCGACATTTCCCCCACGTTAGGCGACGCAACCCTATCCTTCATCGATCGATTCCATACAACAGGAAACAAAAAGCTTTCAACACTACACTATACTTTGATATATTTTGTCTTATCCAAGCAAAGACTATCACATTGATTGCTTATCATTGGAACTTTCCCTCTACGATGTCCAATGGTTATAAAACCCTTTGCATTCTTGTCTTGGCCAGCCATCACATTATAAAAGTAACAGAATACGTCGATAGAAGGTCCGTCCCCGTGGATTTTACAATTCAAGAAGTATGTCATCAAAGTCCACCAACTACTTCCACCTAATTGACTCGGTGCCACATCAAAACAATTTAATCAATTTATAAAAAATGGATGCAATGGAAGATGGAACCCAACTTCAAAAGCGAAAAGATGAATCAAACACCATGACTTCCCCTCATCAGAGCATGCACCCAGGCAAAATGCCCCCTTCGGCAAGCTTAATCGATAACGAAAATGGTTAGCAGCACGAAGACCCCGACACTCCGGGTTCTTCAACAACTCATATGCCTTCGTAGTGTAGGGATACTCATCATTGACCACAACAAGCGAACTAGCCATCTGAGCACAAATAGTTATGTTTCCTTTCCAAAAGACTTATTTTTTCTATTCTTTTCGTCTTCAAAAACCCAAAAGCAGACAACAAGATAAGCGAAATAATACCTTAAAAACAACAACACAATTTTTATTTATACCCAAGAATCGTGTCTTCATCGACACATTTCGCTGATAAAATGTTCTATTATGTGACGTTTCATATACAACGATTCATTACAATGGGTTATTACGTGACGCATTGTATAACCTTTATAATACTTATACGGTAATTTATACTTCATAACCATGAAAGCTCCAACCCAATGAGCCCTCTTTGAGTACCTCAGGCTCGAAAAGGTCATTTTATAACCTTCCCTCAACTGGGGGGCAATTGTTAGTACCTATAAATGCCTACCACCATGGGTCACGATCGTGTAGCCCGAGAACATGACCGCAAACGATATCGCACGAAGGATAACCAGCGATCACGTGACAACGACGAATGCGTACAACCATCTCTGAATTATATGGTCCCCTTTACAGCCTATGGCGAACGAAGTAGGATTATGAACGAGATTGCATCCAGCAATCACATGGCAACGCACGTGATCACTGCGGCTAGCAACACAAACCTAAGACGTCTAATCATAGTCAATCTCATCTGCATACCACGATAACCTATCTACGACACCTGTCTCGGCAGTATAAAAGAGAACATGCAAACAACAGAAGGCTGAGACGACTTCCATCTAGGACTCCACTATTGACACGAAGAGCATGGTGTTCTGACTTCGAGTGTGATAGTAGCTCTGATTATCATTGGACCACCATCTTTGATCCCTATCCATTTTTGTAATCAACATAATTCTATTTTTTTTCGTAAAACTCTTGATGTGGTCGTAAATACAATAACGGACAGTCGCCGGGTTGATCGGTAAAATCAGAGCTATTTAGCGCCGTCACCAAAAACAAAGGACGCATTCAATAACTCCACATAATTTTGCTGACCCCAAATTATGAAACAAGCGTACGGGCGCTGTGGCTGCTCTCTCCATGGTACCAAAATCTGTGGCTCAAAACTGGACACTGACGACTGTTTCGTCCTTTCAACCAATCAACGTCAGACAACCTTCCTATGTCTAAATTCAAAAGGCAAACAATTTTTATTACATCGTATTTATTATATTGTACCCAAAATCAACGGAACTTATGTACATTTTATTATTATTTTTAATAATGTTTTGAATGAACGTGATAAAAATTTATTGCATTAATAAAATATCGATTTAGATTATTGTTTTATTCAAATATCTTATTTTTAATATTATTTACATCTTTGACAATCAAACAAAATTATTTTTGAATCTAGTACCTATTTGTAAGAGCTCATCTAATTGTTATGACGAGTTCTACTAAAAAAATTCATGAAATTCACCATGTTGGTATGACAAGTTCTTAAGTTTTTTTCAATGGAACTCATTTTTAGATTCAAAAATAATTTATTTGATTTTCAGAAACGTAAATAATATTAAAAAAATATTTGGATAAAACTCGGATTTAGAATCCAATAATACATGAAATAGAAAAGCTAATTTCTTTTAATAATATCATTGTCCTTGTCCATCCAAAAAGGAAAAAATAACAACAATAATAATAGAAGGAAAAAACTTTGATACACAAGTCGTGTAAACTTTAGTTTATAGATGCCTTTTAATTTTAGGGGTTAAGGTTTAAGGTTTAGGAGTTTGGGTTGTAGGGTTTAGAATTGAAGGTTAGTGTTTAGAATTTAGGGTTTAGAATTTAAGGTGTGGGGTTTAGTTTTTTAAGGATAGTAATTTAGAATTTGAGTTTTTATAGTGTAAATACACAGTCTGTGTAAAGCATGTGTATCAAAGTTTTACCTATAATAGAATGCTAATTATCTTATTTTCTTTTCCATTTTTCTGCCTGTGTATATAAATATAATAGGTAAGGGAAAGGAAACCAAAGCCTTCTGCTTCATCTTACGGCATCAATAAATAGAATGCTATAGTTTAGAACTGCCGTTTTTGTATCCGTTTCATGTTTACCTTTCGCCTGTGAGAACACAAGAAGATAGAACCAATAAATATATGAATTCGCATCTTTAGGGTTTCTTGAAGTCTGTTTGTTTAGTGAGAAAATTACCTTTTACTTTTGAAAAAATGGGGAGAGGTAGAGTTCAGCTAAGGCGGATCGAGAACAATATTAGCAGGCAAGTAACATTCTCAAAGAGAAGAAGTGGTTTGCTGAAGAAAGCTCATGAGATCTCAGTGTTATGTGATGCTGAGGTTGCTTTGATTGTTTTCTCTAACAAAGGGAAGCTCTTTGAGTACTCATCTGATTACAGGTTTTGGCAAATATTTAATTTCACTCTTTTCATCTCTTGGTTTTGCTTATTGTATATTTCATGTTGTCATACATATATATATATATATATATATGTTCATATTTTCATTTCTGATTAATTTTAAGTTATGGGTCTTTGTTATTTTCCTTCCTTTTGTCCATTACTGCACTTTTTATGGCTTTGCATAAAACCAAAATCTTCAGCTTTCTGACATTTGATTTGTCTATCTCATATAAACACTACTAAAAGGCTAAGGGAAAATGAAAAAAAAAAAGAATTTAGCTTATATTGTCTCTTTCTTTAGTTGAAGAAGATGTTCTTTTTTGTTTGTTGAGATTTTATGACATTTTTTTCTCCTTTTTTTGAAGATTTCAGGAAAGTTTCTGCATAATTGTTGACACATAATGCAAATTAATGAAAGTAGTAGAGTACCTTTAGTTTTGCTTTGGTTATTAAAGGTTATTTAGAGCAGATTAACTCAACTTTGAAAAGACAAGCTTAGCATAAATGTCTATTCATTTAGTTATAGAAACCTGTTTTTGTATTTGATGATCTGTCAAATTAGCAAAAACCAGGTTGCTTAATCTTAATTATGTGGTTTTTCGTTTACTGCATTTGATACTTGTATGTTCATATAGGAACTTTTTTTTCCCTGAAAAGGGGTATGTTCATAGAAGTTAAATTTGGAAAAATATTAAGTGTAGGCATGTAAACTAATCGAACGAACACGAACAACTAAACGAACATAATTTCTTATTCGTGTTCGTTTGTTAAGGAATGTAGCTTGTTTGTGTTCATCCATGTTCATTCGTTAAAATGATAATCGAACATAAACGAACATAAACGAACGAACATAAATGGACATATGTGAATAAACTTAAACGAACATATCTGAATAAATTTACTTTTTTAAATATATTACTTTTGCTATGAAAAATAATAAATATAAACGGACATGTGTGAATAAATTTAAACGAACATAAACAAACGGATTACCGAACGATCACGAACGTAAATGAACGAACGAGCCATTTGTTCGTGTTCAGTCATTTAATTAAACGATCAGAAAATCTTATTCATGTTCGTTCGTTTAATAAATAAATGAACATAAACAAACTTCCCACCCAGTGGCGAATCTAGAAATTCAAGAATGGGGTCCAAAATATTTTTCTCAAATGGGTATGCAAAAATAATTTTATTTCTTTACACACTAAACAAAATTATTTTTTCAGAAAAAATAACACTAAATTAAACATATTTTTTAAAAAAAATAAAAAATGGGGATGCGGATGCACCCCACTGGGGCTGGGTGCATCCGCCACTATTCCCACCGAATGGTTCGCTGAAAGTTTACTTCGTTTATGGTTCTAATTAAGTGGAAGATTATGGAAATGTGTCTGGTTTTTTTTGGACAAATCCTAATTCTAACCCTCATCCTACCTAGAGGGGAGGTGGGGACTCTAGGCGAAGGAAGGGTGCTCCTAGTGGGTCTAGAACCTATAACTTAAAGGAATATAAGGGAACAAAAATGAACAGCTTGGTCAAGCGACCAAATGTCCTTGCTCGAAAAGGTGTCTGGTTTAAGTTAACACAACAGTACCCTTTAATAATGGGAGATTGGTTAAGCAGAAATTTGTCATTAATTCAAGTTTGAAGAGTCAATTAAGCTTAGGTAAACTTCCTAGAGCTTTGTGTTACATATAGGGCTTGGTGTTATTGCATATTTGTCTCATTGTTTCATGTCTTTTGCATTTTATTTTTAACCTAGGATGTTGGAATTTGTTTTTGCTTCACCTAGGAGATTGCTTCCTAAGTCCTAATGGTATATTGGCTATGTTCATAGGCATTATATATATATGTGGAAAGTGAGGAAAGCAATGTAACTTTGTCGTTTACAATTTCCATATTGATCTTTCAACATTGTATTATTAGTTTAAATTTGATGTTTTTATAATATACAAAATTATAATGATGATATTCGAATTATTGTAAATGCTTTAGATGCTATACATAGGAATTGGGAGCTAATTAAATAGGATGATGCTCCTTGAGTTTTCTTTGCAGTTTTATTTATAGCAAATATTTTGCTTCTTTTTGGGTAAATAATATAATTTGTTTATTATATATATATATATATATATCTGATATAGGAATCATATACTATCAATATAATCTTTATAGAGATTTATTAATTGGCTAAGTGATCAAAGATGTTCATGTTATCCCAACTTATGTGGGTTTGAGTGTTTACATTTATCATTTGGAACGTAAAAATTCTCTATTTAACAAATAAAATTTAAATCTTTATATTCTCTTAATTATATCTATTTCTTTAATTTTAATTTGATTTTTATTTTCACTGTTTTCACTGTTTTAGTCCTCAGCAGAATCAGTTTATAAATTTAGTTAAAGTGTAGCTAATAATGGCATTGAATTCATTGAATCTGAGTGTTTATCATAAACTAGTAAACAAATTATTATGACTTGAAAGATAATAATTCATCTAATGAGATGAGTGAAAAAAATAGCTCTATTTCTTGAATACAGCACCGTTTTAGTCATTTCCTTTCTATTTTTTATTAAAAGATATACAGAGACGTAATACCTAAGAACCCATGGTTTAATAATATAAAAATAATATAAGTTATTAATTTTAGTTCGTTTTACATCATTTATATTATAATATATAAAAAGACGTACGCTCGAACATATTTAAATATATAATATATATTATGAGTAAAAATAATATGAATATTTAAATATTGTACCAGTAATAATAGAAATAAACACGGAAAAGTCACACATAAAAGATTTTCTTTTTGAATAGACGAAAATTGGATATATGAGTCAATATTTTGAGGCTGTGTAAATTTTCTTGAAACTTGTTATTATATGATTCGTTTCTTTTTTTCATGTTCATGTATATGGTGTTATCTTTGATAATTTTTGTGTTTTAATTACAGTATAGAGAGAATTATAGAACGATATAAACAAAAATTATACACAGAGAAACAACTTGCCTCAACTGGTTCTGAATCACAGGTATGTCTTACATCAAATTATGAAATTTATTTAAAATGTATATTGTCCGAATAAATTATGTACTCAATTTAAGTTATATTGTAATTCTTTTAGTATTCATTTTTGATATTTATATCTGATAAATATTTGAATATAAATATATGTATATAAATGTTGGGTTTTGAATGTGAATACAAAAATCCAAACTGCCTAATATTTAGCACTTCCCTAGTACCTTCGTTGTTTCCCCCCACTAAAGTCATTATCTTGTTTAGTAAATAATTTTTTAGTTAAAATTAGAGGTTTGACAAGTTAAATTCGCTAATTTAGATGTTTGGTAAATAAAATATTGTAATAGTAAATTTGGGTGAAACATCTCAATTTAAACCTTTTTGAGCTTTTTAAGTTGGTGGTTTGGATAAAAGAATTATAAACTCTTTTGCTCTTGATAATTATAAAAAAATTCTCTAAATAATATAAATTTAAATATCTAACAAAAATTTAAAAATAATTTTATAAATAAAATATTAATATATACTTTTAAATTTAATAATTAATAAAACTATATAATAAGAAATTAATATAGGTATAAATTTAATAATTATTAAAATTATATTAGAAAAGATAATTTCACAAATAAGAAATTAATATATACATTCTTCATTTTTTTGTAGTATGATTTTATTGATAGGGATCATACGTACTACATGAACACAAAATGACTTGAAACATTTCCTAGACACGAAATGACTCGAAACATCGCCCACAAACGGGTTAAATAAACAAATCCAAATTAAACCATGCATCGCATAAACAACACCAACTAGTATGAACACAAAATCCCCTGGCACGCACAAACCCTGCACAAATGCACCACCATACCGAACCTACTCAAGAAAATTTGTCCACGAACTTGCTCCACCCCCTCTTACGCAGCACAAACAACAACAAATCATCCCAACTTATGAACCCGCAAACCAGTACTTAATGCATACCGAACCTTCCTGAGCCAACAAAATGCCTCAAACTCAACAACCCAAGTCAACAAACACCTTACTCTTTTGCGACTTTGATCGACCATGATCTCGCTTCTTCATAAGTTCTACAGCAACCCTACGCTCTTTCGGGTATAAGAAGGCATCATGTCTTTCGGAAGGGGATAAAAAACTCAACACAATATCTGACATAGCACGCACCTTGCGATCAACTCCATTATGAACTATAATTTGTGCCCTATTCGGTGAAGTCGGATCAACAAAAACAACTTCATGATCAACCATCCCATACAGATGTGAAGGAAGGGATATACATCCTTCATATATGCTTAGTAATGATATAAAAAAATAATCTTCATAATCTAATTAATATTAATAGATACAAAATAGTAATAACTAATAAATTATTCAAACAAGTATTGAATATAAACATGTCATTATATGTCATTTTGCTTGTTCAAATAATTAAACAACTATCAGCTATCAGTTAATTTTACCAAATAATTTTATACAATCAGCTAATGTAATACCCTAGTCAAATAAGTCAATGCTATCAGTTATCAACTGATGTTATACGCTATTCGCTATCAGTTATCCGTTAATTACCAAACATAATCATCGTTAATATCTTAGAGTTTCCTCATTCATCTACTCAAATATAGAAACTTTAAGAGTTCTACTTTTCAAAAAAAAAGTATAGATGATAATTGAGTTCATTTCTTTCAATATTACTCTATCCGATACAATCCTGCAAATACTTATTTCATACAATTGAAATTTCCATTGATGGTTAACACCTTTTAGGTCAAGACATTTTAATTGTAGAATTAGTGCCTATTGATTTAAAAGAGAATGAAATCATTAAATTCTCTAACGCTTTTCTAAATGCTACACAGGTAAACTTGTCTTTGGAATGCTCCAAACTTACCTCAACTATTGAAGCTTTACGGAGGAACTTGAGGTACAAGTGTAACATCATATGTTCGAAAGTTGCTCTCATATATGATATTTACATCTGTATTCAACACTCAATATTAGGGGTAAACTACATCATGTACCCCTAAATTTTAAATTTAGTATCGATTATACCGTTGAACTAAAAATCGGTACTATTTTAGCGCTGAACTTTAGTTTAGCCTTCAATTATTCCACTAGGACATTAAAGTCGATGTCATGGACAAATCTTAATGGTCCATGAGCAATGATGTGGATGCATTTTAATGATCCAGTAGTATAATCGAAGCCTAAAATAAATTTTAATGTTAAAATAGCATCGATTTGTAGTTCAACGGTATAATCGATACTAAATTTAAAGTTCAGTGATATTTGATGTAGTTACCCTAATATTAATACACGAGCCCGAATAACATCAGCTTGGTCCTGTTAAGTTACCTTAGATGTTACATGCTTCTAGGGTTGGATTAGATATTACATTAATAATGCAGGCAGTTCCAAGGAGAAGAGCTTGATGCCTTGAATACGAGGGACCTGCAACTTTTGGAACAACAAATTGGTAATTCTCTGATGCGCATACGAACTAAAAAGGTATGCATAACAAGCATTTGAAAATTTTAAGATCATATTTTTGTTATTTGAATGCTTTAAGTTTGATTAACCATGATTTGTTCCGACATGCAGAATAAACTCATGCACGAATCCATTTCACTGCTGCAGAAGAGAGTAAGATCTTGTCGGATGATGAAAACATTTTTCATAGCAAATGTTGTGTCGAGATTTTTTGACATTGAATCTTGTGGCAGGAGAGGGAACTGCAAGACCAGAACAACATGCTGGCAAAAAAGGTAAAAGAAAAAAAAATACCACACGCCTGCATGTTCTTCAAATACATGAAGTTTCTAGTTTCATTCTTTGACTTCATTAATACTTCTGCCATGGATAAAGCTGAAAGAAAACGAGCAGACGCCGTCTGAACATGCACAACAGGAACCGCAAAACCCTGCCCAAAACTCATCGTCATCATCCGTACAACCACCGGCCACGATACAGTTTCCTTCTTTGACCATTGGGTATATTAACTCTCTTTCCCTTCTCAGAAAGCATGGTTCTATATTTTTTACTGTAAAGTGCTGTATAATTAATGAATGTGATTTGGTGCAATTGCACTGATTCTCGAGCTTTTGACATGAATCATGCAGAGGGTGTTACGGGGCCATGGAAGGAACAAACAAGGAGGTTCAGCTCAATCTCAACCTCAACCTCAACCTCAACCTCAACCTCAACCTCAACCTCAACCTCGTACCAATACTGTGATAGCTTCCTGGATGCTTGTAAACAGATAGACCACAACACGAGCTGTTCAAATCTCGAACATTTTCAAACTATGTTTTATAGAGTGGAATTCCTGACATGACATTGTCAACAAAAGTTATAAATGCGATGAGAAAACCATATGAAAGTTGTTCATTTGAAAAGTCAATACTGTTTATCAGACTGCAGCATGCCGGTAGAAAATGTTAAAAAGAGGTAAAGCACACTACTTTACAATTCCGTGGTTAGGAACATGCAATATTGAAGTAGAAAAATACATAGTTGGTTTGATTCATACAATAATTCTAAAATTTCAATTCCCTATAGCTGTCATTTCTTTCCCTAATCCTACATTGCTGCTTCCTCTGTACAGAAAAAGAAAAAGAAAAAGAAAAACCTTTAAATTCAAGCAAATAGTATGCTGCTCTTTTGAGCCTTGTTCAAAAGAATTCCATTTCTCTCCTGTACTAAAATTTTCTGAATCGGCATCATCTTCACCTCTTAAAGGCTTTGATTCCTCTTGTGAATGACTTGAACCCTTCTCGCGTCTTCAAACAAGACCTTCACGTTGTAAGCGGCAATATCTGGTGTCAGCATCATAAGGTAAAGGCCTTGGAGGAGACTGGTACATGTCAGAAAGTGAGTTGTCTAGTGATGCTAAAGAGCTCAAATATGAGGTCCCCAGAATGGATGAAGGAACAGAATGCAATTCTCTCCTTCGAAAGAATGCTGTATACTACAATTGTAAGGCAAAAGTATAAAACGATGATAAAAAATCTGGAACTCCATAAAGTAATAACCGAAGATAAAATTTTATGATCAATTCTGAGACATCTAACATCAAATGCTCTTCAGGCTAGTACTTAATGTCACATAATTGACTATTGTAGATATTTGATCACCTAAAACACCAATATAGGTAAATGCTGATGGATTTTCCTCTAAGAACTCTAGTCTGAACACTATAAGAAGTTTTTACTTGCTCGAATAACCCAATAAAAGGATTCCTCAAGGAAAAAAAAAGGGGAACAACTTTTGGACACTGACAAGATAATTACCTTATCCACACTTATTGAATGAACTTGTAAGTAGCACCACAATCTCAAAAATATCATATAACCATAAAGGATATTGTAACACCTCTAATTAAAAAAAAAAAGAAGAAATAAAAGGTCAGGTTGCTGGCAACCTGTCGCTTATATGTCATATGCCCAGCCAATTGAGCGTGTCAGTATTCTGAAAAAGGAAAATATTTAAAATTGGTTATGACTATTTATCTACCCTCTCAATGCCCATTCGAATCTGAAAATTAAAGAGAGTTTCCAGAATTCTCTTAATTTGTTTTCCCAACAACCGTCTCCGATCTTCCTCACCGTCGCGCCGTATCGCTCACCGCCGGCACCAAAAGAACCCTCTCGTTCGTCCGACCATAACCCCCAACCCCACTCGTCGATTTGCCCCTCCAATCGTCGTCCAAATCGTTTAAAAGCTTCATCGAAATTCCCTAAGAATCGCCTATGTTTTCTTCCATTTCCAGCCACCACTGTCTTCGTTTGGGCGCGTCAACAGTCCAGGCGTGTTCAGCGCGAGGGAGCGTGCAAAACCCAACCGGTCGGCCTCTTGTCTGATGCCAGCAACGCTTGCTTTCCGGCACGATTTTGGCATTTAAGATATTTTTCGACTTGATTCCGGCTTGTTTCGTGTTGATTCTGGCTTGTTTCGTGTTGTTAAGGGTTAGTTTTCTGGATTGATGCGATGCGTTTTTTCGGCAGGATAGCGACCTCTGGTGTCTCCAGCGACCTTTTTCGATGACCGTCCATCAATCAGGATATTAAAGGTAAGTGGGCCGGTTTAAATTATGACCCTATATGTAACACTCATTCCGTATTCATTCCCCGAACTCGAGTAGAAAGTATCACGATAATTCAAAATTCATTTTATATTAAAAATCAAGACTAATTAAAATTTTTAATTAATTTATAAGTAATAATATCATCATATCAAAAATTCTATCATAATACGTAAAAAAAAATTACTTATAACATATTATTTAATATAGACAACAAAACTATTACAAGGCAGACTGATTTAAACGTTTAATAAGATAGACAAATTATTTTAGTACATGCTACTATTCACACAAATTAAGGAAGTCGTATATACCGAAATAACCTGTCGATATATTATCTCCTTCAAAAAAGATGTTGATGCAAAAACTCCGCTACTACCTCCAATTATCTATGCGTATAACAATATATACGCTAAGTATAATTTAGTGAAACATAAGGTGAATAACATATAAAATACTTTACGGTGCATAATACTATTAAAAGCATGATATCCTTTTAAACATATAATCTGTTATGTAGGAATGTCTATGCATAAAAGCATATTGTAAATTTTATACTTTTATATTTATCTTGAAAAGTCATATCTGTACTATAAAAGTACTATTCTTCATTATGAACATCGTAACTGTCAACTTGAAAGGTTAGATTTCGACACTATAAAACATCGTAACTGTCAACTCATAAGTTGAATTTCGACACCATAAGATATTGTCACAACTGCCAACTCAAAAGATAGATTTCGACACTATAAAGCATCATTACTGTCATTCTCAATATTATACTTTCAAGACAACTTTAAAACAATTCTTGCAATATGACAAGTAACAAATACTACATATACATTTTACATCATATAAAATATTTTCATAGTAGAGTAGTTCATACTCTATTATGTTCATCAACTTTTCATGGTATAAACCATTTGTAAACATAAAATTATACTATAATCTTAAAAAATCAGTAAAATAATATATCATGCAAAAACATGTATGCATTCACCTTAGCCTTGTAATATAGATGCCTTCACTATTCGATTTCAATCTCGAGCTTTATCCTTTTTTTTCTATTGAAACGGTCTTGATTTATATCAGAATCTAAAATAAAATAACATATATCATTTCAAAGTATATGATAGAACATGCTCATTTCATCATTTCATAAATAATAATGGAAATTAATTATAATAACTATCCATAATTTACAAAAATTGATCCAATAAAACTTCCCATAATCGAACAAATATTTTTCATACTTTTCTTTAAACTTCTAACTTTTCCAAAATTCATATTTTATTCCCCAAAGACTCTTTTAGGCTTCCAATTACCATTTTCAAGCCAAATCCTTATATTTCTCATCATTTACACTTAAGAACCCAAACTTTAAAAATTTACATTTAAGTCTTTGAAATTTCCAAAAATCTAAAATGGTCCCAAAGTCACCATAAACTTCAAAATCAACATTCAAATTACTTAACTTAATATTTCAACCCAAAATACTTCAAAAACAAGCTCAACAACCAAGTCTCTAAACTTTTCAAAATTTACAATTTGGTCCCCTAATGCAAAATAATTAGGGATTTTCATTCCAAACAACTTATATCATCATAATAAATCATTCTTCCTTTAATCACACTCTAAAATTCCTAACTTGTCATAAACCCTAATTTTCCATCTTTCAACAACATAGGAATTTCTTCATCCAAACAACCTAATCAAACTTGTATAACATCATTTTCATCATTTCCTTCATCAAAATAAATTTTGCAAGATTTTCCCCTATACTTGACAAGGTAGCCGAATGATCACTTTGAATATTTCCATGAAATTTTCATCATCTGAACCATGGAAACAACATCACAAGCATATTTCTAACATGAACAACCATATAAACACAAGTTTCCATCACATCCTTCATCCACCCAAATCATCAAACTCAACTTAGAGACATGAACTTTACACAAAACTTATACCAAATGATAGAGAATTCAATGGAGATTAATTTCTTGTTTCATGTCTCAAGCCTAAATCCAACCATAAAAGCTTAAAATTTGAATCAAAAATTCTTTCTTACCTAGCTAGATGAATTCGGCAGCCCTTGGAGAAGAAGAGAAGTATTTTTTCCAAGTTTTTTTTCTTTTATTATGCCAAATGTTATAATATATACCAAATTAAATAATAATAAACATTTAATAGTCAAAAGACCATTATATCCTTGAATTATAACCAATCATGTCTCAACAGTTATTTATTCTTATCCAAAATAATCAATAATATTCATAAAGTAAGGGTGAAATGACCTTTTTGCCCTTAATAAACCAACTTATCTTCAAAAATGCTATTTTCACCTATTTTACCAAATACTACATAGAATCGAAATTAAATCGAATAAAAACGATTCAAAAACCATACTATCATATTTTTCAAGTCTTTCTAAGACTTCCATAAAATTTTCCTAATTTTCGGAGTTCGAATAATCATTCGAATTACTTTTCAAAACTTATCCTTTTTGTAGCTTTTCACACAAATCCCGTATCAAAAATTTGATTCCCACTAAAATTCTCACACCGGGATAAATTATTCATTTTTGCCATAAAAAATTATTGAGAAAATTACCATGTTAGTCCCTAAACTTTTCCTAACTTTTCACTTTAGCCACCAAACTTTGAAATTTTACATTTTAGTCACTGAACTAAAACCACCAAACTTTAATTCTTTTCATTTTAGTCATTAAGCAAATTTTGGGGTATTACACTATAGCTTGAGCCGGCCTGAGCCTGTTATATACGTCTGATCCCAATAGCACCTCTGACCCGTTTGACCCGGACCTAGTCTGACTCAACCCGTCCGAAGTCAACTCGTCTGAGTCAACCCATCTAAGTCAACTCATTTGACTTTGACTGTTAACCGTTGATCGTTGACTTTGACTGTTGACTTTGACCAAGAAGTCAACTTTTTTTCTAAAAATCTTTATTTTACGCTTTTCGACGTCTTGAGTCCGTTTTGCTAAATTCTAACTCAAAAGCCTTCGAAACTGACCTTAAACCCGAACATGCTTTTCACCAAGTTTATTTATTTAAGGGTATTTACAGTTGAATAAAGGAATGATAAAAATCTATGTTGGTTAAAGGTACTCACAGATCTCCCGATCGTGATTATGCCCAGCCCAGCTCGTCCCGATCAATTCAGCCGCGAGAGCCCATTGTAACCCGTATACTTTTGTAACTTAGTTATTTATCCAAGTATTAGTGTAATTCTGTAGTGACCCTAATCTTTGTCTATCTAAGTTCCAGCACTGTAGCTGAGCGTGGTCCTAGTGCTTAGTAGACCGTCTGACCGACTTGATTTTTTGAGGTGTGTTCCTTGTGTGCTACACGACAGTTATGCATATTGTTTTACATGTTTTATTAAACCGATCATGTGCACATGATTGACATGTTTGATTTAGTATAAACATAACATGTTTTCTGAATTTTTTTAGCATGATTGTACTATATGTCTGGTATATGCCCTAGTACCCGATATGACAAGCATGCTATTTAGTTACTATTTATCTGTATACAAATGTGTTTATTAATTACTGTTATAATTGTTTATTATGGCATACTGTAATATTGCCTGGACTGATTCATTAGGGGTACTTGGGTTATGATACGAGGTCTTTGATGGTTCAGCTCTTCCGGCCGGTAATTCCGCCCGTATAAGGTTCTTATGCTTCGGCTAGGGTAATTCCGCCCGTATTCGGTTCCTATGCTTCAGCTAGGGTAATTCCTCCCGGACCTAAGGTATTCCCTTAGGATGGTACCTATGCCCAATGGGCTCGGGTTAATGCTTGTATATGATACTGTTCTGGGGAACTGTATCCTAGAGTTCGGATGGAGGGTAAACAGACTTAAATGAAAACTTTGGATGATTTTATAACATGTTTTCTCCAAATGTTTGGTTTATCTAGATTATATAAAATGTTTTTATATGCACGGTTGGAACACACTAAGCTCCCTAGCTCATACCCCCAAATCTGTTCTCTTTCAAATTTTGGATAGGCTTCCCGGATTTGGCACTTGGAGGATCTACACATCCAGTTCATATATATATTTGATGTAATGTTTTATCTTCTAGACTGTTTTTATCGAATGAAATGAGCCTGTATTTTGTTACGATATGTTTTATTACGTTGCCTTGTGTGGCTTTATGATGTAATCACATTTTGATGAGGATTTTACGAATCATCTTAACTTATTCACTTATGGATTATATTTATTACTTGAATTGGCTTTTAATTTTTAAATATTTTATGGTTAAACTTTTAGTAAGGACTCCCAAAATTGGACTTTACGCATAGGCCTGTCTAGGGATACATGGGAAATTTATCATCAACTAAATCATTTAGTAATATGTACATAAGTAAGAGCTAACTGCAATTTATATTTCATCTAGATATACTCCGTCGAGACTTCCACAAGTATATAAGCATGGGGGCGAGTAAAAAAGTTTACAATGACCTTGCTCGCATTAACTAGAGAAGATCTTTAGCAAATTATTACAATGCTTTTGACAGAACATTGTGAAAATGATTTGTTAACTGGAACAACATGCACACGTACCATAGAAAGAAAAGATAAAATAGTTAAATTTCCAAAATTCTAAACTTTTGACAACATATAAGTGCCACAAAAAGAAATACTCAATAGAACCATCATTTTCATAACCACTAGTGAGACATGAAAGTAGAGTTATTTGAAGATATAATACGAGAGTCCACTTATTGACAAGCATCAAAACGCATCCCATGTGTAGGAAATTCTAAACTAAACAACCGAGGCAGAAACAGTTTCTGTATACATTACTGTTTGGATTCACATAGTCCTCAAAATCCTCAGCGCACAAGCAGCAACAAACAGAACCCATAATGTGAAGATTTATGCTTTCCCCCCTCAGTTAAAACCCTCTGTACAACCTCATCAGTAAAGCTCAATCATTCCAATTATGCATATGCATCAAGAAAAACATTATGTAAGCTGAAAGAAAACCACAATCAGAGAGGAAGGTAAGCTCACAGAAACCAGACCACCCCGACGAACCAGCACCCCTTTCTCATGTATTTACAAAATGGAGAATGCCCTTGCATTACTTAAGCTAAAAATATCTTTCTTCAGCTGCAATATATATATATACATTGTTAGGAATTTGGTATGCGGCAAAATAACCAAAGCGATAACGACATAGACCAAGACACGCACATGAGACAAGATTTAATGCGGTTCAACATAGCCTACCTCTACGGACAAGAGAAACCAACAATCCACTAATAACATAGAGAACCCGAAGAGTACAAAAACATGATAACCCATGTAATCCTAAAACCGGTGTATAAATCTCATGACCCGGTGGAACCAAAACACTCTTCCCAACATCCCTACAATGCCCATCTTTTTACAACGTACGCACAATAGTTGTAGAGATCCTAAAAGTGTTACATATCTCCAGAGTAATTCCCCTCTCTCTCTTATTCTTTTGTTCTCTCATAATTCAAAAGGTTAAACTTATTCTATATTTATAGACCCAAATACTTGGTCACAAAGAAACCTTATTCAATAAGATCTCTACCTAAATAGATATTTACACATTAGAGTAAATTCTAATTACCAAGTAATCTTCAAATACTAGAATTACAATGAAACTCAACTTAATTACCAATTAGAATTTGATTCAAAATATAACAAATCTCCCCTTGACACAAATTCTATTCGAGCATTGGTCTTCAAGTCTTCAACAATTTCAATTTTTACGTAAGTCAAATATCCGTTGAAGCATTGTCGCCAAGTCTTCAACAACTCCAATTCTTATGTAGTATCCGTTGAATCAGTTGAGAATTACTCCCCCTACAATTGAAAGATCGTTGCAGCAATACTCCTTTGGCATGTCTCCAACATCGCTCTACAAAATCCGCATCAAAAATTCATTCAAAAATGCACAGCTCGAACTATAACTCTGATACCATTTGTTAGGAATTTGGTATGCAGCAAAATAACCAAATTGATAACGACATAGACCAAGACATGCACAAGAGACAAAGATTTAACGTGATTCAACATAGCCTACCTCCACGGACGAGATAAACGAACAATCCACTAATAACGTAGAGAACCTGAATAGTACAAATACATGATAACCCATATAATCTCAAAACCCGGTGTATAAATCTCATGACCCGGTGGAACCAAAACACTCTTCCCAACATCCCTACAATACTCATCTCTACAACGTAGGGACAATAGTTCACAATGTCACTAGTAATTCCCCATCTTTCTCATTCCCTTGTTCTCTCATAATTCAAAATGTTAAACCTAGTCTATATTTATAGACTCAAATACTAAGTCACCAAGAAACCTTATTCAATAAGATCTCTACCTAAAATAGATATTTACACATTAAAATAAATCATAATCACTAAGTAATCTTCAACCACTAGAATTACAATGAAACTCAACTTAATCACCAATTAGAATTTGAGTCAAAATATAATATATATCTATATATATATATATATTGAAAGTGAGTTAATTTTACATAAAACCAAATTGAGCCAACAACTCGGAGCAAGTTCACAATGTCACTAGTAACAAGCCACTTGCAAAGGTAGAAGAACCTTCCAAAGAATTCCTTGTCCAATTTTCTTCTTCTTATGAAAGTGACGATCTTTTTAAGGCTTTATTTATAATTAGCAAAACGATTCATTCCTTTAATAGAAAGAAATCAAAATTCCAACAAAACAATCAATAATCAATCTGGGAATTAAAAACAACAGCTAATATATAAATCATTGAAATGCTCAAAATTTTCACTGAAAGCAATAGAAAAAAAGGCGAGAATAACCAAGGAAGCGCGAAAATAAAGCCAAAGAGGTTTCTTTTCTTTCCAGCTTTTCTATGTGGTCTGGGTGTTCGCCGGAGTCGAGTCTAGTCGAGTCGAAACAAAAATTTGAGTTATTCAAGATTGTAAGTCTTATTTTATTATGCAAACTTTATTTGAATCAAGTCATAAAATTCAAGTCAAATTTTCGAGTTTCTGTACAAATTTAATTATAATTATTTATAAACTACACGAAATACCACTAAACTAGGATATGACTCGATTATACCACTGAACTAAAAAATGATACTATTATACCACTAAATTTTAGTAAAAGATTCGATTATACCATTGAACTTTAATAAAATATTCAATTATAGCACTGAACTTTAGTAAACGGTTCGATTATACCACTAAACTTTAATAAAGGTTCGATTATACCACTGAGTGATGTGAACCATGAACCAAAACTACATCGTTTTGGTATGGCTTCTTTGAAGCCTCATATAGCCCAAAATGGCCTAGTGGTATAATTGAACCTTTTAAAGTTCAGTGGTATAATCGGACCTTTTACTAAAGTTCAGTGGTATAATAGTATCATTTTTTAGTTCAGTGATATAATCGATTTAGATCCTAAAATTCAGTGGTATTTCGTGTAGTTTACCCTTATTTATAATAATATAATATATATTGATTCCAATTTAAACGACTTTTTATATTCATATATGATATACATATATATTTCTTCATATTTCACGTGTTATATCAGGCATAATTGACAGACTCGACTGAAACTTGAAAATCGATCAACTAATTACTAAAAATTTTGAGTTATTCAAATTTTCATTTTATAACTCAAACTTTATTTAAAAATTTTTTGAGTCAAGTTTATGAAATTGCAAATCGAGTCAAAACGAGTCAATTTTTTCGCTTCAAGTCGAACCGAATAATTCAATTTTTTCGAGTCGAGTCGAGTTTTGTCCACCCTAGGTCTCAAGTCCAAATTAATGACTTCTATAATAGCAACATCATTTTTTCCTGCCTTATTTAGGCAAATAACGAGGAAAAAATTACGTTTTATCTAGGAAAACAAAGTCGTGTTATCATCCTATATATATTGATTTTAGTTAAAGTTGAATTAATTTATATATTTAGATCATTGATCTTAACGTCCAGTTTCATTTATATCACAAATTTTTAATTTAATTAAATTATATAATTCAACATTTAGTATAAGTCACTTATACTAACATCATTAAGTAATTTTAATAAAAAAATTAAAATTGACACTTTTACTTAACATATCTTTTACGTATAATCATCAAATAATATTTAATTGATAATTTTAATAATTTTCTATAAGAATTTTCTAAAATGTTTAATTTAAATTAATTCAAACATTTAATTTAATCTTAACAAGAATAGCTCGCATATTGACCACCTACCACAACGAGAATTTGGTGTTGCGATCAAATAGTATAACTCCATACCTTCTATACACTATTATCATGATCAAATCAAACTCAAAATTTATTGATATTAATTTATTATAAGATAATAACAAGTATAATGATCGGAAAAAAATAAAAGAAGTAAAACTTTACATGAAAAATCTTTAAGGAGAAAAATCATGGGCAACAGAGAAAAAAAATATTATAAAGTTGAAAGATTCATAGTAGAATGAGCTTGTCCACCCTGACACCTATCTTTTAGGTGTGATTTTGTGTTTTGTATAGAACGTTATAAGGTTTTGTTTACCCCTTTACTTTGCCCTTGCAATTTACTTTCAAGCATATCTTCAATATCAATAAAATAATTGCTTAATTAAAAAAAAAAACTTGATTACAAGAAAAAATTATACAGGAAGGAATCGACTCAATCTAAATTTTTTTATTTTAAACCAATGTCTAATTGAAGAAGTATAATCCTATACGAATTCAGCTCACTTAACATTGTTGATAGTAGTATCTTTATTTCTTAAGTTTATATTATATTTCAGAGTAAATCTTGTTTGATCATTAGTGTTTAAGGTAAAATCTGATTAATATTCAAATTTATAGATGATCATGTTTAATTTTATTAAAATTAAAATTTACGAAAATAAAAGTTAATATAAAGTTTAACAAGTATTTTATTAAATAAATTTATGGGTAAATTATACTGGATACCACTGAATTTTAGGTGTTGTATCATTCATACCACTGAACTTTCAATTGCTTCAAGTGTAACACTAAACTTTGGTTTTCACTTCAATTATACCATTGGGCTGCTAACTGTTGGTAATGCTCAAGGGAGGAAGAGCATGTAATCCCACATTCGTGCTAACACATGTTTTCGACACGTACTGCCCGCGAATTATTTTTTTTTAGAGAAATTTCGTAAGAATGTCTCCTTGTGTGAAAGAATAATTTCTTTTACTATTTATAAGCTCGGATTTCAACATGTTTAAATCAAGATTTTAATTGCAGCATTGTTTTCAACGTTGTATTTGGATTGAAAACAACTATATATTCGTGTTATAGCAGGGCTTATTGCAGCTATTTCAGCTGCTTTAAATGGTGTCGTTAATGGCATTATAATTGCAACCATTTATGCTGCTTTACTCCAGCTCTTAATGGCAAACGTTTTTTAACTTTTATGCTGCCAATTTAAGTCTAATTTTTTTCTTGTTTTAAAGCATGGAATTCAATTGCATTGAAATCCTTGCTTTCTAAATGTCTTTTTTTACCCTTCAAAGATTACTATAAATATGTGAGTTGTTTCATTTGAATAGGTACACAGCAAATTCACTTTATGTTTTCCTTGAATTCTCTTTGGTTTTCGAACAACAAATTTATTGTTGATTCCTCTAAATTCTCCTTTTTGAGAACGAGTTTTAATTTCATTTCCGAGCATCTTTTTCAAGTAAGAAGAGAAGAGCAGTACCACCAGATTCTACTCTGAAGTTTGAGTGTACAAATTGTCGGAGTGACCGTGCTAACTTCGGGGGACAATCCGCCTATAGCAGCAACTACACCAGTTGGGGTGAATATGTTTCTAAGGCATTAGATTCGATCCACGACACGGTTCTTTTAATATTTAAGTTATTTTATATTATTCTATCCTGTCAGTACTAACGCCCTATTTTGCAATGATTTTCCAACAATTTAAAAATAGATTATACTGCAAAAGTGAATAGTTAACCTATCAAAGTCGAAGTGTAACGATTATACATGAGGCGGTGCTTGCAACGATTAGACAAATGGTAAGAATCAAAGAAAGGTCAGTATTATGAGCGATTTAAACTGATTATTGATTCTTAAACGTTTGCATGCTACATTTTAAATTAAAACATTTTATATGGAAATGTTTATTCAAATATTTTAATAGGAAGGCTTGAATGTATCAAACTAAGAATACGATAAGTTTAAAATTTTATTTTCTATAAAATATGTTACAACTTTGATAGCCTTTGGTGGTTTAAAACCGTATTAATGATGGGATAGTATAAAAGCATGTTTTATAACATGTACTGTTTTTTATAATTATTATTATTAATGTTTTGAATATTATAGCTTTTGGCTGCTCAGTTTTTATTATGTGATTAAGAACGTTAAATTCAAAGGCAATGTATTCAGTAAGCTATAATTGGATATTAAAGCATTGTTGAAACCATTTTACAAAATTTTGTAATTGTTGTGTAACTGATGTAGGTTACAATGCTAATTATAATAGCAAAATAAATTTATTTGCTTTTATTAAAATTGAATTATATTTCAATTATTAGAAATATCAATACAATTAAAAGTGGTTGAAATGCCTATTTATATAGGACTACTTTTTGATATTTTCTAAAATAATTTTCAAGAATTTGTGAATATAGACATGATATAAAATATATATATCCTGTATGCTAATTAGTATGTTATCATGAAGTTGCAATATTTTAAATAACATTTAAATGTTACCCTTAGTGATAGTCGGCTTGTGGGGGGTAAAATTATTTTACTCCTAATAAACTAAGAAAATAAAGATATTGCAACTCTTTTGTCATATTAATGATTTCTTTTGAGAAGTTTGTTAAGGAACCAGGATTGTAACACCTGTTTATTAAAAAATGAATGGAAAATGGAATAAGTGAGAAAAAGGGAAAAGTGGGTTTTTGAAGGGAATCACAGGTTGCGGGATTCAAAACCATAACCTATGGAAACTTTGGCCAACAACCCAATCAACTGAGCTAAGGTAGCTCTTGGTTTCAAACTACCATTTTATCTCTTTATGCTTTACCTTATAATTGTTTCGAAATAATAAAAACCAATTGAGATTTATCATCTTCCATTATTCGAATCCCTTATCTAAAAAATCCCCAAATAATTCTCTCATCGAACCATTTCGGCCATCCTCTCTAATCTACCTCACCGTCGCACCGTGGCTATCACCGCCACCATCGGAGTGTTCCCCAGCCTCGTCCGATCAAAACCCCTAAGGCCACTCGCACCATCGTTGCGTCGTTCACCGAGAAATCGAGGTAAAAGGTTCGACGAACCTAGGTTTAAATCTTTTCGGATTGACGTTGATTCCAGCCACCACAGTCATTTGTTGGTGATTTGGTGGACATCATCGTCTTCCCCACCTTGAGACGAGTCAGACCTTGGTCACCGATCGTTCGACCATTTTCGATCGAGCCTCCGCCGGTGTTTAGGTCGATTTGGTAAGTTAGGTAAGTTTGGGCTGTTTTCCGAGGTGTTTTTGAGTGTTTCTGAGTTGTGGAGTGTGCTAGGCGTTGTTTCTGGCAAAAAATGTGCATTTTGGTGCATTTTCGGGCTTTGTAAGGCCGCGCATGTGCCCTACATGCCAGACAAGGAAATTTTCGACCACCGTGACTGGTTCATCTGTAAATTGGTCCGGTCTAACCCGGTTCGACACGTGTCCAACCCGATCCAAACCGGTGTAATCTGACCCGGTCTAGCCCAAACCCGTTTTACCTGACCCATTTGACCCGCTCAAGTCAACTCGTCCAAGTCAACTCATTGATTTTAACCGTTGACTTTGATCGTTGGCCGTTAATCGTTGATCGATGATGTCAGTATGACGTCAGCATTGACTGGTGGCGTTAGTGTTGACTTTGACAAAAAGTCAAAATTTCCAAAAACTCTTATTTCATGTTCTTCGACGCTTTGAGTCCGTTTCTAAAGTTCGTTTCGAGAAGTTTCGACCCGAAAACCTCCGAATATAACCTTAAATCTGAACATGCATATGTTTTGTATTAAATACTTAAGAGCGGTGTATTTATGTAAAGGTCTAATATGAACTCTTGTGCAATTAAAGGTACATGAGACTCGTTCGATCGTTCGTCTGCTCAACCTAGTTCCTCCCGATTTGCTCATCAGTGCACCCCTATAGTTACTCGTATGATTTGAACCCAGTGAATTAAATTAAGTAGAATTTAATTCTTTTATTGTAACCTTATGCCGTAATGTTTTAGGATCTAGCACTATTGCAGAGCGTGGCGAGACAGGTGCCTAGTAGACCCTTCTGACTAGCTTTTTTAGGTGTGTTTTATGGGTGCTATAATACCGCTTTAAATAATTGCTAAAATGATTTCTCTGAATATATATGTATGTACTGGGTTGCTTTATGATTAGAAAATGAATATTTTTCTATTAAGAAAGCATGTCTACCCTATCTGTTTGAAAGTATGCACTATCTCTGATCTAAAAATTTAGACATCTGATTGATACCTTACTAAGTTGTATACATGTCTGCCAATAAATTTCTAATGACTCTGTATATTGTTTTACTTGCGGTATACTATTGGGATATGATTTGAAGTGCCTACAAGTACAGCCCTAATCTAGCTGGTAAATCCTTCGGTTAAGCTCCTATGCCCAATAAGCTTAGAGTAAGTCTTTCTGGGCCTAAGGCATACCCTTAGATAGGCTCCTACGCCTGCGGGCCTAGGGTAAGACCTTTTGGTGTAGTTTATAAGGGAGTACACATTGGTTTTCGGTTGGAGGGTAGCTAGGTTTAAAATGAGAATTTGAATGAAATGTTACATGACTTACTGAAATAATTTGTGTTTATTTGAAATATTATATGTTTATTTGCACTTATCAGGACACACTGAGCTCCCTAGCTCACACCCCTAAACTTTTCTTTTCAGATATTTTTAGATAGGCTCCCCGAATTTGGCACTTGGAGGATCGACATATTCCGCACACGACTTTTTGTTGTAATATTTCTATCTTCTAGACTTTCTCAATTACGGTGACATGAGCCTATGTTTTGGTTACTATTTGTCATATTATGTTACCCCATATGGTTTATGATGTAATATCACTTAATATGGTTTATTTTGTTTAACTAATTTGACTTATGTTCGAATTAACTATTACTTAAATATGATCTTAAATCTTTAAATAATTAAACATTTTCATGAAAAGTCTTTGGTAAGTATTGTGATCTCTTAGATTTGGACCTTACGCATAGGTCGGTCTAGGGGGTTACATTTGGTTGGTATCAGATCATTTGGTTTTATAAACCTCGGACTGTAATTGGATCTTAAATAAAATATTTTTAATAAAACGTTTTAGAAATATTTTTCGTAAGGGCTCATGTCACCAAGTTGTATATGTTTGATTATGTGCAATACTCTAATGCCAGTTTTGACCTTAGATTCTCTTTTACCATTGTGTAGTGAGCCGAGATCATCTAATGAGTACTAGACGGGGTCGTCGACCTGCTCGCGGGCGAGGTCGATCTGCTAGATTTTCTTACCCGATTGAGGATATGTCTAGTGATCCTCCAGCTCCTGTAGATTCCCCAGCCCCTGTGAAGCCTCTTGCCCCTAGAGGTTCTACAGTTCCTTTAAATCTGTCACATTCCTTTAGCATAGAGATGACGACACCGGTTAGAGGAGCACCTGCATCCAGTACTGAGCCAGCGACAGTAGTGATAGATGAGACTATCAGCAGATAATTTTTACAGTTAATCCAGGGTATAGCTAGAGCAGCTGGCGTAGTACCTGAGGTTCCCGTCTCTTAGACTCTGATCTCCAATGGGGAGAAGACTTTTGAAGGCCTTTCTGATGGAGCCCCGACCGAAGTTGAGGAGTGGCTTTACGAAATCGAGAGGCGTGTGGATGAGTTGGGTTTCGAACCACCCAAGAGATATTTGGGAGCCGTTTCTATATTGTATGGTAATGCCCGCACGTGGTGGGAGTCTGTAGTGAGTAGTGTCCTTGCCAATCGGTTGACTTGGGATTTTTTCAAGGAACGCTTCAAGAGTCGCTTCATTGGGGAGCGTTATCTGAGATAGATGAGAGAGCGATTCAGGACTCTGACCTAGGACGATAAGACCGTAGCAGAATATGAGACAAAATTCTTAGATTTAATAAAATTTGGATCTAGTTTGGTGCCCATTGAGAGGGAAAAGTGTCGTAAGTTTGTTATTGGTCTTCGGTACAAATTGTGTATTCGGGTCATTAGCCATCTTGATGAAGATTTTGATAAGGTGGTTGAGAGGGCAAAAGATTTAGAAGAGGTAGAGCTTTTAGCCACTGATGGTGATAGAGTCGATCGAGATCGATCTAAGAGCTTTTTGGCACAGAGCCTTCTGCACATACTGGTAAGAATGCTCGTTCTCCCGCTCTTCAGAAGAGTAATACCAATTTTAGGCTTGCAGCCCCTCTACCCCCAAGAGCTACTAAAAGTGGATCGTCAGATTTTCTCAGGCGCCATCATATGAGCATTGTGGTAAATGGCATCGGGGAGAGTGTATGAAGATGGAGGGTACTTGTTTCTGTTACAGATCTGGAGATCATTTCCTGAAGAGTTTCCCAGCTCTACCTTCTGCGTATCGAGTATCCTCTCAGACTCCTTCTCGTTCACATGCTTCTGTTCAGACTTTGGCTAGAGGCCATAACCAGAGTAAACCTTTTGGATCTACTACCAGGACTGATAGTAGGGCTCAACCATATCAGAGCGAGGGATCAGTTTTATCTGAGGCTAGGATGCCAACCCTTGTGTAAGCTACTAGACGTCGAGATGACAGAGACAAGCCAGATATTATTGTAGGTATATTTACCATTTATTCTATTCCATACTTTGCATTGCTCGATAATGGTTCCACCCACTCCTATATTTCAAAATCCATATCCCAAAACCTTTAGGTTTCGATTGAAGCTACCGAGAGCATTGTCACAGTTATGAGCCTAGTGGGTCAATTAGTGACTGTAGATAAGATGTTCAAGCGTTGTCCCTTTGAGGTTTAAAGAGAAATCTTTTTGGTTGACCTTATGGAACTTCCGTTAGAGGAGATTGATCTAATTCTGGGTATGGACTGGTTGTCAGAACATTGGGTCAAGCATGATTGTGAGTCAAAAAGGTTATCTAGAAGACTCCTGATGGTCAATCAGTGGTGTTAATTGGTGAACGTCGGGGTTACCTGTCTAATGTAGTGTATGCTTTAACCGCTGATAGGCTGATTCATAAAGGATATGAGACTTTCATTGCTTGCTTCTTGAATACAAAGGGTTCTCTAGCTAAGATTGAGGAAATTCGTACAGTTAACGAGCTTTCTGATGTGTTTCCTAAGGAGTTTCCTGGATTATATCCGAATAGAGATGTTGAGTTTAAGATTGAGACTTATTCAGGGTCTGCATCAGTATCCATGGCTCCTTATCGTATAGATCCTAAGGAGCTTAAAGAGCTAAAAGTTCAATTGCAAGAGTTGTTTGATTGGGGGTTTATTCAACCCAGCTCTTCACTATGGGGAGCTCAATCCTCTTTGTTAAGAATAAAGATAGTTCGCTTCAGTTATGCATTGATTACTGAAAGTTTAACAAGATAACCGTGAAGAATAAATATTCGCTGCCCAGGATTGATGACTTGTTCGATCAATTTCAAAGAGCATCTATTTTCTCAAAGATTGATCTTCGATCTGGTATTATCAGCTAAAGATAAGGGGGTCTGATGTTGCAAAGACCGTAGATTTGGGTTTAAATCCTGCGTTCCCGA
Source organism: Hibiscus mutabilis (assembly GCA_019671005.1). NCBI lineage: Eukaryota > Viridiplantae > Streptophyta > Magnoliopsida > Malvales > Malvaceae > Hibiscus > Hibiscus mutabilis. The sequence goes on from CM033719.1 coordinate 61,932,668, forward strand.
CATGGGACATCTTTGTGGATGAGTTTCAGAAGAAGTACATCAGTGAAGTACATATGGATAAAATAAGGGACCAGTTTTTGCATCTGGTACAGAGAAACCGAACGATTTTTTCTTATGAGCAAGAGTTTCTGCGTTTGATCTGTTATGCTTCAGAGTTTGTTGCCACGGAATAATTGAGGTACAAGAGGTTCAAACAAGGCTTGAATGTTGACCTTCAGTTGTCTGTGACAGCGGGTCCGCTTTGGATATTCTCCGAGTTAGCCAATAGTGCGAAGGCACTTGAGTGGCTTCAGAGTTTAGTGATAAGTGTTCAAAAGTACTATTTTTCTTACCCTTTTTACTCATATTATTGTTAGACTTAGGCTCATATTAGTTGTATAATGAGCCATTCATGCATTAATCCATGTTTCCTTCCATCGTTGAGCTTGATTACGTAACTTGGTAGTTTTTGTGGGAAAAGATGCTGCTTTGGTGTGTTTTGTGTGTATGTGCAGGATCACTTGCCAAAGCAAGGCTAGAGCTAGTTGCCAGGGCAATGCATGAAGGAGATGCCGAGCTAGTTGCCAGGGCAATGCATGAAGGAGACGCCGAGCCAGTTGCCAGGGCAATTGTCGACAAAGAATAATGTGATATGGTAGTCGAAATTAATGACTAGACAAGCCCAAGATGATGTGGAGCAAAGCTAAATCTCAAACGAGTTTGATTTCCATGAAGAGATTAAAGAAGAATTAAATTCCAAGAAGATAGGAGAAGTTCTAGAAGGAATATAATTATAATAAAGAATTATATTCTTTAAAGATAATTTAATTCCAACTTAACTTCCTCCTCAAATGAGGACTTTGACCTAGCCCTATAAATAAGAGGTCATGCCGTCAACTCCAAGAGAGGAAAGAGATGAGAGAATTTTTGACAAGCATCTAGGGCAAGGAGGATTTCGACAAGCTTCATCCTTCATCTTTTTCTTTCTTGTTCAATTAGGTTCATGCTAGGGATTCTTTATCTTGTGTTTCTTTGGAACCTAGCCATGAACTAAATCTATTTGGCTAAGGTTATTGTGTCTTGTGGTTGTGAGAAACTATTAGATTTTATTTAGGTAATAAGAGTTTGCTCTTTTCTAATCAAGGTTTATTCATTCTTGGTTCTTATTCTTGTTTGCGAGTGAATTGGGAGAGGATATCGTAACTTCATCTATTTATCTAATATCGGGAGAGTTAGATTCAAGAAACGAATGATTATGATCTTTATTCAATCTATTGATGGTGAAGATTAATCCGACTTAGGAATAAGTTAAGGATTTCAACGGCTAAGAGGAGCGCAAGATTGGTTGTTGTTCACCCTTGATTCACGCAAGGATGTATTATCAAGGCATGCACAAGTAGCTAGAGTTTCGACTTAGGGATAAGAAGAAACCATTGAAGAACGCTCTGCCGAACCTTGAAGGTTGCTGCCCAGACGCCCAAGTAGTTGCCCAACTAGTCGCCCAGGCAACCATCGATTAGTTGCCAAGGCAACCCCGTTGTGCAAGTTGCCACGGCAACTGAGTTGCCCGTGCACTCTTTTACCAAGACGATCCAATCGGCTATCACACCTCTACTCACGATAATCTGACCTATCTCTCTCATTTAATTACATCGCCTTTTACTTATTTGCTTTCTAGATTAGTTATTAGTTAAAACTCCTATAATCTTATACTTGTGTTTTCTTTTACTTTTTACAGTGCAAGAGACTAGATTCTTGAAGTGGCACCAATTCCTGTGGAGATGATATCTTTTATATTATAACTTGCAACGTGTATACTTGCACAATTGCGTAGCACTTATTACGCGCAACAAGTTTTTGGCGTCGTTGCCGGGGATTGGCAATAGCGACTTTGTTTTTATTTTCTTGACTTTCTTTTTACTTTTCTTGTTTAAGATTCAAAGGGCTAACAAACTTTGGTTTTGCATTGGTATATGACCAGGGCGAGACCGATTACACCAGAATATCCCTTTGATCCAGAAATCGAACGAACCTTACAAAGACTTAGACGAAGGATAAGAGTAGCAATGGCTAATCAAGACGGCAATATGAATCAAGATGTTCCAGCAGGAGGATGAGTGATTCTTGCACGAAACAGAACTATTCGAGACTATCTTGAAGAAGATCTTGATGGACTTAATCCAAGAGTTGTCGCACTTGAAATTGAAGTCGACCACTTTGAGTTGAAACCGATAATGTTTAATATGATCAACACAATTGGTCAATTTGGCGGCTCAGCAACTGAAGATGCACGACAACATCTTAAATCTTTCCTCGAGATTTGCAACTCGTTCAAAATACACGGAGTCACCCCTAATGTTTTATGATTAAGATTATTCCCCTATTCACTGAGGGATAGGGCGAAAGCACGTTTGAATAACATTCCTGCCGGATCAATAGGATCTTGGACCGATCTTTGTCGTGATTTCCTTGCTCTTTTTAATCTTACAAATTTGACTGATAAACATCGTAACGACATTACTTCTTTTCGGCAGGCAGATGATGAATCTCGTTACGAGGCTTGGGAGCGATATAGAGAACTTCTACACAAATTCCCCCTACACGGATTCCCGGTGTGGACTCAAGTAACAATGTTTTACAACGCCGTGAATACACCAACAAGGATGATGCTAGATGCCTCGGCAAACGGCATACTCCTAGATAAGTCACTGGATGAAGCAATGCAAATTCTAAACAGGCTGGCCAATAATGATTATCAATTCCCCTCTACTAGAAGAGGAGGAGTTAGATTCCAAGCCACAATACATGAACTAGGATCATCAGATTCAATTTCGGCACAATTGACCACTTTAACCAAGATGGTCCAGAACATGCAAAAACCAAAAAACACACATGAGGTCAAGGTAATGGATTCTTTTTGTGAGTTATGTGGTGATAACCATGATTCTTCTGAATGTATGCAGAATCCAGCTTCTATGTGGGGAATTACAATCGGAACAACAATGTGATGTCCAATACATACAATCCATCTTGGAAGAAGCACCCAAATTTTTTATGGAGTAATCCCAACAATGCTCTAAACCAGAACAATCAGAATGCACAAGCATCGGGATTCCAGCAGAATATGCCACGACAACAGTTACCGCAGCAACAGCCGACAACATCTAGTTCTTTGGAAAATTCTCTAGATGCTTTTATGATGAAAACTGAATCTTATATGGCTGAGAATAGTAACTTCATAAAAAGAACTGATGCTTTTATTAACAGGACCGAGATGAGATTGCAAAACCAAGAGGCGGAAATCAAATCATTAGAAAATCAAGTCGGACAGTTTGCTCAAAACCTGAATACTAGACCGCAAGGAGGTTTACCTAGTGTTACTGAAGTCGCAAGAGGAACTGGCTATGAGCAATGTAAGGTGATCACCACTAAAAGTGGCCAACAACTTAAAGAGGCTCAAGCCCGCTCATCAAACAAAACTCCACAAAAAGATCAAGACGAGCCTAGCGGCAAAGCCTCAGATGCTGAACCAGGAATTGCCACGGCAACCGGCAATAAGCATGTCTTGGCAACCGACGTTAAGGATGCTTCGGCAACTTGTGATAAGCATGCTCGGCAACCCCAGTTGATAATGCCTCGGCAACTCTAGTTGTCCTAGCAATGTCGTCAATCAGGTTCCAAACCAATGAAAGGATCGAAGATATCCGACTTCCACCACCATTCCCACAAAGGTTGAAGCGACAAAAGCAAGAATATCAATTCAAGAAGTTTCTTGATATCCTAAAGCAAGTCCACATCAACTTGCCATTGGTGGAAACAATTGAACAAATGCCGAACTATGCCAAGTTTCTTAAAGACATTGTATCCAAGAGAACATGGCTAGGAGAGCTTGAAACAGTTGCCGCAACATAGGGATGCATGGCCATGTTGCACAATCATATACCACCTAAGTTGAAAGATCCCAGAAGTTTCACAATACCTTGTTCTATTGGAAACCACTATGTCGGGAAAGCATTATGCGACCTTGGGGCTAGTATAAATTTGATGCCTAAATCGGTTTTCTAGAAACTAGGAATCGGGAAGGCAAGACCTACAACAGTTATGCTACAGCTAGCCGACAGATCCTATGTGCATCCAGAGGGAAAAATTGAAGACATACTGGTAAAAGTTGATAAATTTATTTTTCTCGTTGACTTTATTGTTTTGGATTGTGAAGCAGATGAGCATGCACCTATCATTCTCGGGGGACCGTTCCTAGCAACAGGGAGAACCTTGATCGATGTTGAAAAATGAGAACTCACAATGAGGGTGAATGACCAACAAGTTAAACTAAATGTGTTCCAAACACTAAGGCATGCCGATGATCTAGAAGAATGTCAACTTATTCATGCCACGACAGAGTTTAACTTCAACGAGGAATTTAGTTGCCTCGGCAACTACAATGCCGATCAAGATGAACCTGAGGAGTATGAAGAACCGGTCAATAAGGAACAACAAGAAGAGGCAAATTGGCTAGTCAATCGACCAGGTACATACTTTGAACCACTGGATTACTCAGGTAAAGAAGGTAAGCTCGAAAAGCCCTCTATTGAACAACCATCGATTCTTGAGTTGAAACAATTTCCAGAGCAACTAAAATATGCATAATTAGGAACCGATAATACATTGCTTGTAATTATTTCTTCTAAGTTACAGCCTGAGCAGGAAAAGAAGCTGATCAAAATGTTGAAGCTACACAAAAAGGCAGGATGGACAATTTCTGACTTGAAGGAAATTAGCCCGGCAGTGTGCATGCTCAAGATTTTGTTGGAAGATGATCACAAACCTTCAATTGAGGCCCAGAGGAGACTGAATCATGCCATGAAAGGGGTTGTAATGAAAGAAATCATCAAGTGGCTTGACGCTGGAATTATATACCCTATCTCTGATAGTACATGGGTAAGTCCGGTACAATGTGTACCGAAAAAAGGAGGTATAACGGTGGTAAGTAATGAAAACAATGAACTCATTCCAACCAGGACTGTGACCGGTTGGAGGGTTTGTATGGATTATCGAAAGCTAAACAAAGCCACTAGGAAAGATCACTTCCCATTACCCTTTATTGATCAAATGCTTGACCGTCTTGCAGGTAAAACCTTTTATTGTTTTCTTGATGGTTATTCAGGTTACAATCAAATTGCCATAGCACCAGAAGATCAAGAAAAGACAACCTTCACATGCCTATACGGTACTTATGCTTTCCGAATGATGCCGTTCAGATTGTGTAACACCCCGATAACCTTCCAAAGATGCATGATGGCACTCTTTTCAGACATGGTCAAAGACTTCCTTGAGATCTTCATGGATGATTTTTTTGTTTTGGTAATGACTTCGATAGCTGTCTCGGCAATTTAGAGAAGGTGTTGGCAAGATGTGAAGAAACTGATTTAGTCCTCAATTGGGAGAAGTGCCATTTTATGGTAGATGAAGGAATAGTGCTCGGCCACAAAATTTCATCCAATGGAATTGAAGTAGACAAAGCCAAGGTGGATGTGGTCGAGAGATTACCCTCACCAAGTTCGGTTAAAGGAATTTGAAGCTTTCTTGGACATGTAGGTTTTTACAGGAGGTTCATTCATAACTTTTCTAAAATCGCTAAACCCTTGTGGAATTTGCTTAAACAGGATAAAGTCTTCGATTTTGATGATTCTTGCACCCAAGCATTCAAAACCCTAAAGGAAAAGCTTACCTCGGCACCCATTGTCGTTCCACCAAATTGGACGCTACCTTTTGAGCTCTTGTATGATGCAAGTGATTTTGCGGTAGGAGCAGTCCTAGGCCAACGCACAGGTAAGACCTTCCATGTGATATAATACGCTAGTAAAACTCTTAATAGTGCTCAAGTGAATTACACAACAACGGAGAAAGAGTTACTAGTTGTAGTTTTCGCATTTGACAAGTTCCGATCCTATTTGATTGGTACAAAGGTAATTGTTCATACTGACCATTCGGCAATCAAATATCTATTTGCTAAAAAGGATGCCAAACCTCGTTTGATTCGTTGGATATTACTTTTACAAGAATTTGATATTGAAATTAAGGACAGGAAAGGAACAGAAAATCAAGTGGCCGATCACGTTTAGAACGCAATAGGGAGGAGGACGCGGATCTAGAGATATGCGATGAATTCCTGGATGAACAACTTTTAGTTGCCTCGACAACCCTCGACGCCTCGGCAACTCTCGACGCCGCAGCAGCCCTTGAAGCGCACGCCTCGGCAATTTTAGGAGTAGTCGCCACGGTAGCACATGCCTCGGCAATACCCTGGTACGCAGATTTAGTTAATTTCCTTGTTTGTGGTATTTTACCTTATGGTCTTACTTGCCAAGGGAAGAAGCAGTTCCGCCATGATGCTAAGCATTACTTTTGGGATGAGCCTCTTTTGTTTAAACAATGTGCAGATCTGGTTATACGCCGATGCGTCCCTGAAGAAGAGCACATAATGTACTCTGGAAATGCCATTCTTCACCCTATGGAGGACATTTTGGAGGAACTCGTACCGCGGCCAAAGTTTTTCAATCCGGGTTGTATTGACCAACATTGTACAAAGATGCCCAAAACTTTTACAAGCAATGTGATCGTTTCCAAAGGACGGGCAATATCTCTAGACGACATGAGATGCAGCTCCAAAACATCATCGAGGTGGAATTGTTCGATGTATGGGGGATCGATTTTATGGGACCTTTCCCATCTTCACTCGGCAACCTCTACATTCTACTTGTCGTCGACTACGTGTCTAAATGGGTTGAGGCAGCTGCAGTTCCCAACAACGATTCCAAGACCGTGCAACGATTCTTGCAGAAAAACATATTTACATGGTTTGGGTTGCCGAGAGCAATTATCATTGACGAAGGCAAGCATTTTGACAACAGACTTATTGCCAAGATGTTGCAACGCTTCGGCATATCACACAAGATCGCCACGGCATATCACTTACAAACCAATGGGCAAGCAGAAATTTCTAACAGGGAATTGAAGGGTATACTCGAGAAAGTTATAAATCCCTCTAGAAAGGATTGGTCATTAAGACTAGATGACACACTTTGGGCATATCGCACTGCATTCAAAACACCCTTAGGTATGTCCCCCTTCCGACTTGTCTATGGCAAAACATGCCATCTACTAGTGGAAATCGAACACAAGGCATATTGGGCAATCAAGACCGTGAATATGGATTGGGAAAGTGCCGGACAAAAACGTTTGTTGGACTCAACGAGATAGAAGAATTCCGTGCACTCGCCTATAACAATGCACGAATCTACAAGGAGAAAACAAAGCAATGGCATGACAAGAAACTATTGTCGCGGCAACTCATGCCAGGGCAACTAGTTCTCTTATTCAATTCTAGGCTAAAACTTTTCCCGGGAAAGCTAAAATCAAGAGGGTCGGGACCATTCGAAGTTGTCAAACCATTCTCCCATGGTGTCGTGATAATCAAGTCCATCACTGACAAACATGAATTCAAAGTTAATGGACAAAGATTGAGGCACTACAATGGTGCCCATGTGGAACGTAACAAAGAAGTGGTCAACTTAGGAGATGCATGAGCATGCTCTCCCTTCGATATTTTATTTTTATTTTTATTATTTTTGATTATTTTTTTTTTATTTTTAGTTTTTTCGAACTAATTTTTTTTATTTCCGATTATTATTATATTTTTAGGATAGATTTATTTTCTTTTTTTATCTTTTTAAGTTTAAGAATCCCTTTACACATCTTTATTTATTTTCTTTTATTAGTTTATCTTTAATTTTAATCCTTATTTGATTTGTCTTTGAATTGTAGGAAAATAGTTCAAGATAAAGAGGAATTTTGATCCAAGAAGGAAAACATCTTCAACAAAGAAATTAATGGGCTGAATCTAAGGCTTATATAAAGCCTCCAACTTACCCTAATTAAACCCCCTTGTTGTCACCCTTCCCCTAAACTGAAACCCTCTTTTTCGTCTTTCCAAAAATTAATCCCACCCACCATATTTACTACCTATCTTTTCTATAAAACCCATCACCCTTAACCTATTCCTACTTTTCATCTTGCAACTCTTTAGTTTCTTTTATTTTCTTTTATTTGTTTTTACAAAACTCACAACCAAGATCATCTATGGCATCCAAAATTAAATTTTTAGTTCATCCAAGTTCCTCCAAAGAACCAAGATACAAGAAGTTTGCTACACCGGTGGTTTAAGAAAGATTTCACTCCAAGTTTGAAAGCCGGAAGATTTACGAAGAACAAGGCTTTGAATACTCCAACTCTCATCAAGATTTCGGCCTTGAACCATTCATCTTCGAGAGGATTGCACATCAAAAGTGGCAAATCTTTTGCCATCAACCGGAATTGGGTAACATCTCATGGTTAAGAGAATTCTATGCTCACTCACCTAACCCGGATAATCCTTATGTTTTTGTTCGTGACAAGGCCATACTCATAAGCCCCGAAAACGTCAACACCTTTTACGGGCTCTACATTGAGAATGACGAGCATCAAGCCTTTGTTGATCAAATCACACCCAAGCAACTCGACAAGGTGCTTCAAGAACTCACTCAACCGGGAACTCATTGGAACGACGGTAAATACAAGGGCACGGTAAATCGCCTTCGGCTTAAACCTGAGGCAAAACTATGGAATAAGTTTGTTAAAACTTCTTTAATGCCCACCATACACAATACTACTGTTGATATACCACGTCTTTTGCTCATACATTCTATTTTGCATAATCACATCATTAACATTGGAAAAATTATTTCTGATGAGATTTTTGTATGTAGCTCAAAAGATAAGGGTTCTCTTTTCTTCCCTTGCTTAATTTCTAATCTTTGCAAGGAGATGCATGTTCCAAGTGAGTCAACCGATAAAAAGGCCCTACCAAAGTTTGGTTGGAATCAAGACACCGACCAAAAGGAAACTAATCATCCACGACGACGAACTCTCGGAGTAAGTCCTCGTTTGCATTTTATTTTTTGTTATTTTTATTTAATACATGCATTGAGGACAATGCCTCACTCGAGTTTGGGGAGGATTGTTATTAGTAGTTACCATGTTTAGTTATATTCATCTTAAGTATTACATTTAGGATACATAAATTGCTTGCCATGCCTTTAGTTGGAACAAGAATTGCCTAGATTTGATGAATATCCGATGATGACTTTGCCAATGCACTTAATTGATAGAATTTTTATTCTAGGATAACCATGGAAAAACTTAGAATTTTACTATGATGCTAAATTTGATGAAACATTGTTGTGGTTTGATTGATTTAATGATTTCTAGTGAACTTAGGTTGACAATTAAACAAATTGGGGGATTAGATAAAAATTGGATGAATGCTAGAGGTGTCCGAAATTGGCTCTAGCATGTGCTAAAAAATTGATCGCTAGAGGTGCCCGAAACCGGCTCTAGTATATGCTAAAAAAATTGATCGCTAGAGGTGCCCGAAATCAGTTCTAGTCGAATAAATTAATTAACTTAAGAAAACTAAAAACAAAACACTAGAGGTGCCCAAAACTGGCTCTAGTTAAAACATGTTAAAAAGAACCCAATGAAGTAATTTGAAAACCTCTTGTTTGCATAGAATCATCCAAAATCAACTTGCACACAACTCCGCACACACTCACAAGCATTATAGTTTGATTCCGAGTAACTCCTAAGTTTTCCGAAAAATGAAAAGCCAATCATACTTTGTGCCCTGGTTCTGAGAATTGAAATCAAGTTCAAAGCTAAGTTTGTGAAAATTGAAGTCTTGGCAGGTAATTATTAGTTTGCATTGCTTGAGGACAAGCAATAATTCGAGTTTGGGGGTGTGATAAGTGTTCAGAAGTACTATTTTTCTTACCTTTTTACTCATATTATTGTTAGACTTAGGCTCATATTAGTTGCATAATGAGCCATTCATGCATTAATCCATGTTTCCTTCCATCGTTGAGCTTGATTATATAACTTGGTAGTTTTTGTGGGAAAAGATGCTGCTTTGGTGTGTTTTGTGTGTATGTGCAGGATCACTTGCCAAAGCAAGGCTAGAGCTAGTTGTCAGGGCAATGCATGAAGGAGATGCCGAGCTAGTTGCTAGGGCAATGCATGAAGGAGACGCCGAGCCAGTTGCCAGGGCAATTGTCGACAAAGAATAAGGTGATATGGTAGTCGAAATTGATGACTAGACAAGCCCAAGATGATGTGGAGCAAAGCTAAATCCCAAAAGAGTTTGACTTCCATGATGAGATTAAAGAAGAATTAAATTCCAAGAAGATAGGAGAAGTTCTAGAAGGAATATAATTATAATAAAGAATTATATTCTTTAAAGATAATTTAATTCCAACTTAACTTCCTCCTCAAAGGAGGACTTTGACCTAGCCCTATAAATTAGAGGCCATGCCATCAACTCCAAGAGAGGGAGAGAGAGGAAAGAATTTTCGACAAGTATCTAGGGCAAGGAGGATTTCGACAAGCTTCATCTTTCATCTTTTTCTTTCTTGTTCAATTAGGTTCATGCTAGGGATTCTTTATCTTGTGTTTCTTTGGAACCTAGCCATGAACTAAATCTATTTGGCTAAGGTTATTGTGTCTTGTGGTTGTGAGAAACTATTGGATTTTGTTTAGGTAATAAGAGTTTGCACTTTTCTATTCAAGGTTTATTCATTCTTGGTTCTTATTCTTGTTTGCGAGTGAATTGGGAGAGGATCTCGTAACTTCATCTATTTATCTAATATTGGGATAGTTAGATTTAAGAAGCGAATGAATATGATCTTTATTCAATCTACTGATGGTGAAGATTAATCCGACTTAGGAATAAGTTAAGGATTTCAACGGCTAAGAGGAGCGCAAGATTGGTTGTTGTTCACCCTTGATTAACGTATGGATATATTATTAAGGCATGCACAGGTAGCTAGAGTTTCGACTTAGGGATAAGAAGAAACCATTGAAGAACGCTCTGCCGAACCTTGAAGGTTGCTGCCCAGACGCCCAAGTAGTTGCCCAACTAGTCGCCCAGGCAACCATCGATTAGTTGCCTAGGCAACCCCGTTGTGCAAGTTGCCACGGCAACTGAGTTTCCCGTGCACTCTTTTACCAAGACGATCCAATCTGCTATCACACCTCTACTCACGATAACCTGGCCTATCTATCTCATTTAATTACATCACCTTTTACTTATTTGCTTTCTAGATTAGTTATTAGTTAAAACTCCTATAATCTTCTACTTGTGTTTTCTTTTACTTTTTACAGTACAAGAGACTAGATTCTTGAAGTGGCACCAATCCCTGTAGAGACAATATCTTTTATACTATAACTTGCAACGTGTATACTTGCACAATTGCATAGCACTTATTACGCGCAACATTTAGCATCTAATTAGTTTGAGGATTCTAGAGGTCGTGATACGGAGACCCAGGATATCATAAATCCTCCTCCTTATCTGCATGAGAGGTTTCATGCTTTGAGGAGTTCGAAGAGAGTTACTTCAGACCAGTCACCGAGAATTGGCTTAGGATCTAGATCGAGGGTTCGTAGAGGCTCATTATTTTCTATGCCAGAAGGGAGTGTTGATGGTTCTGTTGGAGCGTCGCTACCACCGTTATGCGAGCATTGTGGCTGACATCACCTTGGAATGTGCTTCTTGCTTCGGAGGGTTTGTTATAGGTGTCGAGCACCAGGGCATATGGCAAATGACTGCCCAGTTATGGATAAAGATATATTAGTTCAGTCTCAGAGGTTGTCTGCTCTCCGACATGATCAAAGTTTTGCTAGAAGCAAATCTAGGGCACCGTCAAGCAATCGAGGTGGAGGCCCTGTAAGATCCACTGCCAGGGTTGGAGCACGAGGCATTGCTACGCAGTCTACAGCTCAGATTAGAGTTGACAGCGTTTCGACCGAGGATATGTCAGGTAATTAAGTTTTGTGTTGGTTGTGTAGGATCTTAACCTCTCTATGGTAGACGTTGTCCTCCTTAGTGCTAGCTATAGGAAGGTTCTATAGGTTGTAAGGTGTTCTTAGCTTACGTTGTAGACGCGAAAGTTGAGAGTTCCTAGTCTTAGTGTTGTGGGTGTTGTGAGGGTATGGAGGTACCCTTGGTGAGTTAACGATCTTACCAGTTGATTATGGTTTAGAACCGCGATAAAGGTAAGGTCGAGTTCGTTGTTAGTGTCCATCGCTTCGTGGCATGGTACTTAATGGACTCCTTGTTAGAGGCACACTTGCACCAGCGACCAATTGGGTATCGATGCCAAGTGCTTTGCCAAGATAGTGTCTGCGTGTGAGTAGCTTGTATGGTGGCCTTGGATGTGTTGAGTTGTAGTACAATGATGGAAGACCAATGACGGGGTTGTGAGATCGGTGACCTTGTTTGGCCATGAAATGTGAGAGCTTCGCGTGTTGTGTCAGAGTAAAGGTACTGTTAAAAAGGTAGATGAAGGTTGTGATGATTATGGTTGAGGTCCTAAGGGCGAACCATGAGGGTAGTTGCTTGGCTTGTGCACCCGTTGAGCTATATTTTGTAGAGTTGGAGGATTGTCCAATCGAATTCGACCAAAGTTGTTATCGGTTATGGCAAGCAGTTTGGAAGTTATCAGAGTAGCGCAGCGGAAATGAGGATCAATAGTTGTGTTGAGGTAACCGGATGGTTACTTTGCAAAGAAATATTTTTAGACAGACCAGTAGGCGATCCTTAAGAACAGTCAGATGGCTTTCCACGTCTGATGGTTAGGACTGAGGCAAGGGTGAGGAAGAAGGTGTTTAGACCTTGCAAGTAGAATGGCTAAGTTTTGGGTTGCTTGTGTGAGTTCCTAGGTGACGGTGGTCTTTGCTCGAAACCAAGTGGTTTTTCGATTGTGTGAAAACAAGTTTAGATAAAAAGAAGTTTTAAGTTCTAACTTGGTGTTACAAGTCTAGGGAAAAGAGCTGTCAGTTTAAGGTAGATTGGAGATAATGATCGGTTGTAAGGGTTTTGCTTGTCCTTTTAAGGATTTGACCGGATATGTTTGTTGGACATGGTGCGTTCCCAATAATGGTTTGTGGATGTGCTACAGCGTTTTAGACGTAGATGAAGCCCAAGTTTAGTTTAGTTAACGGATGCTAGTAGAAAGGATTGGTTAACCGAGATAGAATTCCTTAGAAGTGAGCCCTTTAAGTTGATGTTTGAGCAGTGCGGCTCGAGGTTGGTTATGTTACCATGCTTAGCGGTTTGTCATAGTGTCGTTGGTTGTTAAGAAAGGGGTCATTGAAAATCTTGAGAGAAGTGTTATGAGCGTGTGGTTTAGTGCTAGGGTTCTGTTTAAGGTAGGTTGAGGGAGAACTCTCCCTAATCAAGGTGATCCCGCTTGAATGGTGAAGTGGTTAGATCTGTTTTGGTTACATCTCCCTTTCTTCCATCTAAATTTCAAGGACAAAATTTCTTAAAAGAGGGGAGAATTGTAACGACCCAGATTTCTCGAGTCAACAATGGATGTTGACCCGAATCATTGATCAATATGTCGGGCCGAGATGTTGGGCCTTGCTGTTGGGCTTTGTGGGTTTCCTTATGTTGTTGGGCTTAAATGTTGGGTCTTAAGTTGTGGAAAGGATTTTAGTGTGAGCGTATTTGGGTAATTTACCCTTAAATGGGAAAAATGATTATGCATCAATTAAGGGGTTTCCATTTTGGAAGAGAGTGAAGTCACCCTTATTCCCATCTCTCTATCTTCTCCTTCTTTTAATTTTCTTCCCCAAACCCAAATGTTAAAGATGAAAACTTGTTGTTGAGGAGTGAGAATCAATTGAGTCTCAAAGGAAGTTTTATCAGTATCAAAGGATCTCCATTTCAAGATAAACATCTCTAGAATCGGTGGAAGTAAAGTTTAGAGGCTTGAGTCAAGAAAAGTAGTGGCAAGAGCTTGAGGAGAGCTTCATTCCGGGGTTCACATGTTTAAGGTCAGTACATTCTGACTACTAAATTTCATGAACATCATAAAATGAATGTCTTACTTGGTTTTATGATTTATGGGTGTTAAGTTTGGTTTTTAAGGAGCTTGAATCCCACTAATGGTGAATCTTGATTATATGGTTAATAAGATATAGTAAAGGTAGCAAATCACTCTAATCAACTCCTATAAGATATAGGATTAAGTTAAAGGGTTAAAGGATATGTTTTGGGGGCTTGGAAAGTGATTTCCCGAGCCTTGAAAGCTATTTATGGGCTTTAGTATCAATACTCGGGATTGAGTATCGATACCCTAAGTTTCGAGGATGAACTCAGGCTTTTTCTTAAAGGGTGTATCGATACGCGTCTTCCAGCATTGGTAAACCATGTCTTCCAGTATCGGTACGTGTCTTCCAGTATCGGTACGTATCTTCCAGCATCGGTAAACCATGTTTCCTAGTATCGATATGCAATGACCAGTATCGGTACCCGCTAGGCAATCTGCCTATAAATGTTGAAAATGAGTTTGAAGGGTTATTAATTCGTGGTAAAGGGTCCGGTAGGTCCCTAGAGGTATAAAACAAATCTTAAAACTGAGAAATCAAGGTTAGTAACCCGTATGTGGATTGATGGCTAATGGCTTAGTAACAGTTGGATAAGTTGCTTGGGTTGGTAATCCATAAGGATCCGTGGTTGATTAGTTATTGCTACGTGGTAGCTTGAGGTCTTTGCTGTCTGCTGAAAGGAAGCCCATGTAGGCTGGTTGCCGTGAGTAATGAGATAACCTAACGAGAAAGGTGTAAATGAATCCTAAAGACATATATAGAATAGTGTAACAAACGGGTCATGCCTTGGGTCATTGGTAATGGTTGGCTGGATGTCTTTTATCTCTCGGTGAGATATGTTGATGCTCGGGGGACCATGTGTTATCGTATGAGTCTTGGTTAGGAATTTGGATGTCGTAGAGTCAGTGTAAGGGCACTTAAATAAGGGGATGGGTATTACGGGCTATGTGATCGAGTACATCCGACGTGTCCATGGGCTTTGTGATCTGGATACGCTCTGAAACCTATTCTTGGGCTATGTGATTAGGATATGGAAATGCAACTCGAAGGGCTATGTGATCTCGAGTAACTCGATGGGCTATATGATCTCGAGTAATCATGTTCGGCTATGTGATCACAGGATAAGACTGCTTGTGGCTATTATGACCCAAGTATGTCTAGGACGTATCTGTGGCTATAGTGATCTGGATATGATCCTAACCCGACGGCTATGTGATCACGGGTAACCCGACAGCTATGTGAGCATGGGAAAAATAGTAGGGCTTCGTTGGCCATTAGGGAATGTATGTTATTTACTTTGTTGTATAGATAAACGATGTTGGCTATTTTACCCTTCGGCTATGTGATCGGGGTAGGGTTGTTACTCGACGGGCTGTGTGAGCTCGAGTAACTCGATGGGTTGTGTGATCTCGAGTATATACAAGATAACTCTTGGGCTATGTGATCAGGGTACGGGATGTAACTCAATGGTCGGTAGAACCTTGCGTATGGTAAATCTAGATGGCTTGGTGGTCTTCTTATGTAATAGTGGTATTTTTTAGACATGGTTATGGACTCTAGCTAGGGTAGACTAGACGATGATCCTTAGATGATGAGAAGCCTTTTTGTGCACTCTTAATTACATTAGCATGCATGCTTGTTTTATGATATTCATGAATTACGGTAGAGTATAAATGTACCACTGAGCTTTATTAGCTCAGTCTGCGGAATTGTGGTTTCTTCTGTGCGTAGGTTGATAGGTTGCGTTTGGAGGAGCACATCGAGGAGGATTTCCCAGTACCGAGCCAGTTTCAGAGTACAGTACTTGATTGTTTAGTTTGGACTGATTGTATTCATAGGACTCTACCATAGTCTAGTCTGTATTTTATTTTGATTTACTGTTATTTGGTCAAATGGTGTATTTTAATTAGAATATATATTTTGAAAACCCTTTTAATCTTATTATCTACATGGATTTTATGGTAATGGATGGTTTTTAGAATGGTCAACTTGTGGTTTTAAATAAGAAATTTTGATGGATCGGTTTTGTGTAACCCGTAAGTGACGCTTTGGATCCGCAATGGGTTCGGGGTGTTGTAATTTGGTATCAGAGCCAGGTTTAGTCAGTTCTAGAAAACCTCGGGCTGTCATATAGGTCGTGGTAAGATTTCTAGTAAATACAAGTTCCTAAATTTAAGTGTACTTTATAAGACTTGGAATCCTGATGTGCCACATCTTCCCTCTATGTTTGTTATGCTTTAGAAAATGATTGATGAAAGGTGGAACCGATAGTGGAGTGGCGCGTCACTTTCGTGACCTTACCTCTGCCATTTTGCATGTGGTGCAAGCTATCCTGAGGTAATCTGAAACGCCTCGCAAGACCCCTGTAGAGAGGCTTCATCGTTTTAGACCTAAGAGTTCTGAAGGATTAGGTGAAGATGACCCGATCAAGATCGGCCAATGGTTACGTGACACACAGAGAATCTTGAGTCAAATGAAAGGAAGCCCGGAAGATGATCTTGATTGCATTGTCTCCCTTCTTAAAGGTAATGCACATGAGTGGTGCAAGACTATAGAGTTGGGTTTAAGGTCTTCGCACCCGACATGGGACATCTTTATGGATGAGTTTCGGAAGAAGTACATCAGTGAGGTACATATGGATGAGATAAGGGACCAGTTTCTACATATGGTACATAGAGACAAAACGGTGTTTGTTTATGAGCAAGAGTTTCTGCGTTTGAGCCGTTATGCTCCAGAGTTTGTTGCCACAGAAGAATTGAGGTGCAAGATGTTCAGACAAGGCTTGAATGTTGACCTTCAGTTGCATGTGATAACGGGTCTGCTTGGGACATTCTCCGAGTTAGCCGATAGTGTAAAGGTACTTGAGCGACTTTAGAGTTTAGGATCTAATAAGTTCAAAGATTCTAGAGGTCATGATGCGGAGACCCAGGATATCATGAATCCTCTTCCCTATCCGCATGAGAGGTTTTATGCTTCGAAGAGTTTAAAGAGAGTCGCTTCAGACCAGTCGCCGAGAGTCAGCTTAGGATTTAGATCGAGGGTTCGTAGAGGCTCTTTGTTTTCTATGCCAGAAGGGAGTGTTGATGGTTCTGTTGGAGTGCCGCTACCACCGACATGCGAGCATTGTGGCTGACATCACCTTGGAGTGTGCTTCTTGCTTCGGAGGGTTTGTTATAGGTGTCGAGCACCAGGGCATATGACAAATGACCACCCAATTATGGATGAAGATACACCGGCTCAGTCTTAGAGGTTGCTTGCTCCCCGACATGATCAAATTTTTGCTAGAAGTGGAGCTAGGACACCGTCAAGCTATCCAGGTGGAGGCCCTGTTATATCCACCACCAAGGTTGGCACGCGAGGCGTTACTAGGCAGTCTGCAGCTCAAATTAGAGTTGACAACTTTGCGACCGAGGATATGTCAGGTAATTAAGTTTTGTGTTGTTGTTTAGGATCTTAACTTCTCTAAGGTAGACGTTGTGCTCTGTAGTGTTAGCTCTAGAAAGGTTCTATAGGTTGCAAGGTCTTCTTAGCTTACGTTGTAGACGCGAAAGTTGAGAGTTCCTAGTCTTAGTGTTGTGGGTGTTGTGAGGGTATGGAGGTACCCTTTGGTGAGTGAGCGATCTTACCGGTTGATTATGGTTTAAAACTGCGATAAAGGTAAGGTCGAGTTCGTTGTTAGTGTCCATCATTTTCTGGCATGGTACTTAACGGACTCCTTGTTGGAGGCACACTTGTGCCAGCGACCAATTGGGTATCGATGCCAAGTACTTTGCCAAGATCGTGTCTGTGTGTGAGTAGCTTGTATGGTGGCCTTGGATATGTTGAGCTGTAGTACAATGGTGGAAGACCGGTGACGGGGTTGTAGGATTGGTGACCTTGTTTGGCCATGAAGTATGAGAGCTTCGCGTGTTGTGTTAGAGTAAAGGTACCGTTAAAAAAGTAGATAGAGGTTGTGATAATTATGGTTGAGGTCCTAAGGGCGAACCGTAAGGGTAGTTGCTTGGATTGTGCACCCGTTGAGCTAGATTTTGTGGAGTTGGAGGATTGTCCAATCGAGTTCGACCAAAGTTGTTATCGGTTAAGGCAAGAGTGTAGAAGTTATCATAGTGACACAGCGAAAATGGGGATCAATAGCTGTGTTGAGGTAATCGGATGGTTACTTTGCAAAGAAATATTTTTAGACAAACCAGTTGGCGATCCTTGAGAACAGTCAGATGGCTTTCCACGTCTGATGGTTAGGACAGAGGCAAGGGTGAGGAAGAAGGTGTTTAGACCTTGCAAGTAGAATGGCTAAGTTTTGGGTTGCCTGTGTGAGTTCCTAGGTGACGGTGGTCTTTGCTCGGAACCAAGTGGTTGAAATCGAAAATGGTTTTTGATCGTGTGAAAACAAGTTTGGATAAAAAGAAGTTTTAAGTTCTGACTTGGTGGGTCAATTCTAGGGAAAAGAGCTGTCAGTTCAAGGTAGATTGGTGATAATGATCGGTTGTAAGGGTTTTGCTTGTCCTTTAATGATTTGACCAGATATGTTTGTTGGATATGGTGCGTTTCTGACAATGATTTGTGGATATGGTGCAGCGTTTTAAACGTAGATGAAGCCCAAGTTTAGTTTGGTTGATGGATGCTAGTAGAAATAATTGGTTAACCGAGATAAAATTCCTTTGAAGTGAGCCCTTTAAGTTGATGTTTGAGCAGCGCGACTCGAGGTTGGTTATATTACCATGCTTAGCGGTTCGTCATAAGTGTCGTTGGTTGTTGAAAAATGGGTCGTTGAAAATCTTGAGAGAAGCATTAAGAGCGTATGGTTTAGTGCTAGGGTTCTGTTTAAGGTGGGTTGAGGGAGAACTCTCCCTAATCAAGGTGATCCTACTTGAATGGTGAAGTGGTTAGATCTGTTTTAGTTATATCTCCATTTCTTCCATCTAAATTTCGAGGACGAAATTTATTAAATGAGGGGAGAATTGTAACGACCCAAATTTCTCGAGTCAACAATGAACGTTGACCTAGATCTTGGACCAATACGTCAGGCTGAGATGTTGGGCCTTGTTGTTGGGATTTGTGGGTTTCCTTGTGTTGTTGGGTCTTGAATTGTGGAAAGGATTTTAGTGTGAGGGCATTTGGGTAATTCACCCTTAAATGGGAGAAAGGATGATGCATCAATTAAGGGGCTGCCATTTTGGAAGAGAGTGAAGTCACCCTTATTCTCATCTCTCTATCTTCCTTTTCTTTCAATTTTCTTCCCAAAACCCAAATGTTAAAGATGGAAACTTGTTGTTGAGGAGTGAGAATTCTGAATTGAGTCTCAAGGGAAGTTTTATCAGTATCAAAGGATCTTCGTTTCAAGATAAACTTTACTAGAATCGGTGGAAGTAAAGTTTAGAGGCTTGAGTCAAGAAAAGTGGTGGCAAGAGCTTGAGGAGAGCTTCATTCCGGGGTTTGCATGTTTAAGGTCAGTACATTCTGACTCCTACATTTCATGAACATCATAAAATGAATGCCTTGCTTGGTTTTATGATTTATTGTTAAGTTTGGTTTTTAAGGAGCTTGAATCCCGTTAATGGTGAATCTTGAATTTATGGTTAATAAGGTGTAATAAGGGTAGCAAATCACTCTAATCAACTCCCATAAGATGTAGGATTAAGTTAAAGGGTTAAAGGATATGTTTTGAGGGCTTGGAAAGTGATTTCCCGAGCCTTGAAAGCCATTTCTGGGCTTTGGTATCGATACTTAGGATTGAGTATTGATACCCTATGTTTCGAGGATGAACTCAGGCTTTTTCTTGAAGGGTGTATCGATACGCGTCTTCCAGTATCGGTACGTGTCTTCCAGCATTGGTAAACCATGACTTCCAGTACCGGTACGTGTCTTCCAGTATCTGTACGCGTTGTTCAGCATCGGTAAACCATGTTTCCCAGTATAGGTACGCAATGACCAGTATTGGTACCCGCTGGGCAATCTGCCCATAAATGTTGAAAATGAGTTTGAGGGATTATTAATTCGTGGTAAAGGGTTCGGTGGGTCTCTAAAGGTGTAAAACAAATCCTAAAACTGAGAAATCGAGGTTAGTAACCCATATGTGGATTGATGGCTAATGGCTTAGTAATAGTTGGATAAGTTGCTTGGGTTGGTAATCCATAGGGATCCATGGTTGATTAGTTATTGCTACGTGGTAGCTTGGGGTCCTTGATGTGTGCTAAAGGGACGTCCATGTAGGTTGGTTACCGTGAGTAATGAGATAACCTAACGGGAAAGGCGTAAATGAATCCTAAGGACATATATTGAATAGTATAACAAACGGGTCATGCCTTAGGGCATTGGTAATGGCTGGCTGGATGCATTTTATCTCTCGGTGAGATATATTGATGCTCAGGGGAGCATGTGTTATCGTATGAGTCTTGGTTTGGAATTCGGATATCCTAGAGTTAGTGCAAGGGCACTTAAATAAGGGGATGGGTACTCCGGGCTATGTGATCGAGTACATCCGACGTGTCCATGGGCTATATGATCTGGATACGATCCGAAACCTGTCCTTGGGCTATGTTATTAGGATATGAAAATGCAACTCGAAGGGCTATGTGATCTCGAGTAACTCGATGGGCTATGTGATCTCGAGTAATCATGTTCGGCTATGTGATCGCAGGATAAGACTACTTGTGGCTATTGTGATCCAAGTATGATTAGGACGTATCTGTGGCTATAGTGATCAAGATATGATCCTTACTCGACGGCTATGTGATCACGGGTAACCCGACGGCTGTATGAGCACGGGAAAAATAGTAGGGCATCGTTGGCCATTAGGGAATGTATGTTATTTACGTTGTTGTATGGATAAACGATGTTGGTTATTTTACCATTAGGCTATGTGATCAGGGTAGGATTGTTACTCGACGGGCTGTGTGAGCTCGAGTAACTCGATGGGCTGTATGATCTCGAGTATGAGCTAGATAACCCTTGGGCTATGTAATCAGGGTACGGGACGTAAATCGATGGTCGGTGGAACCTCGCGTATGGTAAATCTGGATGGCTTGGTGGTCTTCTTATGTAATAGTGGTATTTTTTAGACATGGTTATGGACTCTAGCTAGGGTGGGCTAGACGATGATCCTTAGATGTTGAGAAGCCTTTTTGTTCACTCTTAATTACATTATCATGCATGCTTGTTTTATGATATTCATGAATTGTGGTAGAGTATAAATGTACCATTGAGCTTTATTAGCTCAGCATGTGGAATTGTGGTTTCTTCCATGCGTAGGTTGACAGGTTGCATTTGGAGGAGCACATCGAGGAGGATTTCTCAGCACTGAGCCTGTTTCAGAGTACAGTACTTGATGTTTAGTTTGGACTGATTGTATTCTTAGGACCTTACCACTGTCGAGTCTGTATTTTATTTTGATTTAATGTTATTGGCCAAACGGTGTATTTTAATTGGAATATATATTTTGAAAACCCTTTTAATCTTATTATCTACGTGGATTTTATGGTAATGGATGGTTTTGAGAACGGTCAACTTGTGGTTTTAAATAAGAAATTTTGATGGGTCAGTTTTGGGCGACCCGTAAGTGACGCTTCGGATCCGGGACGGGTTCGGGATGTTACACGTTCACTTCTCTAAGAGAAGAATTACTCATTTCACTATGTACTAGTTCCAAATACGTTTACTAGTGTTTAAGCAACTAATCTCGCTATTGCTCTTCTCACGATTTTTAAAACTCAAATATTTTATAACTCTGTTTTTTCAAAAGATTCTTTCGCATTAGTGGGGGAATGTTGGTAATGCTCAAGGGAGTAAGAGCATGTAATTTCACATTCGTGCTAACACGTGTTTTCGACACGTACCGCCCGCGAATTATCTTTTTTGGAGAAATTTCGTAAGAATGTGTTTTTGCACTGTGAAAGAATAATTTCTTTTACTATTTATAAGCTCGGATTTGAACATGTTTAAACCAAGATTTTAATTGCAGCATTGTTTTCAACGTTGTATTTGGATTGAAAACAACTATATATTCGTGTTATAGCAGGGCTTATGCTTAAATTCAGCTTTAAATGGTGTCTTTAATGGCATTATAATTGCAACCATTTATGCTGCTTTACTCCAGCTCTTGATGGCAAATGTTTTTTAACGTTTATGCAGCCAATTTAAGTCTAATTTTCTCTTGTTTTAAAGCATGGAATTCAATTGCATTGAAACCCTTGCTTTCTAAATGTCTTTTTTTACCCTTCAAAGATTACTATAAATATGTGAGTTGTTTCATTTGAACAGGTACACAGCAAATTCACTTTATGTTTTCCTTGAATTCTCTTTGGTTTTCGAACAACAAATTTATTTGTTGATTCCTCTAAATTCTCCTTTTTGAGAAAAGTTTTAATTTTAGTTCTGAGCATCTTTTTTAAGTAAGAAGAGAAAAGCAGTACCGCCGGATTCCACTCCAAAATTTGGGTTGTACAAATTGTCGAAGCGACCGTGCTAACCTCGGGAGACAATCTGCCTATAGCAGCAACTACACCAGTTGGGGCAAATCTGTTTCTAAGGCAGTGGATTCGATCCACGACATAGTTCTTTTAATATGTAAGTTATTTTTATATTATTCCATCCTGTCAATACTAACGCCCTATTTTGCAGTGATTTTTCCAACACTAACAACCAAACATAACGATAATGTGGACAAAACAATATCATTTTGATGTAGTTATATAAACGACTTTGTTTTAGGAACTGAACTTTAGGGATGTATACTAAAGTTAAAACGATTCTATTTTTGCCACTGAACATTCTGGTCGCCGCTGTCGATCAATCGTCGCTCGTCATCGGTGGCCATTCACGTCAAGATTGGTATTAAAATGTTCACATTTTACTCCTCTTTCTTCTCCTAGGATTGATTTTCCACGAAACTTACTCAAAATTTTAACGGTCCAATAGTATAATTGAAGCCTAATGAAAGTTTAGTGTTATAATTGAAGTAATTGAAAGTTCAATGGTATAAACAATACAACACCTTAGATTTAGTGATTTTTTCTCACTAAAAATGATTCTATTATAGTGAATCATACAAGCCTAAAGCCTGAATTGTGAGACTCATTTAAAACTTCCCTAGACCTAGTTAGAGGAAAAGAGTGCAACACAATCAGGAAGTAACAAATCTTGCAACAAAGCAATCAAACCTCCCAAGACCTTAAATTTAATGATATCTTGTGTAGTTTACCCTAAATTTATTTATTTTAAGGTTAACTAGAATTTGAAACTTTGAGAATAAAATAACTTAAAAAAATTAAAAATTCTAATTTTTCTTTAACATTAAAATTTAAATGAATTTATTAGACAAAAATAACAAATATACAACTATATATTAATGTGTAAAATACTATCTATATATAGCTAGATAGCTAGCTATCCAGTTTGTCTAGTTTTCCGATCATAGAGGTAGAAAGAACGGCCTTCCTATTCGAGAAGCATTGCTTGTGAGTTGGAGGAACATGGCTCAATGGCTACCTTTATCATTACTCATTTTTGGCAACATCAGCACCGCAACCGAACCTTACCACAATGAAGTCTATATTTCTGAAATTATATATTTAGAAATATTATTACATGTTCCAAAACAGTAAAAAAACTGGAATTAAAACATAATGTTCTTTGCAAAATAATATTTCCAATGTCTGCAGATATATTATTAAGTGTTTTATAATTAAGCTTAGAAAGATTGAATTTAACCTGCAAATGGCTTTTCACTTGATCAATTGTCAGTCCCTCAACCTGCATCAAGTCTCTAATTTGCTTAGGAGTAGCCACTGCATGCCCAACATGAAAAGGATGAGAAAAACAATTAAAATTATTATATCTACCAAAATAAAGTATTCAAATCAACCATCCAAAGGGAAAAATAATAGTAAAAATCCATGCATTCATGACCAACTTCCCATGCACAAACTAATTAAAGTTATACGAAGGTAAAAATATTCTACACACCCGGTGGAAAATTTGTTTTCCACAAGCGTCTAGTTTTTAAGATTTAGATGATAGAGTTTAAGGTTTTTGTGTGTGGTAAGTTTTAAGGCTTGAGAATAGGTTTTATGGTTTAAAATTTAGAGTTTATGTTTTAAAGTTTAATGCTCTTAAAAAGAGACATATGACAGTTTTAGAAGTCCGCTCGTGGAAAAAAACTTTTCACTAACGGTACATCAAATAATTACTCATATACAAAATCCTAAACCTATAAATCAGTTCATACTAATCATATATGTGATGTTTAATGATCTGACCTTCAATGCCTCTAACCATATTCAGAGCCTCCACAAATCTGGAATGAAGCTCTGAAGTCCAACATCTCCTATTGTTCTTCCAAATGGATTGAGTCAATGGCTTTGGGTGATCATAATTATCCAAAGCTTGATCTTCCTTGATCAGATACAAACCCTGGTTACAATTTCTCGACGATTCATCAATGGCTGTTGCCTCCTTTTCCTTCCCACTGCTTGATGATCCAAGAGAGTTAATCCAAGTACACTCTTTGTATCCCAACAATAACCCTTCTGTGCTGCTATCCTGTTTCCATGGCTGCTGGATTTCTTTCAGATTTGAACCCTTGAGATAGAGTCTCATACATGTTAACATTTATTCATACGTATAATTGTTAAAGCTTAAATCTCTACATTTTACCGGGTAGTTCTACGTAGAGGTGGCAAACGGGTCGTTCGGTTTGGTTTCGGTTCGGATCGTTTTGGTTCGGTTCATTTCGGGTTTGTCTGTATTCGGTTTAAATTCGGGTCGGATCGGTTCAGGTCTGGTTCGGATTTTAGTTCGGTTCTATGATGATTTGGGTCAATTCGAGTATTGGATCAGTGATTCGGGTCAATATCATATCGGTTGTTTTTGGGTCGGGTCAATATCGGATCGGATGTTTTTGAGTCGGTCGATATCGGGTCATTCGGATCGGGTCGGGTCAGGTCAATCTTTAAATTTCTGGGCCAATTCGTTTTGAGTTGGACTTTGGTGTGAATATAATTGTGTATATTATATAAAGAATTAATCATATATTCTTGTAAAAATATGTCTTTTTATTTGTTAATATTATCATTTAGGTTTAGTTCCTATCATTCAATGTTTCAAAATCAACCATCATTGGTATTAATCATTTAACCTGAACCTAACGAATCTCAATCCAATCCTCTAACTATATTTTTTTAATTTCATATTCGATGCTAGTTTTTAGTACGATAGAATTTTTTATATTTTCAAAAAACACGTAAAAAAAGAGAGATAATTTTATGGGCATGGAATCAAATCTTAGACCATAATTGCACATATGATGAGCATTTTGAAATATTACCTAAAAATTTGACTCGAGTATATGTGTATATATATTATCAAATTTGACTCGAGTATATGTGTATATATATTATCAAATTTGACTATAATATGTATATTAGTATTTTACTTTTCCCTCATACTTTTTTTTATCAAATGTAGATTAATTAGTACTATTATAATACAAAAAGATAATAAAACATATATTATTTCAGGTTAAAATCGGGTTGATGTTCGGTTTAGATAGGTTTTGAGCATATTAATTTCGGGTTACTTTCGGTTCAGGTGAAAATCGGTTCGGGTGAGAATCGATTCGGGTCAAATCGGTTACAGGTCAATATCGGTTCTTCTAGAATTTGGATCGGTTTCAGTTCGGTTTATTTCGGGTTTCGGATCACATTTGGGTCATCTTGTTCGGATCCATATCGGGTCTCGGTTCGGTTCTCGGGTCAAGTTTGCTAGGTCTAGTTCTACTTCTACGGTACAACATCCTAATTTAAGGCTAAAAAACGTAAGTTTCGAAACTTGTCAAAGCAACCTAAAATATTATACTTTTTGATAATATTTTAGGTTGATTTTTTCGTGGTTTTTCCCGAGATTCGAAACTTGTCAAAAAACCACTACAAATTTCAAAACTTGTTGAAAAAAACCAACCTAGTTGGTTAACAAGTTTTGAAACTTTCCCTTTTTTAACTTTAAGTTAAGCTGTTTTTCTTTAGACTTGCCCATTTTACCTGAAAATTATCTAGGATTAATGTTTTCTGCTTCTTTCCGTAATCTTCTTCTGGCGTACTGCATGTAATTTCCTGGATTTCCCTCTTGGTTTGCAGATTCTTCTTTATGTTTAGGAATTCCTCCTTTAGTTTTTCAATTGCTATGCGTTTCAAGACACGGAAATAATCAGGAACTAAAGAGAAAACGGGAACAATTTCTTTGAATTCATGTTTTAAAGCTTGAACTTACCCTCCATTAGAAGCAGCTTGCACTGAGGAAGTTGATGTTTTAAAGCCTCAACCCTGGTTAACTCTTCTTCATGCTTGCAGATATAATCACTCAACACTGATAACTTATAGTAGTCATTGTCAATCCTCGAAAGCTCTAACAGCAGGCTGTTCAAGGATTTAGGCACATATGTTGGCTTAAGACTCAAGCTAAGCTCCACAGAACTTGGAATCATTATTCCCCGGTCTTTTTGCAGGAAAAATGAGTGGAAATTATATACCAAAATGTGTGGGTATATATGTGTGTGTGTGTAGAACATTAATATGAATTCTGGGTTAATCCTAGAAGATATTCCAATTCGTTCTATATGATTTTGACACCAATTAGAAATTATCTGGCTCTCGCAAGCAGTAATGCCGAAAGACATCTTTTTTTCTAAAGATGTGAAAGATAAAGGTAAGAATATTCAAGGTTTTTTTATGAGTAAATTAATCCCTCCATTAGAGTAATTTAATCTTAATACTAATACAATTTAAAAGTGAGTAAATAAAAACAATTAATTTGAGTTAAATTTTGTTACACTCAAGTTGTGGGGGAAAAGAAACTATTTTTATCAGGAAAATATTCTTTGTCAAAATTTGCTCAAAAAATAATCATAGATAAAATAGTAATTTATAGATCAAAAATTTTAAATTAGAGATAATTCACTTATTTATTCTTATAAAAATCTCCTTGTTACTTACTGTTGATCGCAGTTATTTCATTTTATTGATCTGACGATTCAGAAAACATGTAAAATTTTAAGTTTACAATGGCCCTATTTGACAATTAGCAGATAGTTGAAAGCGGATTACATTAGCTGATAGTGGATAGCTGATTGCATTAGCTTATTTGACTAGCGGATTGTATTAGTTTATTGTATAAAAGTGTTTGGTAAAATTAACTGATAGTTGTTTGATTATTTAAACAAGCAAAATGGTATATAAGGACATGATTATATTTTATACTTGTTTGAATAGTTTATTAGTTATCAATATTTTGCATCTATTAATATTAATTAAATTATGAAAAATAATTTTTTAATATAACATTACTAAGCATATTTGAAGGATCTATATATTAATTTATTATTCATATAATTATTTTTAATATAATTTAATTAATTATTAAATTTAAATATAAATATAAATGTGTGAAAATAAAAAGAAAAAATATTAGTTTACAAATGTCACTACGTAAATACGTGAGTGTGAAGAATTAAAATAAAAAATGTTAAATTTAGGTTATTTGGAGATTTTTTATAACTATTAAGGGTAAAAGGATCTTTATAACTCTTATGTCAAAATCTCTAATCTCAAAAAGCTCATATTAGCCGCTTTTCCAAAATTAGATGTTTCACCCAATCCGCTATTCTAATCTGCTATTTACCAAACATCTAAATTAACAGATTTGACCAATCAAACCTCTAATATTAGCTCAAACCTCTAATTTTAGATCAAATTGTTATTTACTGAGCAGCGTCAATGTGCCAATGGATCTCAACCCATGATTTAATTTTTTATATTAATTTAAAGATATATGAAAATATATCAATGACACCCTTATAATAATATTAATTATTATTTATACAAACGAATTTTTAATCCTTTCCCAATTGAAGTATTTGGTCAACCGGTGACCTCAACTCAGTTAATTTTTAATAGTTTCTAGACTTTATGCAATATTAAAAACTAAATAAAAAATTAATCAAGATTCGAAAAATTCAAAAAAATATTAAAAAAATAAAATCTTAAGAAACAAATAAAAATTTCCAAAGTTTCTAAACAAATACAAAATTTTAAATTTGAAGGAACATTTCTATTTTTTCTGAAACTTTATACATTTTTATTAATTTATTGTGATTTTTATAATTGATTTTTTTTGTATTGTTAGCAACTTATTTTTTAAATTGAAAATTTGTATTATTTTTTTACCTTTCAATTTATAAATTGTATTGCGTGTTTTATATAAACGTATCTAGACTTAAAAGATACTATAATTCAATTTAATAATTTCTTTAATTGAATTAAGGTAAATATTTTTATCATTATCCATTGATTTACAAACAATCTTAAAGCTAAAACATACATTGTAACTTACACAAAGCTCATTCGCCTTCCACACAATTCACATTTTACGTTTGTAACTTTTACTTGGTTCTCATAAGTATTCCAAATCTGAACAAAAATCATTTGTCCATTTTTAATGATTTTTTATATTTTAATATTAAAAAATGATAGTGTGTTTAGATTTAAAGAATAGAGTCTGTTTTCGCTTTTATTTTTATTTTTTAGAAAATGGAAAACGATGAAGGTCATGTTTGGTAAACAGTGGTTTGAATCGAAATTAAAAGTTTGAGCTAATATTAGAGGTTTGATCGGCCAAATCCGCTAACTTGAATGTTTGGTAAATAGTGGATTGAGGTGAAACCTCTAATTTTGAGAAAGATGCTAATAGGAGCTTTTCTCCAAATAATCTAAATTTAACATTTTCTATTTAATTCTTCACCATCACGTATTTACATTGTAACATTAGTAAACTAATATTTTTTGTTTTATTCTCGGACATTATATTTGTATTTAAATTTAAGAATTAATTAAATTGTATTAAAAATAATTATATAAATAATAAATTAATATGTGAATTCTTCAAATATGCTTAGTAACATTATATTAAAAAATTATTTTTCATAATCTAAATAATATATAAAATATTGTTAACTAATAAACTATTCAAACAAGTATGGAATATAGCCATGTCCTTATATATCATTTTGCTTGTTTAAATAATCAAACAGCTATCAGCTATAAGTTAATTTTACCAAACACTTTTATACAATCAACTAATACAATCCGCTAGTTAAATCAACTAATGCAATCAGCTATCAGCGAATGTAATCCGCTATTTGCTATCCGCTAATTGCCAAACAGAGCCAAAGAAAACGTGTTTGGTTGTAAAAATAAAAAATATTTTTTTAGAAAATGAAAACAAAAATAAGTGAAAATTTGAAAACATAACAAGTTGTTTTCATTGAAAATGTTTTAGGGAAAATAGAAAAATATGAAAACGAGAGTTTTTTAATTTTAACCAGGGTTTGAATCCTTCTAATGTTATTTTTTAAAACTTTGGTTTATTTACTCATATTTTATTTATTATTATAATAATAATATTTTCTAACTATATTTTATTTTAATTATTTAATAATTATTTTTTCATTTCTATTTTAAAAAGCTATATACCAAACACATTTTCACTATTTTATTTTTGAAAATAATTTTTCATTTCTATTAACCAAACATGTTTTCTAATTTTTAGAAAACTAAAAATGAAAATTATTTTTTGAAAATGAAAACGGTAAACAAAAATAGAAAATATTTTCTAAAACCAAACATACCCTTAAATTCTAAGCCTTAATCTTAAATTCTAAATCCTAAAGCCTAAAAATACACCATATCTCCAATTTCTTAAACCCTGACTCTAAACCTTAATTCTAAACTCTAAATTTAGTTTTTTTAATGTAAAAGCATAAATTGGGGCACCAAATGGTGAAGAGATTTCTGTTCTCGAAATCTAGCCATCTTAAAAATTCCATGCAAAAAGGTGATGAAAAAATAGCATAGCTAAAACAAACATTGTAAGGAATGCATACTTTGCTTTAACATGTATATTAAAAGTAGTGATAATGACAATTACCAAATGAGTGATAAAAAAATGTTTGGGTTTTCTTTTTATTCTTTTGGTCGATCACTCGATCTCTTCTTGCCGGAACCAGATAAAAAAGTCGGTGCGATGGTCCATTTTATCATCAATTCTTCAAAAAGATGTGATGAAAAAATGTATATAAATAAGTAAAACAAATAAATTTACCAATAAATATTTAGTATACTAATAATGGACATTGTACTCTAGGAGATAATTTAGATTTAAATCTAAAATGCAATATTGTTGGTGAAATAATCATTAAACTCGAATATAAACAATAAAGCAGACATGAAAGATACAAAAAATTAAATTATACTTTTATATTAACAACATTAATATTGATAAATATAAAAAAAAAGAAATTAAAATTAAGAAGAGTTTAGTCATCACGTCAATAATTTCTTCAGCAGGTGGTTAAAACTCTCAGTTGACATCCTCCCCTTTTCTTAGTTTGTGGGTTTAAGATCCAGTAAGAGCAAAATTCACATTTTCTCCCCTATGTAGAAATTATTAAAAAAAGAGTTTAGTCATCGCGTGGACAAACTCATAAAAATACAAACATTAATTAATTAAACCTTAAACATCCTATTAAGATCATTCAAGAAGAAAAGGTGATAATCCAACAATTGTCTCAGTAAAAAAATGGCGATGTCCATCCTAAGAGATATGTGTTTAAATCGTTATGCCTATAAAGTGTAAGTATATTGTTAAAAAATTAAAAATATTTATAAATCGATACTATCTTGTAATCACCTACATATCTTTAAAAAAATAAAAAATAAAGAGTCACACTCACATATGCCTAGTTTTCTTACAGAAAAGAATAAAAGGGGTCAAATAAAAACAGAAGAAAAGAAGAAAGGTGTGATTCGAAAAGAAACTAAAGGTATCTGGGGTTATGGCTGCTGCCGCTTCATGCACAATCTCCAACGTAGCTGTGCCCAACAAAAAGTTCCTTTGGAGGATTCTCTTCGATGAGAGGACACCTTCAAATCGCATCCACTTTGTGTCCTTTTTACCTTGGATTTGGATGATTTGGCCCATATAAAAAAGCTTATTTTATCACTTTATTTATTTATTATTTTATCACTTTTACCTTTTAGGAGTACATGCCCATAAATGTAATGACAATGTTATTGCATGTTAGCATTAAAAAACTAGGTTTAGGTAAAGATTTTTGCAAGACTTTATGTTAAGAGAGTGAATTTATAAAATTTTAGGAAAATTTATAAAATTTTATGGGGTGAAAATATATTTTTAATAAAAAAATACATAAAAGAATTTAAAAAAATTAAATCATATAAAAAATTTAAATTTCTAAGGGGACGATCCATCCTAATTTCAAGAGTTAAGAATTTTTTTTAGAAAAAATCATAAATTTTTAACATCTTTCACTTGATCAGTACATATGGATGCATAAGTAGACAAAGGACAACTTGTTTGATATTTTACAATTCAATAATCAAACCGCTGACTTTTCTCTCTACACCAGTCACCCAATGAAGTTGAATTATTTGAGTAAGTTTAACATCAAGCATTCAAGCTATTTTTTTGTAAAAAAAATCCAAGCTAATTAAGTGCATAAGTGAGAAAAATAACTCATTCGATTACCAAAAGTCATTTTGCTGACTGGAAAAAGGAAAAAAGTGCTAAATACACCCAAATAACAAAGAACCTTAGAAAGGGAAAGGGATTTATGCTTAAATTTTAAAAGGGAAAGATTCAAAGGCTGGTTTCCTTTTAGGAATTTGAAAAATTTGTGAAACATGTCAGACTTTGATAGCTGAAATAAGGATTCCAAGGGGATTATATATATTACTTTAATGAGTTCTAAATTATTTACCTTGCATGGCTATGACTTTGCCACCCATGGGGGGTTTTGGATTAAGCAAATTTTGTAATGGAATAAAGAGGGGCAAAGTGGATGGACCAGGACCAGGACCAGGACCAGCACCAGCACCAGCTCCTGCCTATTGACCAGGTGCTTGCACCAATATTCTTCAAAACCTTTAGAAAAGTTAAAATATAACCAATGTACTCCACTCTTTTTTTAAGTGTTTGTTAATGTAGTTGTGTAAAATAATTTTGTTTAAATCAATTATAATTAGGGTGAATTGCTGAAAAAATAAAAAAATAAATAACACAAGAGAATTTATTTACGTAGTTTATATCGATCAATAATCCTATTTTTGTAGAGCCTTGTTCAGAGAGAAGTTTGCTATCAATATTCTTTTGTATAAGAGATACAAATCATCAGCCTAACTACCAGAGCCGTTCTTGAGATATTATTGTTTTAGGGCGAACTTAAAAATTAGGCCTCTAATAATAAGCATTGAAAAAATTAAATTTTAAAAGTGGGTCTCCAACATCAAGTATTAGAAAAATGGGTCTCCAAAAACAAATATTTTTTAAAAAAATATATGCCCCTAATAACAAGTACTGAGAAAAAACTTGGCTCCTAAAAATAAATATCAGGAAAAATTAAATTTTAAGAGTGGATCTCTAATAACAAATATAGAGGGAAAAATGGGCTTCTAGTAACAAATATTGGGGGAAATAAATTTTAAGAGTATATGTCTAATAACAAATATTGGAAAAAAAAAATAAGGCCCTAATAACAAGTATTGGGAAAAAATTGAACCCCTAATAACAAATATTGAAAAATTAAATTTTAAGAGTAGACTCCTAATAATAAATATTGGGAAAAAATCGAGACCCTAATAAAAAAATTGGAAAAATTAGGGCCCTAATAACAATATTATTGAAAAAAATTAGACCTCTAATGTAAGTATTGGGGGAAAATTGGACCCTAATAACAAATATTTGAAAAAAATAATTTGAAGAGTAGGCCCCTAATAACAAGTATTGATAAAAATTGAGCCCATAATAAAAAATGTTAAAAAAAATTAGACCCCCTAATAACAAGTGTTGAGAAAAAATTGGACACTTAATAACAAATATTAGAAAGAAATTGAATTTTAAGAGTAGAGCATAATAATTGGGGGAAAATTAAGCCCCTAATAACAAGTGTTAAAAATTGGGCCCCTAATACAATTATTGAAAAATGAATCCTAATAACAAATATTAAAAAAATAAAATTTAAGAATAAACCCTTAATAATAAGTATTAAAAAATTAGATATAATACTAATACTATAAAAAAAATAAACCCTGGGTGAACGCCCCTCTCACCCATGCCCAGGGACGGCTCTGCTAACTACACAAGTTAGTTGTAGGTGTTCCCTTATACAATATTGTCTTATTTCTTCTCTTTTAAGTGATCCAAATGATAATTTAACACTTACAACCTTCAACACCCTCAATAGCACACTTACAATATTTTCAAATAAACTTATTTGTGTGATTTTTTTTTTGCTCAACAATATCAATTTTATTAGGATGTAAAAGAGATACACCCGACCTTACTTGAAAGCCTCGTTAAAAGGAACAAAAGTCCTCAACACGACAAACAATTAAAATTATAAATTTTCTATTTATAGACGTGTTAGATTGAATAGCGAGTCTCATTTTTTTTCTTTTAAATGTAAGATTTGTCGAACAAGTAAATTTCATTAGCCAAAGTTTTTAGTTTTCAAACCAATAAAGTATTACATTCCCAAGACAAATATCAAGATTTGAACTCATATAAAATAAAACAACATAAGTATACTTAATCACTCAGCCAATTAGTGGATATCTACCCAAATCAATATTAATACAATAAACACTACCTCAACCACCGAATAAAGAAAAATCTACTTCCACAACATTTGCAACAATATCACTCTCTAAAAAAGCTAATATATTGTTGCTTTGAATATAGTTGAGCTAGCTATGCTTGATTTAAATCTTAATCGCCAAAAGTGTGGTTCCAATTTTTATCATCATCGCTAGGTATATACTACTAGTACTTTTCAACTTTATTCCCAAACTTTTTAAGTTGTATAAAGATGAAGGTTTCTTTTTTTTCCTTCACAAAATTACAAATTCTATCACAAAGAAAGTATTGCTATTGTCAATGGTAGAACATATTTTCCAACTTTATTCCCTATCTTTCTAAGTTGTATAAAGATGGCTTCATTTTTTCCAAAAAATTCCAAATTCTCTCACAAGGAAAGTGTTGCTATTGCCTATGGAATATTAGTTCAAATTGCATTAATGTTAAGGTACCAACAAGAAACTTTAATAATAGGTCTCTTATGATAGTGATATCTTCGAACACATCTTCTCCAAAAGTGAAATGTTGCCCAAGGACACAATTTAATGTACAAAACTATAACTTAAAATGTTTGTTAGAAAAAAAAAGTAAAAACGGTATACAGCAAACATAAATTATGTCATTGCTATAGGTTAAGGGACTTGACTTTAGTGATGAGAGGCAAAAGTTTGTGGAGCCGAAAACCTAGCCCAAAAGTAGAGATAAGCTCAATTCCTTGGTGTATGACTGCTATTTGCTAATAGGTGGTTACGAGGCTTTTTCGAATCTTTTGTGATCAGGGACGAAGTCAAGATTGAATATTAGAAAGGGTTGAAATATTGAATTTAAAAAATACAATGACTTATTAAGTATTTAAATTCAAAAGTCAAGTGACAATACCTAATTTGTCCAATATTTAAGCTTATAAGGACTTAAATTGTTATTAACAAAAATTTTGAGAACACGGGCACATTCTTCTTTAGTTTAGTCCTTATTTAATTGAATATTTAATAAATTAATGTATTTTCTAATTTAAACATTTGTTTTTACAGAAATCAAAATACTATTAGACCAAAATTTATTTAAGTATATAAAACTTTTAATAGCGAACCAGCCTCTTTGAGCCCAAACAGAGCTCCGTCTCTGTTTGTAATCCTTTTGTATCAAGTTGGGAATCTCATTAGCTGCCTCTACAAGCACTTTTGATTCAACTCTGTTGCCTTCGCTCACTAGCCTTGAAGAATCACTCTTGTAGTTGGCTTTTGCTTTGGACTCTTCAACCTGCATGTATTAAGAGAAAATGTTAATATTTGATATGGTGATCTGAAAACTTGAGAGGGAATATCAATATCGGTTGGATCAAGTGAAAAAAAGTTCGATGTCTCTTAAATAAGCTATCAAATTCGAGCTTTGTAGATGAAAACAATAATACCTGAGGAGTTTTCCCCTCAATTAGGGATATAATCCAACTCGACTTTTGAGTTACCATATCAGAATCCAAGTAGCCTACCGGTCACCAAAAGTTTTAGAAAGAAAAAAAAAAAACTTGAGAGAGAGAGAGCAATTAAACCTGATTATTTGCTTGATTCAGGGCTGCATGTATCTGCATATACCTTAAAATTTGACTCGGTTATGCTTGGGAGAGTGACGTTTAGGGCCACCATAATCAGCACCAAAAGCTACAAAATCATCTATTCCAACCTTAGTTTCTTTCTAAGTTTTACATTTCACACCAAATACTTCTTTTTCTTCAAAATCACATTTTCCATTCTCTTTTCTCACCATCATGAGCGAAGCCACGGGAGCTGGCAAAGGCCTGGCCCCTGTGACTACCCCTATGGTTCATTTTATTTTTAATTTGGTCTTGTAAGATTTTAAATTATAATTTATTTTATTTGTTCTAATATTTAAAACAATTCTTAAAATTGATGGTATATATGTAAGAAAATTTAAGTTTGTTGAAGTTAGTAAATTGAATCACATTTTTTAGTCTTTAATTATTTTATTATTGGTTCCCTTAACTTTTAATTTCTGGTTTGGTCCTTATAGGTGTTTGTGGATGAACAACTGTCGAAGAAGAATCCATATCCCTTCATTGTTGCTGCTTTGGGAAACGAGTTTCGATATACAAGGGAAGGCATTGTTCACATCGACTCTATGAGCACATGGCCGATTATATTCACAGTAGCTTAGTAAGCAACCTCTGCTTCACCGTCACTAATGGCAGTCACCTGACCTAAATACACCTGAAAACCGCCAGCGCTATCCGGCAATCTTGAATCTAGTGATTAGCAAAGTCCCAGTTTTAAATCAACACCAGAGAAACAATTTAAAGAGTAGACCATAAAAGAGAGAACAAACCCTGTTGAGAAGTGGCAGCTTCAAAATTCAAGGACTTGGAAGCAGGCAAGCAGCATCGGGAGTGAAATTCAACACCCTTTAGCTTTTACCGGCGCAAGAGGACAAGGGGAGGTTCAAAGGGTTTTTTTGAGACGACCCCGAAGATCCTCCGTCCTCCTCCCCAATCACCACCACCTTCCTTTCTTTTTAGCAGCAGGCACCCACGTGCTCTTCACATGCGTAGCAGTAGCACAATCGTAACCTCTACTCTTACAACAAGTCCGACACCTACTGTGTCGACACTCATTCGCCCTAGTCCCACAGCTCTACGCACCTTCAAACAACCAATTGTAGACTTTGTTTTGATTATTATATTGAATAAATTAATATTTGAGCGTTCTAAAAACAATTGTTAGGTTAGTAATTATAAGGAAATTGTTTCAAAATCAATTTTAATAGAATTATTAGATTATTTTTAATTAAAATATGATAAACAAAAATAGTGAAGTAGTTAAATAATGATGGTTAAATTTATTAATTTTTCAAATTATAATTAAATTATTTGAATGTGCAAATATTTAAGACTAAATGAGTTATTATAAAATTTTAAACTACTAAGTCACCTAAGTTAACAACTCAGAAATCAAATTATAACAAAAATAAGAGTTTAATGTCTAAATTAAAGCAATTAAAAGTTTAATTACCCTATAAATTACATATTAAATCTAAGATTTCATTTTGTAGGACATCGTAAACTAAATAGATCTTAAATAAATTTGAGCAAATTTATTACTCAAGCTGTATAAATTTTAGGATTTAATTTAGGGTTTAAGATTTAAGTTGTATGGTTTATAATTTAGAATTTAGATAAAAGTTTAAATTTTATGATTTAGAGTTAAAGATTTAGATTTTTATGATAAAAATAATCAGCTTAGCTAACTAACTAAATATATTTACTCATATTTTAAATTATATAGTTTGAATAAAAAATTATATAATTTTTTTTCATACATCTATCAAAATATAACTTTCAATTAACGTTAAACTATCATTAATAGATCCCGTATTCATTTATCCGTATATTCGGCGCGTGATGGATTCTACTTGTTCACACGTTTAACAGCACGTGCTCCATTTTCTTTTACATGCCAGATGTCGAGTAAAGTAACCCAACACGTGTACAGCTGAAAGTTCATAAACTGTCTTCTTCCAGGACCAAAAGCTCTCCTCCCACTCTCTGAACGAACTCCAATTTCTGTTGTTTACTCCAAGCTCTTCTCGGTAAGTTCTCAATTATTTTATTTTATTTTATTTTCATTTTTCATTATTTTTTGCTAAACTTTTTAATTATCTAAGCGCTTACTACCACGTTAAGTTTAGTTTTTTTTTTTAATTTTGGTAATTAACGAATTAATTGTTTTCAACATGTTTGAATAAATGCCAATGTGGGAGGATTGAAATTGGAAAGCTATTAAAAGAGCTGTTTCTTTTCCATTATTCTTTGAAGGAAATTACGGAATGAAAGATTTGGATTGATGGGTAGAACTCCATTTGATAATAATATACTCTGAGGTAGTCGTTTGATGCTCAAATACTGTTAGATGCCAAGGATTATGTTAAAAAAGGGGTAAATTTTGGCATATTTTTGTTTGAGACCGGATCTGAGTCCATGAAACGTAGAGGTAGAGCAGGGATGACTACTACTTCTAGGCGGGCAGACAGTCAGGATGGACCAAGGGGGTGGTGCTAGCCCCTGGAAATTTCAAATTCCCATATTTTTTAAAAATTTTCTTTGTGTTTTATATTGATAATCTAATCTCACACCCATGGAATTTCAACTTCGCATATAGTAAGTATAAAAGTTTGCACCCACTAACATAAAATCCTAGGTCCATCCCTGCAGACAGTGCCTGTGAGTATAATTTTGTTTCTTTAATTTGTTTACTAATGTTAGAAAACTTAGTTATTGGAGGATAAAATTTTTTAATATTATTTTTAGGAAGGGAATTCAAGTAGAGGGATGCATGCATCAATTACTGAGAAAATTGTTCGGTGCGATAAGACTATTTTAGAAAATGGCAAGGAAATATCATTTCTTTTGTTAATTCCTTTTTAAGGAAACCACAAAATCATTAGATTTTAATCCAAGTGGACAGGGTTACAAGAACAACTGATGAGAATCTGGCCTTGGACTTCATTTTAGTTTTACAAGTAGCCTCCATATATTCTTTGTGCAAGCATTTGAATACTTGTGACTAGAGAGGCTTGTACGGTAGTTTTGATTCATGTTAGATGCATCAGTTCATCGATTCTTTTTGCTTTAAGGGAATAATACCTCTGTTTTATCCACATAATTAAAGAGGGGGGAAGATAGCAAAAAGCAAAAAGAACGAAGGTTGAGCTATAGTTATGCCATGAGAAGTTGGTTGAATTATAATATTTTGTAATAATTTGAGCATAAGGGTCTCTAGTTCAATGATTCAATCCAGTTTTCATGTTTAAATGTTTGAGGTTTAGTCACAGTCTCTAATACAACTCTTGATCTATTTTATATTCTCTAGTCAAATGGTTCATGTCTATTGCAGCAATAAAAGAAATTGTACTGTTATTAGCACACTCTATCACGGCATCTCATGTTAGTTTAACGGGATATATATACCTAAGTAAAGTGAATATAGCTTTTCCATTTGGGAGCTGTTGATCGGACCCAAGTTCTTATTTTTAGGCCTTATTTTGAGATGTATTTCTGAACAAAAGGCCTGTTGTTTTTGTGGTGTTAATTCTTACTTTACTTTCTTGATAGATTCTACTTCTAACCTCTGTATTTGGCCACTTTCTCTCAGGAAAATCCTCTGGGATGGAGATTGCCACTACAAGGTAGGCTTTTGTGATTGTTCACTGCTAAATATTGTCTCAAAGTTACTCTGCAAATTTAGCTGATATCTTCTCAGTTATAAATGATATTGGTTGGTGCTATGTTTTTCATGCAACAGTGACAGCAGTAATGCATATTGTCTTTGATTTCTGACCTACCTATGTTTTTCTGTGTCCATTCTTTTATTGAGGACGGTTATGTATTAATCTGTAGAACTGAGCAACATTATTACTACTTTTCTCCTTTCTTAATTCCTCCGGTCTACACCAGATCCTTAACGATTGCTCCCTTCTCATTATCATGCTTGCCTTGCCTTCTGATATTTTCAGGTGTTATCCTGACAAGCAAGTGTCATGGATTTCGTCGAGCCTCAGAGCAATAGACTGGGATAATTCCCACAGATTTCCATATTCTTTGACTGCCTGGAAATTAAAGACAAATGATCAAAGGTTGGCTTATTTGTATATAGATTCTGGTAGAAAGCAACATAGCAGCCCTATTGTCCACAAGACGCATACCATGCTTGTTGGTTCGGAGGAATCCTCATCTCTACAGTCAGAAGATCCTTTTAGTGAAGAGGAGCATGCTTCCGAAGATTCACCTGAGCAGCTTCTTGCTAAACCACTAAGCAATGATGAGGTAAAGTTACATCTTTTTATATTTATTTTAAATACACCATTTTTTTCTTTTCTGAAACAATGAACCTATTTCAACTTTGGCTTGGACGGTTGAATAATTGAGCAAAAAGGAAGAAGAAATAAATACTAGTTTTGGAAATAGAAGATGGTGTTGATCATTTTAGTGGCTTTCCAACTTGTGTTAGAAACCTCCCCATAACTTAAATTTAGGTCTGAATAACAAGTACTCAAAAAAGGTGTGAATAACAAATTGGTTTCAAGAAATTCTGAAAATGGAGCTGTGTGTGATGAAAGAAATTGTAATGCCTTAAATTTGCATAGTGTAGACTGTAGAGTGGAACTCACGCTAGCCCATTTTCAAAGCATGTAAAGGTAGAATACTGTTTGGCAGCGACTGTCTTCAAGAGGCAAGTAATCTAGTTTTCATGTTCAGTGTAGTGTTAAGCTATTTTCCTCAAGTTCCTTCGGTGGGTTTATTTTATGAGATATTTGTAAAATCCTCTGAGGTTTCAGTGCTGGTATTCAAAAGTAACATCTAAGATATCACAGATAACTGGTTCATGTTTACAGATATATAATAACCATATGGTATCATCTTTAGTTGCAAGATACTCCATTTAAACTAGGTTAATTAATTAATCTTGAAGGTTGGTTTTCTTTCCCAAATAGAATAATAATTTAAATGGGGCTTTTCGAGGGTTAGCATGATTTGTATGATTATTTTTTTGGCTTTTCTGAAATTTCTTATTTAACAAAATGTTATCGGATTTTCTTAATCATGCATATTTCTTTAATTCTGATAGCTGGGTTCTGCAGCTTTAGCTCATTATTATAGCAATGAAACTTATGAGCGATTCCCACCAATTCAGTGATAATTGAATCCTGTTAGTTCTGTCTGCTTGATGCTTTTGCTATTTGTTGTTTGCTTTCTGTGAAATATGAATGGAAAGCAAAATGCAAATTTAAAAATGAATAGAAAAAGAAGGCAAATGGTAAAAGAATCGACCAAATGGAGCCTTGAGTATCATAAATAGTTTGAATGTAATCCTAATTATTTTTAACTTAAATATTTAATGCTAATGTTTATGCCATTGTTCGACAGTTAAAATCCTTACTGGCCGACTCTGAGAGGGAAAAGCTCACCAAAAAACTGAGTGAAGCTAACCAGCAAAACCGCTTCCTCAAAAGACAGGTTTGTGTATATGTTTATATTGTGTCATGTTTTTCCTTTTCTAAAAATGACAAAGCTCTTAGCTTAGATGCTTTTCTGCCAAATCACCCCTGTAGAGAAGAAAAATAAACTGTCAAACCTGGAAACAAAGTTAATATTTGGTGAAAAGTTATTAAGTATCAGATTTGGCATCAGACTGGAGAGGAAAAGATACGCCAAACATGAACCAGGGATGTTGGTTATTTTTTCTCTCGACGGAAGAATATTTTTTCTCTTTTATTGTTAAAAACTTTTATGTTACTGTCTTGAAGAGAGTTCTGTTCATTTAAATGTAAATGGGAAACACTGAGTTCCAGCAATAATGTTGTGAAGGAAATTGCTAAAAGATAAATTGATGATAGAGTCTGTCCATAATCTACAATCCGGGATTTTATCTTTCTAAACAAAATGAACAGCCCTAGAAATTTCACAGTTTACATGATATTGCTTTTACAGTGAAAATGGTTAAACAGTGTGAAACTACTAGAATTAACAGTCAAAAAATTGCCTTTACCTCACTAAGTGACCTGTCTGTGCTGTCTACAGTTACATGACAAGGAAGATGCGCTACTTAATTTCAAAAGTGAACTTGCAGTCATGGAACTGGAAATTCAGGTTAATATTCACTTCAGTTACTGTTTTTTATCGAATATAATATATAATATTGTCAATTGCTAAAGCAAACTCGTTAAAAGAAAATGTTGAGACTTTTCATCATGCCCCGTGTGAGAAGCTAGTGATCAACCGAAGTATACGATGGTTCCAAGCTTGGTAATCTTTCTAGTAAATTTGTGTTGAGGCTTGGTCTTTAGAAGAGCTATTGTTAATGTTTTTTGTATGCTTTCCAGAAAACCAAATCATCCCATACTTTGAAAATTGGTCCTTTTACAAAATTCTCATGCAAAAGGTATCCTTTTCTGGAGTGGTGCTGCATTATATTGAGCTTTCTTTTGTATACTACCACCCCTTGGTAATATGGAGAACAATTTCCCTTGGCTCTGTCATAATTACATTGAAGTTTAGGGTTTTATGTATGCAGAATTGCTCTTCACTATGTCTGCAATTGTTTTGTTAGATTTGTGAAGCGATATTTAAGTCAATTATTCCAACTGGTGAAGTCATATGAGTACATTTCTTGGCTAAACCCTTTAAAGTTAAAGCTTTTATAATTATATATGCGCTTTGTTTTTCATTTACAGGCATTAGTCTCACT
This sequence comes from Hibiscus mutabilis, assembly GCA_019671005.1. Lineage (NCBI taxonomy): Eukaryota > Viridiplantae > Streptophyta > Magnoliopsida > Malvales > Malvaceae > Hibiscus > Hibiscus mutabilis. Next base: position 61,974,586 of record CM033719.1, read on the forward strand.
GGCGGAAGAAATATCTAAAGCCGGCATTCCAGAAGGTTCTAGAAAAATCAATGGGAGATACATTCAGTCTCATCTTCATACCCGCTTAGAAGGTATTGGTTCTCTACTGAGTTTTGACCAACAAAGTTGTTCTTCCTTTTCTGACTTGAGATGTTTTGACAAATGGCTAAATGTCCAGGGCTCAAGATAACTTAAAATGTTGAGTTTTATTCCCCTGCCAGAAAGAAAAAATTGACGAATTTGGCAATGATGCACTATTGAGATTTGGGTTTTGCTGTATTAGCTTGAAAACTTAATTTCCCATTACAGTAATAGAGAGATAATTGGCTTTTGCATGTATCTAAAGACTGGTAAGAATTTTCAAGTTTGTGACAACCTATGAGTTTCTTTTCTAAAGAAACTATTTTTTTTTTGGCGTATAGCTGTTCTCAAGAAATTGAAGGAACAAATAAAGGATGTAGATGCTGCACAGTCGAAGGAAGTTCCGTTGTTCTGGTGTGGTATGGCAGAAAGTGTACAAGTTATGGGGTCATTTGATGGATGGAGTCAAGGGGAACACTTATCACCAGAATACACTGGCTCGTTCACCAAGTTCTCCACCACATTATTGCTGAGACCCGGAAGGTAGGATCGATCCCCGTGGACTTTTGATGCATTGGCTGTTAAATCTTCTTCCTTACATTCAATTTTGACATTTGGTGAAGGTATGAAATCAAGTTCTTGGTTGATGGAGAGTGGCACCTATCACCAAAATACCCTACCACCGGTGAGGGATTAATGAAAAATAACTTGCTCATTGTAGAGTAGAATAGAGTACAAGCCTATGATACCTGGACTGGCTAGACATAGGTTTGTAAGTGTGTGTCGAATTCGGGTATGTTTTGACACGGATTTTTTTTCCTTAAAAACCTTTTTTCATGTATTTTGATGTTCATATTTATCTAAATATGGCGTGGCGTTTGTGTTGAATACAAGTATCCAATTCCAACATTTTTTAGGTAACTGAAAAGGAGAGTCTATTAGCCTGCAGCAACAAGTGTTTGTATAGAATAGTTTTATATAATGGTGATAAGAGCTTCATAATATGTATTTAAAAGGACATTTGACATTATAATGCTGTATTAAATAATAGTCCGAAAGTATATTATTATAATCATATTTATTTTACATAGACTTTTTAGTTTTAGGGATTAGGGGTTTAGTTTAGGGTTTAGAATTTACGGGTTTGAGTTGTAGGGTTTAGAATTTAAGGTTAGTGTTTAGAATTTAGGGTTTGAGGTTTAATTTTTTAGTGTTTAGGTTTAATTTTGATTTATAGTAAAAATAAACATGTTTGTGTAAAATTTATTTTATGTGTATGAAATTTAAATTCATATTATATTTATGTGCATGTGTCGGTAGAAGCCGTAAAAATAACTGCAACCACAATTCTAGCCTCCCAACACCATCATTAATTAATATGATAATGACCCCGACGCCATTGGAATCGCCAACTCTATTAAATCAGATTCATTAACAAAAATAAAAAGGGAGGGAAAGCATGGATTATGAAACTGAGAGCATAAACTAAAGCTATAAATTGTATAAGCTTTGCCATGTCAACCTCCATAATAATTCAGTTTAGTTTTAATGGGTGAATGACAATAAACTATAAGATTGTCCTATCAAATTAAGGAGGCAAATCTGTCCAATGTAGCACTAATATCACCAACAATCGACCCTCCACTGCTCAACCTGTAGGATTCCGGTATATTCGAACTAGAAGAAGCAACAGGGAAACCCTAAACCCTCCGATACTAGTTGAAGTTGATACAAATTTTAGGGCATTTATTGTTGTGGCTGTGGCTATGGCTGTGGCCATCTTTTGGAATGAATCAAAGATGATAACCTTAACGCTAAACCTTTTACCTTTTTCCAACCCATCTAGTAATATCTGGTAGCTGTGTAGGACCGTGTTTTTTTCTTTCAAGGACAAATCTTTCCTATTTCATTCACTTTGGTGCTATTATTGCCAATGTTGGTACTAAACAAGGTGTTGTATTAAGCTAGCTACTCGCTGACACTTGCCTCTAATCAACAATTCAATGCTTTTAAAAAGATGGCATGGTTGGAACTATCATTAAAACTAGTCAATGGCTCTATTTTCATATAGTAAGGTTATAGTGGAGTATGAGGTATGGGAGAATCTCATACCTAGGGCTGTAAACGAGACAAGACAGATCACGAGCTACTCGAGTTCGACTCGGTCAAAGCTCAGTCAACACTCAACTCGATTGGACTCGACTCAAGCTCGAATTCGGCTCGAGTTCTTAACGAGCCAAGTTGAACTACTTGATTCCCGATTCGAAAATCTCGCGAGCTACTCAAAAATATAATATACTAAAATTTTTAAATTTAAAATTTAAATTCCTAAACCTAAAACCCTAAAACACAACTCCTAAACACTAAAATCTAAATCCTAAACTAACATCCTAAACCCTAAAATTAACAAGCTTGTGTAAACTTTAGTTTACACAACTTGTGTATCAAAGCTTTTTCCTAATAGGGTTTTAAATGAGACGAGACAGATCGTGAGCTACTCGAGTTCGACTCGGTCAAAGTTCGGCCAACACTCGACTCAAGCTCAAACTTGGCTCAAGTTCTTAACGAGCCGAGTCTAGCTCAGATTATTCAGGCTCGTTAAAAACTACTCAAGCTTGAACTCGATTCGAATTCTTAATGAGCTGAGTCGAAGTTTTCCCGACTCTTTGGTCTTAAGAATGCTGGTTTTAAGAATGATTAATTGCCCTTCTCCTACCCTTACTGCCTAAGCTTAGCACTACTCGAGCTCGACTCAGCTCGTTTACACCCCTACTCATACATTAAAATAAATATTATTGACCACATACCCTAATAAATTAAGTGAGATCAATTCTAATATTTCATATGAAAAATTTTATATTACCTCCTTGAAAACCCTATATTCAACAAATCAAGTGGGTCAATTGCACCCTATTGTTTCTATATAGATTCGCCCATGACACTAGTTTGTATAAAATAAAAAATGATACAATATACAATTAAAAATGAACCAAAATATATACCGAAAATTTTAAGCTAAGTTGAATTTATATTATAATTAAACATAATTAAGAAATGGAAAAATAAAACAAATATTAAGATCAAAGTTTTTGTTTCCCTCAAAAGCATCGCCATACAAATCCAAAATTTGCAGGTCAGAAGGAGAATCATGCCAGCCATATGCATATGCTTGTTTGTTCCTACCCAAATAAACAACAAAGGATATGCATTCACCATGAAAATTACAGAGGCTCCCATTAAATTTACTCCTATTTTCAAAGGTGAAAAAAGGAAGTAGAATTACACACTTGGACTGGTTTTTTAAAATTACCCCTCATGTTCACTCTGCAACTCAGCTAAAATACAGACCCCTCACTGTTCCTTTCAACCGCTTTTTATCCAACTCGGCTCCCCTGTGTCAACTCATTATCCCGACTCGGTGGTGGCGAGTCGCCAAGCCGAGGTGGCGATGAGTGGCCTTGTATGCCACCCAAGCATTAAACTTCCGTTGTTCTCCTCCACTCTATACCCATCACCGCCAGCAACGAGAGCCAACAACATGCTGGCTTGTTTATAAGCATTGGAACCCAAGGGAACGGGGCCGAACCCCGCCGTTTCCATCCGAGTCCTCCACTGAGTCAACGGCTCGTGTCGTTCGACTCGGTCCATCCCTTCACAAGCAACCACGTTACAAATCTGCCTTCCCAAGTACAACTCGGACATAGCCAGGTCTTGACTCGGTGGCGCCACCCCTGAGCCTTCCAACGAGTCAAAAAGACTTGAATAATAATGTAGAGCCTCAGTAAATCTGTCTAAGAAAACTGGACCATTGTGATTAGCTTCTTGTTCTACAACGGTAAGAATTTTGGGCTTCATTGCTTTGATCGAAAAAACAACTTTGTCGAACCCACCGGGCCGAGCTAGCAGGCGGTGAAGCTCGAAAACCGAATTCACCGCCACTACCTCGGCCTCAAGAGGGCGAATCTCAAGCATCTCAGCCTCCAGATCTGCCAAACTATTGGCTACGAAACCCCTAAACTCGAATTCAATACCGATAGTGTCAGCCAATTGAGCTAATTTCCAGCCGACTTGCTGCAAAGCATCGGTGTTATCCAGCTGAGGCGGGCCGATTCCGGTCAATCGAAAAGCCGGCGGCCCACCGGGCCTTAATGCAAGAGCTTGCATTAAAGCCGGCCATTGCATCCCCTGTTTTAACCCGAAATCAATAACATGAACCCTGCTAGCCGTCGCGAAAGCTTCCAGGATAGCTTGATTGGCTGTGAAATGAGCGAATTTCAAGTAGGGGCAAGTTTCATAGAAATGCATCTGCAGAATATCAGTGTATGATGGGTCGAGAGAATCTTGCGGGAAAATCCTGTAGATTCTGCGAGCTAAGGCTTCGGCGAAATAGGTTGCGACTTTTCTCATGGCACCGGTTTGAGACGCGGCAAGTAAGCCTATGTGCTTGACTAATGCATCGGCGAGCTTCAGGTTGTCTTGCTGGACAGCCTCCGCACAAGCCATCAGGGTGTGAACGAGTCGAACCCCGGTTTCCTGCGAGTCAACCAAGACGACGGGGCGAGTTGATGACTCAGTTACAGCACCTGGAATCTCATTCTCTTGAGGTGGCGAAAAAGAGGAGCCTGAGCCATATCCATCGGATCCAGATGAACTCATTGAAGTTTTGACCCGTTTCCGGGTATTTTCCGAATCTGGGTCGGATTTCGGAGGTGGGTAAGCAGCAACTCCCGGGATTGCCCTGAGATCGTACTCGGAATCATCGTTAAAAACCCGAGATTGATTATGTTGCTGGTGTTGTGGATTTGAAAAATCGGAATTCGACAAAACGGGATCGAAAGCCGGTGTTGGTGGACCATTTAACTCGGCCAACATGCTTTGAACCCAACCAGAAAGATCTGAAGGATTGTAATGAACGGTGTCGGAAGAAAGATGAGAAATCCCATCTTCTTGAGCAGTTCCCATAACCATCTCCAACATTTCCAGTTTCTGAGCCACGTCGAGCATGTCCGAGGACCGAACCTTGTAACCCAAAACGCCCAAAAGCTCGTCCATCCCGCCGGCGTCTCGATCTTCTTCCCATAATTTTCCTTTGATAGAATTACCAATGCCTGAACTGTCAGCCCTTGAGCCACTCCCGCTGCTATAGTCAGTGACTCCGGAGATTTCCCGGTGATCTCTCTTCATTTTCTGGGTGCGTTGGAGATGGTGAATGAAAAAGGTGATGAAACCAAAGCTAGAATTTGGTCATGGAAACATAGAGAATTGGGATTTGGAATTTGTTGGAATTCAGACCAAGTTTTAAGAATACAAAAGATGGAAGAAATGGGGATATTGGTGGCAAGTCTAATGGAGGAAACAGGAGGGGACTAGGAGTGAAGGAGTGATAAGGATCAATGGACACCATAATAAATAGGATTTTTTTAAAAGACTTTTCTCTTTTTTTCCATAAAGAGAAAAAAAAACTGATTATTTGCTGCATTTTTCAACTTATATAATCAGTTGAGTTTTCTTTAATGTAAACTACTCATCTAACTATCAAATTATTTGGACGTATATATTTTAACTATTGAATTAGATAATTTGTCAATCAAATAATTAAATATTTAAATTGGTTTTATTTTGACCGTTATTATTAAAAAACTAACGAATGAGTAATAGAGGACGATGTGACAGTTAATAAAAATTTATAAAATTACATATTTGGTCTCTGTTATTTACCTATTGTATCAATTTAATCCTAAATTTAATTTAATTAAATAAAATTAATCAACCAATCAGATGATGACACTGTCATCATCCAATTGAATAAATTTACTCACCACCTCGTTAAAGGAAAATTAAAAATGAATAGAAGAAAGGCATTGGGATGAATCTAACTTAGGACTAGTAGCTATTATACAAATACCTTTACCACTGCATCAACCTGTTTTTGATGATATAAATTACACCTTTTTATATACATATCTTATAATACAATAAATGTTAGGGAAAAAAGAAGTAAAAATGGTGGAAAGGAGACTCGAACCTAGATCACTTGGGATGTGTAAAATCACACAAACCACCAAATAAAATCAAATAATTAATTAATATGAAAACATTTTAAATATGTTTAAAGCAGTTATTAAAGCAAGATTTAAAATGAAAATAAATTTATGATTTTTTATTTTTCAATTAAATCAAATATTTAATTTAATTTAAATTAAATATGAAAAAGAAAAAAATTAAATATTTTAAATTGAATATTTTTTAAAATCGAATATTTAATAACTACTTTAAATATTTGATTTAATTGAAAAATAAAAATCATAGATCTATTTTCATTTTAAATTTTGCTTCAATAACTACTTTAAACATATTTAAAATATTTTTATTTTTAATTAATTATTTGATTTTATTTGGTGGTTTGTGTGATTTTACACATCCCAAGTAATCTAGGTTCGAATTCCCTTTCAACCATTTTTACTTCTTTTTTTCCTAACATTTACTGCATTATAAGATATGTATATAAAATGGTGCAATTTTTATATCAAGAGCAGGTTGGTGCAGTGGTAAAGGCGTTGGTATAAAACCCATTAGTCCCAAGTTTGATCCACCCCAATGTTATTGACACAACCTAGTTGGAGGAGAAAATGTATTAAATAAAATAAATTAAAATTTGAGTAAATTTATCCATTTAGGTGATGACGCGTGTCATCAGCTGATTGGTTGATAAATTTTATTTAATTAAATTATAATTAGGATCAAATTGATATAATAGGTAGATAACATGGACCAAATGTGTAATTTTACAAATTTTCATTAACTGCCATGTCACCCCTCTATCACCTCTCCGTTAGTTTTTTAATGGCGGTGATCAAAATAGGACCAATTTAAAAATTTGGTTGTCTGATTGACGAGTTGCCTAGTTCGGTGATCAAAATAGATACAACCAAATAGTTCCGTGGTCACATGAGTAGTTTACCTTTTTCTCATTATTTTATTTGTTAAGAGTTATTCTTAATTTCTTTACCACACTCCAATTTTATTTTATTTTCAAAATATACATGTGAACGAAAGAATATGCGTTTATAAAAAATATTTTAATAAATAATTATAAGAAAATATATTTAATGCAGTTTTTTATTAAATAGATATATTATATTTTCGTACCAAAATTTAAATTTATACAAAATGTGACAATACAAATATCTTTAGTCACTAAATCAACTAATGAATCTCAATACAGTTTATTTTTTAATAAGATCTAGAGGTAGAGTTTCATTAAAGTAAGAAAATATATAATGGAAAATTTTTAATGCAACACGTTCAATCATAAAGATAATCATAGAGATCAAGTCTATCCAAATAACTCAAGAAAAAGAAATATAAATCAAAGAGTGTGAAGAAAATACAGCTTCATCATTAAATACATTGTAAATTTAAATTTATAATACAATTTTTATTTAAACTTTATTTCTTTTCCCCTTGTTAATTGTTAATCTGATTTTTTTTTAAAAAAAACTTTCCAAAAAAGATATATGTTAAAATTTTGATATTTTAAAATTATTAAGATAAAATATATTTTTTGGTAGAATAGTTGAATCTATTTAATTGTGCCGATCAATTTAATTGAATAAAAAAATAGCCTAAAATTGTTGTAATATAATAGTATTGCCTTTCGCCGGTCTCCGACCCACACATTTGAATTTGATAAAGAAAATAATTAATCGGCTGGCCTTATAAAAAGAAGGGAAAACTACATATTTAGTACCCGGCTATGCTCGTATTACTGTTTTGGTAGCCTAACTATTATTTTTGATAATGTAATGACCCGGGTTTCAGAATCCGAAGATCGGTGTAAACCGAAGCGTGAGCATCGTGTTTGGGCTGATGGGTTTGGGCCTTGAAGTCTTAGTGGGCTTGAGTTTTGATTTGGACATGAGTTAGGAAGACAATGAGTGAGGTAATAAGGTAATTTCATAATTGTTTTGAAGAGGAAAAGTTAAGCTTCTTTAATTCTCTGTAGAAAAGCAAGGGAATGAGCTCACTATGTTCCCTTGTCTTCAACCTCTATCTCTTCTCATCTACTAACCCCATATCTAAATGAAATGTTGAATCTTTGTGTCTTGGAGTGTGAATCTCGGAATTGTTTTTGAGGGAAGGCTGATCATCTTCCAAGGATCTACGAGACAAGTGAAAGAGGTGGGAGAACCTTCCAATGAGCTTGGGAAGAGGAAGGCTTGAAGAGCTTGGTTATAGGCTTCTTTCTCAACAAGAAATTAAGGTTAGTACACTACTAACTCCCTTGTGTTCCTGAAAATCATCAATGTGATTGCCTTGTTGCTAGTTTGATTTTTGTGGGTGCTTGAATGCTTGAGTCTTCATTAATGGAAATTCTTAAATTTGATTTTTTTATGGCTTAAAAATGGTAGAAAACCACTTAAACTATCTTTCATAAATTGTAGGTTCGATTTGGGGTCTTGCCCTTGGGTTTTAGGGGCTTGGGAGAAGATTCTCGAACTCCAGAAAACAAGTTCTGGGTTCGAGTACCGATACGGGTTGAACACGTATCGATACCCCGTGTTAAAACTGATGAAATAATGTTTTATTGCAAGGGCGTATCGATACGCCTTAGGAGGGTATCGATACCCCACTATTCCATCAAATTTCAGTAGCCAAAATGAGTATTGGTACGCTTAGGAGCATATCGATACACCTGGAAGTATTGGTACACTTTCTCGTGTATCGGTACGGGGTTTGGTTAAACCCCTCCAGTGAGAAAATCGAGTATTGATACGCATAAGTGGGTATCAGTACCCACTGTAGCATATCAGTACTCATTAGTGAGTATCAGTACTCACTAAGCAATCTGTCTAAAAAATAATATTTGAGTCTGATGGACCTATAATTCGAGGACCAAGGCCCAATAGGTTTCTAAAGTGGTAAAATGAATAGTAAAACTGAGAAACTGAGATTTAAACCCCATATACGAGCTTAACGAGTAATAACTTATCAAAACCTTGGGTAACTTGTTTGTGTTGAAACAATGAGGGTCCTTGGTGGACCGAGTAATTATTGAGTGCCATATAAGAGCATTCGTATGGCTGAGTACCTTGTTTTGGTGAGATCCGGATACCCAGTGAGAGTATGAGTGTGTTGCAACACCATGGTTATTGTTTGTTGAATGTACGTTCCCGAAGCTGTGTGGCATTGGGTCTCATTCAAAGATGTTCGACAAGAGATTTCGAGCATGGGTGTACGTTCCCGGAGTTGTGTGGCACTGGGCCTCACCCAAAAATGTACGTTCATGGAGTTGTTGTGTGGCACTGGGCCTCACCCAAGAATGTACATTCCCAAAGTTGTGTGGCACCGCGGCTCACTCCAGGTTTATTGGTATGGTGTACTATGTGAATGGTTAATACTTTATATTGTTTTGTTATGTGTTTAGGAGGCTAGAGGTAGCGCCCATTTTTGTTATTATGCCATGATGTCATTCTTTAGCTATTTGCTCATATTCATGATTTGCATGAAGCATGGTTGAGTGGAAGTGTATCCATGCCTCATTAGCTCAGCGTTCAAAATTGTTGTTTCCGTTCGTAGGTTAGTAGGTTGACATGCATCGTCGGAGCACCATCGAATTAGGACGTCAGCATCGACCTGTGTTCGAGTACAGTACCTAGATATTTGGGCTATGTATTCGTAGGACCCTATGTGTTGTATTGTAACTCTTATTTTGGATTTTAACTTGTGAGTCGAATGCTTTTAATCATGTATTTTAAATTGGAGCTCCCACGTAACGTTTCAAATCGATTTGTCTATTTTGAAACACTCAAACTTGATGGATGTTATGAAATGGATGTGTTGAGCTAAATCTAGTGTAAAAATTTTATGTTTTTAGTTTTGGGCTTGAGGTCCAATTGTAACATCCGAGTTGTGGTATTACAGATAAAATGGTACCTAGCATTACGTTTTTGTAGTAAACCTTTAACTCACCACGTGAAAGGAATGTAGTCAACTTTAGCTAAAGAAACATCGGCAGCGAGTGTATTACATCCTCAATAATCGAAGGGCACGTGTTCTCAAAAGCGAATTATTTTAGCGCGTGAACAAGTAACGCTATAGCGGAAGTGATGATCTTTCATGGGAGAAAGATCAGATCAAAAGGAGAGGAAATTCAGATGTCAACATCGATTTTAGGACCATCCACTTACAGGGACCCACTTCGACACACCACCGTTGTTTATAACGCCGTTTAAAGTCAAGGAGCGTTAAAGCCGTTTAAGATTCTAGGAGTATTATTTACCGACCAGTTTGACTATTTTATTTTCATTTTATTATCATATTTATTTATTTATTTATTATATTTTAAAAATAAATAAATGTGATTCAATAAAGTATTGTCACGTATAATAAATAATTTAAAGTGAAATAAAATTCAGAAATTTCTTAAAGATTTAAAAAACCTCGAAAATCCAGAATTATTTTTTAAAATACATATATTTTTAAATTAACTATGCGCAGCTTAGTTTTCTTTTAAAATATATAGAATTGTGACACCTTAAATTTTTTACAGTATTAAAAAATATATGAAAAAGATTTGAGATGTTTTCTAGAATATTTAATGATATTTTTTGCATTTTAATGATTTTTTATATTTGAAAAATAACTTAAACATAATTGTAATTTTTAAAAATATAAATTCCAATATTATCTTTTAGAGTTTTTTGTATTTTTATTTTTTAATATTTATTAAACATGATAACATCTCATTGAATTATGTCATTTTTTATTAGAACACCATTAAGGATTAAGATTTACTAATTGTCTTAGTGACTAAGGATACTCATATTATCTCTTCTTTTATGGGTTTAAATATCAGCATGAAAATGTGATACCTCTCTATTTTCTTTTTTTTTTATTTTTTTTCCAAAAAAAATAATAGAATGACCAGAGTAAAAAAAATTACTATAATACAGAAACAAAACATGCATTAAAGTTTTTTCCTCTTAATTTTTTAAAAAAATTAAATATATGGAGTACATTGAATGGGGAAAAAAGGGGCAAGGAAAGGCCATAGTCAGAAAATCGACATATCAAGTTTGATATTGGTCCAATTCCGACCACCCTATGATTTTGCCAAGTTGCCCTAATGTCGCCCTCTTGATAGCCTTACATTTTTTTTTTTTTTTTTGAGGAATTTTATTTATTTTCATGCGAGAATTTTTATATTGAATACAAGAAGGGATAACAAAATTAACTTGAGTTCTTAGACTTGTTGAATAGAACTTTCGAATTATATACGTTTCAATTATGATGTGGTTAAAAAATAAAAATGTAAATATGAATAAACTCGAATTTAAAATAGCTTAAGGTTTAATCTCGTTACTTTCTTAATATATCTTAATTTTTGTTTTAAGTTTCTAAGATCAATTTGTGTCGTAATTTTCTTTGGTTAAAATGTTAATTATTTGTTTATTCAATGCTAAAACTAAAAACAAGTACGATAGATTTGATTTTTCGGTTCTGCTTCTTTATAAATTAATCCCTCCTACTTCTTTTTTTTTTTATATATAAAGCTTCGATAGTTAATCAGGGAAGAACGCATCACTTTATATTAGGGGGCGATTTTATAAATTTTAAGGGGAAATAAATTTGTAATAAAAAAATCATAGAAAAATTCTAAATCATATACGAATTTTAAATTTTCAGGGGGCGATCGCCCTCTTCAACTCCCTAGATCATCGTTGGAGCTAATATTTTCTATGTTTTTTTAACTTGATGTTATATGTATTTTCCCTTTCTTTTTCTCATATGGATGTTTTCAAGAAAAATAAAATATATTTTCTTTTTAAGTTAACAATTTATGGATTGAGATGTTCATAAATAAAACTATAACGAATCATACTGTTATTACAACGTCTCTTAAAAAGGATGAAAATCAGTTAAATTATAAAGTATTATAGTTATAAAAATAATATATAATTTTTTACTTAATAATATTTTTTCAAAAAGTTCTGTAACGCTCGAAGAGCAATGTTGAACACCACTAACAATAAACACCGATGAATACTATTAAATTAATTAATAAAAATTAAAAATCTAAAGGACTCAATGTATAATTATAAATTATTTAAATATATAATTATAAATTATTTAAAATAAAATATTAACTAAATTGTTTTCCATATATATAATATTTTTAATTTTTTAACAATAATTAGACCAAATACCAACCCCTAAATTTAAAAACCCTAAATTTAACTATAAACCCTAAACTATAAATCCAAAACCTAAAACTCAAAACCGTAAACCCAAAACCATAAATTGTAAACCATAAACCTAAAACCCTAAAGCCTAAACTTATTGTTTGAATTTAGGGTTTAGTTTTTAGGATTTAAGTTTTAGGATTTAGGTTTTTTTAAAATTAACTAAGGTTAGTATTTGATCCAATTATTTAAAAAAGATTAAAAATATTATATATATGAAAATAATTTAATTAATATTTTATTTTAAATAATTTATAATTATATGTTAAGTCCTTTAGATTTTTAATATTTATTAATTAATTTAATGATGTTCTGCGGTGTTCATTGTTAGTGGTATTCAGCGATGCTCGTCTAGCATGATAGACTCATCCTATTTTTTCATAGATATATTGGTGTGGTTATTAATGCTAAAAAGACTTATTCAATAAAAAAGGGAAACAAATGTATTATGAATGAAAAGAGAAATCATTATAATAACACTGAAAAACTAACATTTTACTTTACATGTTTATGTCTTCAAATTTTAATTATATTTAAATTATAAAATAAAAATATATATTTTTAAATTTTCACTGACATGCTAGTGTGCCAATTGTTATTTAATATATTGTAAAATAACTCACTAAATTTTAATTAATAACTGCTAAATGATGGATGATAAATTATTAGAAATTCTATAGTGAAATTAATTATACTTGCATACTGTCTTGGTAACAGTGATTAGTACAAATGAATATTTTCCCCACTCCCAAGAATTGTTCTTATAGAGGTTGAACTTGGGAGCTTTAGAATCAAATACTTGGATTAAACCACCAAGCAACCTTATGTTTTTGTTAAGTTACTAAAACAAATAATATATATATATATTAAAATTACAGTTGGGGTTAATTTAATTTATTTCTGTTAAGGTTTCTCAATTCAAATAATAGCAAAATTAGTCCTCAATGTTTTGTTGGCTTTTAATTTCTCCCTTAATTTTTTAGATTTCTATGTTTCAAAAATTTGCAAACATATAATAACAAAATTAGTCCTCAAAATTTTATTATTTTTCAATTTCATCATTTTTTTCAATCTCATTATTTAAAAATTTAGTCCTCAATGTATATTGATTGTATTATAACAAAAAAGTTAATGATCAAAACATGCAACGGAAGCTAAATTTAGATAATAAATTTTAAAAAGGAATATAAGTATTAATCTGAACTACAAAATCAAATTTATATATAAAATTATTTTAACCTAATAAAATAAATTATCTAAATATTCTTTAACGAGATAAACTACTTATCCTAAAATATAGATGTCTAGAAATATTCTGTAACAAAGCATATACAATATGTCGGAAGATAACTATGAGAACATGTCTCGAAATGTAAAAGAAATTTTACATTAAGGTTGGAATTTTTGAAATAATGAGGTCGATAATGTAAAAAAATAATGAAATGTCGAGAACTAATTTTGTTATTATATTAGAAGAATATAAAAAATAAAAAGTTTGTTTGGAAATTTTTGAAACAATTAGGTTGAAATTTTAAGAATAAGGGTGGAATTAAAAACCAATAAACATTGAGGACTAATTTTGTTATTATTTGAATTGAGAAACTTTAATAAAAATAAATTAAATTAATCTCAAATGCAGTTTAATATATAAATATATATATATATTATTTGTGTTAGTAATTTAACAAAAACATAAGTTGGCTTGGTGGTTTAATTCAAGTATTTGATTTTAACGGTGTAATGGCATAAATGAATGAAAACTATAGTTTAGTAGTTCAATTGGAGCAATTCAAAAGTTTGTGGCAAAAACGGGTCACCTACTATAATTTGATGGTACCTAACGTAGTTTACTGTTAATTATATATATAAATATACCGATATAACGTAGTTAATAAATATGACGTAATATGTTTTAAAATGATTTTAATATAAATATTATATTTAAATTTAAATTTTTGACATATTCAACCATTTGTTTATACTGCCAACTGAGAACACAATATAATATACATACACGAATTACCAAATCACATCATACAAAGCTCAACGAATTTATGAAAAATTATAAAGGAAAAGGGATACGAACCTGCTACAGACTTAAAAAAATGTAGGGGAATTAATAAAAAAAATGGGAATGGAGAAGAGACGGTCAAATTGCAACTCACACAAAAATCTTTTCTCGATCCTCATTTTCGTCCTTTTAAATTTAATAATTTATTATAATGATATGAATGCAAAACAAATATTATATAAAGAGAAAATATTTCATACACCAGCAGTGAAAACAAAAAAAAATTATAAATACTTTATTTTTAGGGTTTAAGGATTCAGTTTAGCATTTTAGAATTTAAGAGTTGTATTTAGAATTTATGATTGTTAAAATTTATAGTTTATAGGCTAAGGTTTAGGTTTAGGTTTTAAGGTAATATGTTAGGGGTTTAGGTGTTAACATATAAATCCTAAATTCTAATCACATCACTTATATTCTAAACCCCTAAATCTTAAACCCTAAATTGAATCCATAAACCTTAAAAATAAGACACTTACGAAAACTTTTTATTTCCACTACCAGTGCATGAAATAATTAACCATATAGATATATGTCTAATAAGGAAGAAATTAATATTATAAACTTTATCAATACGATACATGTATTAAATTTAGAATTATTTTTATAAATAAGTTGTTTAAAAAAATTACACAACCCTTCATATTTAAACGACAAATCTAAAATCTAAATCTATAACCCTAAAGTCATAAATCTTAAATTCTTAACATGAACAGTAAAATGTGAACTCTTAAATCTTAAACCCTAAAATAAATAGACTTATTTTACAATGCATGTGTATCGAATAATTTTTCTTAAATTTAAATGTTATGTATATATGGAAAATATATAAATATATTCAAATTAGCAAATATATATCCAATAAAACTTGAGATGAATGGTACTCTAATCAAATAGCAATACCAATATCTAGGGATTGATCGATGGAGAACTAGAGGGCACAGTCGTCCCTTGAAAATTTGAGATTCTTATATAATTTAAAAAAAATTATAATTTTTTATTAAAAATTTATTTTCGCCCTCTAAAATTTTATAAGTTAGCCTCGCTTAGAATTTTGTAAGTTCGTCCCTTAACATAAAGTTTTGCATCCGTCTTGCTCTAGTTAATTTCAGTTTGTCATTTTGCATGTCCATGCAAAAGCATTCCTCGTGCAAATAACAGGTCAAAAAGATTCCTTAATTGAAAATTGAACATCCTACTTGTAAACCATGTTGTCTCATTGCGTAAAACCCCACTCACCATTTGAAAATAGTTTTTGCATTTCATTATTGATCTCGGTGCTTAGGGCCATTAATCTATACCCTAAACTATTAATTAATCACTAATGATTTCTTAGATTATTGCTTTCTAAAGTATTCGTGCCGGCGACAAACGATGCAAACAAAGTACATCCAAACGGTTGATTAAGGATTAAATAATCGGATTTTTTAAATGTAGGCTTTCTTTCTTTATGTTTTTTTATTTAATCACTGATATCTGAATATCCGACTTAATAGTCGATTAATCTAGATCGGATTTTGCAGATGTCCAATATGGAGATGACCCTCCCAATTCAGTTTTTTCTATTGACAACGTCAAAACTCAACTGACCTTACTTAAAGGACGTAATGTCTCATCCCGCTAAGCCAATAGATGATTATTTTTTAATTAAGTCTAGTTGTTCGTTAAACATTGACATAATTGGTTTTTAAATGATGGTTATAAAATAATTATGAAGAGGTTGCTATGTTGATGAGATCACTTTGAAAATATAAGGAAGAACCGAGTCACCCTCAACCTCCTAGAATTTAAATATTGGAGTTAGAGACTAATGATAGGTTACTTTTTTTAAGCACCTGGGAAAGCGAGATCGGATCTTATTAGTTAATTGAGTTCAATGTGCCGCTGCAACTGATTAATGAAATAATTTTAAAATCAGATATGTATTTTTTAGTATTAGTAAATCTCAACAATTCTTGTATATAAATGTAGGAATAATACTAAAAAAATACCTTTAACGTTTTATTAAATAGTCATTTAAGCCTTCTTCATTATTTTATCCACTTTCACCTTTAGCGCTTTATTTTGGGTCAAAATGACCTCGTAGATGGAAACCACTAGTTGAATAACAGTCAAAGTAGGATGTTAACTTGGCTTGGATATTGACGTGACACTTTTAAAAATATATTTTTAATTTTTCTAAAAATAATTAATATTTTTTATTTTTTAAAATAAGAAATAATAATTTATTTAATTTATTAATTAAAAAATAATTTTTTTACTTTTTAAATAAATAATAAATAATTTATTTAATTCATTATTTTTACTAATATTTTATTTAAAAACAAAAAAATAATTTATTTAATTTATTCTTTAAAAATTAAAAATAACAAATTAAATTAATTATTATTATTTATTAAAAAATAACAATAACCAATTAAATAAATTATTATTAATTGTTGATTATTAAGTATTTTTAGAAAAAAATAAATATATATTTAAAAAATTCCTAACGTGAAACTTTACCACGTCAGCGTCCCAAGCCAAGTCAACATGTCACATAAACATGAACGAGTCAGGATTTAGGGGTGAGGTACAAAATATAAATTTTAAAAGGTGGGAGAAATTCATAATTATTCCATTTTTTCAACAAAAACTATAAAGAATTAAAGGTAAAAAAAATTTCTCCTTACCGGGAGGCAACAGCCCCTCTGGACAATGTACGTTCGCCCTTGCACATAAGCGTCCCGCATTGATCATTAATCAATTAACGATTTCTATTTACGGAGAACCCTAAATAAAACGTTAGAGATAAAAGTGAACAAAAAAAAGATCAAAATAACTATTTAATAAAACGTTATGGTCATTTTTTGGCATTATACTATAAATATATAAATATTTATGATAAGCATTTCTTTTAAAATTAAATTTTAAAAAATATATATATAATATTTAAATCGGTAATGTAGTATTAGAATTTATTTTTAATGTCAACTGCGGTCGTATGAAGATCTGTCGTCGGTCTTTTTTTTCTCTCTTCATATTCCTTCATCCACTTTTTTTTCTCTCTTTAGATTTTCTTTTACAAATTTGTTTTGCACATCCGAGTTTCCTTCAACAAATCTTTCCTTTATTTTATGACAATGATGAATGTTTTTGTTTGTTTTGTTTTTGTATTTTTTTTCAAGGTTAAACTTTTCATTGCCACTACAATTGGTAGTTATTTGATTATCTTGTTGATCTAGGCCTACTTTGGACTATTGGATTGGTTCCTGTAGCGACCCTTTTTTACTTTGGAAATAAAATATTGAAATACTTTACAACATCAATAAAGATGACACCCGGAGATTGGGATGACACTCCCAGCAGAATATCGTAAAAATTTAAAAATAGAAGATGGAGTCGCCACCGGCCACTTTTGGTAGGCTGGACACCGAAAAGTTAACCAGATATGAGTTCGAGAGTTCGTTACGAGTGGGGAATGATTGGCACCCCCACTACGCCCAAAATTAGTACCTAAAGGTTCCCATTATTTTTATTAAGGAAAACGAAAAATTTGATTTAATTTAATATTTAATTTCCAAAAATGCATGCATGCATAACAGTTCAAAATTCCCCAGGTATTCACGACGTTCAAAAGAGATGACACTCCCAGCAGAAACATCGGAATAATAAGGCATAATACTATATGTAACAATTACATGCATGAACAAACAAAAATAAATGGATGATATTGAGTAATGTACAAGTACGAAAAATTAAAAATTTTCCCGGATATCTACAGCATTCAGAGGAGATGACACCCGGAGGCTGGAATGACACTTCCAATAGAAATATTGGAATAATAAGGCCAATATAAATATAATATTTTAAACTAATAAATATAAAGTTAATATAATAAATAACATAAATGTACGATAATAAAAATAAAAAAATATTATATAATATATGATGCGCCATATACATATTGATATTTACATAACAATAAACTAAATATATCCTATATGCATATAAATTTAATATACATATTATGAATAGTATTATATGTATCAAATATATATACATAATAATATACTATATATCATATATATATATAAATATATCATATACATGATATATAAACATATAAATATGTTATAAATATTATTAAAAAACATTATACAAAGATTATATATATATATTGACATATTAAAAAAATCAAAACAGATCGAATATAAATAAGGGACCGAAATAAAATAAAATAAGCAGTGCAGAAAAATGGATTAAAATAAAATTAGGAGCCGAAATTAAAGTATTTTAAATTAGGGTTAAAATGAAGATTGCCGAGAATGTAAGAGACTAGAAGTGCGACTATCCCATTTAACATTCATTAAATCGATTTTAGGACCGAATTGCAAAGTTTTAAAAACTATTAGGGACTTCAGAAATAATTTTTCCATGCGACAACTCCCTTTTGTAATTATTTTTTGGGCAGAAGGACCAAAAGTGTGATTTACCCATTTTGAATCTGATTTAATCAGTATATTGACCGAAGTGCAAACTATTTAAACTTACAGGGACCTCTGGAATGATTAACCCATGCGGAAGGATTAAAAAGGCGATTTCCCTTTTATTTTTTTAACCGCGGATCCCCCACCCGGGTCGGGTTATACCTGGATATTAACCAAAACGACGTCGTTTTGGGCCAAACTCAGACGCCCAAAAACGATGCCGTTTTATAGGCTTATATATGTATTTTTGCCCAAAAAATCACTTATTACCAGTTTTTTTGAAAAAACCTCCCATATGCTCTGTATTTTGATCCTGACCGACTCATTCCTTGGTTGGCCGTCTGCCGCCACGAAGGAACGATATCTTCACGAAAGCATTAGCGTTTCCCCTACTTAAAAATAGGCCACGTTTACGCTCGAATATAAGGGCACCGTATTGACAATTAATATCTCGTTATGCAAACTTAGAAAGCAAAATAATAAAAAAACATACATTGGCATTTACATAGTATTAGAAACATAGAACATGAATATCATAATATTACACAAGGATAATAAAATGCATAAACTTGAATAATCTAACAAAATAAAAGACAAAAAGCACAAACGAAAACACGTGAGAAAGATAAAAACATGCTTCAAAAAAATTAAATTAATTAATTATAAAAACAACTACAAATGCAAAATACACATGGCATGCATATAACATGGAATTATAATAACAAAGAAAACAACATGTTAACATAAAAAAACTAATTCTTGATACTTCAACATATGACATAATCTATATTCACATACCGATATTATCAAACTAACCTATAGCCTAAGATAAAAAAAAACTCATACTAACAAACGTACATATTGCAAACAAATCAAAATGACATGATCACTTAACGGAGACATAAATATAACACGGGCAAACAAAATGAAACACCTTAACATGATAATATACATGTGAGAACATACATAAAATAATCATGATGAAGACAATATATGCTTAGAAACATAAAAAATTATGGGCATGCTAATCATAGGTAGACATAACGTGGAAATTAAACTAAAATATAACACCAAGAAACACGTATATGATACGAACGAACAAACTAAATAACGCAAAAAACATGATATAACCCCGAAAAAAAGAAAACAAATATGATATCAAGAACATATATGAACAAAATAGACATGCTAACAACACATGATAAACAACAAAGACATAGATATTTAAAACATGATAGGGACCGAAATGGGATAAAAAAATAGGAAACTGAAATTGAAAGCAACTAAAAATACGATTCAGGGGTGGGATTGCAAGTTGAACAAAACTCAAGAGGACTAAACTTGTAATAAACCCATGTGGCAAGCTTGGTTTGAAAATTTTGAAAACATAGAGGTCCTCAGGGTGTAATTTCACCATTTAAAAATAGAACTAATTTAATTTGGGGGTGAAATCGAAAGGAACCAAAAAGAGAGGGGGGCCCGAGTTGTAAATAACCCAAGGGGCGAGACAGTTTTGAAAAATCCCAAAACGCGGGATGGTTTATGATGCAATTAGACCACTTTGAATTTTTTTTTTGTCTATAAATCCACCCAACCGGCCTGCCTTTTTTCTCTTTTCCATTTTTTTAAAACTCTAAAATAAAACTCTTTCACCCTCCCATTTTCTTTCAAACCCGAGCCTTAAACCCTCTGGAAATCTTCCCCAGCCGTCGCAGCCAACCGGTCTCAGGTGAGGCTTGACCTTAACATCCGCCTCAAGCCGTCTTGGACCGCGGCCGTTCTGGAACCACCAAACAGAAGTCAAATAACACCCTTCCCTGTTTTTTCTAAACCAAAAGGAAAAAAACTCTAGACCTCTAAGTTTTCAAAAACCAAAGAAACCTCTTAACGGCTCACCCTTTTAGGGCTTGTTGCCGGTGAAACACGAACCGACTCATGTATAACTCTTGTTTACTTTCCTTTTCTTTTTTACCATATTTTGGTTCATGCATGCGAGGGAATGAAATGAAAGAAAGAGATTTTTTACCCTTGAAAATTTCCTTTTTTTTGTATTCTTGCTTTTGAAAACTGGAACTGATGACTGATCCCCTTTATCGATTTTTGTTTGAGTCTTTATACATGTATCTGTTCTCTGGTCATTTTGGTAAAAACAGAGTAGATTACATATATATATATTCTGATTTGGTACTGATTAATCTACTTTTTCTCTGTCTCTGCATGTTTTCTGAGCACGGTGGTTAGAGCTGGTGGTACAGCGGAGCATGGAGGTGATGTCTGTTCGGCCAGACTAATCATTGGCCGTTGGATCAGATCTGATCCAACGGTTGAGGCTCTTCGAAGATGAATGGTTCATATTGAATCTAGAGAGGGTAAGACTGCACGAGATGATGTCATATGGTGTTTGCATTATCTGAAAAGGTCAACACATGCACGCCACGCGCGCGTGGAAGTCCAACAACCTCGGGAGTGAGCTACACGCGCCAGCTGAGGAGTCCTTATCATTTTGGATCAAATTTTGATCTGGGCCATTGGATCAAATTTTGATCCAACGGCTCAGATCGTGCGGCTAGAAAAAAAAAAAAAAATTAGGGCAGACAAGAATTAGGGTTTAGGTTTATTTGGACTTTTGGGCTAGTGTTTAGGCCGATCAGGCCATGTAAATTCAAATGGACTTGTAATATATATTGGACCATGGACTGTTTATTTTTGGGTTTATGTTTTGGATTTTATTTTACATTAGTCCAATAATATTAATATTAGTAATAATAATAATAATACTACTAATACGATAGTACATACATACATACACATGCATACACACATACGTGTAACGTACGAATACACATGCAAACATTAATTAATGTAATATACTCACATACATGCATATATAATCATACACGTAATGTATACATACAATGTATACATAAAATATAAACACGTATGACACGCATATACTATAATAAATATTAACACGTACATATATAATATGTATAATATGCATGCACTTACACGTATCAGACACATTAATCACACACATAATATGCATACACATATTAATTATTAAACTAACACAATATTTATACACCGAATAAAAATGAGTGATTACAGTTGGGCGGTAGAGTAGGCAAGTGGATGCGCGGGGAGTGCGACCAAAATGTGCGTGCATAGTACGGTCAATGATGGCCGGCGCGTGCATCGAAGGGCATTTGGGCGACAGCGGCTGACAAAGGTATTAAGGTTAGGGTTTTTTCATATATGATATAAATGGGTTTGGGTAACAAAAAAAGATGGGCTGATTGGGCTTTGTAATTGGGTATGGGGTGTGGGCTATTTAATTTAAATTTGGTTAATAAAAATGTTTGATTTGGGTCTGGATGTGGTTAATGGGCCCGGACAAAATGGTTTACAATAGCTACCTCTCTTTGCTCATTGCTGTGTAACAGGGATAGAGCAAAGACAAAATAGTGACCATTTTGGTCTGGGTAGGCTGAGGGTTCTTCTCTGACCACCGCTCGCTCTCTTGATCTTCAGTTGATTTGCTAGACCGCTCTTAGAGGCAAAATCTTTAAACTAAAGTGCTCTACTGAGTAGACAAAATCTTTGAGTCGGGAGTTCGAGGTCACAAGCTCTTCCTATATAGAACGGTTTACTCTTCTCCTGTCTGGAGTCTTGGAGACATCTTCAGGTTGCAAGTTCTTCCTATATAGAACTTTTCACATTCGATTCTTGAAACTGCAAGTTCCTCATATATAGAACCTTTTGTGGGTAGAAACTTTGAGTTAGGAGTCCTTCATATATAAAACTCTCCATCTTGAAGTTCCAAGAAAAGGAAACACTTTATTTTATTCTCGGGTGGCGCTAGTACCAGAAGTACGAGTTTTCTCTGCTTCTAAAAAAGGCTAAAGACCAGAAAATTTAAAGATCATACCCCGATTTCTGATTGTCATAGTTATAAAATAACATCTTGCTATGGGACTGCCAAAAGATTTTCACTGCTTCCCTGAAAGCTAAAGACTGGAAAACTTTAAAGGATGCCCCATCATGGAATGGTATCTTGTTACGAGACTACCAGGAGATTTTTACTACTTCCCTAAAAGCTGAAGATAGGAAAGCCTTGAAAGATGCCTCGATTTCTGACCGTCGTAGACATGAAATGGTATCTTGTTTTGAGACTATCGTGTGATTTTCATTGCTTCCATAAAAGCTAAAGACTAGAAAACCTTGAGATCATGCCCCAATTTCTGATCGTCATATGCATGAAATGGTATTTCGCTACAAGACTGCTAAAAGATTTTTGTTGCTTCCATGAAAGCTAAATACTGGAAAACCTTGAAGGATGCCCCAAATTTTGACCGTCATAGGCATGGAATGGTATCCTATTACGAAACTACCGTATAATTTTCACTACTTCCTTGAAAGCTAAAGATTGGAAAATTTTAAGATCATGCCCCGATTTCTGATCGCCATAGGCACAAAATGGTATCTCGCTGCAAGATTGCTAGAAGATTCTTGTTGCTTCCCTGAAAGCTGAAGACTGGAAAATCTTAAGATGATACCCCAATTTCTGATCGTTATAGGCACCAAGTTATATCTTGCTCCGTGATAGGTTCTTCCTATATAGAACCTCAAACAAAGCCATAAGTAGGGCTGAGAGTCCTTCATGTATATAACTCCCATCAAAGCCAGAGGTAGGGCTGAGAATCATTCTTATATAAAATTCTCATCAAAGCTAGAGGTAGGGCTGAAAGTCCTTCCTGTATAGAACTTTCAACAAAGCCGGAGGTAGGGCTGAGAGTCATTCATGTATATAACTCCCATCAAAGCCAGAGGTAAGGCTGAGAGTCCTTCTTGTATAGAACTCTCATCAAAGCCAGAGGTAGGGCTGAGAATTATTCCTATATAGAACTCTCATCAAAGCCAGAGGTATGGCTGAGAATTCTTCCTGTATAGAACTCCCATCAAAGCCAGAGGTAGGGCTGAAAGTCCTTCCTGTATAGAACTTTCATCAAAGCCAGAGGTAGGGTTGAGATTCTTTACTGTATAGAACTCCCATCAAAGCAGAGATGAAATCTTCAAGGTGGGAGTCCTTCATGTATAGAACGCTTCATCTTGAAGTTCTTAAAAGTTGACACTTCATTCTGTTCTAGGGTAGTGCCAATACCTGCAATAGATGAAAATCTTTGAGATGATACCTCAATTTTGATCATCTTAGGCATAAAATAGTACATTCTGAAGCAAAATAGTCAGGTCTGGGGTAAGGGTTCTTTCTCTGATCATCACTTCTTCCTTGGGCTTTACTTGATCTTCTTTCCTATTCTTGTAAGCAAAAAATGGAGAAAAACTGACTTAGCAGCAACATTGAGGCAAAGGCAAAGTCGAATGAAGGTTTGAACATCTGATTCTATGATTTGATTTCTTTTGCTTTTTTCCCAAATACACAGGGATCAACGGTTTTGAGTTGCCTTTATCGGTAGCCATTTGCTTTGGGCTAGTTGTACCATTCCCTTGGGTACAATCAGTTTTTACCAATCATGACATTGGATTTTTCCAAAAGATTTATTTTCCTTTGAACATTCGTAAAAATGGATTTTTGTCAGACTTTTGAATTATCCATTGTCTTAAACTTTACCGTGTTTAAGCACGTTGTGCCAACATTTCTGTCAGACTTTCCAAAATGGCTCTAATCCAGTCGTCATACTAACAAAGAGATAGGATAAAAAGATGAAGGTTCTTGTGTCTGATCCTGCTGCAATAGGATCTGAAAGAGTAGATTTTGCCCAACTATAACACTAGACGAAGAAGTAGGACCGATGGATAGTATACTTCGACCAAGCTATAACACCATCAACAGAGGGACATGATTGGATAATAGCAACTTGGGCTCTACCGTATCATCAACGGAGGAGTAGGATTGAACAACAACTTGGATTCTTCTTCTGATCTTTTCTTTTGATCTTTCCTTTGATTTTTTTATTATTCTTCTTCATTCTTTTCTTTATTTGACTTTTTCCTCTCTTTTTTGACTTTTTCTTTGATTTTTTGATCTTTTTTTTTTTTTTTTGCAAAAAAATAAGACATGAAAAAAAATTCTGATCTGATGTACCATCAATAAAGGGGCAAGACATGGAATGCTTAGGGATCCACTACACCTACTGACAGAGAGATGTGATCCAAAAAAATTGATCTTGTAACTAGCTGACGGAGGAGCGAGATCAAAAAAATGTGGGATCTGTTACATTACTAGCGAAGGGACGAGATTTGAAGAAAAATTTTGAACGCCACTAACGGAGGCAAAATCGAGAGAAAAAAATTAGTTCTGTCACTCCATGGCGAAAGCCATAACCTGAAAATAAAAGAAAAAACTAGTTCGTAATTGTTCAAAAGTTTTGTTGTTGTTATCTGGATGTTTGAGCTTTCTGCATGTTCATCCTCCTTTGGGATTAGAGGTTGATTATCATGTCATTGTCCCTGTGATCGAGCTTCTCCGATCTTCTTCTTAGACCTGTTCATATGTTCCAACTAATGTCATGGGTGCATATGACTTTATGCCTAAATGCTTGCGTATAGCCTAAATGTATGAAAACTTGAATGGATGTATGACACATGCACTTGATGTTAAATGATCTTATGAATGTGTGAATGATTTTTTATTTTCCCCTCAAAGAGACACCTTCGGACTCTATGCTGCCTAGATCGAGTTCTTGGTCTTGTTTTGCAAGGATGCCCCCAATATTTTTGGCTTCAATCATCTTTCTTGGAGTTATTTCCTCGGGGGAAATGCCCCAAAAGTGCTCTTGCAGGTAATTCGAACTTTCTGGCTCAAATTTTTCCTTATGATGTATCAAAAAAAATTAATGGTATGGTCACATTAATGTGAGTCATATATTCTTTGTTTCCATATCTTCTAATCATATATGGGCGCGATCAATATCACTAGAAAGATGAACAAAATGCGTTCTTTATTAAAACTTGTAGTTTTTGGCCCTTACAAAAGTTTCCCATTGCCATTGGGCTTAAGTAAGATACACAAAATAACTTTACTTTAAAAGAGATAAAAACTACAAGAGGACCTATTGTAGTCAAAATAGTTCAACAACTTGCATGGTCAAAATAGTCAAAATGAGGCATATCCTGAACCTGGATATCGAGAATTTTAGTTGTGACCTTCGTGCTTCGGTATGGAATTTACGATTGTGTTTGGCTCATTTGTTTTTTGTGGAGACTCCTCACCGAATATCCTTTCCAGCTCAACTTCCACATCGCTTCTTTTGTCCCTTGCAATTTCAATAGCTGTTGGGGTTTATGACGAATAACATCGACCACTTTTACTGAAACGCCTTATTCCCTTTACGGCTTTGGCCCCTGTCTCCTCGGGTTGCTCTTTATGTGTGGGTCTTCCTTTAATAAGTAATTCTTTGTCTTTTTGCGATCCTGATTCTTCCGCTATAGAAACATGAGTGGCATAATCCCTAAAAACTTTCTGTGTATCTTTGAATGTGAATAGAGCTGGTGTAAAAAAGATAAGCCTAGGAGCTACCTTCACATTTGATCCTTGGAGTGAGTCATTCTCCTTTGGTCTAGAGGAGATGGCCAATGGTCTGCTCGCACTGTACTTGGCACTAGAGTTATCTGTAGCGCAAACATTTATTTCTTTTATTTCTTCATCTTTCTCGAAGAATTCAATTTCTTTGTTGTCCATCATCTTTTGGACCAACTGTCTAAACTGCTCACAATATTGGATTTTATGTCCTACTTCCTGGTGGTATTCACAGTAGGGTCCACAATCTTTATGCACTATTTCCATCCCTTTCTCTATCATGCGTGCCGTGCATAGTTGTTGGAACACCCACATGAGAGGGGACTTGACCTCGGATATCTCTTTTTTAGCCCTTTTATTGCTTTCATCTTCAATTACATTCACACCATGCCCTCCATGGCTTGGCAATAGGTTGACAACTATATTTGGATTGTCAAACTTCAGGATTCCTATGTTTATCAGGTTCTGAATAATTTTCTTGAGAGCAAAACAATATTTTGTTGAATGACCTGAGGTGCCAGCATGATAGTCATAAGGAGCGTTCTCGTCGTACCACGAAGAGAAATGAGGTTTGATTGGTAACATAATATGGTCGAATCAAGTTAGCCTTGTGTAGCTGAGAGTACAAGTCTGTATATGATACCGGTAGGGGTGTAAAGGACATATTTTCCTTCTCCTTTCTAGAGGGTTTATCTTCCTTCTTACTCGAGTTCTGGGTATTTCTAGTGGATGCCTGTAGTTGGGAAATGGTAAGGTTCGCTGGGACATTATAAGTGCTGACAACGTTCACTCCATTATCTTTCTTCTTATAATGCTTCTGAGAGTCTCCACTATTGATCATCCCGGTCTTTATTACTACTTCAATTGACTCCCCGGTCCTTATTAAATAAGCAAAAGTCTGAATGGTATTATTGATCAGGCAATCGAATAATATTCCCCTTAGGGTGTTCACAAATATTGGGGTAATCTCGTACTCCGGGATAGGTATATGGATTTGGCCTGCCACATCACGCCACCTTTGTGCGTATTGACACAAACTTTTATTCGATCGTTGTTCCATCCCGTCTAACGTAGCTTTGCTTGAGGTCATGTCAGAGACATGTTTGTAATATATTCAGTGAAGGCCCGATAAAGATCTTTCCACAATCTGACATCATCTCATCTGAGTTGTGTATACCAACAGATTGCAGACCCAGTCAGGCTGTCTTGGAAGTAATGAATCAGTAACTTCTCGTTTTTTATGAAATGTGCCATCTTTTTACTTACATGGTTATTAAGCGAAAGGACAAGAGCTTCCGTCATATTTGTCAAATTCTAGTGTCTTGAATTTTGGCGGAATAACTAAATCAGAAACAAGGCTCAGATCGCTAGCCTCATTCCTCCGTTCTTTTACCCCTTGCATGGCTCTGAATTGTTCTTCAAGAAGGTGAAATTTCTTTTCATATTTGCTTTCTATTTCTTCTCTGGTCTTTTCTACCAAGTTGAGATCTGAAACTTCTTCCTCATATCTCGCCTTTAGGTCAATTGGTCGCTTGGTGGCTGCCCCTTTCTGACGGATGGCAAATGCCCCAATGGTGTTGACGTACGCCATTTTTTCAAGATTAGGGGTGTTCGATTGAACCCTGATGTGAGATGCAGTACTTTCAGGATCTTTTATGGTATTATTTTTGTTTTTTTCGAGTAAAGTAGATATCTGGGCCAAAATTGCAGCTTGTGACTGGGCGATCTGTTCGCTGATGCTTTGTTCAGCCTCATCAAAACGGTTTTCCAAGTTCTTTTGGCCTCGTTCCAATTCAGCCACTCAATCTTCCATTTTCTTTGCTTGCAACCGGGTAATGTATCTGTGCAGAATGATTGTAATTGGAGATTAAACTTTCTGTCATGATATTTCCATAATTAATTTAGTTATCCTTAATAATGTATGCAAATTGTAATGTACAACTAAATAATTAAGTGTTATGTCAAAATGAATGCAAATGAAGTGTTGATTCGTAAGCAGTCCTTAGAAAGACTTTCATTAGATGAAGAAGACTAATTACAGAAAACAAAGATATCGCGTTTACAGACATTGTCTAGCTTCTATCCCTAAGACTTCGACTTCTTAAAGTAGAGCATACACTCGGGATCCTAGCTTCGCCATATCTTTTCAGCTCATGAAGGTTGTTCTGCTTGGAATTTATCAATGTGGGCCTAGTAATTCCTAATACATATTATACTGCCAGGCTGTCTATTTTTCCAAACTGTAACATTATCGCTTTTGACATTACATAACCCCTCTTCCATACCTAAACACCTTCTAAAATGGACTCTTCTTGAATCAATACATATGATATGATATGTAATGCGAATGCATGGAAAGAAAAAAATAACAAAAAATGGTTAGTACGACAGAATAATAGGATAAACAGAAATGAAATTAAATACTCAATAATAAATAAAGTAATTAATTAAATGTACAAAAAAAGGTAATAAAAAAGACAAAGCAAAACATAAAAGGGTTATTCCTAAATGGGCAGAGTACCGACATGGTAAAAGGGTGGACACTACGACTCATTATATGCGGTTTAGATCTAAAGTAAGGGTACCCGAACTATCGCTGAGACATCGATTCGGGGGAATACGACCCTTATACCATACGGAGGTGAAAAACTCACGAAATATAAGGACCGAACTCCGAAAGCGAGATACAACACAATACGGAGGTGAAAACCCCACGAAGCGAAGTAATCCCTCCTACTTAAGGGCTCTAACACTAACGTATGATGACAATTTATATCAAACAAAAATTGAAAATTAAATTAAATTAAATTGAATTTTAATTTTTCTTAACAATTACAATACGAACCCTGACTAAGGCCTAACTCCTCTTTTTGTTTTTGAAAACAAAAATTGCATCCCCAACGGAGTCGCCAAGTTGTAGCGACCCTTTTTACTTTGGAAATAAAATATTGAAATACTTACAACATCAAAGGAGATGACACCCGGAGACCGGGAGGACACTCCTAGCAGAATACCATAACAATTTAAAAACAGAAGATGGAGTTGCCACCGGCCACTTTTGGTAGGCCGGACATCGAAAAGTTAACCAGAGATGAGTTCGAGAGTTTGTTACGAATGGGGAAAGATTAGCACCCCCACTACGCCCAAAATTGGTACCTAAAGGTTCACATTATTTTTATTAAGAAAAACAAAAAAATTGATTTAATTTAATATTTAATTTCCAAAATGCATGCATGCATAACAGTTCAAAATTTGCCTTGGTATTCACGATGTTCAAAAGAGATGACACCCAGAGGCCGGGATGACACTCATAGCAGAAACATCGGAACAATAAGGCCTAATACTATATGTAACAATTACATGCATGAACAAACAAAAATATAAAAAATAAATGGATGATACTGAGTAAATATGTACAAGTACGGAAAATTAGAAATTTGCTCGGATATCCACGACATTCAGAGGAGATGCCACCCGGAGGCCGGGATGACACTCCCAATAGAAATACCGGAATAATAAGGACAAAATAAATATAATATTTTTAAACTAATAAATATAAAGTTAATATAATAAATAACATAAATGTAGGATAATAAAAAAATACTATATAATATATGATACGCCATATACATATTGATATTTACATAACAATATACTAAATATATCATATATACATATAAATATAATATACATATTATGAATAATATTATTATGTATCAAATATATATACATAATAATATACTATATATATCATATATATATATATATATATATAAATATATCATATACATGTTATATAAACATATAAATATGTTATAAATATTATACAAAAATATTATACACAGATTATATATATATTGACATATTAAAAAAAATCAAAACATATCGAATATAAATAAGGGACAAAAATTAAATAAAATAAAATAAGAAGTGCAGAAAAATGGATTAAAATAAAATTACGAGCCGAAATTAAAGTATTTTAAATTAGGGTTAAAATGAAGTTTGCCGAGAATTTAAGGGATTAGAAGTGCGAATATCCCATTTAACATTCATTAATCTGATTTTAGGACCGAATTGCAAAGTTTTGAAAACTATCAGGGACTTCTGAAATGATTTTTCCATGAGACAACCCCTTTTTGTAATTATCTTTTGGGCGAAAAGACCAAAAATGTGATTTACCCATTTTGAATCTGATTTAATCAGTATAGTGACCGAAGTGCAAGCCTATTTAAACTTACAGGGACCTCTAGAATGATTAACCCACGCGGAAGGATTAAAAAGGCAATTTCCCATTTATTTTTTAAGCGATGATCCCCACCCGGGTCGGGTTATACCCGAATATTAACCAAAACGACATCTTTTTGGGCCAAACTCATACGCCCAAAAACGACATCGTTTTATAGGTTTATATATATGTATTTTTTGCCCAAAAAATCACTTATTACCAGTTTTTTTTTAAAAAACTCCCATATGCTCTGTATTTTGATCTCGGCCGGCTCGTTCCATGGCTGGCCGTCTGCCGTCTGCCGTGAGCCGCGACGGTCTGGTAGCGGAGTGCCGCTGCCATCGGCGACCAGAGCTACTTCAAATCACCCTCAAGGTACGCTTTTTACTCCTAAGTCTATATTTTAGGTTAGTTTCCGTAGAATCCTTTTCAAAATTTGTTGATCTGAAATTAACCGAATATTTTTGTATATATTTTTTAAACAAAAAGATAATTTTACCCTTTTTTTGCTTGATCAGATCTGGATTGAGATGACTCGGAAAAAAAATTTCAAACTTGTTTTTTTTGTTTCAAACTTGGCTTTTTATTTCCTTTTTCGTCCGTAAAAATTTTACAAAGGGGTTCAGGTTCTTTTTATACCCGAAAAAAGTAGGCAAGTTGCCTTCTTTTGTTAATTTGATTTTACAGATATGAGAAAAGACAATAGCTTTTATGTTTTGTAGGTCTGGATTTCGGCGCAAGTTGGGTGGTGGAGCAGGCAAGTGGGTGAGTGAGGAGTGCGGCCAAAACGCGCGTTGGGCGGCGGCGGCTGACAAGGGTATTAAGGTTAGGATTTTTTCATATATGATGTAAATGGGTTTGGGTATGAAAAAATAGATGGGCTGATTGGGCTTTGTAATTGGGTATGGGGTGTGGGTTATTTAATTTAAATTTGGTTAATAAAAAGGTTTGATTTGGGTCTGGATGTGGTTAATGGGCCCGGACAAAATGGGCTACAACATTTCCACATATTGACAGTTGTTCGTGATCACCCTATATATATCGTGCTTGAATCATAATAAAATAATTTGTCAGTATGTTTTCATCTTCTATTATTATATTAGTATTAATGGTGTTATCCTTCACCGCTAATAATAATATTAGTGTATTTTATTTTTTTGTTGTCTGGTTGGATTTTTCTAACTATTTCCTAATACGACCATATTTTCATTATTTAATGAATATTTTTGCTCTTTAATGGCTTTAAAGGATTTGAATGGCTAGTATGCTTAGTATACTTAAGATTTATAAAATCTTCTTTTGTGAGGTTGTGTATATTTTTTATTTCTTTTCTATTTATTCAACAAAAATAACTATTATTATTATTTAATTTTTTTACCATTATTATTTAAAAATCATTTTAATATACATTTTAAAATAATAGGTCAAGATATTGTTTTACCTGATTTAAATTAGGATAATTTTCCCCCTAAAAGAATACACAATTTATAATATTAAAATATTAGGATAAATTAGTTTTGAATTTTGAAACTTGAATAATTGATCAATTAAAGTAATCTGGTAAATAATTTTTATCTGCCATTTACCTTAGGTGTTATAATTAAAGTAATTGGTAAATAATTTTTTATGTAGCATTTACCTAAGGGTCCAGTTATACTATGTAAAACTCAACTAGTTTTACACTAATCCATGACCATTGGATGAGTAAAATGGATGGATGAGATTAGAAGTACGTGAAGATTTTCATTTGGAAAAAAAGTAAGGAGTTAATCTCATCCATCTATTTCACCCATGTAATGATCATGAATTAGTGTAAAACTAGTTGAGTTTTACGTAGTGTAAGTGGATCCTAACCCATATATATAAGATATGTGAAGATTATCACTTGAAAAAAAGTAAGGAGTTAATCTCATCCATCCATTTCACCCATCTAATGCCCATGAATTAGTGTAAAACTAGTTGAGTTTTACGTAGTGTAAATGGATCCTAACCCATATACTAGTTTTACACAAATCCATGGCCATTGTATGAGTGAAATGGATGGATGAGATTAGAAGTAGAATATGTGAAGATTATCACTTGGAAAAAAAGTAAGAAGTTAATCTCATCCATCCATTTCACCTATGTGTAAAACTAGTATATGGGTTAGGATCCACTTACACTATGTAAAACTCAACTAGTTTTACACTAATTCATGGCCATTAGATGGGTGAAATGGATGGATGAGATTAACTCCTTACTTTTTTTAAGTGATAATCTTCACATATCCTACTTCTAATCTCATCCATCTATTTCACTCATCCAATGACCATTGATTAGTGTAAAACTAGTTGAGTTTTACGTAGTGTAACTGGATACTAAAAAGGAAAGGCAACAAATTATGAAATAAAAAGAGAAAAGCATAGGCTTCTTTATAGCCTAGGGCTTCTTCGCATCACATGCATTGATGCATTTCCATAGATCTACTTACCTAGTAGCTACTCAAAACAAAGTAGAAGAAAAAAAAGTCAAATTTTATCATTAGTCCATGTACTATGGGTAAGTTTTGATTTAGTCTCTGTACTTTAATTTGTTTAATTTTAGTCTTTTTAATTTTCAAAATTTGAAACTTTAGTCCTAATCTAAATAAGAGAATAACAATATGACTAGATTACAGAGACTAAGATTGATCAAGTTGGAGAACATAAACTAAACCTACAACAAATGCTCAAGAACTAATATAACACAATTTAGTTCAACATATATTAGCTGTAGTTGTTTGTATAAGGACCAGAATTTTAAATTTTAAAAAGTACAAAGACAAAAAATGATCGAACTAGGACACAAGGAATAATATAGTTTACATATAATACAAGGACCGATAGCACAATTTTACTTGAATAAACCCTTTAATTCAAGTGAAAAGTCGATTTGTTTTAAACATTGAATTAGGTATTAGTTAAATGTTAGTCAGATTATTTAGATATTAAAAGTTAAAAGCTTATTAGAGTGCATAGTGACTTATATCTAGAATTATAGATAAAGTGGTAGAGTGTGAAGACTTTTTTTTATTTGGGGGTTGTATAGGTACTTTAGAATATATGTATAAAAAAGAACATAATTACATACACATCTATTTACGTATTTTTTGGTATAATACATGTCTATTTTATGATTTATGCTCTGGATTTCTGGTTCTCCCTCTCAACAATGTCATTTCAAAGTTTAAACTTGAGTTCTCTCCCTGAGAGAGTAATATGCCTTGCCAGTGCATGCAACTCTTGTTGGTACATGCTTTTAATATATTGGCAATAAAGTGTTTTTTAATTATGTAATTAGAAATATAAGATTATCACATGTTTTGTTCTTTATGTTTTTAATTTTGTTAGAACATATATAGCAAATAATGATTCGAAACGTAAAGGTGTAAGTTTTTTAATTTACCAAATTAATATGTAAAGTGCAACAATAGGATTTGCTTCAAAGAAATATAATAATATTATTTTCATAAAGAAATATTGTTGCATTATGTTACTTGGTATAATCGTATTATTATATGGTAATATCAAAATCCAAAATTATAGGAAATAGTGTGTCGATGTAATTAAGATCCAAATCTAAGAATGGTCCCAATGGTTTAGGAGCCCCTCATCATGGGGCACAGCGCAGAGGGTGGGGCAGCCTTGCATGTGATGATCAGCTTGTGTTGTGTTGTGTTGTGTTGCATAAAAAAGCAAAATCCCACCACCAACACGTTCATTTAGTGTGACGAGACATTAAATTTTTTAAGTAATATTAGAGTTCGAATTTTGATATTATGAATGGATTAAATTGGGTTGGACGAGTTATCCCATAATGGGCATCTGCAGTTTCCGATCTAAATTAATCAACCAATGATTTAGATATTAGTGGTTAAACAAAAAAAACATAAACCCAAGAATGGGAACTTTTTTTTTTTTTGCTTATTTTCATCTCTGGTTGATTCTACTTTTGATATAGGTTTATATATGTTATGGATCTTTGTACTATTTTAAGATTTAAAATTTAGCCCATATACTTTATTTTTACAAAATTAAGCCCTTGTACTATCTTTAATTGAAAATCTAATTCTTTCCCCTATTTTTTTAAAAAAATTTTACTATTAATTGTTGAAGTAATACCTATAAGAAAGATAAAAATAACTTCTTATTCTCCTACACTTACAATATTTTATCAATTTGACCACTAATCTTAAAAATAATAAAAAATTATCACTAATTGAATAATATAATTTTTTAAGCATCTATGTTTATAGTTTTTAAGGGCCAAATTGACATAAAATGTAAACATAGAGACTAAAAATGTTGTTTTGTTTTTTATAGCTACTAGGTTAGTGGTTAACAATAAAATTAAACAAAAATTAATGGAAGACCAATATTTTAAATAAAAAATGCTACATGGGCTCAATTTAACAAAAAAAAAATATAAGGACTAAATTTTACAATAGTACACAAGCCTTTCACATAATTAACCCTTTTATATATCTCTAAAACTAGTGGGAATCCAATGCATCCATTTTTATAGAAAAAATCTTCAATGTACATGACCTATTTGCATCATCAACTTAATATATATGGGTTAAGATCCACTGACATAGTGTAAAATTTAATAATTTTACACGTTTTTTGAATTGTTCGATTAATTAAAATCGATGGTTGAAATTAACATTATGCAATGAGAAGATTTTGACATAAAAAAGTGAATTATCCTTAATTTAAAAGTTTTAATCTATATAAAACTTTTTAGTTTTACACTAATTTACTTTTACAATGTGCAAGTGGGTCCTAACTCTCTCTATACATGAGATATGATTCTCTTATACCACATATTATTTTTAGTTTTACATTAATTTGGACTATTGGGTGAGTGTAAATTAATGGTTGAGATTAAATGTCAGAAATATAAAAAAATTCAAGGGGAAAAAGAGTAGGGCCATAAATGAACCAAACGTTCAGCGAACCGTTCGTGAACTGTTCGGCGGGGAGTTCGATTATGTTTGTTTATTATTAAACGAATGAACATGAACAAGGTTTTCTATTCGTTTAATTAAATGAACGAAAACGAACAAAGGGTTTGTTCGTTCATTTACGTTCGGTAATCCGTTTGTTTATGTTCGTTCAAATTTATTTACATATGTCCACTTATATTTATTATTTTTCATAACAAAAGTATTATATTTTTTAGAAAAAAATAAATTTATTAACATATGTTCGTTCGTTTATGTCTGATTAAATTTATTCACATATGTCCTTTTATGTTTGTTCGTTTGTGTTCGTTTACGTTCGTTTATCATTTTAATGAACGAACACGAACAAGCTACATTCCTTAACAAACGAACACGAACAAGAAATTATGTTCGCTTAGTTGTCCGTGTTCGTTCATTTGTTCGGTTAAAATTAAACAAACAAACATGAACATACTCTCGTTCGTATTCGTTTGATTCGTTTACAGGCCTAAAAAAGAGAGGACAATTTAATCTCAACCATTAATTTACACTCATCAAATGGTCCTAATTAATGTAAAACTTTGTAAATTTTACATAATATAAGCGAATCATAACCCTATATATATTACTTAAAATGATTTGTTATCAAATATTACAAACTTTAAAATTATTTATTCTTTGAAGTAATTTCATTAGGGTTTCTCCCCCAAATTTCTAGTTCATATAACCAAATGCATTAAGTCATCTACACCAAACATGAACTAGCCTGTCATCCAACTCCCAAGCATTTCATAGTCCCATATGTTAGTGGACAATGCTTTTGGTAGGACCCTTGAGGAGACATTCCACATTATTTCTTCCATGTGCACTATGTTTTCTCAAACACATTCTCTAATTATAGACCTCGCCTCAAATCTCAAACCATCATTGCCCCACCCAACCCCATTTCTCTTATCAATGTCACCGAATTTTTCTTTGTCGCAAAATGTATACTATAGTATCTCCTTCAAGATTCAAACTTCAGATTATCAGTATAAAATTTTAAATTTCATTGATTATGATATCCTCTTAATTAAGTTTCAAACTCGGATTTTAAAAAACAAGATGATTCTATCGGATACTTTGGGGTTTCCTACATTTGAAGGCCATCCACCATATGCTATACTTGTTTCAAGCAATTGGTTAGGGTTTATAGCAAAGGGGATACTAAGGGAAATTTTGTTGCTTATCCAAAACATCTTCCCACATGGTCTTCCCATGGGATTTTGGGCATTTGAGGTCCCGAGTTCTTTAGGAGTTGTACATAATGGTACAATGGGCCACTCAAATTAAACTTTGAAATAGTTGAAAGTTGAGCTCTACGACTTTACCTTGAGAAGGAAAGAACATTACTTGCTTTTTTGGTCCCCTATGAAAGTTCAATGGACCTGTGGGGCTTAATCTGCACATGAATTTATTGGTTGATATTCAAGTGCATGCATAAAAGAGTGAAAATCCTTGTTTGAAGATCACATACAAAAAGTTGGTATTTTTTTTTGAACAAACAAAAAGTTGGTATTCAATGTGCATACTTGTCGAAGTTTACATAATTATGGATTGTTATTAATTAATTACGATATAACTATGGTAAGTGATTCTGATGTGCTTAGTGACGAAGCCATCCTATGGTTTGGGGTTGTGGCCCCCTCAATTTTTTATACTAAAAAATGCAATAAAAAATTTACTTATTTAGTCCTCCAATTTTTAATTCTTTTAAACTTTGTCTCCGTCATTTTTATGTTTAATTATCCTTTCCCTCTTAATCTTAATTTATGATTCTGTCCCTGGATATGCTATTACTATGAATTATTTGAAATATTGCAGTTGCCTTGAGCTTTCTCCCTTGAATGATTCCAAAATAACAATGTTGGTTTTTAGCCTATTGCTAGTATATGATTCACATTGTTTACGTTTATAATTGTCGATTGGGTCGGGCCAAGTGGTAAGGAGTTTAATATCGCTTAAGCAAGTCTTGAGTTTGAAGCCTTGTGTATGCAGAAAAATCTCGCTGGGAGATTCACCCACCAAAACCAGATATGCGACGCAAGTCGTTCCAATTACCAAGGGCCCCGTGGAACCGAGAGGGTAACCAAAAACATATATAATTTCATTTACCGTAAAAAGTAGCATTAGTATATTACGTATTAATAAATAATAATTAGTCAGATATATTAGTATATATTTAATTTAAATATTAGTAATATAGATATTGACAAATATAAAAGACACGTATAAATATAAAAGTAGATAGATGGACTAAGTATTGAAGAAATTATAAGCCAGGGAAAATGGCCAAGTAGGCCTGATTTAGACCCATATATTTGGACTTTAAGAGCTTGATCTAAAGATCAATATGGTGCAATTATGAAAATTCACAGCTACTTTTTTAATACAATATCTAATTTAAACTACTTAAACTCAATTCACTTATGAATCAAAAGATAATGAGTGTTTAAACATGTTTCAACTAAGACTAAGGCGATAAATTAATAGCTATTTAATTTAAGCTTAAGCGTCTAAAAAGTAAGAAAATAATTGAACCTTTATGGAAAAAAAAAAGTGTATCCAATTGATCCCATTATGAACAAAAACACAATCAATTAGCCCGTTCCATTAACGAAAAATATCAATTGGTTTTTACTATTAACGAAAATCGTCGATGATTAGATTGACCCTTATCGGGTGATCATCCCAATTTGGATGGATTTACTTAGACCCGAATGTTTGGTGCCCTTGTGTGGCATATATGGCTTCAAAGGAATCAGGCTGTTTTCGATCCGTCCTTCTACTACAGGGAATCAGTCGTGGCCAAGAGTAGACGTCTACAAGGTGAAATATGCTCAAAGGGAAGAGCAACTAGCTCACATTCACCTAATTTGGTTCATGTTAATCAAACATTGGTGGCTTGGGTTCGGCGCCTCATGGTTGGTGTAAGCTAAATGTGGATGGTGCTTGCTTTGTGGATTCGGGTATCACAACTTGTGGAGGTGTGGTCCGTGATGAAGGTGGTCGGTGGTTGATTGGTTTTGCCAAGCAAATTGGTAAGTGTTCAGTGCTCGATTCAGAATTATGGGGCTTTTATGGAGGTCTCTTATGTGCGTGATCTATTGACATTCATTGCCTATTTTGGAGTCGGATTGTTTGGAGGTTGCTCTGTTGGTCCAGAATGTTGGGCACAATCACTTTGTATCTCCTCTAGACTGTCATATCCGCGGATTTATACGTCGCCCTTGGGAAATCCAATTAGCGCATGTGTTGAAAGAAGATAATAAGCTTGTCGATGGCTTGGCTAAGATTGCAAGAAAGGATGATCTCTAATGTCTCTGGTTCTTTGAACCAACGGCTGAGGTGATCTCTTTACTACATGATGATGGCATTAGCGTCCAAACTTGAGCTGTCTGAGCATTAAGTTTAGTGCATGTAATGTTTTGACAAGGCTTTCTCATAGGTCCGTTTGATTTCTGTATTTATTATCATGTGTGCTATTTTCTTCTGACTAGGATTAGAGGTTTTTAATGAGGCACATAGTAATAACCTCTCTTTATAAAAAAATTATTTCATTATCAAATATAAATATATATTAAAAATTGAAAAGCAAGGACACATGAAATATGAACTATTAGATAAAGTGAGAAAATAAAAGAAAACCATGTATGTTGGATCATCTAATATTCATCTTGACAAGAAATTAATGCTGCCATGGGAGTGTTAAAAGTACGTTCACACTCCATACATTTACCAATGGAGGTTTATGTTCCGATAAGAATTAAGGGATGTGGTGCGATTATGTTACCTGAGCATGGGTTATCCATAGGGTACTTTCTTTTGGTTGCAATAGAGAGGGTAAATAAAGAACCCTAGATAAGCTTAAGACACAATTGCCATTATTGCCTAGGGCTGTAAATGAGACGAGACAGATCACGAGCTATTTGAGTTTGGCTCGGTCAAAGCTCGGTTAATACTCGATTTGATTGGATTCGACTCGAGTTCTTAACGATCCGAGACGAGTTACTTGATATCCGACTCGAAAAGCTTGCGAGCCACTTGAAAATAAAATATACTATTTTTTATTTTTTTAAAGGCATAATGACAAAAAATGCTCCTAACGTTCGACTGAATTGTCTTTGGCCCATATTCTTTTTTAAAGCAATTTAGCCCTCAACGTTTTATTTTGTGTCAAAATATCCCCTCTGTGACTGAAAACTGCTAGTCAACTGATGATAAACAACTTGAAATGATTTGGCAGAATGACACGTCAGAAGAAAAAATATTTTATATTTTATG
The DNA here is from genome assembly GCA_019671005.1 of Hibiscus mutabilis. Lineage (NCBI taxonomy): Eukaryota > Viridiplantae > Streptophyta > Magnoliopsida > Malvales > Malvaceae > Hibiscus > Hibiscus mutabilis. Next base: position 62,014,497 of record CM033719.1, read on the forward strand.
CAATTTTATAAAATTAATTTTTAATTGATGTGCCATTCTATAAAGTCAACATATTTTCTTATATGACACTGCTATCGTGACGTGTACTGCCATGTAGGTTTTTCATGTCATTTCAAGTCATTTACCGTTGGTTGACTAACAGTTTTCATCTGCAGAAGGGCCATTTTGACCCAAAATGAAACGTTGAGGGCTAAATTGCTTCAAACGTTAGGGGCACTTTTTGCCATTATGCCTTTTTTAAATTTAAAATCTAAATTCCTAAACCTAAAACCCTAAAACATAAACCCTAAACATAAGTCCTAAACCCTAAAATCTAAATCCTAAACCCAACAACCTAAACCCTAATTTACACAACTTGTGTAAACTTTAGTTTACACAACTTGTGTATCAAAGTTTTTTCCTAATAGGGCATTAAATGAGACGAGACAGATCGTGAGCTACTCGAGTTCGACTCGGTCAAAGCCTGGTCAACACTCGACTCGAGTTCTTAACAAGTTGATTGGAGCTCAGATTATTCATGCTCGTTAAAAACTACTTGAGCTCAAACTCGACTCGAATTCTTAACGAGCTTAGTCGAGCTCAACACTACTCGAACTCGACTCGGCTCATTTACACCCCTACTACTGCCATATCTAGTGAACCTTATCCCCCGCACATCGTGCATAAGCACATCCGATTTGCCTCCCTAAAGGCTAAAAGCATGTACAAATTTCACATTGACACGAGGCGCTTGAAGAGCAAGAATCTTCTGAACCAAACCAATGTTACCCACGAGGCACGACTCTTCCATTCAGCTGGATGGAAATATGCCTTAAACTTATCCAGGGTTCTTTACCCTCTCTATTGCAACCAAAACAATATCCCATCCAGCTGCACCATTAAAGCACAACTGAGAATTAGTACTTAAGTTAAAGTTGGAATCAAGCCATTCCTCCAAACCAGCTTCAAAGAAGGCGTCATGGGATTCACGTGGACATAATTTTTCCCATGTAATGCGTACTCCCATGCAGTCCTATGCAGCACGCTGCCCTGTTTCGACGGCCATTCCACAATACACACATGTTATTGTAAAAAGGTAAACTACATGAAATGTCACTAAACTTTAACTTTTGTATCGAACATACCACTAAACTATAAAATAATACTATTATATCATTGAACTTTGTTTTTTGCTACTATTATACCACTAAACTTTGTTTTTTTTATACTATTATATCACTGAACTTTTGTTTTTTGCTACTATTATGCCACTCAACCGTTAAACTGTAACAGACCTATTAAATGCAAAACGACGTCGTTTTGGTATAATTGCTTTGGTGCCTAAGATAAGTCAAAACGACGTCGTTTTGTTAGAGAAAAATTAAGAAAACACTGTATTTGGGGAGATTCAAACCAAGAACCTCTAGGATGAAAGGTTTACACTAAACCAACTTAAAGACTTGATAATCCTAACGAAAATATTATATAAATAATACTGCAGTTGTACTTAATTTCGTTTTTCTCATGATATAATTTTATAAATAAATATTATTTATAATTTATATTACAAAACTAATATATTATTTATAATATATACAACTAAACCTTAAACCATAAACCCTAAACCATACATGTAACTAACTAAACTACAAACCCTAAACCCTAAATATATAATTAAATTTGAAATCCCAAACCCCAAAATCGAAATATATATAACTAAATCCTAAATCTAGACCCCAAATTTTATTTATAATATATATTATAAATAATATTTTAATTTTAGGGTTTTGGGTTTGGGATTTAGGATTTAATTTTATATATATATAGGGTTTGTGGTTTGGGATTTTAGATTTAATTATATTATTTAGGGTTTAGGGTTTGTAGTTTAATTAGTTACATGTATGGTTTAGGGTTTAGGATTTAGGATTTAGTTATATAATTTAGGGTTTGGGATTTTAGATTTAATTATATATATTTAAGTTTTGTAGTTTAGTTAGTTACATGTATGGTTTAGGGTTTGAGGTTTAGGGTTTAGTTGTATATGTTATAAATAATATTTTAGTTTTGTAATATAAACTATAAATAATATTTATTTATAAAGTTAATATATTTATAAAATTATATTATAAATATTATAAAATTATATCATGAGATAAATGAAATTAGTTCAACTGCAATATTATTTATATACTATTTTCGTTAGGATTATATTAAGTCTTTAAGTTGGCTTGTAGTTTGGTGTAAACCTTTTATCCTTGAGGTTCTTGGTTCAAGCCTCCCTAAATGCATTGTTTTCTTATTTTTTTTCTAACAAAATGACGTCGTTTTGGCCTATCTTAGGCATCAAAGCAACTATACCAAAACGACACCATTTTGCATTTAACGATCCGTTACAGTTTAAAAATCGAGTGGCATAATTGTAGCAAAAAACAAAGTTCAGTGGTATAATAGTATTATTTTATAGTTCAGTGGTATTTTCCATACAAAAGGTTAAAGTTTAGTGCCATTTTGTGTAGTTTACCCTTATTAAAAAGGTAAACTACACTGGGTACCACTTAACTTTAAGTTTAATATGAATCATACCATTGAACTAAAAACGATATTGTTTTAGCACTGAACTTTAGTTTAGGCTTCAATTATACCATTGAGCCATTAAAATCGATGATGTGGATGGATCTTAACGGTCTGCATACAATGATGTTGAGAGATTTTAACGGCTCAATGGTATAATTGAAGTCTAACATAAAGTTTAGTGCTAAAATAACATCAATTTTTAGTTCAATGGTATAATCAATATTAAATTTAAAGTTTAGTGATATCTAATGTAGTTTAGAAGGGTAAAGTACACCAGTGGTCACCGAACTTTTAGGGCGAGCTCATTCTAGTCACTGAATTTTGAAAATTTTCATTGGGGTCCCCAACTTTTAGTCCCCCTTCATTTTCGTTCCTCCCGTTAACTTCCGTTAAAAACGCTGACATGACACGTTATCTTCTTCTTCAACCTCTTTCTTCTCTCCCTATGTTTTCTTGCTCTGTTTTTCTTGTTACAAGTTCCTAAGCAGCAGTAACGTTATCAACATTGAGTGCAGTGCCCTTTTCAAACTTCGAATTTCTTTTAATTCTAACCAAATCCCTAATTTCTTTGTTGATACATTGTTTCTTTTTGTTAGCTGAATGAGCAAATGAAAAGTGAAATCAGGTATGACTTTGAAAATTAAAGTTTCTTCCTTTTATTTAGCCATAGAGTATGTTTTGTTACAGTTGACTTAAGGTGTAATAATTCTTGTTTTAGATGGACTTTGTCTGATAATTTATTTTTTTTAATTTTATTTTTGGGTTAAAATCTTTGAGTTCTTTTGGTTTATACTTATAGATGAAATAATGGAGGTCGAAAAAAACATCCAAAGAGAGTTTTTTTTCATTTGTTTGATTGGAATGGTAAATCTCGAAAGAAATTGTTCTTGAACAATGCTGAAATCTCAGTATATCCATGTCCCTGTTCTTTATCTGTATATATATGTGTCTCTTTTTACTTTGTCTCAAATATATTCATAATTCATGTTCAACTTGTAGGAGAATCAAAGAAAAAAAATCTGTGGAAAATTTACTGAAGTCACTGCCTTTCATGGTGGGATTTCTACCCCTTCTTTCGTTCATCTTTTTTCGCTTTACTGTAATTCGGGTAAAATATTCGTTTCAAACTATATTGATTACTTTTTTATGCTTTATCAGATGGAGGGGGATAACTACAATGGTGCTTCAAGTAATACACGCAGCTCTGATTTTTTTTTTATGATTTACATTTTCTTTTTTGATTGTGTTGCTAGTTTAGTCTTGAACGTAGGGAAAATAAAATATTATGTATCTTCCCCTATTAAACAAGAAGAAATTAGGGATTTGGTTGGAATCAGGAGAAATCTTAAGTTTAAAAAGGCACCGCAATCAGTGTTGATAACGTTGTTGCTGCTTAAGGACCTATAACAAGGAAAATAAAGCAAAAAAAAAAAAGGGAAAGGAGAAAAAAGAGGTTGAAAAAGAAGATAATGTGTCACGTCAGTATTTTTAACGAAATTTAATGGGAGAGATCAAAATCAAAATTGACTAAAAGTTGGGTGACCACGATAAAAATTTTAAATGTTCGGTGATCAAAATAAGCGTTCCCTAAAAATTCGGTGAATATTGATATACTTTAACATAAAAAGAATTTAATTAATCACATCAATGCTAATTATCGTTTTAACTTTTAATAGGTCACAAGCGATTTTCATTATGAACAACTTGATTTATAGATAGGCTTAAAGGAAAAATAGGTGCCTAAAGTATACATCTTTTAAACTTTAGGTGCCTAAAGTATTTTTTTTGTAAAAATAGGTGTCCAATGTTTTCAAAGTTAGAATTTTAGGTGCCCGGCTGTTAAAAAAAGTTAAAAAAACTGTTATCCATTTAAAACGCGACACATGTCATTTTTATTTTCTTTAAATTATATATTTTTAATAACTTAAAATTTTACAAAAAAATCTTAAATTTTTAAAATTTTCTAAAATAATCCCTAAAAATCCCTAAATTCGAAATCCTCAAATCCTCACCGTTGCTGCCGCCGGGCTCAGCCGACAATTTCCCCTCACCCCCGTCGCCGAAAACCGACGAACGATGTGTGAATCGAACGGTTCACGTTCGACGAGGGTGAGGGGAAACGGTCGGCTGAGCCCGGCGACCGAAAGGGTAGGGTCGGAGACGGCGGCGGCAACGGTGAAGATTTGAAGATTTTGAATTTAGGGGTTTAGTGATTGATTTGAATGATTTTATAAATTTTAGGATTTTTAAAAAAAAATAATTTTTAATTTTTAAAAGAATAATTAAAAAATTAATATTTTATGCCACGTGTCGCGTTTTAAATGGTTAATGATTTTTTTAACAGCCGGGACACCTAAAATTCTAACTTTGGAAACTTTAGGCATCTATTTTTACAAAAATACTTTAGGCACCTAAAATTCAAAAAATGTATACTTTGGGCACCTAAAGTTCATTTAAGCCTTATAGATAATAAAAGTTGGATGATGTAATTGATTGAATTAAAGATTTGCGAGATAAATAAAAGTAGATGTTAAGTTTAATGATTTAAAACGTAAATTACTTTCCAACCAAATTATTCAAAAGGATTAAGCTCTGTTTTTTGTTGCGGTGGCAAAATCAAGGTTTGGGGTAAATCAAGATTTTGCAAAAATTAAAAAAATTAACTTTTGACAAACTAATGTTTGAGAAGCTAGTTTGGAAGGCAAACTAAAATTTTGATACTCAAAAACTGTATATTTTTTTTTACTTCTAACTTTTCGAATTAGTTTTTTCCACCCCCAAACGAAAAAAAAAAAACTTAGTGTCGACGCGTCAAAAAAAAAAAAAGCTGTAAGATCCTCGTATCTCGAGTTCTAGAAGCAACTGCCTCCAAAACAATTTCCAATGGCGACGGCAGTGGCGTTGTCTGTCTCACTCAAGCACCACTTAGCCTTAGGCATTCGAATCCCTCAAAGCCCAGCCCTTTGCCGCCGAAATGGAGGCAGAGTTTCAACTTTTAGAAGCTTCACAGTTGCAATGGCTACTCCTCTTGAAGTCTGCGTTAAATCTTCCGTTACCACTCCCAATAAACTCGGCGACTGTACAAATACCTTTCTCTCTTTTCTTTTTTCTTTCTATGACTCGAACCTGCTTGCTAACGAGACAATGCGATACAAAGAAAAAATTATAAATTTGTTCTTCTTGTTTTGTATTGGTTGTTGCTACTTGTTGCATTTGGTTGAAATTAACTACTAGAATTTATTAATGGGGTTAGCTAGTTTCTATTTCCTGTATTTGTTTTGAGAAAATTTTGAAGACGGAATAATGTGAACATCTTGATATCAAAGATTTTCTTAAAATATTGAATATTTCTACTTTTATTCTGAAAACAAGAAGGCGAAAGAAAATTGGGAATAAAGTTTTGTAATGTCAAAAATAGGAATATTTGGTTCATTAGAATTGACAAGTATGATATGATCGGGGGTTGTGATGGGAAATTTATTACCTGTTTTGTGAATTGCGTGGTTCAGGCCCCTTTTGCCAAAGGGTATTGCTGACTATGGAAGAAAAACATCTTCCTTATGACATGAAGTTGGTTGATTTGGCAAACAAGCCGGAATGGTAATTGCTTCTGAAACTCACCTCTTTGGACTATTATTTGCTTGGTTTTGTTCGTCTAATAAATCCATTGGACTACCTCTGTACATCATCCTGTGCTGCCTTCTGATTTGTTAGTTTTATAGCGAAATCTATTTTAACAATGCATTGGTCATATTTAGGTTCTTACAGATCAGCCCTGAAGGGAAGGTTCCAGTAGCAAAACTTGATGAGAAGTGGGTTCCTGATTCTGATGTAATTGCACAGAAACTGGAAGAAAAGTACCCCGATCCACCATTGGTAACCCCGCCGGAAAAAGCATCAGTGTATGTCTTTGTGATCGCTGGTCACTGACCTGCACCTTGTTGTTATCTTGCTTTCTTTTCAAATTATTACTCTTGCATCTTGTCGGATTAAACATTTAAAACTTAATCAAACGAGGGCCCTGAAGCAGAGTTTCAGAAAGCCTGTAATAGAGTCGGCTACCCCTTTAGCTGAAACCATCAAGAAAGCAAAAGTAAATTCATCGGCAACAGATATCTCTAACATAAAAGTTGACAGGATACTAGTTAGAGGTAGATTGCAGAAGATCTTGAAGAAGCCCCAAGTTTTATTTTAAGCCATGGGGGGGCTAAAAGGGGATTACGTTACCTTGTTTGTGTTGGTTCGGTTGGATATTTTCTTGGCCTTCAGACATTTGTATTTTAGTTTTGTGCTTTGAGTGATTGGTCTGCTCACTATAAAGACCTTAAAGACAATGTTGACATGTCTCCTCATTTATAGGACTAAGCTTCGTATATTCAAAGAACCATTTATTTAGCTAGATGAAATAATGTGAAAACTTTTCCTCATGGTCAGTCATTTGATTAGCCATTGGTGTATAAATTTGTATAAGTTGGCATACATAAGAATAACAGAGATGCCATTATTCTTACTTTGAATGGTCAAGAGGTCAATTTATCCTCGATTCAGAAAATTTTCATGATTTAGTATTTGGCATGACTATCTCATGCTTGCTTGAACATTATGTCAGTTTTTGAGCATCAACAGTGACAACATTTTTAAGTTTTTTGAATTTTCAACTGAGATTATGCATATCTTTTGGATTTCTCCTGCAGTGGCTCGAAGATCTTCTCCACATTTATTGGCTTTCTTAAAAGCAAAGATCCCAGTGATGGAACAGAGCAGGCATTGCTGAATGAGTTAAGCTCATTTAATGATTATATCAAAGAAAATGTGAGGCCTCTATCTTAATTTGCTTAGGGTGGTTCAAACTTGACAATTGATTGTGGTTAGGCAGAACAATTTATACCTTATTAATATAATCTCTGGTTCATTAAGATTTGCCAATTACTATTCTTTTTATGACGATGGGATAAATTGTTGATAGACCAATAAATAACAAATATGTTTAAATTTGATAATTGCAACAAGTTACCTGGCGCGCCTAATTGATTGGTTCTTTTCCTTGAAGAGCCCTTTTATCAATGGGGAGAAGGTTTCTGCAGCCGACTTGTCTCTGGCACCAAAGTTATACCATCTTGAGATTGCTTTGGGGCATTACAAGAAATGGTCTATTCCGGATACACTTCCCTATACGAAATCTTACATGAAGGTAAGCCGTTTATGCTCCCAATAGCTAACTGTCTTCTTGTTTCTTTAGCCTACAAGTTCGGTACACGACGAAGCAGATACGAGAGCAACTGATGGCAACTATTTGTAATTTGTCTCTACTGCTTACATCTTAATCTTCTCGTGCATGTACATATCATGATTTTTAGTCCACGAGTCCAAAATACACGAGAACCAGGACTCCCGATGATAGAATTAAATATAAAACTGAATGTGAAACTTTGAGTTATTTGATCTTGCTTTGATCTATGCTCCTGATCATCTTAATTTCTCGTGTACAGACAATTTTCTCGATGGAATCGTTCGTCAAAACACGTGCAAGTCCTGATGATGTAATTGCAGGTTGGCGTCCCAAAGTAATAGGCTAATTCTTTCTACCCTTCTCCCCAAAATTTAATGTAAGGAGGTATAATATTTGCAATAATGCTACACTTCTTGACATACAAATGGGATCAGGGGACCAAGTTTCGTAGTGCTTGTTATCATATAAGAGTACTTTTTTGTTCATCTGAGATAAACATATATACCCCTCTTAAAGTTAATATCTGATTGCATCGACTATATTATACTTTGCACTTTACAGCATTAGTTATTAGCTTTCTGCTGGGATTTTCTTCTGTAGTTTCTTCCCCATGTTTTCACTTTATCAATCGAGCTCAATCTGGCATCATAAACAACTTGTCAGGTTTATGCACTACAATGGGAACATTTTCTAATCGGTAAAGCTCACTTCTTTTACCTTACCCTCAAAGATCAGGTCTAATTTTGTCTCCGGTTATCATCGTGTGCAGTGATAAGACGCATTGTACTCTCAAATGAGGAAATTCAGATTCAAATATTAGAGTCGATATTGTTGAGAGGGATGATCATAAATCCGGACTGACACGGTGAAGATACCAAAAATAAAAACTATTTTAAATCACATTTAGAAGTTTGTTTATTAATTAGTTATATACTGGTCAACTCAAATTCTTAAAAACCTTAGCCCGTTAGACCATTTTAGGGGTGAGTGTTTGATCGAGTTGAGTAAAAAAAATTGAGTTATTCGAGTTGAGGTGTCATATTTTACAACTCAAATTTTATTTGAAATTTTTTGATTCGAGTTTATGAAATTCGAGACTAGTCGAGTTTTCGAGTTTCTATACTAATTAATTGTAAGTATTTATCATGTTATGGTACAATTTGATTTCAATTTAAACGACTTTCTCTAATCACATAAGATATATATATTTTTGCATATTTTTCATATTAATCATATTTCTTCATGTTTTTTATATCGGTATATACATCAAGAAAATTTGAGGTACTATTCTCGAACTTAAAAATCAATCTACTAATTACTAAAAGTTTTGAGTTATTTAAATTTTTATTTTACAACTTTAACTTTATTTGAAATTTTTTAGAGTCAAGTTTATGAAATTTCGAGTCGAGTCAAGATGAGTCGAATTCTTTTGCCTCGAGTCGTGTAGAAAATTTTGATTTTTTTATTCGAGTCAAATTTTGCTTATCCTTAGACCATATTAAAAAAATTCTCTCTAATTTTCTTTAATCAAAATATTTGTATTAATTTTTTGAAAGTTTGTATTAATTTATTTTGAATATAAGTAAATGATTAATATATACAATAGTTAATAGATGTAAAATATGTAATTAGAAAAAATATAAATATTAGTATCTAACCGGTCAGTAAACCAGATCATCGCAGTTATAAAAAATATTTGACGCACAGATAGGATAATTTTTTTACACAAATATATTTATTTTAATTCTACAAAATAAAATTTTAATCTGTAATTTTAAATTTCAAAATTGTAAACTCCAAATTCTAACATTAAATCATAAAAAATTAAACTCTAAATCTTAAACTAATTAGAACCTTTTGTGAGAAATTCATCCAAACTCTCCCCTGGATTTCAGAATTTGAGAAAAAATGTTGTAATTCATGAAAGGTAACATCTATAGAAACATAAAATTTACGAGTGACAAGGGAATAACATTTATAACCCTTCTGAAGAGGAGAATACCCAAGAAAAATACACTTGACAGCCCTTGGATCCAATTTACTTCGAAACTGCTTATGGATATGAACAAAAGCAAAACACCCAAATATTTTAGCAGGTAATGTACAAGACATAGGTTTAAAAGAAGGAAACTGTTTAAGAAGAACTTCCTTAGGAGTTTGAAATTTTAATACTTTACTTTGTAGTCTATTAGTGAGGTATGTAGCAGTAAGCAAGGCTTCCCCCAAAAATGCTTAGGAACATTAGAAGAAAACAACAATGATCTAGCAACCTCTAAAAGGTGTCTATTCTTCCTCTCAGCCACTCCATTTTGCTGTGGAGTATCCACATAAGAACTAATGTGTATAATACCTCGCTCTCGAAGAAAATTTCCCAAAGTAGTAGTAAAAAATTCACTCCTATTGTCAGTTTTCAAAATTTGAATTTTGCTGCGAAATTGAGTTTCAATCAGCATATAGAATTTTCTAAATATTCCCTCAGTTTCAGATTTATCCTTCATTAAATATGTCCATGTAGTTTTAGAATGATCATCAATAAAGGATACAAACCACTTACTCTCAGTAATATTCTTAACTTTAGAAGGGCCCCAAATGTCACTATGGATGAGGGAAAATGGTTGAGATGGTGTGTAAGACGATTGAGGATAAGGGTTTCGAATATGTTTTGCAATCTGGCATATATCACAAGTAAAAGATGATGGATTTTTATGAATGAATAATTTGGGAAACAATTTTTGGAGATAAGAAAAATTAGGATGTCTAAGGTGAAAATGCCACAACAAAATTTCATTGGAACTTAAACTAGAAATTTGGGAGGAAAAACAAACAGAATTGAGAGTGCAACTTGGTAGGACTTGTCCCTTGGGAAGTGCTTGGCCTTTAATGATGTATAGTCCACTACACAGCTTAGCACTGCCAATTACTTTCTCCAAATCCATTTCCTAAAAAATACATCCATGCAAACTGAATTTAGTATAGCACTGCAAATCACTACACAATCTGCTAATGTAAAAAGATTGCATTGTAAATCGGAAACATAAAGGATGAGTTTAGCACAATAACCTTATTAAGAAAGACTGCTCGATCCCTTCCACCTCGATCAATGACCCATTTGCGCCTTCACAAGCTTCTTGTGATGCTGTTTTGTAAGAGTAAAAACACATCTTTGTTTCTGTCATATGATCAAGAGCACGAAATCCACTATCCATAGAATTTGAGTAGTGTTGGAGAGAAATGAAATACTACCATGCGGAATACCGGATGTTGTAGGCTGATCAACAAGACAAGCATTGATTCGGATCTTGAACTGATTTACGATGTGAAAGTGGTATGCATTGCGCAAGATTTTAGAGGATCTAAAAAACCCAAACTGATACCATGTAAATAATAGAGGTTTTGTAGCAGAGAATAAATGTTTTCTCTGTTTTAATTCATGATTTACAGAAAAGAAGTGAGTCCCTTTTATAGGACTAAATTACAACAATCCTAGCTAAGTATGACTCTATCTCTATCTTTTATTTAAAAGATTAGAAATTTAAATTTAGATAAGATAAGATGAGTTTTAACTTATCACTAAGTTAGATAAGACTTAGCTATTTAGTTATTTACTAGGACTAAAATACATAAAAATATATTTACAATCTACATAACTCCTCAGAAAAATGTTTTCTTTGTGAAAAAGTTCATACTTTTAATTGCAATTGGATAGTAATTTGGCGCAACAAGGTGAAGATGTGGAGGAGGAAGATATATAAAGATACAAGGATCCTTCTAGTTCTAATAGATTCTAACTTTTATTTTTTAGACATTGCAATTATTTTAAATTTTATTGGCTTTGCTATTGGTCTTGCAATGCTTATTTATTTATTTATTTATTTACCTATCTATCATATTTGTCTCCTTTTTGGTCTTGCATGAGGGGAACACCAACACTTTGGCTTCCTGGAACTGATCATGCCGGTATTGCAACTCAGGTTTGTTTCTTGATGGCCATGATTTCTGTTCATCTGATTCCTGAACTAGAAAGAAAAAAAGATATATTGGTATAGTTTAATAATCTAATTAAACCACCTTTTGATTTAACTTGTGTAATGTTTTCTGGCAAAAATTGATCTTATGGTCATATTATTTTTAATAATATTTGTAAGTACAATGTTTTCAGTTTCAATGTTGATCTGTATTCTGCCCTCGTTATACATAATGTTCCATGTAGAAAATGAGTATAATTGAAGCTATTTTATTTTTTTTCTCCCATTTGGTTGTGGAAAGAATGTTGGCTTCTGAAGGAATAAAAAGGGTAGAACTGGGTAGAGATGAATTTGTGAAATGAGTTTGGGAGTGGAAAGAGAAGTATGGCTTCCCTTCAATTATTTGAATATTTGGTTTTACCTTCTGTTCTTTGCTGATATTGAATCCGTTGCTTTGTACATATCATCTAAGGTGTTTTGTTGTTTTGGACGATAAGGGGGGCTGGGTCTATGCAACTTCAATGAATTCTATTTTGTCTCCCTCCAAATTGGGTTACTTATGAAATTTGTATTGTTTTCACCATTGCCGAATTTCTGGTATTTATTTTTCATATTTGATTGTTAAGGTTGCATTGATATAGGTAATTCTTTGTTCTGTATATATTTTTTATTTATTTTTCTCATTGCTGATTTTAATTTTTACTTACTTTTAAGGTATGGTGGGACCATTTCTAATCAGATTAAGAGACTTGGGGCTTCTTGTGACTAGAGAATGTTTCACCCTTGATGAGCAGCTAAGTCGTAAGACCAGTTTTCTATCTAGTAAAAGTTATCTAGCTAGTCTTCAAAGTCTTAAATTATGTGTAAAGTTACAATCCTTGACCTGTTTTACTTGTTAATCATTTGTATCCTTTTCATTGTACACATGATGATGATAATAATAGTAGTAATAATGATAAAGTAATAATCAGGCACTTACGTTTGTTAAAATACCAGTAGGGTAAGCCGGTAAGGTAAGTTCATGTATTCTGAACCTTGCATTCCTATTGCAGGAGCTGTTATTGAGGCTTTTGTTAGACTTCACGAGAAAGGATTAATTTATCAACGTATATGCCAAAATTTCATTGATTACCACCATGTTGCACTTTGCTAGCTGATATTTAGATGTTTAGGTTAACCTTATTTCAACATTTGATCATAATATTCTATTCTTCTTCCTTTGCTTTAGCAGCCTATGGTAGGGAAAAGAAAAGAATGTAAATGTTATCTTTCCCTTCAAAAAGCTAAAAGAAATTATCACATCAAATGGAAAACAACAAAGAAAGACTAGCATTAGTATTTAAAAGGATTTTGTATATCTTTCCCCCCTTGGAATGCATTGATGTAGGAGTACCTATGTTTCAGTTTGACTTCGAGTCGAAGTAGTGGCCATTGATTGGTCCCACTTGGAAACGTGGAATGCAACTCAGCTCAGATTTTTCTGATTTTATTTGATTGTTCATTGCACAATAGTACTCTAAATAACCTAGTTTAACTGATCTGATGTTTTCTTTTAGGATCTTACATGGTTAACTGGTCTCCAAAGTTACAGACTGCTGTTTCAGACTTGGTATGGATGTTTGCTTTCATGGGGATATTGCTTTACTTTTCTGCACTTCGTTTTACATTGTTTATCTTTCAATTTTGTCTTTTCAATGTTTCCTTAGGAAGTAGAATATTCCGAAGAGCCTGGTACCCTCTATCATATCAAGTATCGCGTTGCTGGAGGTTCAAGGTATTTAGCTTTATTAGGTGTTTGTTTATGTGTTCACTTTTTCTGTGAGTATATAAGTGGACTTAAGTCGAAGGAGAAAACGCAGTAAAACAACTTGATTCATAATTACCATAGTTAAAAGATATACGACGGAGAGAAGGCAGGGAATGTCATGTTACCTTGAGAGCTTGAAAATTTTACTCTTATTGGAGTGTCAAATTTGGTAACTAAGTGGTAGGGAATCTCCTTATTCTATACTTATACTCCATTATTCTGATTTTGACTGTAATATAAAATTTATATTTACTTCCATTTCATATGGAAATATGTTCTCAAATAGATCATCTTGCATCTACCTTTTTAGTATTGCCATGTGTTGTCACTAATACTTTAATGTTTGTTCTCTATATAGGAGTGATTTCTTAACAATAGCAACCACACGGCCTGAAACTTTGTTTGGTGATGTAGCAATTGCTGTGAATCCTCAGGTATAGCACCTTTATTTTTATACTTTCCATTTTCTCCCTGTACATTATCTTGCATGCAACATGGATAAAGGCATCAGTGATTGTTTTACGTGGAAAAAGATCTTTCTTTTAAATAATAAGGTTAACTTGAGCAATACAACATAGAACAATTCCATAAAGAACCTTTGGACGCAGCATGAAAAATGCTTTCTTATACCAGGTGTCCTGTCTTTGTTGCAATAACCCAGAACTTAGACTGCCTTCAGATTTTGTTTGAATTGGTATGTCATAAGGCTGCAGCCTACATGTAGCCAGCAAAACTTGCACATTATGTTATAACTTCACAACTCTATGTCCTTGTATGATTGCCACATTACTTTTGTTTGAATTGGGATGTCATAAGGCTGTGGCCTACATGTAGCCATCAAAACTTGCACATTAAGTTATAACTTCACAACTCCATGTCCCTGTATGATTGACACATCACTTTTGTGCAGGATGAGCGTTATTCCAAATATGTTGGTAAAATGGCAATTGTTCCTCTGACTTATGGTCGTCATGTTCCTATTATCTCTGATAAGGTAAAAACGCATGTTACTCTTTTTCTTAAATATTGTTACATTCTGCACCAATGCATCAATGTAATAATGCTAATTTTCCTTGCGCTTTGTCACTCGAAATGGTAGGAATGCACATGACAGGAAATTAAATACAATTTTAAAGGACAGAAGTATGTTGGATTGTTCCTATTATCTGGTGTTGCAAAGCTAGATTTAGGTCTTCTTTAAGCTTGAATAATTTCAAACGTCTTCACTGCCTGTTCTGATTTCCAGATACTTTCAAACATCATTCAAAAGGAAGTAGTACAAGGTGAGGCAGCTTAACTATAGTAAGCTGGGGTGTAAGCCCTTTTATTATTATTTTAGTTGAATTTCACTTAGCTAGAAAAACGTTAATGAAACATAAAGATATTGAAGTCTGTCTTGTAAAGGCTTAAACATTTTATGTTATTCAAGATCTAAAAGTAAAATAATAATAATTCCAGTGATAGAGAAACTAAAGTTGAATAGTGATAATTCTACAGGAAAACATTAGATAATAAAGACAGTAGCTAATCTATGTTGCTTGCACTACTTGTGAATTGTGATTATCCGATACAGATGTGTGTCATACTCAGGCTTTTTAATTCTTTTTCCATGTATTTGGTGGGTCCTTGAAGGGTCATATCCTCGTACCCATGTTCGAATATGCATTCAAGACGTGTCAGACATTGGATACTTCAAAAGAATAATGAGTTGGAGCAGCATAGGAGCTAATCCTTCTGAAAGTTGATTGCTTAGCATAATAATATTATACCATTTGATTTGTAAAGGGTGTAGTGAAATATGGAGTCTCTGATATCCATGTCCTTAACTTCCTCAATCTTAATGGTTCATAGAAGTAAGATATCGGGATGCATTGCCCTTGGCAAGCTGTGGGATATTTGTCTTGCCTAAGGTGTAGTGCAATATGGTCGTATTGGGCATCATGAACACATTGTGCCCCAAATTTTGGATGCATCTTATTCCTTGAATAACCCATAGGCTTCTTCATTGTGGGTTTCATCTCTAGTTTAAGAATGAATGTTTTGCTTGACCCACTTAGTGGGGTTAGTGGAGGTGGCATATGTTGCAACTGAGTCCATTAAATAAATGAATTTCAGGTTAACAATCTCACTTATGCTTTGTTGATTATGTCAATGGTGGCAGTATGTTGATAAAGACTTTGGGACTGGTGTGCTGAAGATAAGCCCTGGGCATTATCATAATGATTATCTTCTGGCTAGAAAGCTTGGTCTTCCCATTCTTAATGTTATGAACAAGGATGGGACACTAAATGAGGTTGCCGGACTGTACTGGTAATATTTTGTTAGGACTTCCTGAACAAATGCCAAATTAAAGTCACCTTTTTATCTTTGCCTAATTTATGCTGGTGACTCTTAAATTTTAGTGGCCTTGATCGGTTTGAGGCACGGAAGAAATTGTGGTCTGATCTTGAGGAGACCGACTTAGCTGTGAAAAAGGGACCTCACACTTTACGAGTACCTAGATCTCATCGTGGTGGAGAGGTGTGAACATTAGCTTTCAGTTATGTTCGTTTTGTTTTTGAAGTTAAGGTGTTGATAATAACTCTCGTTAATTCTTTCTCATACTTTCCCCATTTTTGGTTCTTTTATTAGATAATAGAGCCACTAGTAAGCAAGCAGTGGTTTGTAACGATGGAGCCCTCAGCTGAAAAGGCTCTTCATGCAGTTGAAAAGGGAGAATTGACCATTATTCCTGAAAGATTTGAGAAGGTATGGCGAAAAACATAACTGCATTTTCCATAACATATGCTTCTCTGCCTTTTCCTTCTTTCCTAAAATACCTGTATTTTATGCTCATATCAACATGTTTAAGCAAACAAAGAAAGAAGGTATGACCTTATAAACATAAGGAAAATTTTGGAAAACATGGATGTACCCATGTAGGACACAATCTTGTCCCACAATGATACCATTTTTCATTCTCCAGTCTCCATCTAGTTAGCTCTCCCTCCCTGCTGAGAGGATGGGCCACATTTAGTCATCCTTCACCTGCAACACCCCTCGGCAAATGCCACTGTCATCTGGGACCTGTCTTCTTGCTAACCGATATTTTACTTAAGGTTACTTTTGTTGGTGAGTATCTGCCTTCACTCACGTCTGATCACTTCGATCACAGATTTATAATAATTGGCTTACAAATATCAAGGATTGGTGCATAAGCAGACAGCTGTGGCGGGGACATCGCATACCTGTTTGGTAGATTGTTGGAAAAGACTGTGAAGAGGAATATATAGTTGCTAGGAGTGCTGAGGATGCTCTTATGAAGGCTCGTGATAAATACGGAAAAGATGTAGAAAATTTTCAGGATCCAGATGTTCTTGACACTTGGTTCTCAAGGTTGGTTTTTCAATTTTGAACTCCATAACCACAATATCCTCTTTTTAGGATGGAAAGTCAACTTTTACCTAGAGTTTCACCCTCTTTTTTGGTAAATAATTTAACTTCATTTTTCTTCTTTTTGTTAAATCTTTATTGCCTAAGAAATCTAACTGATCAAATGAGGCTATATTATATTACAAGTTCGCAAGGTTATGCATTTAAAGTCTAAAACCAGTCTTTGTCTGTTCTATTTTTTTGTCTCTTTGGTTTTACTTTCTTATAAGTTGTGTTTCTTTCTGTCAGCACTTTTCAACTCTATAAAGGACCTTTATAAACCTCAGATGGTATTTGTCATGTAATCTTTAATGTAATGTAATAACCACTGCATTTAAATGATGAAATATTTTCAAACTATCAATCAAATAAGTACACTCTACTTTTTTCTCCTTCCTGAAATAAGTTTGTGATTAGATATGAACTATGCAAAAATATCTGCTGACACGTCAATGAATCATTTTTGAGTCTTTGAGATCACATAACAGAAAGCAGAGTAGTTTTTGAAATTGTCATTCAAATAAGGCTATAATATTCTCACTGAACTTTCTTGCATGATTATATTAGCTGTTTTCTAAAAGGAAAAGCAAAATCTCTGCGAGTGGTTGGATTTCCTGTCCCTTTCCTACTAGGTACTACCATATCAGGATTTGAGTCAAAATATGTTTGATATAACTATCTATCTATTTATACTATTATTAAGTTCCCGACTGAGTTGGTGTCACCGGTTAACTGGGTGCCAACTCAGTTGAGAAATTACTAAAATGTCCTTTCATTTAAATAATAATTAATATTATTATAACGGCGATTTACTTTCATAATTTTATATAATTTTTAAATAAGACAATTAAAAACTATTCTTTTAAGGATCAAACCATTGTTCAATATGATTTATATATAAATTCTTTACCGCTCAACCTATAATCATTATTGGATAAATTTTCAAAAAAAAAATTAACATAAAATATTCTTTCACAACGTGGGTGTGACAAAATCTAGTGTTGATTATTTGAAATAGTTTGCGTGAAGTGTCTGAAATTGCTACTCTAGATGAGTTCACTTGTGGAGCTTCTTTAGTAATGCAATAACTGGTAGAAAATGGAATATGTTGTTTTTATCGGCCATCTTGTTCAACTTAAGGTTTTAAATATTAGTTCATCTATGGTTAGGAGGTTTTGATAAGGTTCTCCCATTGTCTGGAAATGAAACTTGTCTGCAAACATTAATCTTTGTTTGTATTATAAATGTTGTATATATTTGACTATACATGAACTGCTGCTACTTTTTCAGTGCTTTATGGCCCTTCAGCACTCTTGGGTGGCCAGATGAGCCGGCAGAGGATTTTAAAAGGTTTTATCCTACAACAGTGCTTGAAACCAGGTATGAGCCCCTTTGTTTAACTCCTATTACTTAGATGTCGTTCCCAATTCTTTCAGTAGGCAAGTGATTCTTTTACATTATTCAATAAGAAATTAGATGGCTTTATCGCACACTTGGTTTCAGGAATTTCCATTTGATTACTTTTTTATATGTTTTGACTGTTGGCATTAACACTTTTTCACTTTGAACAGGCATGATATATTGTTCTTTTGGGTAGCAAGAATGATCATGATGGGAATTGAATTCACTGGAACTGTTCCATTTTCTTTTGTATATCTCCATGGACTAATCCGTGATTCACAAGTAAGTAAAATGTCTGAATTAGGCTATTACTTAGTTATGCATTTTAAAGTCCAAATTTTTTTCTCAAGTTGTGTTCCCTTTCATCTTCATTTTTTCTCAAGTTATGCATGGTAGTTTGTCTATATGAGAGCTTTTGATATTCAATTGATATAAAAAATTAAACCTCTCATATCTTCATAGTTCATATCTATCCTAAGGGGAAAGTGTAATTATCTTCTGATACCTATAAGTTTGATCATATCAACCCCTCTCCCCTATTTCTTTCCTTTTTTTCTTCTCACCTGACTTCCTTTCTTGTAAATGTTACTAAGGGTGTCACGTTGGGTTTCAAAATGGACATGACTAATATAGATTTGTCAATTGGAAATTACTGACCTTCATATGAATGATTGGTATTTATAACCTGAAATAGAAAAAAGTAAAAATGTGGAGTGGGTGGGTGGGTGGGTGGGTGCAGAAACAGAACAAAGAAGGGGAAACATATTGCTGTAACTATATTTTTCTCCTTGCAGTTTGTTTTCCTAATAACATGACATTAGTTCCATCACTCACAAGACTTAAGAAAATATCTGCCTAACAATGTAAGCTGTTTCAGGGGCGTAAAATGTCTAAAACTCTTGGCAATGTTATCAATCCAATTGATACTATCAAGGAGTTTGGCACTGATGCCTTGCGATTCACGCTTGCATTAGGAACTGCTGGTCAGGTTTGTCTTTTACTATAAGCACCATGTTGGTAATTCAATAACAAAAAACTGTCAGAGTGTTTGCTACTGTTTCTACATGTGGATGTTTCTATCGTATAATAGTATGCTCCTTGAATTCTCTCTAGGATCTGAATTTATCTACTGAAAGGCTAACAGCAAACAAGGCCTTCACGAACAAATTATGGAATGCTGGCAAGTTTGTGCTGTACAGTCTGCCTAATCGGGACAATGTGTTTAGTTGGCAGAATATACAGGATTGTAAGGTTTGTTTTTCTCTAGTCAATCAGTGAGATTGTATTGGATCACATGTCTATCCTTGTATTGGGACAACTGTATGAATTTGCTACCATATAATTTCTTACAAAATCAGAAAGAACAAGTATATAGACATTATTACTAATTATTGGAGAGGCGTGGAGCATTTATTGTATTTGTTGGTTGGTCTATCAATAGTATTATGAAGATTGCTGTAAATTAGGTTGTAGATTGTAGCTTGATGAAAGTTAGGAATTTACATTTCCTAATTTCTAGCAGCTAATATTTAGGGATTTAGCTACTGATTTTATGTAATTCTTCCTAGATTAGGCACTCTAGTATACTATAAATATGTGTTATTCTTGTCAATGAAAATCAGAAAAGTAGAGAACAATTTTCTCTTCATCAAAATCTCTATTAATCTACATATTATTCTGAGTTGTGCTTGCATATGGAACTATTATCATTACATACTGTACAAGTTATTTTTGCTTTTGACATCATCACAATGTCCAGTTCCTAAGAAGATGGGCATCATCCTATTGTAAACTTAAAAATATTATTTCTTTTTTCAGTTTAATACGGAGGAGTATCTTCTAGTACTTCCTCTTCCTGAATGTTGGGTGGTGAGAAAATAATACTATGATGATTTTGCTTCCATCTTTCTTTCTTCTTTTTGTATACTCGAACCCTGATTATTCCTTTTCTGAATGAGACAGAAAAGTTACTTGAGTATTGTTTTTCATTTTTCAGGTCTCAAAACTGCATATGCTTATTGATGCTGTCACTGAGAGTTATAACAAATTTTTCTTTGGGGATGTTGGGAGAGAAATATATGATTTCTTTTGGGGTGATTTTGCCGACTGGTATGTTGAATGTTTTTATGATCAGCTTTCTACTAACAGAACTATGTTCTATTGTTTTATGCCACTAAGGTCTAGATCTTATGCCATTTACATATCATTGAAACCAAAATGTATGCCCTTTGTTCAGATTTGAAACCTGAAAACACACAAAGTTTATGCTTTTGTTATATAGCAAATAATGCCTTTTTTCTAAGGATAAAGGGGTAAAATTCAATTGGTGGATCCTGTGTGTTATTTATTGGTATCATTAGAAGATTCTGTTGTAAGTTGGATCACTGTCTGCTGATGATTCATAAACGAAATACCTGTCATGTTCTTGTATGCTTTGGCAAAAAGTAGTAGTACTGTGGGTATAGTTTTTACTTTGATTAACTGTAGTTATTTTAGTGTTATGTGATTGGTTTTTAGATCTGCATTTTATGCTTGGGATTTATGTTTTTTCTTGTTTTCATAGGTATATTGAAGCCAGTAAAGCTCGCCTTTACCACTCTGGAGATGATTCAGTTGCTTTAGTAGCACAGACTGTTCTACTCTACGTTTTTGAGAATATACTGAAATTATTACATCCGTTCATGCCGTTTGTAACTGAGGAACTGTGGCAGGTTTGGGCTTTGCGTTGTTTTACTATGTTTTTGTTAGTATAATTTTTCTAATTCAATCTAATTTAGTTAGCTATCTTCTTGAATGTGGTCATTCATGTTAATATTTTTGGATAAAACTCTCTGGAATACAATTTTATTAGCACTTACAGGTCTAGATTTTAATGTGCACACATGCACTTGTGAGAATAACTTTTGGGTCCACATTCCAGTTTTTTTTCTTCTATAGTTTACTGTTTTTGGCAGTCTCTAAGGTTTTCTGTGGAATCAACTTCCAGTCTTCCACATAATGCTTGCTTATGTGGAATTTTGTTTTTGTTTTTATTTTATGCAGGCACTTCCCAATCGGACAGAAGCTCTTATAATATCTGCTTGGCCTCAAACTTCCCTTCCCAGGAATACTAATTTGGTAAAAAGATTTGAAAATTTACAAGCTCTTGTGAGTAAATAGATGTGTTCTTTTCCCCTCTAGGTTTCCCTCGACTCCATACCAGATGCTCTTCAAGCCATAAGTACTAAGGTGAATCAAACACTAATTTCTGATAATTTATGTGCTAGACTCGAGCAATACGGAATGCTAGAGCTGAGTACTTTGTTGAGCCAGCAAAGAGTATATCTGCTTCTATTGTTGGCAGCGAAGATGTCATTCAGTATATATCTGTAAGTATAGTTTGTTGTTAGATTATCCGATAGAGTTAGAGTCCTTATGTAAATAGTAGTTTAAATTAAAGTTTAAAGATAGAGTTAGAGTCCTCATGTAAATAGTAGTTTAAATTAAAGTTTACTTCCTAAAAGATAGAGTTAGATGTCTTGTGTACTTAGGACTCCTAATTGTAACTAAAGTCCAATACTTGAGTCTATAAATTCACTGTAAAGGGATGTAATTTTTTGAAAATATTCAATAACAGAAAATCAATTCTGTTTTCTTCTTCTTTTCTGCAGAAACTTAAATTCTGCTTTATTTTTATGCGTTAATTAGTTTTTCCTAAAGCTAGAAAATTGCTTTTCTACAATTACCTTTGGCACTGATGTGATAGAATAACAAAGCATGTGGTTATTGTACGAATTAAATTAAGTATAAAACAGGGCATGGAACTTATAAAACAACACTAATTTGTAGAAGTAGTCAGAGTTTCATGGAGATAACTCCCGAACATGTTGGTTATTGCACTTTGTTTATTATGTGTTGACTTTTGTGGGGGCACGTACCCAGAAAACTTGACAAAATCGACTTTAGGGAGAAGCTCAAGCCTCTTCTTTTTGAAATCAAATTAGAATGCTGTCAAATTTGGGAAAGTATGCGTGCTAAAGCATTTGAAATGTTTCACACACTTTAATTTGGCCTTTGAAGCCGTATCTTGAGAACTGGCTGTTGATCATGTTTAAAATTGCTATGAAAGTTAACTGATGGTTTACTGTTTACTCACGTAAGTCTTCATAGGGTGTGTCAACTGATGGCCTGGTTTTTTTCTCCAACAAGCTTCGAATTTTCCTATGCTTATTGATGCCTGCAATTGCTTATAATCTTCTTACAATTTCTACAATATGTGTTCTTTGCAGTTCATAGAGAAAGCTCCTGAGGATATTGTCCGTGGGGTTCAGGAAAAAGCAGCAGAAGAGAAGATTAATCTGACCAAACACCAATTGGATTTCCTCAAATCAACTATTGTACTTTCACAATAGGCTCCAAATTTGGTCATATTTTGTCTTAACAAAGCTAGACATTCTGCCGGGATGATCGGCACTGCTTATTCATTTATGACCCAACAAACTCCACTTCAACAGTTCTGTTCTGCATATTCAACCTTTTGAGGATTTGCAGTTTTTCCATTGTTAGACTGACAGCTACATATCGACAGTCTCTTACTGGTTCCCAAATAGACAGTCTCAAAGTTCTGCACAGATCATGCTACTGGCTCGGTCGGATAAAAAGGTTAGAGCAATCCATAAATTGAGTGGAATTGAAATGTTATTATTGTGCTTTCATTACTTCATCAAAGTTACAGAAGATATTAAACCATATTCATCCGACTTCATTCTACCTTTATCCAGATCATTTTATTATTTTCTATTAACACACTTGTTATATTAAGAGCAAACATCTAGATTTGTTTTAGCCTGATTGATGATCTTGTGGTTTTGCCTGCTGAGTTTGGGTTCCATAAGTAGAAATACCAGTTTCTGTAATGTCAATATAATTGATTAGATGCATCACAATTAACATGAATGCAATAGATATATGGAACATGTTATATTGATTGCACTATTTTCATGTTTATTAAATGTGTCTTGATATCACATTGTACTGGAGGATTGTTAGGTCATGTTGTGTGGTGTAAAATAACACACAAACAGTTGATTTAATTTTTAACTGTTTGAAATTTAATATGTAGTGTGTTAGAAATTTAAAATAACTCACATTGTATATAATAAGTTATAATATAATGCCAAAGGACGGTGTCCCATGTTGTCCTTTGTTGACATTCATGAATATGGCCATTTTTTATGCAAGCATTTATAGGATAGTGTGGGTTCCTACAGACTTTAAAATAAGAAAAATAGTAAATAAATGCCATTAATAACTCCACTCCATATCAAGTGTTTGTTTGTATAGTCAGGCAATGTGGTTTGTTTTTTAAGTAAGTCATGTGCAATTTTGAACCCTATTCTCTTCACATGAATTAGCTTCCTGATTTTCTTTCAACCAATTAATTAAGTTTATGATTTCTTTTTAGCAGGTTACAAATTATTGTTCATTACAATATTAAATTTAAATAAAAAACTAATTTTAGTTATAAAAATAATTTAACAACTCTGAATCAAAAAAACAATATCCTTAATTTGATATGAATGAAACAAATCTTTTTATCTAATCCTATTAAACAGATTTAATGGTAACTAAATTTGATATGAACTCGCGTGGAATTTTTCCTTTGGTTCTTATGAATTCATTCAATCACTGGACGGGACATGGTCCTACCAATCTTACATGAAGACTGCCCTTTGTAAGGACATGAATATAATTGTACTGTAAGGGACGGACGAGTGTGAGAGGGGCAATTGTCTTTCAACTTAGATGGTATAACTATATTTTAGGTCGTCGATAATTTTAAAATTATTTCGGTTAAGTCTGTCTCTTTTAAAATTTTATGGTATAATTTATTTTTAAGACTTTATTTTTTTAAGTTAATTAAATTAAACATTGACCCCAAAATTTTTTGGTTTAATTATTTTTTTAAACTTTTTTAATTTTAAAATTAATAAGATTAAATTCTAACTCTTTTAAGTTTTAAAAAATAGCACTAGAAGAATTTAGACCTGTGTTAAAATTAAAAAACCCTTGTTTCATATTTTTCATTTTTCTAAAACATTTTAATGAAAACATATATTTTTATGTTTTCAAACTTTCACTTATTTTTGTTTTCATTTTTTAAAAATTATTTTCTAATTTTTTAACCAAACATGTTTTCTTTACCGTTTTTTATTTTCTTGAAAAATGAAACGAAAATCATCTCCATTCTCTAAAACTAAACGGACTGTTATATTCTCAAAATACAAATTCATACAAGATGAGATAATATAAACGTCTTTAACTATTCAGTCAAATAATAGATCTCAACCATATACAAAAGTTTTAATCTACTACAAGCAAAGATGCAATCTTAATATTCTAAGGTTAATAAATAAAGTCGGATAGAAAAGAATTGTTACCAAACTAAAAGATCCTCGTAAAAGTATTAAAAAAATATTACTTATCTTGTAAAATTTCTAGAGTGTGAAAAATCCATCCAATCTTCAGATCCCAAATTCTACGTTAACACCAGGAGTCGAAAACACTCATTTTTTTCCCATTCTCTTCCCCAAATATCAAAGAACCCCATATCTAAATTTTCGTCGGCGGCCAGCAGCTGACCTCCCTCTCTTTTTCTCTTCTCTTTTCTCAGCCCTTTGTCAATTTCTTTCGTTAAACAAACATGATAATAATAATGAACTGTATATTTATAAAAATCTTATCTTTACAGAGAGGACGGAGCTATTAAGGAATGGGGAAGGACAATTGTTTTCCACCTCCGAAAAAATTTATTTTTTCACTTTGATCTTTTTATATAAATTGTTTTAAAAATTAGTTTATTTTTAAATTTGTCCTACTCACTTTCAAACATTTATGTTTTGTCTCTAACCCCAAATTCTGATTCGTTATTATTTACCGAGTCGATGCTTACAATATATAGCAGCCTAGGATTTCTAGAGAGAATACTAAAATAGTTTCCCGCCGAAAATTCTGTTACAATCGATTACAATTTCTCTCTCAACAGTTGTTTTAACAACTCAGCAATATGGTTAACTGCTCAGTTGACTTGGCAGCCAGCTGTCACTCTAATACTTCTCTTGCTTCTTTTTCTACAATTTCCAAAGAATTAAGTACATGCAAATTACGTCGAAGCAACTCATACTGTTGTACAACAAGTGGTTTGGTGAAGATGTCAGCCAGCTGATATTGAGCAGGGATGTAATTCACCTGAAGTTGACCGTCAACCACTTTCCCACGAACAAAATACAAGTCAATATCCACATGTTTTGTCTTTGCATGGTGGACGGGATTTGCAGCCATCGAAACAGTAGTGGTGTTATCACACCATACTTTGGGAATGTCAAGCAAGTGTACACCCATATCTTTTAAGACTGACTGATTCCACAAGGTCTCAGATGATGCATCGGTAAGACTTCAGTACTCAGTCTCAACTGTAGACCTAGATACAGCCCGTTGCTCCTTGGAGCTTCAGGAAATCAGGTGGGATCCCAAAGCAACACAGTAACCCCGAGGTCGATCGTCTGTCATCTATATCACTCCCCCAGTCAGCATCTGAGAATACAGTCAGTAAGAGCGAGTCTGGTTCTTGCGGTGCAAACCACAACCCACGGTCACAAGTATTTCTTAAGTATCACAAGATTCTCAGAACAGCATGAAAATGAACTTCAGTTGGTGCTTGCATATATTGTACTACCTTGCCAACGACATAAGACAAGTCAGGTCGAGTGTGGCACATATATTGCAACACCCCCACTACACTACGATGCCCTTGAACAATGGTCAAAGAATCTCTATCGTGTCTACTGAGCTTAGGGTATGTAACCATAGGAGTTGAGGCAACTTTATCGTCTAGCACTTCAGTTCTGGTAAGTAGCTCAAGTGCATACTTTTCTGACTCAAGAGTAAGCCACCATTAATGTGAAGAACTTCAATCCCTAAGAAGAACTGCAACGTACCCAGGTCTTTGAAGGAGAAGGCTTCATGTAAACTGGCTAGGACTTGAGAAATACGATCTTCAGAGGAACCAATTATAAGGATATCGTCAACATAAACAATGAGTTATCACTTGAACATTATGGGTAAGCACAAAGAGGGAAGTGTCTGCAGATGATGGTTGAAAACCTAGTGTACCCCCTTAACCCGGCCTAGCCGCCAAGATCGAATCAAGGACATCACATTAAGTTTGCCGAAGCAAACCCAAACTAATAACTTAAACCGGTCCATTTTTTTATCTTTCCTAGTTGCTTAATTAACTCTAAGGTATAATGAACAACAGTGGAATACGAAACAAGCATTCGATTTGCAAGACTTAACACTTTAGGAACCAAAATGTAGATTCTATTAATTTAAGGACTAAACTACAAATTTATGTTGCCAACCTTCAATTAGGTTCATTACATGTCTCTGTGTGAATTTGCATATAATTTGGATCACAATATCAGCATTAATTGAGCATTACAAAAACAGTGATCATTTTGCACAGAACCAAAACAAAACATAAAATTACCAGAAATAACTAACTCCATACCGATACAGGCTTACACCGTATTGGTATGAGCCTACGTGACTTACTTGTATCGGTACTTTTGGTCGAGTATCGATAATCATTGCTTTATTTCAAAATCAAGGATTCCAATAGCTAAAATTTGTACCGATACGGTAACCCGTGTACTGATCTCTGTATAAATTTCCTCAAGGCATACTGATACGGTGACTACTCGTACCAATACCCTTTGTTATTTTCCCCAAATTGAACCGTATCAGACCCCGCATACCAATCCCTAAGAAACTCTTATCGGTACGATTGGGCCTGTAATGACCTCTTGGCCAAACATATGACACTTAGGCTCAATCTAACTTGCTTCAAACATCATACAAGCATCATATAACATGTCTAACATCATTTCCACAACCAATCAAGCATGCTAGAGGAACATACAATCCATAGCAAATCAACCAAAAATAACCTATAGGCATGGTCTCTACCCAAGCATGCAATTCTCTTCCCAACCCCTCAAATCAAACCATATATCCTCATACAAGTCTAAAATACTAAATGAAACATGTTCAAAATAGGGAGTAAGCAAACAACCCTCCCAATTACAACTTGGTCACATTACCCCTTTTATTACTACAAGTTCGTTTATTAAGCCATACTTGAAGTATTTCGATTCTTAGATTCTTCTTTACTTGCTTGCTGGCTCGAAAGCTTACTTTCCTGCATTGATGAGAAGGAAGAGCCTAAGCATATAATGCCTAGTGAAGGATGCTCTAAAAACACATCAATGCATTTAAACCATTTGAATCAAACCACTTTGTAAACATCATGCTTAAACATCTCATGCCCTTTTTACCTTTGTAAGACATGCATATTAAACCATATGCAAAACATGTATCATAGATCTCACGCATAATCCCATATACAAAAACCTCAATTTAAGCCTTCATCCAACAACAAAGCTTAAAGAGCAAAACACGTATAATCACATTATACCAAACATAATCCATCCATCATGATACACTAGTTTATATATTATCATTAAAGTGACCTAAAAGCAAAACCTTTTTCTTTATTCAAAACACATCAGATACACGAATTTTACAAGTGGTTCTTTAGACCACTTAACATATATCCATAACCGGAGCATACGACACAATTAACCCCTCGACGGTTATGATGTATAATATCTACAATTAGAGCATATGACATATTTAACCCCTCGACCATTGCGATACGTAATCCACCAGCGGGAGAATATGACACAATTAACCCCTCAACCGTTGCGGTTCCCATAGTGGAGAAAATGGTACAATCACAACCCCTCGACACACATGAGGTGGCTTATTATAGTGCACTTTAAACCCTATGGCATGCCAACTATATCCGATAACATTTAATCATTGTCACTTGCCAATATATTCCATATTAAACATGGTACCTCACTGTTTTTCATATGCATCATTTAAACCAATTTCTAATGCAACAAACCATGCATTTACATATCATTGAAATACTTTTCATTAAGCATTTACCATGCTCAAATATCATCAATATAAGATTATTTGGATTATAATCTATTCCCAAAACATGCATATAATAGTAGGTAGCAAAACATAAATATCGACATGAGAATATCAACTTTGCCAAATCGAAATTGAGAGCGAAGTCGTCTAATACTTACTTTCGAGCTTAGACAAGCGTTCACCTTTACAAAGTTGTAAATCAAGTTTTCACTCACCGGCAACACAAAGTTCCACTTGTCGAAGCAAATTCAAGCGTCCGAAGCTACCGAAACTTTACCACTTGTTGTCATATCAAACTCCCCTATTTTACCCACACAAAAAGGATTAATTCATCATTATGCATCTTTAATCCCAACAACATCAATTCTCAACAACGCCTCACCAAGAACTACCATAAACCTTCCGAAAACAACCAAAAAACACTTCGATAACAACCTAAACAAAGCCTAGCCATAACCTAACGATTTGAACATCTAATCAACATCAATTAACATCTAAAAACACTTGCAACCTTATCTTATACCTCCAGCAACATCATAACACCACAAACACCTCAAAATTGAACTATTCACAACCTAGAAAATTAGCAATTCAATTAGTTTCTGGATTTCTTTTATACATCTCTTATCATAATATTAAAATATATCTTAGATGTGATCTACATCAATTAAAACCACCACAAATCAGATCTATAATAAAGATATACCAATTCCTTATTAAAACTAACTTTAAACCTTTTAATCTTAATTTATTCATCAACACATATCAAAAATCAATTGTAAGGGATTAAAAACTTGGGAATTTTAGTAAAGAACCTTTAATTATATGAGAGAAATGAAAATCACCTCTAATAGTTGGCTTATCCCTTAATTGGCATGATTTGAGTGAAATCTCCAAGAAAACAAATAAGATTTGATGTAGAAATTAAAGAAATCAATTGAGAAATCAAAATAAAATCAAAAAGAGTTGTTCCTTAATCATTTTAGAGCAAGATAGATAGGTTGGCTGCTGGGAAAATTGAGAGAAAATTTGAGAGCAAAAGTGGTTATGTGAGAAAAGTAAATCATCTTTTTAAAAATCTTTTCAATTAAATCTATTTTATTTTTATTTAATAAACACTTTAAAACCATTTAAAAGTAGCCTAAATTAAGGGAAAAGTCTGATTAAAAAAATTGGTAAATTCGCTCCTTAAATATTCTAAGTTTTGACCCTTTTACAATTGAGTCACCAAAACAGTTTTGAAAACTTTACATTTTAGTCACCAAACCAAAATGTCATTTAATTCGAACTTATTTCGTTAAATTGAGTTTACCAGAACCCCTTTAAATAACAATTAAATATTTTCCATCATTTTCCATATTTTATTTCATGTTAAAAATATTTATTATGAATTAATTCTTGAAACTAGTTCGAACTGCCAAATTCAATTCACATGAACCGTCTAATCTATCTAGCTAACTTCTAGGCCCAAATTCAGAGTGTTACACCCAGACTGCAAAGGATGGTTTTCAACTTGATGAACAAGTTTTGGGGTGCTTGGCGTAGGCCATAAAAAGGCCTTTTGAGCTTGCATACCAGTGGTTGTCCTTCAGGCATAGTCTTGACAAAACCGGCAGGTTAATGCATGAAGACATCCTCAAGTAAATCACCTTTTAAAAAGGTGTTATTCACATCAACTTGATTAATCTTCCAACGGTAAGTAATAGCCAAAGACAATAGAATATTCACAATGAAAAATCGTACCACTGGACTAAAGGTGTCCAAGAAATCATAACAAAAAATTTAAGTAAATTCTTCGGCCACTAAGCGGGCCTTATGCCTATTAACACTTCCATCAGCATTGTATTTGATATTGAACAACTACTTAAACTCTATGGCCTTCTTACCAGTAGGTATAGGAACCAATTCCCAAGTTTGGCTATCAAAGAGTGCATTATATTCAGCCATGACTGCAGGTGCCCAGTCAGAATGTATCGATGCTTCATGAATAGAAGTAGGTTTGTCACTACACTGAACATGATAAACCTTTGGCTTAAATATACTAGCCTTGCTTTGAGTAACCATAGCATGCCTATTGAATAAAGATGAATCAGTGGGCTAAGGCATAGTAGGACAGAACTGCATATTAGTCTGTTCAAGAGAACCAAACCTAGTGGATCTAAAAGCCACAATATGCGATAAATCATCATGGGCTGTGTGTGAGACCCCCACATCAAGATCAGTTGGACACCAAAGAGTAGCTGCAGCTGAAGCACCAGGCGAATCTTCTTGTTGATAGTCATCAAGAATAATGTCAGTAGGTGCATCTGAAGTGTCTGCGGAAGAGTTGTCTCTAACAATTTTATCAGGATCCATAAGAGTAGAATCCTCAATATCTAGAATCCCAACCTTATGTGAAGAATGAGCTGGACTTTGTACAGGTGCTGGGACTTCTGTCCTATGAGGGACTTGATCATGATGTACAGGCAAAGATGTAGAAGTAGCAATATGCTTACATGTTAAAGAAGATACATTAGATAACCAAGGAAAAACAGATTCATTGAAAGTCACATTTTGAGATACGTAAATGTGGCGTTGATCATCAAGGCACTGATAATCATTGTGTTTGGGGGAATATCCAAGGAACAAGCAAGGCTTAGAACGAAAATCAAGCTTGTGTTTATTGAAGGAACAAAGATGAGGGTAGCATTAACATCCAAAAACCTTGAGAAACTTGTAGTCCGGTACTCTTCCAGTTATATTTTGAAAGGGTGACAATTTGTTAAGAGTTTTGGAAGGCAATCGATTGATAAGATAGACAACACCCAATACAGCACGGGCCCAAAACTTGATTGATAAAAACAACCAGCAATTACGAGTATACTTATCAACAAAGGAAATATATTATTGATAGCCATTGGATAATACAGGAGCAGGACCTCAGAGATCCACTTCAACTAATTCAAAAGGTTTGTTATACACTGTATCAAAAATCTATAGGGTAACGTATGACTTTTTCCTAGTTGGCAAGCTTTACATAGGTGATGTTTATCAACAACAACCCCTTTATTTAAAACTTTACTAAGCGCATCAAATGAGGGATGACCTAAACGCTGATGCCAAAACCAGAATTCACCAAAAGAAGAAGATGCAGTCATAGATGTTATTATTGAATTGATAGATGATCAACTAGAAAAATTGTAAAGACCACCAACTTGTGTCCCTTTGAGAAGAAGAACACATATTTGTTCATCCTTAACACAACAGTAACCAGCATGAAATTCAATAAATACAAAATTATCTAGAGTAAATTTAGAGATAGATAATAAATTCTTTGCAATCTGAGAAACATGCAATAAATTTGAGAGAAAAATATCACGAGAGGATGTATGCAAAGCAGACTGACCAATATGAAAGATGAATCATCCCCTAAATGTACCTTACCCTTACCAGAATAAGGATTGAGGGTGGTAAGAGCAGATGCGTTGTTGGTCACATGATGTGTTGTGTAACACCCTCGACCCGAGTGTCAAATTTAGGCCGCAAGCCCAAACTATAACCATAAAATTTTCAACCTAATTTAGCCTAAACCACATCCTTTTCATAAAAACCCATTAAGTTCAAATATTTCAAGGTAGAATAATAATTAAAACGTTACATGAGGAGCTCCATTTAAAATACATATTTAAAAGCATTTGACATTTAAGTTAAAATCCAAAATATGAGTTACAATACAATCATAGGGTTCAACGAATACATAGCCTAATATAATCTAAGTATTGTACTCGGACACAAGTTGATGCTGAAATACTACTCCGATGATTCTAAAATGCAATAAATAGGCTTAGATAATTAATTGGATAATTAAAGTTTAAAACAAATTTGACGTAACTAACTTTTCTCCAAAAGATTTTCTCTCCAGCCAAACACTTTTTTCTTCTTCAAAATCTTCAGGTAATATCTTATTTTAATAAATCTTTTGATTTCAAGTGGTTTTATAATGATTTCCCTATCAAATCTTATTGTTTTCTCATTGTTTTCTTGTGCAAATGTGTTTTGGTACTATAAAAAGGTTTAAATTATGGATTTGGGGGTTTAGTTAAAGCCTAGCAAGCTTAACTAAGCTCCAAAGTAAGTTTTTTCCTATTTTTGCCTTTTTAATACCGGTTTGATATAAGACTTATTTTACGTGATTTGATTTCAAGCATGGTTAGTTACCTACTGTTTTATACATGATTTTCCATGAGAAATATAATGTAAATGATGTTATACATGAATGCCTATGAGGTTTGACAATTGATTTTGATACACTTGTTTTAACAATTTGATTTCTCACTATTATATGCATGATTTGAGCATGGTTTAATGCTAGAAAATGGTTATACAACGATGATGATACATTTGGAAGTAATGCATGTTTTGATAATTTTTTGAACATTGATAAATGCATGGTTGATTGCATTGGATAAATGGCTTTGATTGATACAAAGTTAATGTTAAGGAAATAAATTATATTGGCAAGTGATATGGTTTAAAATGTTATCGAATATAGTTGGCCGGCCATAGGATTGATAGTGCACTATAAAAAGTCACTTTGGATGTTGAGGAATTTTGATTCGGAGTACCAAAAACTTCATCCGAGTACTATAACAGTTGAGGGGTTTTAATCTATGTACCGAAGACTCCCTTTAGTGGATTATACATCTAGCCAATGAGTACTGTTAAGGGGTTTATGTGTACCAAAAACTCCTGTTGGTGGACCTTGATATGTCGGTAGATTGTATGTTAAGTGTTGGGTGAACACTTGTTGAATCCGTGTATCCGATGTTATAATTTGTAAAGTAGAACTTGGGTAGTGATCATTTGTAAGCTAATATAATTGATGATGTATCATGAGATGGATTGTGTGGTATAATGTTGGGTTAAACATGTTTTACTCTTTAAGCCTTGCATTGGTAGTATGCATGTGAAAGCTTAAATTGAGGATAGCAAATGAGATATTGTTGTTAATCCATGATACATGTTGCATATGGTTTAATGTGAATGTTTTGGAAATGTTAAGTGCATGGTTTGATAAGGCATGATGTTGAAATGATGATTAAAAGATGTTTTTGAAACTGGTTTTTCAAAAAGATTGTTAAATGGTTATAAATGCATTGATTGTGTTTTATTTTAGAGCATTCCTCACTAAGCCTAGTGTGCTTACGCTCTATTTTACCATCAATGCAGAGAATTAAAGGTTGGAGGCAGCGAGCAAGAGAATGGAAATCCAAAGACTTGTGTTTGCGAAAGTATGACTCCGATAAAGACTTGTAGTAATAAAGGCAATACGGTCTTTTGTTGTTTGGGAGGGTTGTTTGTTAGACTCCATGTTTGCACAAGTTTTATATGTTGGTTTGGACTTGTAAGAGGTTTAATGTACTTGAGATGTAGATGGATTTATGTTTTGGATGTTAATTAGGGAGCGTGCCTATAAACTTTATGGATGATTGGGCTAGACTTGTTAGGATTGCTTGAAATGCTGATATATTGTGTCAAGCATGCTTTTGATGTTATATGATGTTTAGAAGATGTTTAAAGTTGATTAGAGTAAGCCAAAGAGTCATATGTTAGACCTAGAGGTTATTATAGGCCTTTGCGTACAGGTACGAGTACCTAAGGATCGGTACGCGGGGTTTGAGAAGGTTCAAATCATCAAAGTATAACAAAGGGTATCGGTACGCCTAGCCATCGTATCGGTACGCCTTGAGGAAATTTTGCACTAGTGTCGGTATACAGGTTTGAGTACCAGTACGATTCTTTTATTTTTAAAGAGTTATACCGATACGCAAGGTACCGTATCGGTACGCGAATTGGTCACTAGAATTTCGAGTTTTGAGAAATCACATAAGGGATCGGTACAGGGTCAAGACCATATCGGTACGAGTGGGTAAACACATCGTATCAATACAGTGGTTCGTGTATCTGTACGTGTAGCTATTATAGTCGTTAGGCAGTATCGGTACGGGCTTTCTCGTAGCGATACGCCTTGTTGTTTTTGTGTGTTGAAGTTTGGAAATTATGTATTTTGGTCCCTGAATGTTATGTATGCAATTGAATGATTTCAGATGACTGTTTTGAGCTGGATTTTAACATGTGAGCATGAAATTGGACTAATGAAGTTTTGGTAAACTTGATTTTAATTAAAGCCTTGTAATTTGTGGAAATTACATTTTAGTCCCTAATGTGCACGTTTGAGCAATTGAACCCTGTTTCAAAACCTGATTTTGATGTAACGTTTTCGTCGAAGCATGTTCACCATAGGAATTAAATCGATGCATTTAGATTAGATAAAAGGAAAATTGGACTCAGTTTAGGTTATTAGCACGAGTTTGCTTCGGCAAACCTAATGTGATCATTTTAGTTCGGTTTTGGCTAGGCCGGGATAAGGGGATTACAGTAAATCACCTCTCATACCCCAAAACCTAAAGTTAAAACCCTAAAATAAACCTACAAGTTATGGGAAATGGTTTAAGTGATTTCCTACCATTTTAAGCCATATTAACACCAATCGTAGAATTAACCATTAGAGAGGTCTCAAGCATTCAAGCCACTAAAATGTCAACCAAATAGCAAGGCGATCAAATTTAGAATTTCCGGGAATACAAAGGAGTTAGTAATGTACTAACATTGATTTAAAAGTCAGAAACGAAGCTGCAAGCCAACCCTTCAAGCTTTCTCCTTTCCTTGCTCATTGGAGGAGTTTCCAACCTCTTTCACTGCAAGAAATTATTGTAAAACGAGTTACAACGTTGCTGGAAACTTATGATATAAAAAGAATTCTACAAGAAGAAACAGAGTCAAATTGTCCATTCTTGTTTTTCCTCTTCAACCTCCCACTAAACACCCATTTTCTAACCTCAACCAAAACTCACCATTCTTACCTTGATAGATAGATCCTTGGACGTAGAAAACTTATCTCAAACCTTAATTTCAAAATTTGGCTTCAATCTAACCAAGATTAAACCTTTGTCATGTAGAATGGTGAAAATAATAAGAAATAGTTAGGAAAAACAATGGGGGACATGGGTGATATCACATTTCTTCCCTTTTAGCAGAAATATAAATTCCATCAGCATTTTCTCTCTTAAAATAGAATATAAATTACCCTAATGCCCATCTACCTTCTTCTTTACTTATCCATAAGACCCAACTCAAGCCCAACATTAAGGGAACCTATGAAAACACCATATGAAACCTCATGCAGCCCAACCTCACAGCCCAACACACGAGGCCCACGGCTCGAGTTAAACTAAGCCTCAAATTTCTAAAATCTGGGTCGTTACATGTAGCACCAGAGTTAGGAAACCATGTGAAGGAACCAGATAGATCTGCAACAAGTGAGTTAACCTGAACTGCTTCGAGAGCTAGTTCAGCCTCAGGTGAATTAATAGTTGGAGAATAAATAAAATGATCGTATATGGTTTCTACATTACTAAGAGATAAGCACACAACATTAGCCTGAGTATCATATGGGGAGCATGTCTGCGGAGAGATAACACCCTTAAAGTTTTGGTCAAATCAATGCCAACAACGATCGACCATATGACCTATCTTGCCACAAAGTTTGCATTGAGGGCAAGATCGACCTTTGTAACGGCCACAATCATCTCGCTGATAAGCACAGACATGTTGATTGTTGACTGACTGGCTCGTATCATCAGAGTAACGAGTGTTATAAATGCTAATAAGCATACAAAGTGGATTAACCAAACACGACTCGACATCAACCAAGATGGACATAGTTCCATCAACAATATAGGGCTCACGACTGACTAAGATCACAACCACAAATGAATCATAATCTAGAGGTAATCTATTGAGGATAGTGGCAATCTGCTCAACAGATGACACTGGACTACCACAAGAAGCAAGCAAGTCATAAATCTCCTCGATTTGCATTGTATAGCCACACATCGAAAGATTCACTTTCTTAATTGACTGCAATCTATAGTGAAGATGCATTACCCTAGTGGTGGATAATTGAAAATAGAGTAGAGAAATCGTGCTCTAGATGGTCGCCGAGGGTTTCAGCTCTGACGAGTTGAGGTAAGATGTCAGGACTCACTATTGACAACAAACAAGAGGCAAGAGAGCTATTTTGTTTAATAAATCGAACATATACCAGATTAGGAATGCGCTTACTATTTTCACCGGGCATAAGCTTAGCCGGAAGAGAGATCGATTCATCAAGATAGCTTTCTAAGCCATGTCATCTCATCATCAGCGTAACCTACTATTTCTATAAGAGAAAATTGGTATCATCGAGGCAGATATTGATTCACTTGTTAGAGAACGACTGTTCAGTGAGATCATAACAAGCCAATGAGGAAGACATGGATGTAACAACTAGAAGTGCCATGAGAAAAAGAGAAACAAAAAAAAAAAAAAAAAAAATAAGAAAGAAAAATCAAGAACAGACTCCAGGATAAGACGTCTGAACATCTGATACCTTGTTAAGCAAACATGATAATAGTAATGAACTGTATATTCATGAAAATCCTATCTTTCAATACTTACAATATATATAGCAGCTTAGGGTTTCTAAAGAGAATACTAAAATAGTTTCCCGCCTAAAATTCTGTTATAACCGAGTACAATTTCCCTCTCAAAAGTTATTTTAACAACTCAACAATATGGTTAACTACTTAGCTGACTTGGAAGCCAGCTGTCACTCTAATACCTTTTTTCTTTTTTTCGGTTATGTTCCTCTGTTTTCCTCTGACATTCTCGATGGGTTTTGTTGTCCCCCGTCGTCACGGTTCAAGCTTGGACAGGGATGATCAATTCACTCTGTCGGCTCGAAACAAGGAAGATTGGATGGAGAGAACCGATGTTTGCAAGTCTTTTTCATCTGTGTCTTCATTTTTGTTGGTTCTGTTCTCCAGTCTTTGATTTTTGCAGGGTTGAGGGATGTCGGTGATGATGGTGGCTTTAGCAACTTCTCCTTTCGATGTTTTCTTTGCAAGTGGCCTTTGGTTCTCCTGTTGTGTTGGGTTCTCTTTTGAAGAGGTTTTTTCATTCGAATGGTGCCTCCTCCGCCGTCTTGGTCAGCCCGGCCCTTGAATTCCTCG
Source organism: Hibiscus mutabilis (assembly GCA_019671005.1). Taxonomy (NCBI): domain Eukaryota; kingdom Viridiplantae; phylum Streptophyta; class Magnoliopsida; order Malvales; family Malvaceae; genus Hibiscus; species Hibiscus mutabilis. The sequence continues at coordinate 62,052,000 of CM033719.1, forward strand.
TCGGTGTCACTGGTACCTGTCGTCAAGCTGTAGTATGCCCTTTGTGGGTGCTGAAATTTGATATTTTTCTCTCCTGGTGGTCACATAAACCTATTTTTCCTCCATTTGTTCGATCACGTGGCAATTCCTATCTTTGATTCTATGTTCCGGGCTTACCTGGTGTCCTGGTTTGTGTTATTTTCAGATGTTTTTCTCGACTTTCTATGCCATATTTGTATGAAGTTTCTCTTTTAATGAAGAATTTTCATATTTGATCAAAAAAATTCTAGAGCGTGTGAGAAAAAGAGTAATTTGAAAGATAATTATGTATGCTTAAAAGAAATGAAGATAAGATTGACTCATTGGTCTAGTGGTTAAAAATGTTTATATTGTCTCATCTTACATGAGTTCAAATCCTGACATAAGAATATAATATATCTATTTAATAAAAAAATTTATTATTATTTTTGTTTTAAGGTATAATTTAACTCCATTTTAGTTTAGAGTTAAATTTAACTAAACAATACATCAATTCGACAAAAATTATAAATGTTAAAAAATTAAATTTACCTTACTTTTCTAAACTTTGTTATCCTCACTTTCTGTATATTCTATATTTATAGCCGACAAGTTTTGAAGTCATATGATTATTTTGATAAAGATATAATAAAAATGTAGATTGATAAAAAAAACCCATAAATGCTAAGGGTTAAATTTATATAAATATGTTAAAATTTATAAAATTAACTCAGTAATAAATCAAAATTTATATGAAATATAAATATTTGAAACATAAACATTATAATATATATAACAGCAATATAAATATATTATAAATGATAAATTCAACTATTCGTAATAGGGACGGAGCCCGAATTTAGAGGGTAAAGCATAAAATTTAAGAGGTAGAGGGCGTTCTAATTTTTTAAAAAAGAAATAGAAAAATCAAATGTAAAATAATAAAATTTCTCCTGCCCCTCCCATTAGCTAAGTACCTTCGTCCCTAATTAGTAATGAATCATTCTAGTCACTAAACTATAAACAATTACAATTATAACAATAAACTTTTCAAAAATCGACATTTTAGTCCCTTGGCTGTTAAATCTGAAACAACTGAATAATGTAGCTTTCCTTTTTTATTGACGAGGAAGACAAAATATTTTGTAGTCATCTTATTTGATGTGTTATTTTTTATTCATCTTATTCTCTAAGAGATTCCATTAGATTCTTTCTCATTTTCAAGCTGCCATCGAAATTGTCATTCTTTGACCACTCTAGACAATGTCGAAGATGTTCTTTGTCCTCAACCACTCTACTAATTTAGAGTGTTCCAAGGCTTTGATGAATTTAAGGTCCCAAACAATGAAAAATTTCGGTCTAAGAAAAATGAGACCCCGAAACTAGTCAAATGGGAAGGTCGCCAGCGAAATTTGGATGAAAAGAAGAATAAAGCTGTAGTTTATTTTTTGTCGAATTTGAATGAGTTTTGAGGGGAAATAATTTGAGAAAAAAGAAAGGGGAAATAATTTGAGAAAAAAGAAAGGGGAAAAAAGAAGAATAAAGGTGTAGTTTATTTTTTGTGGGTTTAGTTAGTTGGCAACTTGATAGTGACGAAAAGCAGAACCAATGTGGAGTCGCAACCTGTTCCACATGCACTTTAACTACAAACCAAGCCCATCGGTTCCCGAGTAGACATTTGAATTTCAATACTCCATTGGGAAACTCAACGCACTCTTTTTATCTCTATCCACAGTCCATCCCAATGCATGGTTATATAGAGAGGGAAACTGAAGATAGGTGTATTTTCTAAAATTTTAGGGTAAATTACATCAGTAGTCACCGAACTATAGTTTCTTTTCTATTTTGGTCACCAAATTATTTTTTGGCAAAAACATCACTAACGTTATGTTTCCTTCTTATTTTGGTCACCGAACTATTTTTTTTGGCAAAAACATCACTAACGTTATGTTTCCTTCTTATTTTGGTCACCGGCCGTTAAAAACTTAACGGTTTTGGTGACGTGGAATTTTATTTTATTTTTTAATTTTTTATGTCATTTCTTCTCTCTCCTCGTAAGCAATATATGTTATTTTATAATATTTTTATTCAAACTAATAGGATGATGACACGTATCACTGTCTATTAGTGGAATAAAAGGAATGAAAAATCAAGCCCTTATGCAGTCAGAGAGATGGTGTCACGTGTAACAGCCTAATAGGATGGTGACACGTGTAACTGCCTATTAGTCGAATCTCTCTGGCTGCATAAGGGGCTTGATTTTTTATTCCTTTTATTTCCACTGATAGACTGTGACACGTGTCACCATCCTGTTAGTTTGAATAAAAATATTATAAAATAACATATATTGCTTACGAGGAGAGAGAAAAAATGACATGAAAAATTAAAAAAATAAAATAAAATTTCACATCAGCAAAACCGTAATGTTTTTAACAGTTGGTGACCAAAATAGGAAGGAAACATAACGTTAGTGATGTTTTTGCCAAAAAATAGTTCGGTGACCAAAATAGGAAGAAAACATAACATTAGTGATGTTTTTGCCAAAAAAATAATTCGGTGACCAAAATAGAAAAAAAAACCATAGTTCGGTGATTACTGATATAGTTTACCCAAAATTTTAATTTCTTTATAATTTAAATATTTTTTATTAATAATTTTATTTTATATATTTTAAATTTTATAATTTCACAGCAATTACATTTATAATATAGTTTTTTTAATAATTAAAATGTCTTTATTTGATTTTGTGCATATCCCTGTCACCAATCACCTGCCGTCTTCTAGAAAATTAATACTACATATATATATAACTTTCCTTTCTACAAACTTAAACTTATTAGCCCTTGATATCAAGATCTATGCCGTCATCATTGATCGACGGCTGTTTTTCAGATCTGTGCTTGTAATCGGATAACATTCTATGGGACCCACTAAGTTAACATATAGAAACAATTAAGTAGATATGACAAACTTGACCCGAGACCCGAAAATCGAACCGATTTATCCAAACCGAGACCCGAAATCGACCCGAACACGATGACCAAAATTTGATCCGAAACCCGAAATAAACCAAACCAAATTTTAGTTGAACCAAAAATAGACCCGAACCGAATGGAACCGAACCGATTTCACCCGAACCGAAAGCAGCCCAAACCGAAGGGAACTCGAAATAAAAAATATATTAAAATAAATAAATAAATATAAGATTTGAATTGTCGCACAACACGTCAAAAAGCCAAATATACAAGCTATATAAAGTTATATATAGGGTGAAAAAACCTAACATGGGCTGAAAACCCGATTAAAACGATCGATCTCCTATTAACCCGAAATCAACCGAACCGAAAGTTAACCGAACCGAAAATCAACCGAACTAAAGTCTTGACCCGATACCCGAACCAAAATCACCATAGACCCGAACTAAAACCGAATCAGACCCGAATTTAAATCGAATATAGTCAGACCCGAAATAAACTAAAATGACCCGAACCGAATGACTCATTTGCTACATCTACACTTAAGGCACCGAATATCATCACAACCTTGTAAAAATTCAAAAAAAAAAAAAAAAGGAAAAGAAACAACATATGCATTCTAAAATCTGATCCTGAATTTGTTTATTCTTAATAAATTAAGTAATAAGCCCAATTAAATTTAAATAAAATAGTTTTATTTATTAGACCGTAATTAAAATGAAATAAAATTTGACTAATAAGTGTTAGGTGCATTGACAAATTACATTATACTTTGAAAATGAGGATGCAAGCTTGAATCTTAAAAACAATATTGTTAAGAGGGACAACTTCACACCCCGAACATAAATAATAAAATAAAATATGCATATTATAAAAAAATGAAAAAAATTTAAAAATATTTTATCGCATTCTCAAAATTCAATCCAATTTAAATCAATTAATTAAGTAATAAATCAAAAATATCCAATCCTTAATAAATTCTTACTCTTTATCTCTAATCCCAAACGGATACTGAGAATCCTCTCAGAAACGTAAAACCAGGGATTAAGAAAAATAAAAAATACAGTAATGCACGTGTCGAATTTTAAAACACGGTCCTTGTCTGTGTCTTTTTTCCCCTCTTTGTTTGTTCTTTCCTATAAAACCCGCCGCCTTCTATCTCCTCTTGTTTCGTTTTCCCCGATCTCTCTCGTCGTAAAACACGGTCTTCTCCGACGAAACATCGTCGTTTTAATCTCCCTCAAATCTAAACAGAAAAGAACGAACAGTTTTTTACCTTTTTTGTTGTAATTTAAATAATGACGGATGAAAATTCAGCTATGATTGAGCAAGTTCTAAGAGAATTAGAAAACGACAACCGAAGATCAAGAAACGGCGACGTTAATGAATGGAAAACTGTGTCGTATTCAAAACGGAATCGGAAACCTTCGAAGCCTCCTCCGCCGGGAAGTCTCTCCTTTGATCTTCACAATGGTGGCGTCTCCTCCGACATCTTTAGCTCGATCGAGAAGCATTCTGAGGATCGCCGTCGTCGAGCCGCCGAAGCTGTTGCGGCTTGTGAAGCAGAGGCGGCCGTCTCTTCTGCTGTCGCTATCGCTCTGAAGTTTGACGATGAAGATGATAGTGACACCGGTGCTGCGGGGGAGAACGGTGATGTAGAGATTAAAAAGGTGAAGCAGAAGAAGCCGAAAAAACCAAAGGTGACTGTGGCGGAAGCTGCTTCGAAGATCGACGCCGGTGATCTTAGCGCTTTCCTTATTGATATAACTGTGAGTAATAGTCATTTAAAAAAAAAACTTGAATTTTACATTTTTTGTATTCTAATTTTGACTGATCTGAATCTGATTCTTAAAAAATAAAAATTCAGAGCTCTTATGAGACGCAGCAAGATATACAATTAATGAGATTCGCAGATTACTTTGGAAGAGCATTTGCTTCGGTGAGTGCAGCGCAATTCCCTTGGTTAAAGATTTTCAAAGAATCTACCGTTTCGAAATTGGTTGATGTAAGTTTTTTTTCTTTAATATTTTGGATAAGTTAATGGTTTCGTCTAGTTATTGTCTGTTCAGTATGACATGCATAGACAGAACATTTGTTAGCTTAATTTTAGATTTGATATTTTTATTTTGTTTTGGATAGATTCCGCTTTCAAATGTTCCGGAAGATGTTTATAAGACATCGGTGGATTGGTTGAACCGGCGATCTTTGGATGCGCTGGTATCTTTTGTGTTATGGTCACTGGACACCATACTGGCTGACCTTGCTAGTCATCAAGGAACTACTAAGGGATCAAAGAAAGTCCCTCCGCAAGCACCATCAAAGTCTCTGGTAATTGTTGATATTATTTTTTATGTTCTCTTGGGAAATATTTGCACTGCATCTTTGAGATTGATCTAAAACGGAAAGACATGTTCTTAGTAGAAAAATAATGGAGGCGTGAATGTTTATGTACAAAGCATGAAATTTCCGGACTTGGGCGTTGCCTCTTTTATGCTAGTAACCGGTCAAATTCCTACTTATGTTTCAATGTCTGATGCTAATAAACCTAAAATGAGATCTATTTTCCTGATGTTACTTTCATTTATCTTTTTTGTTTTAGGCTATCATTGATGAACTAGACGGAAGACATTGAAATATGGATCATGCATTAAATAATTTTCTTTTCTAAGTGCATATTTGTATTTGAAGTATCAGCAATGGCCCAACCAAAATAAAGTTGATGGGCAATTTATTATGTAATCAGATTAAAGTATGATCCGGTCATGCGAATCCGAAAAGGAATCAACTTCAGATAGAAATTGAGAGACATCATTTGATATACTATATTGGTCTTCTCCTAATCTTTGTATATCGTCACATATTGCACGCATTCCATTGTTGCTACTAGCTGTATAAAGGATTGGTTAGTTATTTGGTAGGGTTGACTGCAAACTTTCTTTCTTTGAAATTGAGGTGAGGTCTCATGACCAAGAATCTCCCCTAATGTCCTAAGGGACCTGTTTCTTTCTGAAATGTGTGTAATTTGGTACTCTTCAGCACGTTTCTATTTAAGTTCTGCTTAACTGATTTCAATTCAAAGCCTATCTCTGAATGCTAATCTGCTTTGTCTGAACACTGTTATATAGTCTTCTACTGATTAATGTTAGCAGCTGTTCGGAGACGCAATTTCTGCTTAATTAACTAATCTGGAATTGCAGGTTGCTATGTTTCTGGTTTTATCAATGGCACTGAGAAGAAAGCCTGATGTTTTGATCAGTTTGGCACCAACATTGAGAGAAGATCCGAAATATCAGGGACAGTATAAACTGCCTATCACTGTGTGGATGATTGCTCAGGTCGCCATTGACAACCATAATAGTATTATGTTTCTCCATGTACAAATAACTCCTTAGGGTATGAATTTCAACTGTGTATTTGGTCTGTTTTCGCAGGCCACCCAAGGAGATATAGCTGTGGGGCTGTACATGTGGGTACATGTCCTATTGCCTACGCTGACTGGCAAGTCAAGTTGTAATCCTCAGTCTAGAGACTTGATTTTGCAGCTGGTAGAGAGGTGTGCCATTTTCTTTTGATAAATTTAATGCATTTTTAAATCTTTGGGCTTTGGCATTTGAGAAATATCTTTACATGTTAAATCTATAGGCCTATAGGAAGCTTTCTTTATGCCAACACTTCCCTTTTTCCTCCAATTCTTTTGATCATACTTGTTTTATCTGTTGCCGTCAGAATAATTTCCTCCCCAAAAGCTCGTTCTATTTTAGTTAATGGTGCTGTCAGAAAGGGAGATCGACTGGTGCCACCTTCTGCTCTTGATATTTTGATGAGAATAACCTTTCCAGCACCCTCAGCTCGAGTTAAGGTAGGTTCTGTTTTCGTGACTTCTTTTGATTCCATCCTAGGCTTTCCAGAAGTCCTGAGATCTGATTCATTTCTAATCTATTAATAACTTAGGCAACTGAGAGGTTTGAAGCTATTTATCCTACCCTGAAGGAGGTTGCCCTTGCTGGTTCTCCAGGAAGCAAAGCAATGAAACAAGTTGCGCAGCAGATACTGAACTATGCTGTAAAAGCCGCCGGAGAAGGTAAAATAAAATGGCATCATAAACCAACCTGAATTAAGTGGTGCAGGAAATGGCCTTGATCGATTCCTACTGTATTTGATTTTTGGTTTTGCAGGTGTTCCAGAATTATCAAAGGAAGCAAGTGATATTTTTATTTGGTGTTTAACTCAAAATCCCGAGTGTTATAAGCAATGGGTGAGCAATTTCTGATCTATTTGAATTTGAAGATTTTCATCCACTTACAATTTTATTTTGCCGTTCACTCCCCGAATCTGACTGTATTTTCTTTCATTGGTCTCTACTATTGTTATAAGATTCCTTGGATTTTTCCTATATCTTTTGAAACAGGATGTGCTTTATCTCGATAATCTTGGAGCAAGTGTTACCGTTTTGAGAAAGCTTGCGAATGAATGGAAGGAACATTCTGTGAAACATTCTGCAGTTGATTCGTTGAGGGACACTTTAAAAAGTTTCAGGCTGAAGGCAAGGCATTCTCATAAATTGTGGTTTTCGAATACCAACTGCATTTTGTTTCTGCTCCATACTCTTACATTCTTTTATGGTTTTCAACAAATTGGAATTGAGACTTAATCAACACCTAACTTGTTCCATTTGGTTCATAAACAGAACGAGAAAGCAGAAGTCGATGACGATGCATCATTGAAGGAGGCAGACAAGTACTGCAAGTTGATTTTGGGTCGTTTATCACAAGGACATGGATGCTTGAAAGGTGTGGTATTCGCCTCTATTGCGCTAGTCGCTGGCCTCGCTGTCATGTCCCAAAATGTCCAACCTTTGAGCTTAGATAAGCTGTCTGCAATCTTCAATCTATCTTAGGCATGAGTTTCTCCTGGACTAAGGTACACCAGCAATAGGTTTAAATATATTCACAACAGGACACATCTTGAGATATATAGGCAGAGGTTTCAGTGTTTTAATATTTAGTTACCGACTTTTTCCCTGTTTCTTTTAAACCGAGAGTTAAAGATCAGACTCGACTTCCGAAATGTGTGTCGATAACCTAGTATTGATGTGTCTGGGTTGCGATGTTTTTAACTTAAAGTTGTTTGGTTTTATTTTCTGGTTAACTTGTGGACATTCAAAAGCTTTACACGTTACTATTCAATATGCTTCGTTATAACTACATACAATCAGTAATAACATTTAACATTTTCAACCAAAACTCCTAATTACCATAAAAAGTTTTATTCACAACAGCGCGAGCTTTGCACAAAGCCATCAACGGGTGAGCTCTAGGCATGGTGCCTCCCGTTCCTTCAACCATATCGATTTCCTCGCCATCGATCCTTTCCCACTCAAAGCGTTGAATCAATGCTCCCAGGGTTAATCCCACCACTCGTTGAGCCAGCCCTTCTCCTGGACATGCCCTCCTTCCTAACCCAAATGACATTAGTTTGTGAGATTGAGAATCACCATTTCCCCCTAATTCTTCGCCATTCTCAAACCTCTCTGGCTTGAAACTTGTCGGATCCTCCCATGATTTCGGATCCCTATGAATGGACCATGCGTTCACCAACACGATCGCTCCACGTGGCACGTTGTATCCACCTATAGTGCGATCACTGGATGGCATGTGTGGGATCAGAAGAGGGGCTGCAGGGTGTAATCTAAGTGTCTCAAGTACAATACTTTGAAGATACTTCAATTTGGGAACATCTGATTCATCCATCAGATTTTCTTCCCCTATTTCACTGTCTATTTCAGCTTTAGCCCTCCTCAATACTTCTGGGTGGTTCAGCAAATTGGACATTGCCCATTCTAAGGTCACTGCTGATGTATCAGTTCCTGCAAATATTATCACCTGCATACAACCGATATAGAAAATCCTACATTAACATGGTTTTCGATTACCGGAACGCTGGAGCTTGAAGAAAGAAGATTTCAACTAACCAGTATGAGCCCTTTGATGATTTCATCAGTATAGTAATGAGGATCAGATTGTTGCAGGTTAAGAAGGTGATCGATCATACTAGCAGTGTTATTATTTTCCATCTTCTTATACCGGTGCTGGTCGATCAACTTCTGCATCAATCGGTCCAACTTTTCCCCTACCTTCTTCACCTTCTTTTCGTACCCTCCGAGCCAGTTCAACAGAGGCAGGAAATCGGCAAGATTCCCAGATCCGCTATAGCTAAACGCCTCTGCTATGAGTTCCCTTACTTCATCTCCGTAGTACCTCTTCCCCGCAACCATCCTCATCTTGTTTAACGTCAAGCCACTAAGCATGGACTTCAACTCCACTCTCGCAAACCCTTGTCGCGAATCGCGCGACAGTTTCACCAACAACCATCGGACCTCGTCTTTCCGAACACTTTCAAAGGCGTTGAGGCGACTTGAAGAGAAGATCTCGATGGCTCCGATACGACGTAAGTTGCGCCAATGATCACCGTAAGACGCGGTGGTTATAGTGGTGTAGTTGTAGCCCAAGTACTTCCCCGCGATCAGCTTGGGACGATTAGCTAAAACTAAATCGTTGACGGTGAAGCATTCTTGGGCTATTGTTGAAGACGATACCACCACCAGAAGGCGGGAGCCAAGCCGGAGGTAGAAGACTGGACCGTATGTATGAGAGAGATGGTGGTAGTAGCGGTGGACGGGAGGTTTGATTGAGGTGGAGGTGGCCGAGTATGGGGAGTGAAAGCGGGGATGGAGGGAGGTTTTTGGATCGAAACAAGTAGTGTAAACAAATGATAAGGAAGATGAATGAAAGAGAGGAGTAGATAATAGTTGTTTCTTCCATTTGAGCGTTTATTAACTTCAAGGGTAGAGGAATGTGTTCGTTTATGAATAGAGAGGGGAGTATGAGTTTTATCCCGGAAATAATGCCTTCAAAATGTCAATGGTGGACTGGTCACAGCCTTTTCACGTTATCTTTAAAGAATTAGTATATTTCATTTGAATGAAGCATTGCGGGGCCTCCGGTAGGAGACTTTCGTATATAATTAATTGCATTCTTACGAATCAAACTTTATGCAGCATCACTTATGAGTTTGGTTTGGATCAAGTGGTAAGCAGTTTGGTATCACTTAAGTAAATTTTAAGTTTGTAGTCCTGTGGTTTGTGTGCAGAAAATCTTTATTAGAAGATTTACCTATCAAAGTTAAATATGTGACTCGAGTTAATTTGAATTAATTAAAACAAAATCTCAAAAAATTTGAAGAGAAACAAAAAAGTTATATGCAGTATCAAATCAATAAAATATCTAAACACATATTGGTGCAGTTGCCCCAATTGGAAATGTTGACTCCAATCGGTGGAACCATTCAAAACAGGGATGACGCATGGTTATTTGGATTTTATAAATGCGTAAGCGCAGCCAATATCCTTCAAGCTGAGCCATGGGTTTATATGAAGAATTGCAACTTGCATGGTCGTATCTCTTATGACTTTGAGTATCTTCGTGTATGAACCGATAGTTTCCAAATTATGGAATTAATTCAAGATCTCTGGGCTGGTCAGGGCGGTTTGAAAATTTTTGGGTCATGTATAATTTATTAAGATGGAGCTTTTAACAGTGGCGAGACTTGAGGTAAGAGTTTGAGGAGGTTAATTTAATTTTTTTAAAAAAATTGGAGGTTTAAACTAAATTTTTAAAAATTTTGAGGGTTTAACTAAAATTTTTAACAATTTTGAGTGATTTAGTAAGAATTTTTAAAAATTATGAGAGGGGATTTACTTAAAAATATTTAAAATCTTGAAGTTTAATAGTAGCATGAGTTTTTAAGTCTAGAGAGGGTCAAATAAAAACTAATTAAAAACCCAAGGGCTATTTGATAATTTTTTAAATTTTAGGGGGGTCGTGGCCCCACTAGTCATGCTTATTTTCCCCCCTGGCCCTTAACTTATAATCAGTAAAAGATATAAGTTTTATTTTAAATTATTTTAATAAAAAATATTATTAGATTATCCTCTTGAGCAATAAAAAATTAACTTATAAATATTTAAAAATTAAACATTTTCACTTAAAAATGTCATTCTTTTTCGTATGTTTTAAGTTTTAGATTATTTATTTATATATATAATTGTATATATAAATTTATATTTTTTACAAATATTTAATTTTGTTGAGTTGATTGAGCTCGAATTCCTTCAACCGAATTGCTTGCCAAGTGGTGGAGAAGTCGATTTTGGGTGTTGGAAGCAAAAATTGGAAAAATTGCACAAGGATTTTAGAGTGGTTCGGCTTTCTAACCAAAGCCTACATCCACTACCTTAGCTTTCCCACTAAATATTTCCCAAATTCACTATGAATTTCTCTCATTTTACAACGCTTAGGAGGTAACCTTTACAACCTAAACCCAATTACCAAGTCTAGCATCTAAAGCTTACAACCTAAGCTTTGGGAATCCTTACAACAAGAGAAATAAAGCAAACAAGAAATCCTCTCTACAAGGTAGATGTTTGCACTCTTTAAGCACTCACCCAAATCCTAATACACTTAGCATACATTAACAATTAAGCTCAACAAGTGTAGCCTATAAAAGAATGAGAATTAAGCACTAAGACTCTTTTACAATCATAATAGATATTGGCAATTTGATCATTAGTTGTTGTTGAAGCTTGAAGAGTCCTTTTATAGTCCAAATTGAGTTCTTAACCGTTGGGATTGAATTGGAGCCATTGGAGGCTTTATTTTCCGCAATAAATGCAGTTCTGTAGCTTTCCGTATTAATACGCGTGTACCCGTATCAGTACAGGTACTAACCGTTATGCACAATCTGGCTGCCCGTATCGAAACGCCTTGGGCCGTATCAGTACGCCTTGGTCAGTTTCAGTACGCTCTGCAATTCAAATAGCCGTCGAAAAATAGCCGTTGGGGTAGTTGAAATCTGGATCGATACGCGTACAAGCGTATCGAAACAATTCTACTCGTATCGGTACGGTCAAGCCTGTACCGGTACGGTTTTTTGGTTAAGGAAAATCACTGTAGCTTAAAACCCTTAGCCGTATCGAAACGGGTATACCGTATCGGTACGCCTGTGTTGAAAACAACATTTTGTCTACTTTAAAAACATTTAAAACATTTTCAAAACCTCTCAAAAACTTCTCAAACTTACTTTTAAGTTGTTTGAACTTAAAAACATTTTTGAAACCTTTTTAAATTAGTATAGAACTATTTTTCAATTATTATATCAAAACATAAATCCTAACAAATTTAATTTAGGTTATTTATTTTTTAACTACTCTATTTTAAAGCCTTATGCGATCGTTTGTACTGCATTTGTCTAGAACCCCACTGCATCTGATAGTAATTCTCTCTCGCTGGTACGTGCTATCTCCAAATTATAACAAAATGTTGAATTAATGAAGTTATATGGGTTCGTCGCGAAAGCAATGTAAGTGTTGATAGATTGATTAATTGGCGGTTCTCCGATAATTCCAAATGACCACCTTTGATGATCATTCAATTGATCTTACATATTATTGATCCGGCTTGTTAATTAATTGACCAGTAACTAATTTAAATTAATATTGGTTTGATTTGTAATTAATCGATTTAAAGCGATCAACTAATTGACTTAATATATTTTTATTTAATTTTTTCAAAGTATTCATTTAAATGGAAAAATCTAACATTTTCACTTCGCTATCACTATAAGATACTGATTGTTAAAATTTCTTGAATTTATTTTTCTATAATTATTTCACGAACCCTATGAAATTAGTTGTCACGTACACTTCTTTTCACTTAATGTGACAACCATTTTCTTTATAAAAATATAACTTCCTACATTGTTTTTGTTCTAAATTGATTGAATTATTTGAATATATACTTGAGACTTGAGAGAGTGTGATTTGTGAGAGTTGTGATTATTTATAGGGAGCAAACAAAATTTTAATATATAATTGTAAAGTGCGAAAGATATGACTTGAGAGGGTTGTGATTTGTGAAAAAAGAACTTTTTATGTGGAGGGACGGAGCCAAGATTTAAGGTTGGGGGCAAAACATAAATGTTTGAAAGTGAGGGGGCAAATTCATAAATAAATTAATTTAAAAAAAAAATTAAATAAAGAAACAAAGGTGAAAAAAAATTTCTCCGGGGTGAGGAGATATTGCCCCTCCCCACCCCTTAATAGTTCCGTCGATGCTTATGTGCATGCAACAATATATATTAAGGAAGCAAATGAATTTCTAAATTATTGACTAATAAATTTACAAATTGAATTTAACAAATAGGATAATATTGTGATTTGTGATACCTAAAATGACTTAACCTGAGGTCCATCTGAATTCGGTTAATCTCCAACCTGAAGTTTACCTGAAATCGATACTATTCGACCCAAATTTCATTCGAAACGATTTGATTTGATATGTAGTACACCCGAAACTAATATAACTCAACATGAACTTAATCCAAAACTGATGTAACTCGACCGGAATTGAATTTGAGTTAAGATCACCTAATGTTAACCCGGACCCAAGTCAACATGAATCTGACCGACCCAATTTGAGTCGAACAATTAACTTGAACCTCCTAACTCAAACCTTACCTAAAACCTATCCGAATATTCAATTTTACATCCCTACTCGTAATATTGCTGGTCCTCCTTATAATAGACTCGGTTCAATTCCATCTTAATTTCCTGGTCTAGCCCCCTTCAATAAAAAAAATCAATAAAATGTTGGCACGTTTTGAACAACTATTCAAATTACAGATAAAATCACTATTCTAAAATTCATTAAATACCAACCGGTTTTAAAATTCCACCAACAAAACAAACTCCAACGGAAAGATTTTTGGATAATCAAATTTTATTTTGAGTTATGTTGTGATATATAATATGTGTAAAGAAATAAGACAATCACTTCTTTTTAAACTATAAAATTTAAAAATTTAAAATTTTAACTCAACGAGTGATCTCCGTGAAAAAGAGGATAATGTTCATTCTGAAAGATTCGGGTTTGAACAACTTTGTCTGTAAGGTATAGGGACGGAGCTAGAATTTGGAGTTGAGGGCAAACTTAAATATTTAAAAAGTGAGGGGGCAAATGTGCAAATAATCCAATTTTCTTTTAAAAAAATTCTACACAATAAAGGTAAAAATTATTATTTTTTGAGTTGGGGGATGGGCCTCTCCCGGGACCCATGTCCCTCCTTCTGTAGTAAGGTATGTGCGCTTTCTCATAGTGTTAAAAAAGGAATGAACACATACTACCTTAATCACCTTAAGACTATTAAAAAAGTGAAGAATTAAAGAGTTAATATTAACGAACATATATTATCGTATAAACACACCAGGATATTTAAAAAAATAATGATTAAAAACAATTAATTATGAAATTAATATTTTTCGTCAATTTTACATAATTTTGATGAACATAATAACAAATTTAATCTTCAATGTTTTATATCCAGATAATATTTTATTTATCAAACATTATGTTTTATTTTAGGGTAAAATACACAAATGGTTACTAAACTATCCCTAAAATACAAAATAGTCACCAAACTTTCAAAAATTACATAATAGTCATTAAACTTTAGTTTTTTATTACAAAATAATCACTTTGTCGTTAACTGGGAGACGTGAAAGTTACGAAAATTTGTATATAATATATTAATCGTCAATATTTACGCATTCAATCAATTTAGATATCAATAATGAGGATTAAATTAGGAATAAATTGTTTATATGTGTCAATATGGAGAATTAAATGTTATATTATTTAAATTTTTGTAATTGTCATGTCACCCAATTAATGACAGTTAACGGCTCAGTACCATTTTATAACAAAAACTAAAGTTTAATGCCCATTATGTAACATTTGAAAGTTTGATGACCATTTTATATTTTTAGAGATAGTTTAGTGACCATTTGTATACTTTACCCTTTATTTTATTTCAACCTACCTGATATTTAATCATATACGATAAAGTAAATTACAAGCAAACATACTCAACAAAAGCATACGTTGCAATTACTTTTAGATTGGTTGTTAATAAATGTATACTTTCTAAATATTATTATTATTATTATCATTATTATTATTATTTTCCAACTTCGTGCATGGGTGCTCCTCGATCAACTTTTGCAGCAAGGTTTTTCACCTTCTTTTCGAACCCTCCAAACCAATTCATCGCAGGGAAGAAATCTGCAGGAGTTGCCGCTCCACCATTCCTGAACGTCTCCGCTATAAACTGTAGAAGCTTTGAATCATAGTGAAATGGTTCAACTATTTTGCATCCTTAATATGTTAAAATGATTAGGATTTGTATCGTATTTCTAATCCTGTTTTATTTGGGGGCATGCAATTGTAGATTGCAAGCCGAGGTGCAGTTTCTGATGCTCGGCAACTTCTGCACCTGGCGCTTACGGCAACAAGCAAGTCTGCCCTTGCTGACCAAAGGAAGAGTTCCCAAGTGCTCTTCACAAACTAGCCTCAATAATTTATTTATTTAAGGCTTAAAAGGGTAAGAAGCCATTCAACTTTTGAAAAAAAAAAATTAAACCCTTAATTTTTTTGTACCCATCGATAGTTTTTTTTTAGATATAACTGACACACGATACACTACAGTCCTATTATGTGCATTGATATTTTTTTCAAAAAAATATTTTTATAAGTTTATTTTTTAGAATTTTTAGAACTTTTAAAGAATTTTTTAAATATAAAAAATTCTAAAAATATCAAGTGGAAACAATATGACACGACACACTATACCAACGTATCTAAAAAATTGTAATGGTTAAAATTTGTTAAATAGCTTGATTAAATTTTTTGATTCAAGGGCTTAATTGGGTGCAAAAAAGTTCAAGAGCTTAATTAATTTTTTTCTTCAAAAGTTCATGGGCTTTTACACCCTTAAGTCATTTATTTATGAATTATTATCCCATGCATAAGCGGCGAAAAGTTTTTGTTTCCACAAGCGCCTTAATTTTAAGATTTATAGTTTAGGGGTTTTAGAGTTGAAGTTTAGAATTTAGGGTTTATGGTTAGAATTTAGGATATAAGGTTAGGGTTTAGTTTTTAGGGTAATATGGTTAGGAATTTAGGTTTTAACCTATAAACTTAAATTTTAACCTTGAACTTGAAATTCTATCAACAACCCCTAAATTCAAAACTACTATACTTAAAACCTTAAACGAAGTCCTTAAATCCTAAAATTAAGGCGTTTGTGTAAACAAAGTTTCCAAATTCTATGAGCCATTGTGTATGGAATAATTACCCTTTATTTATTATCAACATTTCTATTTGATATAGTAACGGTTTAATAAGAAAAAGGTTAAAAATATTTATATAATTATTATATTTTTTTGTTTAACCACCTATATTTAATCTATTGATAGTCTAATCTAGATCAGATACTTATAATGTAGAGGCTTGTTATGATCCTCTCAACCTAATTTACTCTTTTCTCAATTCCAAGATTTAAACCTCAAACTTTACTTAAAGATTTAGTACCTCATTCAACTAGACCAAGATTGTTCGTATAATTATTATATTTTTTAACATGCTGCATCTTATGATTCACTTATCATGTATGAATCAAAACTATTAGTATGTCTACAATCACTTGAATCTCAAGCCGTTTCTTTCATTCGACAAATCTGGTAAATACCAAATTATAGGAAAACTTTACCCAAAAAGATTAAATTTTGGTGCATAGGGAAAACCAGTGGCCAGAGATTTGCATGTTTATCCACAGTGGATAGGCATGTTTTCGTTTGGACCACCATAAGTTAAAGGAATTGACCCAAAGAAAGTTGAATGGAAAATAATAATGGCTGCTGCCTGCTGTTGCAACCCAAGTCCATAACACCCATGCTATGATAATTGTCCGAAAAAGACCAATGCAAATTTGTCTTCGTTTTAAGATCTCACAATAGTTGAAATCCTTGGCTCTTTCGGGGCCACAGTTTTGCTTGTGGTTCTCATTTCATTTCCCAATTCCCTTGCTCTCATTTAAAAACCACTTTGTCTTTCTCTCTTTGTTTCAAATTTCAATCTTTCTAGGTCAAGCAAGTCGGTTTGCTTTCAGCAGGTTGGTTTAATTTCTGTTACCTTCTTTGCACTCTTCGTTTTATTGTTTATGTTCAGCTAATTTTATTGCAGTTTTGGCTATTTTACACATTTTTTCTTACTGTTTTTTTTCTTCAATTTTTGATGACAATAGTTGATATCGAATGGTTAGATAATTGGAAACATTGTTTCTGATCTATTGATTGTTTCATTTTAAATCATTGGACTGTATCTTAATTCTTACTATATGACAAGAGAATCTCTTACCCTAGTGTTGGTATTCGTTTTCCAGATGATTTAATTTGACTATTTAAAGATAATTTTATGTAGCCCTAATTTAGATTTTTGTTTGCCTTAGCTTTGAGCTGCTGAAAGGGCGTTTCCGGGTGGGATTTTTTCATTGCTGTGTTGATTCCTTCCATGGCATTTACTTCTAGCAAGGTCCCAAGTGGCTCAGTTGTGACTAAAAATGTTGGTAACACTAGGCCACCTGGTAAAACCTATCCTATAAGTCCAGGGTTTGAGCGTCGGAGACTGAGAAATACACCTCTTTTGTTGGCAAAATTGAGTTTTCCGAATGAACGTTTGGGAAGCATATATGAAAAAACAGGTGGTTTCGCTGTCACACGAGGATCTTCCATGATATTCTTGTCTTCAAGAACTAGGAATTCTGAAACAGCGGAATCTGTTAAACCTTGTACTGATTGCCCTGATGCATCTGGGTAAGATTTTTTGGTTGCTTTAACATCATGATTCTTCAAGTAATATCTTGTTTTGTGCTTCTTGATACGGACCCATCCTGAACTTATTGTATGCATACTGTTGCGGTCAGTTCACAGATTGCAGAAGATGAAGTTGGTCATTCAGGCATGCCTGGGAGAAAAATACACTCAATTCAAGGATTGGCTGAAGCTTGTAGATACGCATGCAATGATGCAAAGTTTGTAAATGAAAGGGCCCGTAATGACATTGTTCTACTTTCTCGGTAATAATCAGCAATGCCATATTTATGTCAAAATAGTTTGCCATTATAATCAGATGCCGGTATAATTCTCGTGTTCAGTATTACATTCAAATGTTGAAATGTTCTATATTCTTAGCAACTTTTATTTCAGTGCTAATGCAAACTTCGCAAAACCCCTGAACTTGATCTATTTCAGTCCATGAAAACTGTTACAGTTCTATTTAGTTGGTTAAAATTATTGGTATTCACATCTTGTTGAGTATCATTTCATGTTTCACATACCCTTTTTTATTATGTATACTCTAGTTTACTGTTTTTCTATTTTCCTGTTTTCTTCAGTGGAATAATGAGGTTGGACGCCCGTGCTCGTCAGGATGTTGCTATTCTAGGGTCAGGATTTCTTAAACTCGATGGTATGCTCTTAATGCAGTAATTTCATAAATTATTTAAGAGTTATCAATATCTTTTACAATGGGAAACAAGACTGCAATGAGGCAGTGTGTGAAATGAATTTAGTTTGTAAACATTGTTTTTCAACATAATGTTTCGTTTTGAATTTATGCTATGCAGCTAGGGCAAGAGAAGATACGGTAAAGATCGATCAAGGTGTGAAAAAAAAGGCTGAACGTCTTCATCATATTGCCACTGTATGTGTATTTAATTAGTAGGTTCTTTTTCTAGGAAGGTATAATGGATTTAATGTCATAAAGAACAATTTTATCTTTCAGATCTTGAAAAACAAGGCACAATCTAGATTGAAAACTGCAGCTGATAAACATTGGAGTGATGGTGCATTGGAGGTACTTATGCATTTTTTTAATTCTTTAATATTAGCTTATTAGTTGTTTATATTCAGTATCCCTTTGATTTCATTTCCATTTACTGAAAAGTTGAAGAGCTAAATGTCTGGTTACATCTCAGGAAGGCAAAACATTAAATAATTTGCATAAGTGTTTTGAATGTGTCTTGAGAATGTAGTCTGCTGGTTATGAGTAATAAAACATATGGGGTGCTGTCTTCCAGGCTGATCTGCGCCGTGCTGACTTCCGTGCTAAGCAGCGTGCGATGGAGGATGCCTTAATGGCTTTGGAGGTAAGGGACAGCTAATTTTTTTAATATTATGCTGATTATTTTGTTGGATCTTATAGGACTATATCTGAATCATAGTTATAGAATAGATGTAATATATGGTGCTGAATAACTTGGCCTTTTCTATGAAAAAATCCCATATTTTCGACGAACAAGGTAATCAATTCTGCATTTCTATGCGTCCATGGAGCATTTATGTTCTTTTGATTTTGTTGGTTTTGCAGTTTATGAAAAATATTCATGACATGATGGTGAGCAAGGTGTACAAATTGTAAGTTCCTTCCATATTGACAAGCTTCCGAATGAAGCCTCTAAATGTTGATGTAGCCTTAAAGTTTGACCCTTCTGTTTGCAATGTCTTATCCAGCCCTCTGCGATGGGAAAGTTCACTATCAGCTAACGACTTGATGCTTGAGAAAAACGGGAAGACTCTGGATTTCTTTAATGATGAAGTGTCTACCGATCGCATTAGTGCTATTCAGGTCCTTTGTGATTGCATTTATCCTACTGTTTCCTTTACCAGTGGCAACAAGAAGCATAACATTGAAACCATTTATGTTGACATTTGGGAGGCTTACTGGAGTATAGCATCTGCACTTTCCGAAGCTGACGGAATTGACTACACAGATCCCGAGGAGGTCCAAACCGAGCATTTGTATTCCTCATCTATGGATCCTTTTATCTAAGCAAAGCTTAATTGTCTGTTTATTAACTTGCTATTTCCTTTCTGGAGCAGCTCGAGTTGTTAATAACAACTCTTATAGATCTTGATGCAATGGATGGTAAGAGCAGTGTTTCACTGCTGGCAGAGTGTTCGAGTTCTCCCGATGTCGGTACAAGGTATGCTCTGTGGAGCTTGGCATTGATAAATCATCACCTTTCATATAGATATAGTGGGTGGTTTCTGTTTTGTATGTGGTGCAGACAAGCATTGGCTAATGCCCTGGCAGCAGCTCCATCCATGTGGACTCTCGGAAACGCAGGCATGGGCGCATTACAGGTAATTTTGCCAACTTTTAACCCTTATTCAAACAATGATTGGCATTTATCGGTTTGGATTCATCCGTGTAGAGGCTGGCGGAAGATGACAACCCTGCTATTGCTGCAGCAGCATCGAAAGCGATCTACGAACTAAAGAAACAATGGGAAATAGAGGAAGGGGATAGCTGGAGGTTCATGATGAATCTGAAGCCATCGGATAGCACAGATGGAGATGATGCAGATAAAAACTAAGGAGCAATATTAAAATGGAATTTATACTGTAGATATCGACACATAGGTTTTAACTATTTGCAGGAAAGCGATGAACTTATCTAACGGTTGATGTTAGATTTCATTACTTACTGGAAAATCTGTCGACTTAGCTTGCTTTATGCTAAGTAATGTAACATCAGACATTACTTTTTTTTCTTAATGAAGAATCTTATTAATTTGCTTTATTCCATTCTCTCTTTGACATCTGATTATCAGTAGAATCACTAACGAAATTATTGTAGAGTAAATAGTTAAAAATTGGTGAAAAATTGCTATGTAGTGGTCGAAAGTTTGAGACCGTCTTTATAAATGGATTAATTTTGTGTTAGATATAAAAGTTGTATTAGATAATAACATTTCTAAACATTACGGTTCAAATCAATTTTCGAATTACTCGTGATCTTATGGTTGGTGATGAGTAAAATCGTTTGATGAGAATTGAATCTCATAATGAACTCAGTTTCTCAGTTTGTAAATACTGGATGTTATCCATGTGGTATTCATACATTCAGGGTACTTGATTCTCGCTGTTACCAGAAAGCAATATCAAATGTTATAGTTCTTCCACCATGGGATTGAACACCTAACATGCTATAGTTCTTCCACTTGGATTGAAAATCCACACTCGCGTCGCTTTGTTCGGACTGAGTTCATATCAGTGTTTAAAAAGGCGCAGCTGAGGCGCTCCTAGACACTAAGGCGAGGCGAGAGTAAAGTGCCTAATTGGATCTAGGCGATTTCAATGAGGTGCAGAGGCGCCGAGGCGCAAAAAGGCGCGCTTGTTTAATTTTTCTTGATCTTTGTCTTTTTTTATTGTGTTTTACATACTAACTTGGGTCAAAGGTGGAGACCACACAAAAATAACATTAATTAAATGAAATTTAAATTAACTTAGTCGAGTTAATGTGTAATTTGAACTTAAAAGCATAACACACGATATATACAAACATTAATTAAATTGGATCGAATTTAAATTCAAATTAATTTGGTTGAGTTTTAAAACTTGAACTAAATTTAATTATTTTGATACAATAAAATGTTATTGTGTATTTGAGTTAATTTAAGTTTAAATTAATCTTGAATTGGCTTATTTCTATCATGATTTAATTTATGGATAATTATTTGATACACTGGTAGTTTCCACAAGCGTCTTAGTTTTAGGGTTTAAGGACTCGATTTAGGGTGTAGGGTTTAACTTTAATAGTTTAGAATTTAGTCATTGTGAATAGAATTTTGAGTTTATGGATAGAATTTAGTGTTTATAAGTTAAAACCTAAATTCTCAACATATTATCCTAAACCCTAACCTCTAAACCTAAATCTTAACTCTAGCTCCTAGATTTTAACCATTAAACCCTACACCCTAAATTAAGTCAATATACCCTAAAACTAAAGCCTTTGTGAAAATTAAAAGTTTTCACCGCTAGTGTTATGGATATAAATCATTAGTTTCAATCATATTATCATATATCTTTTTTAGAGTATTATATAACTAACTTTGTCTATTTACAGTATAAAATTTTTTATATTGCATGATAAAATGCAATATGCTTTTTGATTGGAAAGTTAAAGATAAATAAAATTAAGAGCATTGTTGAACTTATAATCCTTTTTAAAATACTAAATTTTCTTTCTTGCTTAGTACTCTACTTTATGTGCTTTTATACATTCTCCTTGATTGGTTCATGTTGAAGTTGAACATTCAAAGAATCTCATTATTCGTATCACCCAAAATTTTATTGAATGTAAAGAATTTTAAGTGATGCTTAATACATAAAATGCTGATGATGAATACTCTTTAGTGTCTACAATGTATGAACTGTTCTTTTTGCTTTACAACTGAAAAAAAACCTGTATATCTCTTATTTTTAAAAAGTGCGCCTTGCGCCTCGGCTATAAAACCCCTATCGCCTTAGTGCGCCTTTCACCCTTTTTAACACTTCACATGAAAATGAATTTTCGGTTAAATATAAATGTTCATGCCCTACATCTACTACTGCCGATGAAGCGGTATACGTTGTATCTCTGTTATCTCCGTTCAGATGGCCCATTGATTGCCTACCATCCTGGATGCTTTCGACCGGACCTTCTGTCTTGTTATTTTTATCTTGGACATCTCTGGATGCTTGTGATGACGAACCGTCTCCATAACTTTTGTCTAGTTACAATGGATGACAGAAGCTGATACCATCTTGAGATAGCTTGTGCTTCATTTCGTTTCTTCTCTTCAGCCGCTCTTCTCTCTTCTTCTTCAGCATAAGCCTAGAGGAAAGGGGAGTCCGGATGGATTTTCCAAGTTCAAGTAAGATTTGATAGGTCTATGTCTAATAATTTATCTCAACCATTAGGTTCAATGTAGTTACCTCTAATAATGCATCCTTGAACTCTGTACAGACCACAATTAAGATTTGATAGGTCTATGTCTAATAATTTATCTCAACCATTAGGTTCAATGTAGTTACCTCTAATATTGCATCCTTGAACTCTGTACAGACCACAATTCCATCAAAGACGGGAGTAGCATGACCATTTCTAAACTCAAAACCAACCATGGCAGGCGCATAATCAATTTCCAGCCTCTTGGCAACAGCAAATACCCTCGGCAACCTTAAGTGGACAGTCCCCGGCGGAAGGCACTTCTCAGACCATACCTCAACTTGACCGCGCTCATTCTAGAATCAAACATAGAGATTCAACGTCAGAAGAAAAAATTCGGAAAAACTAAAGAGGAAAACCAAAATGAATTTCTAAGACTAATGGTTATGTGGACTGGAAGGCCTTGAGTGTCCTATTCATTTTCAAATTAGTTTCAGATAGGATTTGCATCTTTAAACATTGAAATGAAAATTATGGAAAACTATTTGTTTTGCAGGAATATTTTCTTGCATAAAAAAACTGGTTTATTCAAATAAGCACTTCCATGGATTCTACAAGAAAGTAACAGAAATCACCTTTGGCACAATTCCATCAACAGCATGAGGGAGACGCAGTGGCTCCAGCTGCCACTTCCCTTAAAGTTCAATACCTTTGGAATCAATCTCATCACAGTCATCTTCTTCAGAAACTCGAGCTTTCTTTAGTTTTGCCGAACGCTTCAATATCTGAGGAAAATCAGTTGTGAGTTGTGATTTATTCAGATTAACTGAAATGAAAATTAATGCAGAAGCAAATACAACCATAGATTCAAACCTTAGCAGGAATCTCATTGCCTTCAATCTGCAGCCCTTCGCGCAGCCATCTTTCTCTTGTCTTGAGAGTTTGCACAGAGGTGCGAGGATTAACTGGATGACCAGAGCAGAAACCAAGAATAGGACCTTTAGGATGTAGAATCTGATACGTTGTAAGCCATCTTTAAAGTGCATACAATGCATGGTTTTTATAGGCCTGTTAAGTATGGACAAAAGTTAAAAAGAACATCTAGGCTAGCAACTTCTAAGAACTACATTGATTGGACCAACCAACCACTATACCTGCTGATTAGTAGGAAGGGGTTCAGTTAGTGTCCTAGTTTCGAGTTCCATATCTTCAAGAGAGCTCCTGGTGGCAACAGAGTCCTTTACAGAAGATTCAACTTTGATCTTACTACTGTACTCTTTGGAAGTTTCTTGACCTGACCTCTCAGGTAATATAACATTTTTCGAACAACTATCTTCACCTGAATATTCAGATGCTTTGACTTTCTCCTGCTCATCTGAGGCATTATTGTGGAGCTTTTTCAAATTAACTGTACCCCCAGTTGCTCCCGACTCTAACTGCCTCAAAGGTGCCAACACGGAATCCCACCACATTGAATTAACTCGTTTCGGGGCTATTTTGTGCCACTTCATGCAATACCTGTACTATAAATGTATTAGCAAATCCAGTCGGTAATAACATACAAAGTAAATGATATCCCTTTCAGGGCTAACTAACTGGGTGGTATGCAAAAGCATTTGAGAGCTTTTCTAATAAATATTAATCCCCAGTCTTATTTCGGCACAAATGTTTTCATAAATGTATAAATCTCCAAGACAATACATCTTAATTCAAAAATAGAGGTCCATTGAGGAGTTAACTTAATCCACCAAGAGCAGGAAATTAGTCAGAATGCCATTTGAACTAAAATAGATGAAAACTTCAAAAGTAGGCATTATAAGATATATATGTATATAACAATGCAAACAATTACCAAAATTCTCTCTTAGAGTGTCACATGCATCCCAATGTAAAAAACAAACGTGTAATCAGGAAGAAATCAAAACCCGCGGGTTACATCTTTAGCCCCACAGCCTGCAAAAGCAACTACATATCTCAATAATGCTTTGCATGAAGAGAAACAGAAAACTTGAAGAGGGGCAGAAAGCTTTCTGTTCTGTATTTCGAATGAATAAAATTTTACAAGGGTTACAGCCCTTTTATAGGCTTAGAGTAGGAATTAGAATACAATTAGGAGTCTTACCCACTTAAGACTTTTAATCCTACTTACATTATGATTACAACACGTTTAGGTAGTAGACTTTAACTAAAACTACTACTAACAATTAAATACCAAGTAAATAATCCTATTTACATCGGACTAACTTACACTCCCCCTCAAGCAGGAGAATATACATTGTATAATCCCAGCTTGAATTTGAATTTCTCGAAAAAGGCTTTTGGCAAAGCTTTTGTTAGCATGTCTGCTACTTGTTCTTCAGTAGGGACAGTTCAAAACTGCCACTTCACTTGTAAGTTTATCTGCGATGAAGTGTCTGTCAATTTCAACATGCTTTGTTCTGTCATGTTGAATAGGGTTCTTGGCAATCTGGATTGTAGACTGATTGTCACAGAACACTTCAAACTTTTCTTTTTCATTCACTCCCAACTCTTTTAGCAGTTTTACCAACCATATTCCTTCACACATTCCAAGAGCTAATGCTCTATATTCTGCCTCTGCACTGCTCCTCGAAACAACTATTTGTTTCTTGCTTTTCCAAGTGACCAAGTTTCCCCAAACAAAAGAACAATATCCACTGGTTGACCTTCTATATGTCAGCCCACTCGCCCAACTAGAGTCTGTAAAGATCTTCACTGTCTTGTCCCCTGTTTTATTGAACATCAAACCATGGCCTGGCGTCCCTTTGAGATACCCTAGAATCCTCTTTACAGCTTCCATATGTTCTTTAGTAGGATTAGTCATATGCTGGCTAACAATGTTAACTGGAAAAGCTATGTCAGGTCTAGTCAAGGATAAATAAATTAACTTTCCAACTAACCTTTGATACAACCCCTTGTCTGTTTTAGGACTTGAATCACCTTGGCTGAATTTCAAGCCTGCATCCATAGGTGTTTCGACTGGTTTGCAGCCTAGCATTCCAGTTTCAGTAAGTAAATCTAGAACATACTTTCTCTGGTTGATGACCAATCCTTTACTCGATCTGGCTACCTCTATGCCTAGGAAATATCTAAGTTTTCCTAGGTCTTTCATCTCAAATTCCTTGCTCAACAAATTTTTTCAGATGGTTTATTTCTTCCCCATCATCTCCTGTCAAAATTATATCATCCACATACACTATTAAGACAACTCTTTTGTTATTAGAAGTTACCTTAGAGAACAATGTATGGTTTGCCACGGACTACTGATAGCCATTCTCAAGAACAACCTTTGTGAATCTGTCAAACCATGCTCTAGGAGACTGTTTCAATCTATAGAGTGATTTTTCTAGTCGGCAAGCCTTCCTCCCATGATTTGCAAACTCTAAGCCTGGTGGAATTTTCATGTACACCTCATCTTCTAACTTTCCATTAAGAAAGACATTCTTAATATCTAGTTGGTGTAGTTTCCAGTCACTGTTCACAACCAGGCTCATTAACACTCTGACAGTGTTTAATTTGGCTACTGGAGCAAAGGTTTCCTTGTAGTCAATCCCATAAGTATGCGTGAAGCCTTTGGCCACCAGCCTAGCTTTGTACCTGTGCACACTCCCATCGGCATTGTATTTAATGGCAAAGACCCACTTGCAACCCACAGGTTTCTTTCCTTGTGGAAGATCAACAACATTCCATGTTCCATTCTTTTCCAGTGCTTCAACCTCCTCTTCAACAACCCTCTTCCACTAAGGATTCTGTAATGCCTCCTCAATAATGGTAGGTATTTGCTCTTCATCTAAACAAGCTGTAAAAGCCTTAAAAGATGACATTAAATTACTACCAGCATATTTTTGAATAGGGTGTTTCGTACACTCTCTAACCCCTTTTTGTTTTAGCAATAGGCAGATACTCAAACTCAAGCAAGTGGGAAGGAATTTCAGTTTCTTCACTGGCAGCTGGACTCAAGTGCAATTCTCGGCAAGTGTCAGATTGCAAGATGGTCTCTGGGATCGACTTTTTCCTTTTGGTATAAACATGTAGTTCTTTAGGAGGATTAAGTGTAGGATTAGATGAGGTGTAAGGAGTTGTAGGAGTAATCTGTGGTGATGGAACTGTTTTTGTGATGATGGGTGGAGGAGCAGGGGATTTGAAAGAATTCAGAGGTTTCAAAGAATCAGTATTATCAAAAAATAAAGGTATTGAAGAAACTAAAGGATAAACCTGGTTTGGTTGAGGCTGGAACACATCCCAACTCTCCCCCTGAGTTGCAGCCTTCAAAAAATAGGGTACCTGCTAAAAAAATGTAACATCCACAGAAATAAAAAAATTTCGAGAAAGAGGGTGAAAACATTTGTAACCCTTCTTAAGTGAAGAATAACCAACTAAGACACAATTTAAGGATCTAGGGTCAAGTTTAGTTTTAGAGGGATCTATGTTTTGAACAAAGACTGTACAACCAAAGACTCTCAAAGGAAGGACAGAAGACATAGGTTTAAAGTGAGGAAAACTTTCCAAGAAAACATCCCTAGGTGTCCGAAATTTGAGAACTTTACTGGGCATCCTATTAATTAGATAGGTGGCAGCTAATAAAGCTTCACCCCACAAGTATTTAGGAACATTATTTGTAAACATGAGGGCCCTAATAACTTCTAACAAATGTCTGTTTTTCCTCTCTGCAACCCCATTTTGCTGTGGTGTATCTACACAAGATGTAATATGGACGATTCCATGTTTAGCAAAAAAAACTCCTAGGGACTTAGAAAAATACTCCTCCCATTGTCAGATTTTAGAATCTGAATTTTTGTACCAAATTGACTATGGACCATAGTGCAAAATCTTTCAAATATGGATGCAACCTCAGATTTGTCTTTGAGCAAGTAAGTCCAAGTGGTTCTGCTGTGATCATCTATAAAAGTAACAAACCACCTACCACCTGTCACATTCTTCACTTTAGAAGGACCCCAAACATCAATGTGGATCAAAGAAAAAGGTTGTGAGGATTTATAAAGAGATGGTAAATAAGAATATCTTGTTTGTTTAGCAAGAGGACATATATGACATTTGAATGAACTTGGATTTTTATTAACAAATAAATCAGGAAGCAATTTTGCAAGGTAATAAAAACTAGGATGGACTAACCTAAAATGCCATAACATTGCATCATCTGTTTGTCCTAAAGAAGTAAAACAAGAAAGTTGTTTAGAAAGGAAAGGTTTGGGATTGCTTTGAAGGACATAAATGCCACCTTGCAAGCTAGCACTGCCAATCTTCTTCCTCGAGTCCAGTGTCTACAAAAAACAAGTAGAATAATTAAAACTCAAGAAGCACTTTAAATCTTTGGAAAGCTTGCTAACAGAAAGCAAGCTGCAGGCAAGGTTAGGCACAAATAATACTCCCTCAAGTACCAAGTATTCATTAACAACAACAGAACCACTCCCTTTAATAGATGATAGAGAGCCATTAGCTGTCTTAATTGAGTTGTCAGAAACGATAGGTTTAAAAATGGAAAATAATTCCCTATTACCAGTCATGTGATATGAGGCTCCAAAGTCAATTATCCAGGGTGAAACAGCCTTGGTGGAGAGAAGTGCAGTAGGTAAAGAGTTGCTGGAGTTACCTGCTTCTTCTACTATGGCTAGATTCCCATCTCTAGTCCTGGCAAACCTGCCAAACATTCTTTGAAGCTCCTCCATTTGTTGCTTAAAAAAACCACTCAAACCACCACTTGTTGCTGCATTAGACTGTGATTCTCTAGGAGGTCTGGTGTTAGATGACTTCTAGTCAGCTAGTTTGCCATGGAGTTTCCAACATTGGTCCTTCAAGTTCCCCGTCTTTTTACAATAATCACACACAATTCTACCTTTTTTGGTTTTAACCGAAATTTGAGTGACAAGAGCAGAACCTTCTGTGGGAATAGGTTCAGGCATCATAAAGGATATTCTACTTTTTCCCTGCGTATGTCAGAAAACATCTTTCTAATTGATGGAAGAGGTTTGCTGCCCAGGATTCTGGATTTTCCGCATCCCACTCTCTATTGCTCTCAATGCCAAATAACTCTGAGACATTGTCACTGCTGGAATAGGTCTCCCTCGCATCATTCCAGATCTCACTTGCTGTGTTGTAGAGGAGAAAATTAGTCTCAACTTCAGGGCACATTGTATTGATTAGCCAGGACATTGTTTTCCCATTCTCGAGCCCATCTTTCAAAGTGTGGATCTGCAGCAGTAGGTTGTGGAATAGTCCCTGTGATATAGCTTAATTTTCCTCTGCCAATAAGGTAAAGTTTGACAGATTGTGACACATGAAGGTAGTTGTGGCCAACTAGTCGATGGCATGTCACAGCTGCACCAGAAACTTCTGAAAAATCTTCCAGTCCAGCAGAATTTTCTGCTGTAGATTGTTGCTCAATGAAAGTGGAAGAATTTTCTGCCATGAAGAATTTTGCTAAAGAGGATCGATTAGACTGATACCATGAAGAGAAACAAAAAAATAGAAGAGGGACAGAAAACTATGTTCTGTATTTCGAATGAATGAAATTTTACAAGGGTTACAGCACTTTTATAGGCTTAGAGTAGGAATTAGAATACAATTAGAAGTCCTACCTACTTAAGACTTTTAATCCTACTTACATTAGACTACTCCTACTTACATTATGATTACAACACGTTTAGGTAGTAGACTTTAACTAAAACTACTACTAACAATTAAATACTAAGTAAATAATCCTATTTACACCGGACTAACTTACATTGCATGCAGCAGCTGCTTCTACTTTCTGCTCTCCATCTATACTTGCATTCACAGCATCCACATGCACCCACTTCCCAGTCAAGTTCTCCCCATCACAGTACACTTCTGCCCAAAACAGTGGAGACCCTACTTTTCTTGATCCAAGTGCAGTAGAAAGTCTTTGGGAGCAAGAAGCAGGTTCTACTCTTTTGATCTTTTTCCATCTCTTTGTAGGCATAGATGTTTCTAATGAGTTATTATCATTTAATATTTTCACCTCTGATGACCCATGAATGTTTTCATGAGTTTCAGCACTAGTAGCAGAAATAGCCATTGCCAACTGCATCTCAAACTCAAGATCCCCTTTCCTCTTCAACCCCTGAGAATTCATAGGAACGGGTTGTCCAGATGTATCCGACTGCACCTGACAGATTGATTTTCCATCAGTCAATTCATCAATTGAAGTAGAACATCTGGATTGAGCGACATTGCCTGATGAGCAGCCACCCTTACTTCTTTGTGAACTCAAAGAATTTTCACCACAATCATCTTTCTCACTGCATGGGGATGATTTAACTGGAGATGCAGCAACAGAAGCTTCTTTAAGATTAGCCACCATCAATGTTGAAGTACTGAATATCCCTCCACCCACTCTGTCTGCCTCTTGGCTTGAAGGTTCATATTTATCAGCCTTGGGTTTTAAGGAGGCCACATCCAAAATGGACACAAACCTAAAAGAGGTTACATGACTAACATGAGAACGAGAATTGTTTTACCTCAACAAACTTTACAATTTGGACTTTGGGCGGAAAAGAAAGTCACTTTAAACAACTTTACAAATGACTGCACAACAAAGAAAAGAGCACACTGTCCAATACCAAAAAGAAGGCAATTGTGCTTGAATAAGATGACAAAGAAAATATCAAACAGAAGGGGCAGCAGCAAAACTAGATAAAACCCTAATAGCATAGAGAAAACCATGGTACGAGAAAAGCTCTATGGATCACAAAGGAATGAATTTAGAAGCATCAAAGTGGTGGCTGCCATATTATAAACATCAATAGAAGAAAAGTATACTCAAAACAGACAAAAAGAATGAATTTAGAAGTATGAGAACCGTTTGTGTGGCTTTAGGAAGTTAGATATTTAAAAGGTTCTTTATCCTCGTAACCTATAGATCTTCACATAAAATCTCAAACAAAATAATTTTCTTCCTAAATCTTAAACTCCTGCATCTTCCATTTGCATCAAGTCATTGTATGAAAAAAGATGGAGAGTATGCATAAGATGTTATATCTCACATCACTAAGAAATAAGTAAAAAGTTTCATTCTAAAAACATCTATAATGCTTGAGCAGATTAAGCACTGGTTTAACCTTGTAAAAATAGCATGTTTATACAAAAGCAGGAATGTCACTGTCAGATTCCAGTTTCCTTTTCTAGGAGATTCTATAAATATGTTAGTGATTGTAATCCCTATTTTTAAGGCTGTTTTGTAGGGCTGTATTTTAGGTCAAACATTCCTAGAATCACTCTTTTTCCTAGTTTAGAGTTTCCTAACTTAGGCTAACTATGTCTATATATATCAGTGTACAATTCCTATGGAAATTATCAATCGAAAAAGGTCTTTTTGACATGGTACCAAAGCCTTTTTAGCTTATTTCTAGGATTTTTTTCTTTTTTGGCAGCCTCTTATCACTCCCGATCTACCCCTGAACCTATAGAGTTCGTTCAAGAAAGACATGACTAGAGATAGCAAAACCAGCAATATTGGGGCTACTTCATAAGTCTCGGTGAATGAGGGAAACCACACAAACCCAACAAGTGAGTTGCAGAACATCCAGGCAGCCTACAGATTAAATGGGCAGAATTACTTGAAGTGGTCTCAACTGGTTCGCACATTCTTGAAGGGGAGAGGAAAATTGAGTCACCTACTCGAAAATGGACCTAAAGAAGGAGACCCTAAGTTTGAGGCTTGGGATGAGCAAGATTCCTTGGTGATGTCTTGGTTGTGGAACTCTATGGTGCCAGAAATCAGTGACACTTGTATGTTCCTTAACACAGCCAACGAGATATGGGAAGCTGTGAAGCAAACATAGTCGGAAGTCCGAGATGCTGCACAAATCTAAGAAATCAAGACCAAGATTTCATCTACCAAGTAAGGAGGTCGATCGATCACAGAATATTCCAACCTGTTGCAAGGTCTATGGCAGGAAATGGATTATTACCAGTGCATTCAAATGAGATGCAGTGAAGATGCAGCACTCCTTAAAAGGTTTGTTGAAAAGGATCAAATTTATGATTTTCTTGCGGGACTAAATGTTGAGTTTGATGCAGTAAGGGTTCAAATTCTTGGAAAGGAGGATCTGCCATTGTTAAATGAAACAATCACAATTGTTCGTGCTGAGGAAGGAAGAAGAGGAGTCATGATTGAGAATAATCAGGTGGAAGGTTCAGCCTTGGTTACAAAGGCTGTAAATGCGAGAAAATTTGGTGGCCTGGAACAATCAACCAGCGAAGATAATAAGAAAACAGAGTTCACAAGGCCACTCAACAAAGACTCCTTATGGTGCACATATTGCAAAAAACCTCGTCACACTAAGGAGAAATGCTGGAAACTCCATGGAAGGCCACAAACAACAAACATAAATTTTTCAGTCAAAGGTGGACAACCAAAGGGACAAGGGCAGGCATACACAGCAAAACAACAGATTGGAGAAAGTAGTTCTCAAGAGTCACCTGTGGAGCTTAATAGAGGAGATTGAAAAGCTAAAGAGCCTGTTGGGATCACTAGAAAAACCTTCTTCAACAAGTACTTGTAGTTTGGCTTTTTCAGGTATATCATCTTCTCAAAATTCTAAAGTCTCGGATATACCCACCAAAGGTTCTTGGGTCATTGACTCAGGAGCTACAGACGACATGACCCACTCCTCACAAAATTTTAGTTCATATACACCTTGTCCTAGTAATAAAAAGATAACGGTCGCAGATGGTTCAGTAATTACAGTGGCTGGTCAAGGTGATGTTGTTGTAAGCGAAACCCTCACCCTTAAAAATGCCCTCCATGTTTCAAAGTTGTTTACCAATCTTCTATCCATTCAAAAGCTTACCAAAGATTCTAACTGCAATGTGGTTTTTTATCCCACTCAATGTGTTTTCAGGAACAGGGTACGAGGAGGATGATTGGACATGCTAAGGAAATAAATGGGCTATACTACTTTGAAGAATCCAATGGTCATGTTAGTATTCTGAATTCCTCACCATTATCTTTCCTCTCCAAAAACTGTTAAGACAAATAAAGACCAAATTTGCCTCCATCACTTCCGCCTTGGTCATCCATCATTTATAGTCCTCAAAATTATGTTTCCTTTATTGTTCAAAGGGTTAAATGTTGAAAACTTCCATTGTGATGTCTGTGAACTTGCAAAAAACAAACGTACTTCTTTTCCAGTAAGCAATAAAAGAACTTTTGCTCCTTTCACTCTTATTCATAGTAATGTTTGGGGATCATCCTCTATTTCAAATATTTCTAGGGCTCAATGGTTTGTATCCTTCATTGATGATTGTACCTGTGTATCTTGGATATTTCTTCTAAAACAAAAATCTGATGTGAGCTTTACCTTCCAAACCTTTTACAACATGATCAAAACCCAATTTGGTGATGAAATTAAGAGGTTTCGGTCAGACAATGCCAAAGACTATTTTAATCAATTTCTCTCACCATATTTCCGAGAAAGAGGCATCTTACATGAGTCATCGTGTGTTAGTACACCCCAACAAAATGGTGTAGCCGAAAGAAAGAATGGTCACTGTAATCACCCAAATCCGTCCGACGCTCTTTTTATTTCGTATTTCGGGTTTTAAAAATTCTTTTTCGTGTTTGAAAAACCCCACCTGGCTTTGGAATTAAAAATGTGGAGTTACCACCGATTATTTTAAAAATGGTAGACCGGACACCAAAATAAAACTAGAGATTAGAAAAATTCAGGTCCGGGAATCGGTTACGGATGGGGAAGGATTAGCACCCCACACCGCACAAAATTGGTACCTAGTCGATTATTTAATGTCTTGGCATTGGATATTATGAATTCGATTAAAATTTAAAATACGATTCTTAAATATCGAAAATATTGAGAGAACCGCATCCCTTTGCACCCGGGTCACGACTTCTCATTTTATTGGAAAATTTGAAGAAATTACATCCCTTTACTCCCAGGATATGATTTCTCGAAGTTTTGGGAAAAAATTAATTTAAAATATTTTTTGATGATGTAAAAAAAATATGTATAAGGCAAAATTATAAGGTAATATGTAAATATATATGTATATATACTTACGGTAAAACGTATTTAATACTTATTTATCAAAAAATATCTATATATATACATAAAGTTAGTAGTTTATATACATATATTACAAAAATAAGTATTTATTGTTATATATATATTATAATAAAACATAACACTATACTTTATTTTACAAATATAGAATGTAGAAAAAAATGAAAATTTTATACATACAATTTTGGACCATAGATAAAAATATATAACATATATTTTATATATAATATTAATATATGATGTATAAAAATAAGCCACTTTACATATATATTTTGGACCAAAGGACTTATCACCATGCTCGAAAGACTTACTAGTGGCTCGAATGACTTAACATCGTGCCCGAAGGACTTACCGATGACCCGAAGGATCTAACACCTGGGCCTCACGCTGCTATGGCTGTCGATTTTTTCTGGACTCACGCTGCTAAGGTCGCTGAAATCTTTCTTCAAATTTTGGGATTCACGCCAAAAATGGCTACCGACTTTCTTTTAAATTTGGGGACTCAAGCCGAAAATGGCTGCCAAAACTTTCTTTAAATTTGGGGACTCACGCCGAAAATGGCTGCCAAAACTTTCTTTAAATTTGGGGACTCACGCCAAAAATGGCTGCCAAAACTTTCTTTTAAACTTGGGGACTCACGCCGAAAATGGCTGCCAAAACTTTCTTTAAATTTGGGGACTCACGCCGAAAATGGCTGCCAATCTTCTAGGACTCACGTTGTTATAGCTGCCGAAATCTTTATTCAATTTGGGGATTCACGCTGAAAATGGCTACCGATTTTTCTTCAAATTTGGGGACTCGCGCCGAAAATGGCTGCCAAAACTTTCTTTAAATTTGGGGACTCACACCGAAAATGGTTGCCGATCTTCTTTAAATTTGGGGACTCACGCCGAAAATGGCTGCCAAATTTTCTTCAATTTTGGGATCCACTTTTTAATACTCTTTGATAATTCTTCAAGTACCTGTCCAAGCAAAAATTGACATGCCCCTATCTATATGATGCATGCAATGTAATACTTTCTTTCTCCTCTTTTTCTTTTTTTCTCTTTTCTCTCTTCTCATTTTTTTTCTTTTCTTCTTTTTTCCTTTTCTTTTTTCACTTTTTCTCTTTCTTTCTCTCTTTTTCTTCTTTTTTTCTTTCAGTCATTTTTTGTTCTAAAGTCTTACACCCTGAAAGGTCGTTCCTCAGATTTTTTCATCTCTTTACTGCTTCACTGTATGCTCTTAAATCCTCATTTGAACCTGCTTTTAAACCTTTTGTGCGGAAGGCTTTCTTGTCTTCAGGGTTATCACCCGTCTTTATAAATGATCCTCTGGTTCTTATATTATTTTTATATCTTCTTCGCTTGGCGTTGCCCCATTCAACCACGGGCTCCACTGCTTTAAATTTTCTGACCCATCATACAGAGCCTTGATATATTTCTAGTTACCAGGGTGAGCCAAAATGCTTCCATCCCTTGAGCTCATCTTTGATCTTCTCGTAGCATTTCGACGGGAACTAACTCTCGGTCCCTATGCTTTAAATCTCATCATCATTCATTTTTAAAGTAAAGTAAAAGGCAATTTACTTGTGTATATTTCAAAAAATAATGATTGTTTGAAAAGATAATAGTCATTTTGAAAATCAAAACTTGGAGGGGATACCAAACATTTTGAAAACATTGTTTGGAACAAATGGTAAACATCATTTTTCTTTTTTGAGGACCAAACATTTTTTTTTAAAAAAATAATGTTTGAAGAGTGTTAAACAAAATTCGAAGTATATTGCAAACTAATGTTTGGGGGAAATGGTAAACATCAAAACTTTGGGAGAAAATGTCAAACCTTTTAAAACATGTTTGCCCCCGAAATATCAAACACCATAGCGCATCTGCTTCAAGTTGCCAGAGATCAACTCTAATGAAGCGCATATTTAGAAGATCTTGACCATTGTGGAGATATATGCCAATGTATAGTTTCTTTTAGTCTAATTTGCTTTTGAGAGGAACAACCCTACCTAGTTTCTACCCCGTTTAAGGTGGCTCTCTTAATCTCGCTATCTCACCATGCCCCATCCTTCCCTCATTTGGGTGTCGATCAAGCGCTTCGAAGTTTGATGTTCATTGAAGCAAAGTTAGCCCTTATAGACGGAATGAAATCTGAAGACATTCTCATTCAACTTGGATATCTATGGATGTCCAGAATGGTCTTTGGGGGGCTTGTAATGTAGGCCTTTGGTTTATGGTTAAGTGAAACAGTATTTCTGTACTTGTGTAACTTGGATATACCCATTATTCCTTCCCTTTTTTGGATCGCTCTAGACTGCCCGTTTTTTTGGTTTTCACCCTAGAGTTTATTTCATTTCTTTTTACTGTAGGCTGCCTTGCATTCTGGCTATATACTAATATTCGTTTTCTATTCAAAAATGTTTGATCCTCCAAGACTCCTCGAAACTGAGATTTCTTGAATGAAGGACTACGAATACATTTCTGGGAATTCTTGTGATTGGCACGCCCAGATAAAATATTATTCTTTCTTTCTTCTTTTCTCTTTTTTCTTTTCTTTTTTTTCACTTTTTCTCTTGGATCGCTCTAGACGCCCCATTTTTGGTTTTCACCCTAGAGGTCACTTCCTTCTTTTGCCTTGGATCGGTGTATTTTGGCTGGATATTGATGCCAGCATGCTCAGGCAGATTACTTTTTTCTTCATTTTCAGGATCACTCTAGACTGCCCATTTTTGGGTTTTCACCCTATAGGTCATTTCCTTTTTCGAAATTGGCAATCTTCGGGCCGACTTGTCTTGACTCGGTTTCAATTCAAGCTTCTATACTAATTTTCAAAACTGATATTTACTTGAAATGTGGATTCCTTGTGTCTCTTGCTCATAGTTGAAGTCTCGTTCTTGTATTGATTGATCTGTGTGTGAAGCATATACAATATTCTTTCTTTTTTCTTTTTCTTTTCTTCTTTTTTCTCTTTTTTTTTTTTTTCTTTTCTTCCTTTTTTATTTTATTTTTTCTTTTCTTTTCTTTTCTTCTCTTTTTTGTTTTGTTTTCTTTTTCTTTTTTGTTTTAGACTGCCCATTTTGGGTTTTTAGCCTTGAATCTTTTTCTTCTTATTAGAGTCTATAAATGTATCCTCGAATCAACACGTATCTATACTGGTATTGATGATATCTTCTGCTCGAATCTCTACAGCTCTTCTGATATTTACACGATCTGGATTGCTTCGGCCTTCTGATTACCATTTCTCTTCTTTTTTTGGTTTTTCGTTTGGACATATCCTTGTTTTCAACCACTTTCTTCTGATGATTTTCTGATCTTCGTATCCAATCAGTCTGACTCATCTCTGTCTTTTGGTAAAGTAAAAGAATATCATTCGTTGTCAAATTCGATGTCCTGAGAATGCCTTCAGGGGGTAGAGGTTTAGAGTCAACTTTCGTTTCAAGGATCTTAAACGACAAGTGTCTGAGAAGATAAATTCTTAAAATGGGAACTGCCCATTGTCTAAACACTCGCTTTGTTCCTCCGTTGGCCTAAGTAAACTAGCAGATACTCACATTTACAGTATCCCCACAACATTCAATCTCTTCTGAATATATGCAACTTAGAGTTGATCTTTGGGTCTGAAGCAAATGTATTGTTGCATTCAAAATTCAAGGACCTGGTATAGAAATGATATATACATATGTCCATTCAAAAATGCGTGTATATGCATATGGGAGAATAAAACTACCCTAAAATAAAATGTTTAAAGAATCAAGAATGTAAAAAAATGCTTTTCTAAATGGAAATGTGATTTTTAATTCTAAAAATATTTGTTTGAGAGTTTTTTTCTTCTTTTTTCTTTTTTCAAAGCATTGAGCATTTCTTTGTGAACTGATGGGAAAACCATAGGGACCTCCAGACTACCTCCCGAGTACTAACTCATTTCGGTCCTTTGTAGTGTAGGCTTGTGCCACTTCTATTGTTTTTCCTTGCTGGATCAACTCTCTCGTCATGACTCCCTCGTCGACCAGCTTCTTGATTTTTTTTATTAACGACCCCAAATTTCTTAGTGTTATACCCCAACGCCTTAATGTAGAACTCACATATACCTTGACCAGATAAGGTCATATGTCCGAGATGGAATACTCCGAATATCTCTAAATATGTACTTGTTCGAGGAATTTTTCTCGGTGATTCAGAGGAATCTGCTGTCTTATTCTCTTACGATCACGAGAACCTTCGAAAGTGGTACCCATTTATCTCTTTCTGCTCCTAGGCATGTTTGGTCTGTTAAACTTAGGTCCCGGAGTGCATGTTTGATTCTCTCTCCGACTGTCATGAAGTCCTCAAAGCTGGCATTCATTTTCCCGAGTACCTTATCAAAGAAGAAATAAGAAATGTGGCATGAAAGTCACTCTCATCTTCATCTACGGGAGGCTGCACTTGGGTCACTAAACACAGACACCTCAAAGCACATTCCTTGAAGCTTTCATCAGGTTTCATCTTCGTACCCTGAAGATACTGACGACTTGGTGTTGGGTGCAAAACATATCATATCACGGTAGGTCCTGCTAGACTGTCGGGGAAGTAGTGGATCGGAAAATTTTCAATGCAACCCTCCATCTTTTTGCAGAATATGGTCGAGTGAATCTTGGGGCATCTTGTTCCGTTATCATGCGCAAATCTGAGAATCTTTGGAATATGGAGGAACGACCAAACCAGGGTTCAAACAGAGTTTTCTTGCATCGAAGGCATCAAACTTCTTATTTTTCTTTTTTCTCTCGAGCCCATCTTTTAACTGCTCGAATATTGATTTTTGAGTGTCTTCAATTCTTTTATCCATGATAAAACCCTAATTGGTCTTTGAATTACTCCTCATAAAGTTTATGCAAGGTAATAATAATGCAAGGTAATGATAATGTCATGTAAAACATGCCAGGATCGTGCAAAGCATTGCAATCCTAAAATATAAATATGAATGCAATAAGGTATTGATTCCAAAAGTGATCCCCATAGAACGACGTTCATTGAGGCCAAAAGGTTTCATTATATCAGATATTAGATATTTACAGTTACTGATAAGCTTCAGTGCCTTCTTTCTTAACTTCATCCAGTAGTCAGGCCAGCTTGCCTCTGTAGTCCAACACTTGATCCATGTTCTGACAAAGCCTGCCACCTTGTTGAGCCGCCTTACCTGCTCGAGTAATATCGATCTTCGGGTCTTCATCTATCCCTTGCTTAGTCTTTCGTAGCTTGGAAGTTGCCCTTTCCAACTGAAGAGTGTTGAATTGTCATTGCTCTGTCGTAAACTTGTTTCTAAAACTTTTGTTAATGGCTAAGTTATTCTGTAGCTCATCTCTGGAGACTATCGTACCTATTCTCAATTTCCTCAAACGTACCTGATAACATCCTGACTTGATTCTTGCTTGACTAGTTTCTCTTCTTTTAATATTCCGAGTCGTCTTTCAACTGACAACACCGTTCATCTATTCTTTAAAAGTGACCTAATCTGATATTCTTAAACACTCAGGAAAGCTTTTGGTGATCATTCTGCAAATTCAATTTTATCCAAGTTATCTCTCTCTTATCTGAGCTGGCTGAACTCGAAAGAATATCCCTCTCCTGGGATGCCCCTATCTCCGATCTTCAAATTTAACTCACTTGAGTGACCCACTTCGGTATTACTTGAACTTTGTCCTATATATCGATTCTTCCTCGACTTTGCCCCTCGGGTGATTGTTAGCTTACTATAGAGTTGGGGAATTCCGTCTTTGAAACCCAAAATTCTCATCGTGATAAGATCTTAAACTTGTTCCTCAGGGCCCCACAAACATCAATATTGTGACCCAAACTTCCTAGACGGTGTCGTAATCTTTCGGATAAGATTGTCTCTTCGCTAGAAACTTCACCGAGGTAATAAGGCTTTTGTCGATGAACATTAGGAGTAGTTCGGTGTACCTCACAGGAATCGAGATATACTTCTTTTCATTACTTGCTTCTCAAGTTTCTTCTGGACCGAGCTCTATTTTTTGAAAGCCCGACTCAAGCATACCTTCCGCCTGTTTATTGATGCAGATCACAAAAAGGGTTCAATTTGTCGTATTTGGCTGACTTGGAGGTAGAATTCTGACTATCTCGCTCTCTATTCTGATCCTTAATCGGTTCTTCTTTCAGTTTGATGGATCGCTTACCTTTCGTCAAAGTATTCATCTGATTCATCACGTCTTCCCTCTGCTTCTTTCAACTCTTGCACTTTACTTTGCTCATTACCAGTACCGTGTCTCCTTACCGTGTCTGACCTGAAGTCTTCAGATGGTTCCTCTTCTATTGTCTCCGATCTTGTTCTGGGACAAAACCCTGGATCCGTGCCCTCTAATATCTGACCAAACGACCCTTTGCCAATTATGAATGATTTCTGAGATTTGAGGAACCACTTCGGGAATCAATACCCTATAAATGCGAGAATGCATGCAAATGCGATGTTGATTCTCGAACAGTCTTTGAAAAACTTTCAATGGAGAAAATGTATGTTTGCAAGAAATTAATAATGAATTACGGCAACAATTGAATTTATTCTGGAGACCTTGACTTCGGGAAGCAAAACCTGTGCTCCACGTCTCGACGTCGTCTCCAGGATAATAGATGACTCCGTCTTCTCCTCTTGTTCTATTCTATGGACTCGTGACGTCATGATCTTTATTTTCGTGGCTTCTGAAAAGGACATCAGACAATATATTTTCTTCTATAGATCTGGTACGTCTAAACAGGGATGGATTCTATCGATCCTATGGGAGTACTTTAAAACTTTTTGGGGTTTAAATTAAAATTTTCAAGGATCATTTGGTTTAAAAATTCCCCCTTTTTATTATCAAAAAGTTTTAACTTACTTGAAAATGAAACTTTTAGGTTTCTTTTTGTTATTATTATTATTCTGAAAGTTTTATGAGGCAAGAAGTTTCAAAGCAAAATAATAATATTTTCAAATTTTTTTCTCTTTTTTTTAAATGAGTTAAATTAAAATCAGAGATTTTTTTAAAAGTGGTCAAATGTGAAGATTTAAAATTGGGGTTCTGCGTTTGATTGAATCTTTTTATACGACGTGCCTTACTATCGCATCTTGTCTTCTTTCGCGATTGGTCTTTGCTCGGCCTAACTTGATACTTGTAATATTATCGTTTTACGCAAAGCGGACTTTTTCTATTTTGAAAGCCTTTTAATGAACTGTTCTTGAATCAACACCATGTCATGATATGCAACATGAATGCAAATAAAGGCGTTGATTCCGCTGGTAATCACCCTTTCGAACGACTTTCATGGGAATTAAAAGGTCCATATTACAAAAGGAGTCCCTATTACAAAAAGTGTCTCTATTACAAAAAGTCTTAATTACAAAACAAAGTTCTACACATAAGCCCTAGCTCTACCTCCTAGCTGCTCGACAGCTCTGAGCAACTTGATAAACCTTGGTGCTTCTTCCATGTCCAGGGTTACGAAAGGTCGGAGAGTCGCGGCTTCGGTAGCTAAGTCATTCACACACCTTGTAGCTCGTGTATGTCCACCATCAGGGTCTCGTGTGTATACTTTGGCATTACACGCTTGCTCGGCAAATTGTTACTTCAGATCTGTTGATTAATCTCTGACTGATGTCGCGCGACTAGATCGATGCCGTCCTTCCTAAGACACATTTTTCCATGATGAAAGATTTTCTAATCGGGCAAACCACTTGAATCAACGCCTCTATGTAATGTGGATGCAATGATAATTCAACAAAAGTATGTGTAAAATAAAAATAAAAATAAAACACAAAAAATGAGTTAGTATCGGATAAAAATAATAAATACATAAATAAAAGGACAAATAAAATAAAATAAGGTAAACAAACAAAAAACCCTATTTATCCCATCTAAAACACCTGAGATTATCCGCATGGCTCTAAAGGGGTGGGTTTCTATATGTTCCCTACATGCAGTGTTGGTGCTAGGAGGTACCCGAATTATCCTTGATGTCCTCTACTAAGAGTAGCAAGGCCCCCGATCATCACCCATTATAGGCTCCTTTCAACCGAGTTCAATTCAGGGGGACCCATTCGCTTATGCCCGTACGAAGGAACGATATCCTTACGAAAGCATAAGGTACTCGAGCCCTGAAGGTACTTGCTAGGCCTATACGGGAGAATGATATCTCCACGAAAGCATTAGCGTTTCCCCTACTTAAAAAACGGGTTTATATGTCATATTTTAAATGCGTTAAAATAAACGCGCAATTATAACCGAATGTTAATTTAATAGTCACTTTAACCCATAATTTTTAATATTAATAAAGCGATAATTATTTTAAAAAGCTTGACTCTCTTCTTGTTTTCGAAAAACAAAAAATTGTCCCCAGCGGAGTCGCCATCTGTAGCAATGTCCTTTTCACTAAAAAACGTGTTTTCGAAGTGTTTGTGGTTTTTCGAGTATTAAAATATTTATTCCGTGAGGGTTTTAAAAATACCGTATTTCATTTAAAGAAAGGGAGTCGCCACCGGCCACTTAGGTAGGCCGGATACCATAAAACCAGATATTCGAAAACTATTGGGTTCGGGAGTCGGTTACGGATGGGGAAGGATTAGCACCCGACACCGCCCAAAATTGATATTTT
Organism: Hibiscus mutabilis; assembly: GCA_019671005.1. Taxonomy (NCBI): domain Eukaryota; kingdom Viridiplantae; phylum Streptophyta; class Magnoliopsida; order Malvales; family Malvaceae; genus Hibiscus; species Hibiscus mutabilis. The sequence goes on from CM033719.1 coordinate 62,094,323, forward strand.
AATAATTACCGCTTTATTAATGTTAGATTTTTCGGATTAAAGTGACGATCAATTTAAATTTTGATTATAAGTGCGAGTAAATTTTAAAGGCCCCGTTATCCGAGAGTAAACGCCCAACCACTATCACTACGCCTGATACTGGCCCCGTTTACGCTCGGATAAAAGGGCACCGCATTGACAATTTATATATCTGTTATGCAACCTAAAACATGGCGAATATAAATACTAACATAATAAAATACTAATCTAACATAAATAAAATACCAATCTAAAACATACGTACATAAATATTAATCTAACTCATAAATAAAAACAAATCTAACATAAATAAAATATTAATCTAAAATATAAATTTAAAACATAAACAAATACTAATCTAAAACATACATACATAAATATTAATCTAACTTATAAATAAAAACAAATCTAACATAAATAAAATACTAACATTCATAAATATTAATCTAACACATAAAAAAAACAAATTAAACATAAATAAAATATTAATATAAAACATAAATTTAAAACATAATAAATACTAATCTAAAGCATAAATAAACATACAAAGTAAAAGGAACACAATTTTAAATTAACTAATAATTCATTAAATCATAAAAATTACAACATAAATAAAAAGGAAAGAAAATATAACTAATTAGGAGCTCGAATGACGAACCCCACCGAACCCTATCGGGATCTACCACGACCTCTCCAAAATTATTAATTAGATCAGACCTAAAATAGGACCCCGATCGAATGTTAGATCGAACCAACTGGGGCCGAGGGCCAACCCCCCAATTGGGGAGCCAATTTGCTTTGCCAATTTCATAGCCATTTCTTTGGCAATTTGGCCTCTGTGCTTGGCTGCCCCTGCCTTGTATTTATATGCAAGAGGTGGATGAAATGGGTGACGTGGAGCACCCTGCTCCACACAATTTTTTTTTTTAATAATAATATATATTTTTTACCTTTTTTTTTTTTTTTTTTTTTTATTAATTTTATATTAATAATACTACCATTAAAATAATACTAATAACACTAAAACTCGGTAAAAAATGAGTGATTACAAAGTGACAAGAGGAGACAAAGCATTTGCAGTTATATTTGAGATCTCCGATATCTTCAATACGTCGGTAGGAAGTAGAGAAAGTAGAGAAGCCTGTCAATGGAATCAGAATTCTTTTTATAAAGAGGAACATTTTTAAACAATTGTCTTGGGGCATAATACAAGTCACAGAAAAATCAACCTGAATGAGAGAATCATCACAGGCATTGTCAATTAATCTGCCCCGCGCAAGTAAACAAAGCAAGTGAACCTTTTGCACAAGTTCAGCCAATTCCTGTTTGGAAAAAAGACATCTTTTTGAGTTCAAAACATGAAACTGCAAAGAATTGTCATCAACTAAATCCTATGTGTAGTATCAATAGAAGAAATGTAATGTACCTTATCTTCTGCAGAAGCTCGCCGTACAGGCTTCCGCCCAGCTGAACCTGATGGTTCAGCAAATTCAATAGTTAACCCCTTTGTACGTTCATTTGGAGAATGAACTACAGGATCCAATTTGGGAATTGAACCATCTTCCCAATCCGAGTCATTCATGTCTTCACTATCATTGAAAAGGGTATCTTTATGACTTCCAACATCAACTTCTAATTGAGAACTTCCTACAGCATCTTTAGAACAATCTACAGACTTTGAAGCATTCTGTGCAACTGTTGTATGCAAAACTTCTTGTTCATTTGTTTTTAGGTCATTGTCCAGGACAAATTCATTTTGTTCCTTCTTCTCCGAAGAACAATGTTGACTGGAACGTCTTAGAAGTTTGTTCACTCCCTCCTGTGGTTTCCCAGCAAGTGTTTCTGCACTCGAGAGCTCTTATTTTAGTTTTCATCAATGGATTATAACAGAAAAAAACAAACTAGCAAACAATAAAAATTAAAAAATATATGTAACATTTAACAAATCAGCATCATGAATTGACTCCAACTGATTCAAATTTTCTGATTCACTCATAGCTTTCCTTTTACACCTCCCTGCTCAAAATTCGAATAAAAGTCGATATAAATGTATCAAATGATAAAACTCATTAAGCTCAAAATTTCTAGTTTCCCCATTTTTTTATTGACAATCCAATCATCTAGAAGAAGAAATACACAGCTAATGAAAACATAAAACTAAAAAGTTCCAAATTTTATTTTCTAATATATAAAAGCACCATAAACATTTCAATATTTCAAAATTCTACCTTTCCTAAAAAAATAGTAGAATTCCAGTAAAATTTGCATTTTAAAGTAGTTCACAAAAAGAAGAAAAAGAAAAACACTTTCCACCCATTTACCCATTAAAAAAGTAATCCCATTTTCCATCTTAATTTGTATAACGATATGAAACATTTTATGACAACTAGAGATTTTTTTTACTTTTTTGGAAACCCAACAAATAACCAAATGAATGAACACAGGAAATTTTAAAATTTTGACATTAAATAAATAAATTTTGAAAACAAATGCTTACCAGAAGATCGGGTTGTGGTTTTAGACTTATCTCTGTTTCTCAATTTTCTGGTATCGAGGAAATACGGAAGGGAATAGGGAAAGAGAAGAGTCCCGCGGAAAACTGTCGACAGGGTTTTGTTAGGGGGTTTGAGTGATAAGCTAAATGCAGGTGTATTTACTCCACTCCACGGACGGCGACGCAATAACAACTATGAAGGGTGCGAGACTGCATTTCTCAACAACGTCTGTTCAATGTTTGAACTCGTATTTTTTTTAAGAGTGTAATCTTACTAATGCACGTCGATTAATAAATTTTTAATATAGTCAAATGCATAGATGGACTAAAGGGCGGTCGCCTTCCTAAAAATTTGAAATTCTTATATAATTTAGATTTTTTTTTAAATTTTTCTATACATTTTTCATTAAAAATCTATTTTTGTCATCGTAATTTTTATAAGTTTACCTCCCTAAAAATTTATAAGTTTACCCCTAACCTAAAATTTTGCGTCTGTCCCTAGCCAAATGAATACGCCAACAATCAATTGGTCTAACAAGAAACTCTCCTTAAGTAAAATTTGATCCAAATTGATCGACCCGACCTATAGTCAATCAGTATACTAATACATTAAAATAAATGTTACAATTATTTTAAAATAATTTTTTTAGACACTAGACTCGAAAATTATAAATTGTATATTAGACTTAAAATTTTGTTATAGAATATATTTTGTTCGAGTTTTATGAGTGAGAATAGAACTCCCAATCTTACTATTAAGAGATGAGATGGACAACTTTTTCTAAAACAGTTCAAGATAGATTTTATTGCTTAGGATAAAGCGCTTGAATATGAATATGAATATGAATCCGATATTTAACATACTTAATTCATGCACTTTATTTTTTTTTTAAAAATGGCATCCAACAATGACCTCGGCAAGCCTTGCCTTTTTATATAATATATATAAAGGGCAACCATTTACAGTTAGTTTCTGTATAACTCCAGTTGGGAAAATAAACATTCAATTTCAACTACAGCTAAAGAAACCTCTTAGATTATACAGTAAAGAGTGAATATTTGGAATATAACCCATTCACATCCTTCATTCTAAAACTCAGATCAAAACAAGGAACAACTGATGTAAGATCTGTGTTTGCTCTTGGATTTCTATACTCCAATATTCGATCACCTCAACCGTCTGACATAAAGTATACTCCGAAATCAGTAGCTTCAGTGAACAACCAAATCAAGGTGACCCAGTCACTCCGGGGAAGAGTTCTGATATTTTGTTGAATACATCCATAACCTGAAATGCATAAAAAAATCATATCAATAATAAGTCTTACCAAGAAATCAACTTTAGAATCTATATCAGCTATTGAACAAGAGAGCAAAGATTAAACAATAATCAGATGTGCCACAGATGAAATCTTAGTAAGTAGTTTGCAGCCCTCATTGGAACACTAAAAGCAATACATTTGCAAGTAATCAGATTTGAACAAAAAGAAGCGGCCATTGTCAATCGGTTCAAATAAATTGGCACTTATATACATTGACAACATACAGTTACTAAGGAAAGAATAAAACTTTGATGAAAAGGGCAGATAGATGCAACACCCCCTCCCAATGATTATCAGTTAGCCAATCAATGAAAATTTAAATATTAAACATAAAATGTGGATAGAAGGCCTACCTCCTTGTCATTTTGGTATTTTGCAATGCTCAGTGGGTTTTGCGAACACTGTGAAAGCAGCAAAGAGACAAGAACATTAATACTAAAGATTTAGTATCCACGCATGACATCGACAGAGATAATTAACAATTCATCAATAAACCAGATAGAACATACATCCATGATAGCTGCTTGAACTCTAGGGTTTTGGAACGCCATGGCAACTTCAGGATTGGCCATTATTTTGGATATCACTTCTTCAGGTGTAAGTCCAATCTGGTCTGCAAATGGGAAAGGAAGATATTAAAACCCCAATTCAGGTAACAAACTATATTCAGCCATAAGAGAACTAGACCATCTAAGAACTCCGTATATATCACATATAGAGAATAAAAAATAGTTCAATATACATCAAGGAATTAATATCTTATCCCAAGCATTTGAACACTTCAATAAAAGGTTCAGACTTACCAAATTGCTGCTTCACATCAGGACTGTTGAGATCAAAATTTTTCAAGGAATCCATCATCCTATTGTCCCATTCAGAACTTCCACCCATATTATTTCTGAAAAATAATTATCAAAGCATGCATATAAGAATGTGAATTGCCCATAAAATCAACCAATTCTAAATAACAAGAAAATTAATAGTAACCTGAACACGTATAACAGGGGAAAACAAACAGAGACCAGCATCAATTCACATCAAGTTAATAAGTTTCATCTTAAGTCACAACCCTTATCTTTCAACATCAATTGCAAGAAACTCAAGCAGAATGGTAGGGAATATTGTAAACAAATAATGACTCTTTTCAGAAGAGTAAGAAATATTATGATTCCCTTTATGTATAATATAGATAAATTTTTTAGCATCAATGAATCCCCAAAGATTCCGTCTTCCTAAATCCTGATCGATTGAAGGTCAATGAAAATCAAGAAAAATTAAACAAGCCGTAAAACTAAAGAGTTGGCATCCAATAAATTCATAAAATATGAGATGTGAGTCTAGGGGTGATAACGAGCCGAGCTCGAGCATGGTGTTATTGGGCTCAACTCGGGCTCGAGGCTCAGCGAGCTCGAAATTTTAAGCTCGAACTCGGCTAGAAAACAATACTATTGGGCTCGGCTTAGGCTCGAAGCTCGTCAGGCTCGGCTCGGTCTCGGCTAGAAATGAACAATTTTGCTATAATTTTTTTTATAAAAGATAGGACCTCGTTAAAAACCCCTTTCATAATCAAAACTGAAACGAAATTCAATATCGGAGAAGGGAAAAATAGTGCCCAACTTATTTTAGTTATTTATTTTTAGTGGATTTTTCCCTAATTTATTTTATTACTTTTCTTTTGTAAAAAAAATTACTCTTAGTGTATATGTAGCATATATATAATATATATATATATAATTATTCCGAGCCTGTTCACGAGCTTTTCGAGCCAAGCTTGGGTCGCCTCGGCTCAGCTTGTTAAGGTCTCGAGCCGAGCTTTGACCGAGCCGAGCCCGAGTAGCTCGCGAGCCGGTCAGGCTCATTATCACCCCTAGATGTGACCTATGTTGCATTGATACGGATACGGGGACGGATATGGGGACAGGAAACGACAATTATCAAAATTACAGGGTACGATTACGGAAATGGTACGGCAAATATTAAATAAATTCTAATATAAAAATAATAATAAAGAATTAAAATTCATAATTTAAAAATAATTGTCTACGACTTACGGTGCTTATATAGTTGAATCACAAAATTAATTTATATCAAAAATTAAACTTCAGATCTAAATTAAGAGTTCGAGTTACTAAAATAATAATATGGTTGTTTTATAATAATAATAATAATAATATCAAAATCTTTATAAAAAAAGTAAAAAAAAAATTTTTTAATAAGAAGCTGATAATTAATAAAACTAGAAAGAAGTGATAGGTCATTAATTTTGGGCACCACGTCAATTAATCAAAAATAAATTAAAATAAAAAGGCTTTTCTTTCTTTCACGTGATTACTCCTTCAACCTCAGCTTCTGCAACTTTTTTTCTTCTTCAACTTTTTTTCTTTAACTTTTCTTCTTCAACTTTTGCAGATCGGGTACGCGTGTGGACTCCCAACGCCGTCCCCGAAACGTCCCCTTCGGTTTCTTAACGTATCCAAATAATTTTCAACCGTACCCCGTAAATTTGGGACGTTTCCGGTACATACTCCGGCCGTACCCAACCTGTACCCTCCCGAAGACGTGTCGGGTACATGGGACGGCCTTCAAGTGCCATACCCGTGCTTCTTAGGATGTGACGACAGAAAAATAGAAACAAAGGATTGAGAAAGGCATCCATGAATGTGTATTACTGTGAGAAACAAAGTTTTTCTCTGTGTTTTTCTTCTCATTCATTAGTGAAAGAGAGTCTATTATATAGACTTTTACAGAGGTGTTTAACACCAAGTGGTTAACCTATAGGATAAGACTTTTATCCTTTACAAATATCAAATTTAAAATTCAAACTACTAGTTAAGATAAAGTAAAGATAACATACAACTCCTACTCTATCTAAAACTCTTTACAACACACAGTTATGCATACTAACTAACACTCCCCCTCAAACTGTGTATATGTTGTATATACCCAGTTTGGATGTGAACTCATCAAAAATAACTCTTGGAAGTGCCTTAGTAAAGATGTCACTATCCGCTTCGTAGGAATATAGTTTAGTTGTGCAATACCACCATTCACTTTCTCATAGATAAAGTGTCTATCTATTTCAATGTGTTTGGTTCTGTCATGTTGCACCGGATTCTTAGCAATACTCATTCTTGGTGGGTCATCACTATAGATCTCGAACTCGCCTTTTCATCCAACTCTAGCTCTTTGAGAAGCCTCTTTATCCACATTCCTTCACATATTCCAAGAGCTAATGCTCTAAATTCTGCCTCAAGACTACTCCTTGACACCACACCGCTTTTTTGCTTCTCCAAGTAACCAAGTTGCCCCAAAACATAAGCACAATATCCACTAACCGACCTTCTATCGGTGAACTCTCCCGCCAAACTTGAATCTGTATATACCTTAACTGCTCTGTCTGGAATTTTCTTGAAAATTAGCCCAAACACAGTGTGAATTTTAGGTACCTCGTAATTACATTAATCGCCTCCAAATGTTCTTCTCGAGGACCACTCATGTGCTGGCTTATAACACTCACCGAGTATGCAATGTCCGGCCTTGTTAGAGAAAGATAAATCGTTTTCCAACTAACCTTTGATAGGGTTCTTTGTCAACCGGATTACCGGCTTCTTCTTTGTTGAACTTCAACCCTGGTCCATGGGTGTCTCGGTGGCTTGCATCCAAGCATCCCAGTTTACGTAAGAAGATCTAGGATGTACTTCCTTTGATTGATGACTAAACCTTCTCTTGACCTTCCTACTTCCATACCCAAAAATACCTTAGACTCCCCAAGTCCTTTGTTTCAAATTAAGTGGGCAAGAACAATCTTCAAATTCTCAATTTACATACTATCATCCCCAGTAATAATTATGTCATCAACATACACAATTAATAAAGTTATTTTACCATTTTTTGCAACCTTTTTCTCGAACAGGTGTGATCACTGACTTTGTTTGAATCCATTCTTTACCATAACCTTTGCAAACCTCTCAAACCAGGCCCTTGGAGATTGTTTAAGTCCATACAGATGATTTGTTGAGTTTGCACACTGTATTTCTAGTTGTTTTTACCTTCTAGACCAGTGTGGTATTTGCATATATACTTCCTCCTCGAGACTCCCATTGAGAAAAGCATTTTTGATGTCTAGTTGGTGTAATTTCCAGTCCTTGTTTACACTATGGACAAGAAGATTCTAATAGTATTCAATTTAGCCACTGTGCAAAGGTTTCTTGATAATCCACCCCATAGGATTGTGTAAAACCTTTAGCCACCAGCCTTGCCTTATACCTTTCAATGCTCCCATCCGAGTTGTACTTGATAGTGAAAACCCACTTGCATCCAATGACCCTCTTTCCCTTTGGTAGATCTGTCAAACACCATGTCTCATTTTTCTCAAGTGCCCTTACTTCTTCCTCGATGACTTTCTTCCATTTGGGATTCTTCAAGGCCTCCTCTTTTTTAGGAATCACTTTACTGCTTAGGCTGGTTTGAAAGGCCTTAAAATTGGGCTGAAGTTTACCATAGGCAACAAATTTGTTAATTGGGTGCATAGTACATTTTCTTACTCCCTTTCTAATAGCAATAGGAAAGTCATCAAGGTCACTAGAATCTTGAGGAGGAATGTTACCTTCAATCTCGACAAAGATGGCAGGATTTAAGCTCGATTCAAAGAAACAATGGACTTGAGTCCGGTTCTTGACAAGTGCTAGGCTGGTTATTTACTTCATTAGGGCTCTTCTTCTCTCGGTATACACCTTAAATTGACTGTCATCGGCTGTGAATGCAAAGAAGTAGGGGAAATTTATGCTCTGACCCTAGGTCTTTGGAAGAGGTGTTGTACAAGGACTTGGTGATTTGTTGGTATGAGGAGAGTGCATTTACATCGGCATAGTATTTTTACATTACGGTGGTTTCAGGATAGGATATGAAAGGAATGTCTAGTAGAGGAGAAATGATGGAAGGTGGAGGAACAAAGGGCTGAAATTCCTCATTTTTCCCCAAGTTCAGTCCCACCGCAAAATATGGTTTATCCTCAAAGAAAGTGACATCAAAAGAGACATAGGTCTTTTTAGAAATAGGAGAATAGCATTTGTAACCCTTTTGACTAGAGGAATATCCTATAAACACACACTGATTGATTTAGGGTCCAACTTACTTCTATTTTTATCATGCACATGAACAAAAGTCATGCACCAAATACCCTAAGAGGAATAACAGATGAAAGTGGTTTAAAGTGAGGAAAATGTTTGAATAAGACTTACATTGGTCTTTGCAAAACCCAAGGTTTTATTGGGCATTCTGTTGATAAGGTAGGTGGCGATAAGTAAGGCTTCCCCCAAAGATATTTAGGTGCTTTGGCTGAAAAAAGAAGAGACCTCGTAACCTCTAGTAGATGTCTATTTTTTTTTTCGGCAACACCATTTTGTTGTGGAGTATTGACACAGAAGTAAGATGGAAAATGCCTTTTTCCCGAAAAATTACACCCAAGAGTTTGACTAAGGTATTCACTCCCATTATCACTCCTCACAACCTTAATACGTTTGTCAAACCGATTTTCAATCATTTGATAGAAAGTTTTGAAAATTGACGCAACTTCCCTTTTCCCTCATTAAGAAAGTCCAAGTAGTCCTAGAATAGTCATCAATAAAGGTAATAAACCACCTAGACCCGCACAAGCTTTTTACCTTAGATGGACCCCAAATATCACTTTGTGGATTATAGAAAAGGAGATGTGGGTGTAAATGAGGAAGGAGCATATGTTTGCCTAGTATGTTTAGCAATTTGACATACTTCACAATTAAAAGAATGAGGCTTTTTATTGCTAAATAACTTGGGAAACAATTTTGAAAGATACACAAAATTTGGATGTCCTAGCCTAAGATGCCACAACATAATATCATCAGGGGTTACTTAAAGAAGAAGATGAAGTCTTAAAACAACGTGAAATCAAAGCAATCAAAGGTGGTAATTCATCAAGGATATAGAGTCCATTGGATAGCCTAGCACTGCCAATCACCTTCTTCGAGCCCTGTTCCTGAAATACACACCCATTAATTCCAAAGTGAGCATCACATTTAGTATCTTGAACTAACTTACTAACTGATAACAAGTTGTAGGCAAGATTAGGAACATATAGCACATGAGGCAAAACCAGTTTATCACCCACTTGAATAGTGCCACTTCCTTGTACTTGGGACAGAGACCCATCTGCAACCTTGATAGAGGTTTTAGAGTTGCAATGGTTAAAGGTGCGAAATAGTTGAAGGTTGCCTGTCATATGGTCAGAGGCACCATAATCTATAATCCAGGATAGAGGATTTGAAGTGGCCAAACAGGAAATTCTACCTTCACTAGCTGATAAAGCAGTTGTGGAAGATTTAGAGGTGAGATGGCCAAAAAACTGTTGAAGGTAATTGTTCCCATTTAGTTTGTAGGATGTGATTGGGGAAAGTGAGGCATCTGAGATCTGAAATTCAGATGCACGAGAGTTATTTTGGGAACTAATTTCTGATGTGGTTTCGAAAAAGGCCATGGAAATTAAGCAAAGGAGAAGACGAGAGAGATAGGATCGGCTCCTAAACTGATACCATGTGAGAAACAAAGTTTTTCTCTGTGTTTTTCTTCTCATTCATTAGTGAAAGAGAGTCTATTATATAGACTTTTACAGAGGTGTTTAACACCAAGTGGTTAACCTATAGGATAAGACTTTTATCCTTTACAAAGATCAAATTTAAAATTCAAACTACTAGTTAAGATAAAGTAAAGATAACATACAACTCCTACTCTATCTAAAACTCTTTACAACACACGGTTATGCATACTAACTAACAATTACAAGGTAATCAGAAAGCCGATTTTCAGTGTTGTGTTAATTTCACACGTGGACTCTAGATAATTATCATTCCTAGTTCTTACTCTTCAAGCCGATTTCAAAATTGTACCAAAACAGAACCTTTCTGGCTCCACCTATCCGAAACTTTAATTTTTAAAATCAAAACCAGGAATCATGCAACAATAAACATTGCATACAATATTATAACTGAACAAGAATGCGAAGAAAACATCTTAAATTTTTTGGAGGCAATGCTTAAAACTCTAAATCAAGAGAAAGACAGGCTCATAGAAATAATCAAATGCAGAAGTCAGAAAAAGCTTACAGCATGTCTTGCAATTGTTGTCGGTATTGAGGATTTTGTAGCATCCCTGTAAAAATACGTGCAACAGAAAGACAATTGATATATATTAAAAAACCATCCATAAAATTCAAGCATATGCCTATATATTAAACGAAGAAAACACATATATAAAAGCAAATAACTCCATTCAGGGAAATAAAACAAGCATTCCAGGATTCAGAAACCTGGGGAAATTACTTAGAACTGACTCTAAACAAAAAAGTATACATGCATCAAATCCCTTGGCATAAAAAAGGTTTTGTAAAAGCTGGAAAGTCTGATATCAAATTTAACCAGACTGGAGACAGAACACCATTGATGCTTTTAACATATAAATTTTATGGAGACCACAAAACCCTGTCCTCTATTCCCACCTCCCCAATCATCCTCCTCAATCCTCATCCAGAAAGAAAAAAAGAACAGAGAAACAAAGAAGGAAAGAGTGGTTAAGCACGGACTTACATTTAAAAGTCTCAGGGTTCCTCATTTCCTCAGGCAAATATCTGTATGAATAAATAAAATATTAGATTTCCTTATGACTAAATAGCACATACTGCAATAGAAGGGTTAATTCTGTTACAAAAAATAACTACAAGAGCACCAGGAAGACATCTGTGTAAAAGCATTTTTAAAACACAGAAAGATATTAATTGGGGGAATTATATTTTTAGAGGTGCTATTAGGACTCAGCTGAAGGTAGTAAAGTGGAATATATCATTTCCCATCCATACACCCCCTCCCTATCCTTTCCTTCTCTCCGTAGTTATATCAACCTTAAAAAACGACCAGACAATCAGCTTCTAATACAACAGTTTATCTTTAGACCTGGGGTTGAATTTTATCCCATAAGTACAGCAATAAACGACTTCCAAACGAGAAAACCAACTAAGGAAGCAAAAAGGAAAATTAGGTTCGCTTATCTAAGTTTTAAGTGAAAAAAAATATTATACTATGATTCAGAGCTTCTGAGCTTTTGAGGGAGTTTTCAATGGACTTAACTCATTATTATATCTAATTCAGGTCATTCCATGTACTCAAGAAGTTAATGAAAGCCTATTAGCTTTAAAAGATTGAAATTTTAAAGCTATAAATTAGCTCCATGTTCATTCATCACTACATTTGAGATACCAAGCCTAAAAGATTTATATGTTGGAAAGATATACCATTGACTAGTTAGTTCTTTGTTACTTCTGTATTCCAAAGAATAAGAATGGAAGAATGGACATTAAGAAAGAGGTTTGAACTTACACTACACCTCAGGTACACCAAGATGACATCAATAAAAAATCAGAAAAAATAAAATTGTTTGAGAAAAATAAGTTTTATTACGGATAAACCATCTTCTGCACTGTTGGATCTTCCATCATTTTCTCTAAAGCATCCACAGATAAGCCTGGGCCTGCTCTTCCTGCAAATGTAACAGGATGCTTTGTTATATAACACGGAGAGTACTAGAACTAAAAGCATGCTAAAAATGTGTACATGCATGATTAAAGTGTTGGCTATGCATGGGTACAAGTATACTATAGGCAGAGGAACAATGTATAACTTAATCATAAAGCAACCAAAGTGCTACATAAGAGAGCAGCAGAAATGCAGCTGTATCAATGAGGTAATAGAACCACCTATTTGATCACCGTTTAGCTATGTTAATATATGCATCAGCAAATGTCTTTCAAAAGAGCTAATATTGAACAAAATAGCATTAATTACTATGAAAATTATATGAATATCAACTCATGAAACATCAAGTGATCTCAAGCACTTCCCTATTTCTAGGCTGCTTAGTGCCTCCTATTAATGTTCCTTTATGTTAACATAGATGTCATAACTCAATCTATTATATCCCTCAATTGATACAAAACTCTCCATGTTTTTTCAACCTTTTCTTCAGACAGTTGTTACAACGACTACAAACCAAAATGTGTCGCACTTTCATTTCAAGTAATCATTTGATGTCAGTTACAACTGGCTCTTTACATACCAGTTGATTGATAACCGCCAAAAGCACCAGCATCCTGCTTCGATGCAGCTCCATTGTCAGAAACCTTCAGACATCATTCAAAATTTTAACTTTCCAGGATATATGCAATGAAATTACAGAAATTAATCCATACAACCAGTCTCAAAAAAAAAAGCTTAAAAAATTTACATCCTTGGGAGTCTGAGCATTGTCTGATGAAGTTAGCTCTGCCACATCTTCAAAAGCACTCTTCTGTATGCTCTCTTCTGGAGAAACATCAACAAAAGCTGCAAATAAAACTTTAAATCAGTCTTAAAAACGATCTCGAGAACAACATATGCAATTGGAATGAAATGAGTTGTTATCTGAATCTAAAACCATCATTTGAAGTAGAAAATTTCATTGATACTAATGTTTCATATACATGAAGGTGTCATATACGTTCCATTTTACCTCAAAAAAAGGAAGAGTTGCATAATATACAACATCATGTGGAAGCAGTAAAAGTTCTATTTTACCATATTTCTTTGGTTCTGCAGTTTCTGTTTCACTTTTTCCTTCGGTTGCTGGATCAGTTGCCGGGGCTGCTTCAACTTTTGTTACAGGTACATCAACTGTAACTCGGCTTTGAGAAGGAGGTGGAGTGGACGTGACAGGGCCTTGTGATGGAGGTGTTGGAAAGGGAAACGGGGATCCCGGAGGAAAAGCAGCATTGCCAAATTGGTTATTTTGTGTATTCATCTGGCCCATCATGGTTTTAAAAGCTTGCTGCATTGCATATTTCTGAATAATGGAAAGGTAGATATCATAAATCAACGAAATAACATAACTATTCAGCGACTCCTCCACGCAGTGTCAAAGTTTAAGCCATTTGCCTCATCTTAAGCACATAAAGAAAGTTAATCATGCAATGACCAAACTTAGGAAAATTAAGGGGCAACTCAGGAACAACTCAAGGACCATGAAAGAGACTTTTATATCTAACAAACCATGGTAGGGCTCTGATATGACAACCAAGAAACTTACAGTAACACAAAATCTATATATCATACTGATACAGTTCCACAACCCTTGCAGACCTATTCAAGGAGAAACTGGAAAGCAGGAGACAAGGAGCAAATACTGGAAGACCGAGTCCAACTTTCTCAGCTACTTGGACTACACGATCCCCATGATCTACATGATGCTAATGAGGAGGAGCAAGTCTTACCTTAACAACCTGCATGTTCTCCATGTTTCCACAACTTCAATTCTGCCATGTTATCCATTATCTCCTACCTTATAGGAATTTAGTTATGCTTTCCAGAAAATAGTAGTGCAGGCTATTTATTATAAATATCCTAGGAGTTGTTCTAGTTTCATATGTGATTTTGTTATTTGAATTTCAAGATTATTGGTTGTAATTGTGTCAAGATTCTTACACTGCTACAGCTAATAAATATTCCTATTTTGTCCTTTATCTTCTCCATTGTTATCTAGATGCGTCAACTTGTCCTGGTGCCATAACACAGAAAGGCATTGACTGATGCCATGTAAAGATAATGTCAAGGTAAGTTGCTCCCATGAGGTAAACTTCTAAACAAATCCAATTGAGATCTGACAGAAATTTAGGGAGGCACAAATTATACAACTAGCTCTTATTTTCTGGATTGGATTCTACACCTTAGATTCATAATTTCCATTAAAAACAACTTTATTGTCAACAACAACCAGCAAGCCCCCACCCCATGGGTCCCAAGCAGGGATCATCTACCTTTTAGATGGATGAAGTGAAAGTTTTACAAATATCAAAAATACAATTTTGCAGGATAACTATAGGCCCTGTAAGCAAAACCTGTATTCTCCTATCTTGTTTTGAACTATCACTATCTATTACAGCCTTGATTATTGGATTTCACAGAATGTATAGTGAATAGAATCAATTACATAGCCAAATAGTTTGTTCAAATTAGTACTGCTGCATATCCCTAAAAAATAACTTTAATAGACAAAAGAAGGCACCTTCACACAGAAACTTGAAAAAGTAAAGGAAAGACATTAACTTCCACTTATAATAATTTGGTGAAATAACAGTGAATACAAAAGACGATTTGACCCAGAGTTTCCCCACTCACATGCCAATTACTGGTTTCAAATGCCACAAGAAGCATAATGAAGACTTTCAATTTGTAGAAAAATCCAAACCATGCAGACTAAATAGTTTTCTACCAGTTGCCATTTTTCCATTGCTTCATTGAAGTACCCAATTCTACTTCCAAAACTATAATATAAGATTCAATCATATAGGCAAAACAATACAACCATGCCTCGTAGGAAAGAAACCCTCACCTTTAAGCTTGAAGCTACCTGTCATTCCAATCAACTTCGTTATGATATATACAAAAAGTAGACAAATTTCAATTAATAGAATAACACTAAATATTGCTCAAAAAGACTGAAAAGAAAAATAGAAGATTTGTGCTCACCCATGTAAAAAGTGCTGAGAGCCCAACGCCTACTCCAATCCAGAAAAGCGGCGACCCTCTGAAAAATATACACACATAAACAACTAATCAATGAAATAAATGTTCATAAAACATACACACACCAGAACATATACATTTGGTATGTCCGTCTAATCATTACTCTCTTTCACTAAACCAAAGCTGCTATAAAGTAAAAGTAAACAATTAAAAACTATCATTATTTCACTAAAAATTGGGTAAATTATTTAAGTCTGATATCAATTCATATACAGTTGTTTCATATACAAGAAAAACAATACAGTATTTCATTATACATGAAAACTATGGTTCTGTTTTATCACCCTTCTCGGTTTTTGCTCATTACAAAACTACTAAGAAGAAAAAGGATTAAAAACGGATAAATGACTAAAATGCAACATTAATTCTAATATAGACTACTACGTTCTAGTTCTGCATTGAAGCAATAGCAAATGTTTTTTTCTTCTAAAAGTCAGCTCATTTTCCCATTCTCAAAAGCAGAAATTAGAAACCAAAGATAAGGAAAACGACGGACTGAATTACATTTGAGAGGACGGCGGCACAGTAGGATAAGGGTTGACTCCAACCGAAGAAGATTGTTGATTACTTGAAGAAGAAATGCTAGCAAACCTTTCATCTCTAGATTTTCTGAAAACTGCATTAACAAGAACAGAATAAGATCAAATTATAATAAACTTTAAAAATAAGAAACAAAGGGAAAAAAGAGAAAAGAAAATACCAATTTGGGGGAGACGCCGCGGAGGAGTAGCGTGGGCGGAGCAGGAGAATCTGGAACGACGAGGAGCAATCTTGGGAGTTGGAAAAGTGAAGATTTTGGTAGGGGTTTTCAGAGTATAAATAGGATTAGTGTGTCCTAAGAGAAAAACCTTTGGAGGTGAAGAAGAGGATGAAACCAACGCCATATTCATATTTTCCATTGAATTTTACAACCCCCAATGAGAGAATTAGTGATAGTTGAAGTGAGATAGGAAGAGTGCGAGTTAGTGAGAAAGAGTGGACGAAGAACACAATGAGAATGGGATAAACGACGCTCCCAAATGTTATATGTTTGGTATTAATCTGACCTAAACTAAAAATTTGTTCCTTTGGAGGTGTTTGTTTCTTTGGATACTTCTATTCCCGACCGGGTGCTATAATTACACAAAAATTTCATTTTACAAAATCTTTGGATTCATTTTAGGGTGAAGTAACAAATAGTCACTAAACTATTTGTAAAAATATAAAATGGTCATCAAACTTTTAAATGTTATAAAATAGGCATTAAATTTTAGTTTTTGTTATAAAATGGTCACTGAACCGTTAACTGTCGTTAATTGGGTGATGTGACAGTTACAAAAATTTGAATAACATAACATTTAATCCTCCATATTGACACATTAAATCAATTTATTCCTAATTTAACTCTCATTATTGATGTCTAAATTGATTGGATGTGTAAATATTGAAGATTAAATATGTTATTATATAAAATTTCATAACTGCCACATCTCCCAGTTAACGACGGTTAACAGCCTAGTGACCATTTTATAATAAAAACTAAAGTTTAATGACCATTATGTATTTTTTAAAGTTTTGTGACCATTATGTATTTTTTTAAAGTTTTGTGACCATTTTATATTTTTAGAGATAGTTTAGTGACCATTTGTGTACTTCATTTTATATGTGTAATTATTCCATGTATCGGTGGATGAAACAAAAAAATTTAGTTTTAAGGATTCAATTTAGGATTTAAATGTTTAAATTTAGAGCTTTTAGAATTTAAGGGATGTGGTTAAAATGTATGGTTTGTGATTCTAATTTAGGGCTTTTAGAATTTAAGGGATATGGTTAAAATGTATGGTTTGTGGTTCTAATTTAGGGTTTGTAGGTTAAAACCTAAATCTTAAAATATTACCTTAAAACCTAAACCCTAATCCTTAAAATTCTAAACACAATCCTTCAATTCTAAAACCCTAAATCTTAAATCATAAACCTTAAAATTAAGGCTTTATACAAATTTTTGTTATCATTACATGTGCTGTAATATTTCCCTTTATATATATATATATATATATATATATATATATATGAGTTTAAATATGATAGACAGGCTGTTATACAAGCCTACATATTTCTACTGTAAATTAAAATTAAACTTAAACCTTAAAAAACTAAACCCCAAACACTAGCCTTAAATTCTAAACCCTACAACCCAAACCCCTAAATTCTAAACCCTAAACTAAACCTCTAATACCTAAAACTAAAAAGTCTTTGTAAACTAAAGTTCACGCAGACCGTGTATTGAAGTTATTTTGATATAATATATATGGTATCTTACTTATTAATAGATTAATATAAACAATTTTCCAAACTTAACTAATTCCATTCACAGTCCAACTTGATGATTCATTTCATGTTTATCTCATATTCTTGGATTATTCAAAAAGGATGCTAAATAGTTATATAAATTCTGACAATTTTTATTTATTGTATTTTTGTGATGTTTTTTTTATTGTGTCGTGTTATATTTCATTATAATAATATTTATTTATTTATCCTGTGTGATAATTATCTCGTATCAAGGATTTAACAGATTTATTAAAAAACCACAACTTTAGTACTTTGTTCCGGTTTGCAGGTGTGCCATGCCAGCAGGGCTATCTATAACAATCCTTCATGTAGCTGCTCAACCAGCAGCATTTCACCATGTCATCCAGTTCCAAGTTTTACAAAATTGTATGCATGGTTATATTCCTTCAAAAAAAGTAGCATAGTATTACTAAGCAAATATACAACTAACAAAGCAACTACTTGATCCTCAATTTCCGTAAGAAAAAAAAATCTTCAAACATCAAAATATGCAAAGATGAACCTGGAATATGTTCAATTTGATGCTCCATTGATGGTTTCAACCCTACAACTATATGATTCAGCCCTAGGCCAAAATTTTTGAAAGTCGAGCATTCTCTCTAACTATTTTGTCTTACAAGCTCTGCCATGAAAATCCTTCGAAATCGAAGTCTGCAAATCACCACTGGAAAATTTTGAAGCTCGCATGTAACCGTTGTTGATTAGATGAAAATTTCATAACCCGACATGGTTGCAACTTGCGAGAAACTTTGTCCTCTCACTCGCACTTTTTCTGTGTTGTCTTTAAACCTGTATGCTGTCTAAACACTGGAGCGTAGTTATGGTGCCGGATAAGCAGGATCAATAAGAAAGTATTAGCAGCCAGAAAAAGTAAGCTTGCCACCCAGAGCTGTAGGAAGACATTCTTGCCTTTAAACTCAAGCAGGTAACCCCACAACAGCCAGTGGGTTTGAGCTCCCATCCACAAAAGAATACAGCATAGTCCTTGCCATTTAAACTTCATACTGGTCCATGGCAAAATAAGAGGCAAGAGGCAAAAGAACCAGACAAAATACTGTGCTGTTATTACCTGTGCAAGAAGTAAATTGAGAATAAATACGAAATCACAGATTTTTGTGTTTACGATGATGTCCAGGTCCATAAAGTGAAGCTAGGAATATGGTTAAATTTGCATACCTTATTGAACGCTACAAATGCCACCGTCTGTACAAAGAAGCAGAATACAAGATCCTTTGCAAAGCAGAAAACAAGAACCAGCTGCACTATAAATTGAGGCAAAAAGGAGATGAGCTTTTCTAGAACCGAAAGATCACGTTCATAGTTAAGATAGATATGGTAGAAATAGATGGAGAAATTATGTCTTGGATCTATGCGAGTAAGATGATAGAGCAATGCTTCGTGTAGAAATTCCCATCCATATAATCGGAAGAAAAAACCAGTGCAAAGGAGGAAAACACTCCCTGAAACGAGACCAAACAAAATTCTTGACCTTGTGAATATGCTTTTAAATGCAATCCATGCATCAAACTGATCAGTCACTTGTGAATTAACTTGACGAATCTTCCCTTGATCAGAGGTCCAATCACAGAGCAAAGGCTTCACACCAGATTGAAAAAAGCGTGGATCAAGAAATAGGATGATGGGAAGCGCATAGATTATAGGATAAATTCTGAAGTGAACAATAAGACCATACCAACATGCAGCTTGTACCACATTACCTATCAAGAAGAAAGAAGGAAATCAACAGAGCCAACCAGAATAAATCAGGTTGAATTGGATAACAACTTGACTCCTCTTAATGTAGTGCCCAATGCCCAATCATCAATGAAAAAAAGACATTAGATATATAACATACGAGAAACTACTGTAATGAAAGCTTTCCCATTTGACACCTAACTCATAACTTTCTGAATGATTAATCAATTGAAATCAAGTAGGCAGACTCAATGGCGGATCAACGTATAATGTAGGGTGGGCCCATGCCCACCCTGAACTTTTCAAAGCTCACACATATGCCTCAATTTTCTTAATTTTATGAATTAGTCGTTAAAATTTTATAATATTTGAGGCTTGTGCCCACCCTGAAATTTCGAGATTTTATTTGTGCCTGTGAGAAAGGGGCCATGGTGGCCGGAGAAGATGAACGCCGGTGAACAATGAACAATAAAATATAAAAGCTAGAATTTAACGATAGAACAAAAATAGTATTTTTAACAGAGAACAATGTGTTTCTCTGTATTTTCTCTTATTCTTCTTATTCAAATGTGTATAAGGTGAGCCTTTAAATAGGCAATTACAGAGTTTTAGTATAGCTAAAACTATACTTTTATTTTTAATTTAAATAAGACTTTATCTCTAATTTAAAGAAGATAAATAAGACTTTATTTCTAATTTAAAGAAGACTTCTTGTAAATCTAAACTACTAGTTACTGACTTAGAAATAAACTCTAATTACACGGTTACAATCCACACTCCCCCTCAAGCTGGTGAGTAAACGTAGTAGAGAACCAGCTTGGATTTTGGATGCGATGCCTTGTGCAAAAAAGAAGAAGAAAAAACCAGCAATTTTATCTTTGCTGATTTTTTTTACAGCAACTCAAACTTCACGTGCTGTTCCTTAGAAAAAAAATGCTCCCCTTTCTTGAGAGTCTTTGATTTGATTGATGCATTAGTTGGAATATCAGGCTTCTCCACTGGATGCTCCAGCTGGTAGTTACACTCCCCCTATCTTTTACAATGGATGGCTAAGATAGAACCAGATAGTTTTTAAGGCAAAGTTAAGAAGTTTGAATCCTTATCTTTGCATTTTAGTGACTAATTCGGAAAGAAGGAAAAATTAGGGGGTTAATGTTGAATAATTATTTGATGAAAAATGGTGATATGTTGATGATTTGAATCAAGTGTTGGGACCAAATTGACAAATAGCAAAGTAAGGAGAAATTAGTATAAAGTTTGAAGTTATTTATGGAAGTTGTGTAGGAAAACTGGATTTGGCAGTAAGTTTAAAAATTCACCATAAATTCTAAAAAATGGTTAGAAGGTGAATTTTATACCGATGTAAATATTTGTTCGTTTAGTTTCGCCCCCAACAAACAGAAATTTATTTCGAGTTCCGAGTAAAAAGATATGATTTTTTAAGTGGTGAAAGGCCAGGAAATAGTATGACAGTCTATTCCGAAATCAACACTGGAAATTGACTTTGAAAATTCTCCATAAATTGTACAAGTTGAATTTGGGATATTAATTTATATGGTTGAAAATATTATTGCATCTAGTTTCTTTCATAACAAACGGAATCGAATTCCGAGTTGTAGATTATTTTATAGAAATATTTCTTTGAAGGTAGTGCAATATTCCAAAAAATGAGAATTGATACATTTTGTATCTAAGGTTAATTAGTAAGCTTGAAGGCATGTCCATGATGTTACATGATACAGATGTTACATCATACATGATACAGATGTTACAGAGCGTCCTCTCGAGTACGTACTCCATAAGGCACTACGGTGCAGATAGGCTACAGGGTTTCTATGGGCCTCTAGCCAGACACGATGATAATAATAACAAGATGTTACATGATACAGATGTTACATGATTACATGATACATGAAAAAGATGTTACATGATTTCATGATACATGAAAAAGAAGTTCATGCTACATGACAGAGAAGTACATGACATACATGATAGAATACATGTTATGCAAATGATGGCATAATGAAAGCATGACCATGATAGAGTACATGATATGTAAATGATTACATGATGAAAGCATGTCCATGATAGAGAATATATTATGCAATAATAACATGATTTATATGATAGTTATGAAACATGACATATGTACATTGGGATATACTTGCCATGTTATAGAGAAAACGAAATGCACTTATATATATGACATATTGTATTACATTATTTCAAGATTTTAAAATAAATAAGTTTAACTGCCTCACTAAGTTTGTACTTAGCGTGTGTCTTATGTCACACATAGGTTTCCTGGAAATAGTCTATTGAGGAGGAGCAGAAATTTGAGAAAATCAAGTTACTACAATAAATTCAGTAAGTACGTCTTTACCATAATTTGATAGACTAGTGGGCATGTAAGTATTTTAAAGTTGAACTATCTACATCATAAGTTTACAACATAATCATATGCTTTTATGGTTGGATAAGTTTAAAAATATGAATTGTTAACAATAGCAAAATCTTTGGTATGGCTAAAATATTATTTAACCCTAAACACGTAAAAATTTTAAAATCAAGAAAGGGTCTAGGCAGCTTGCGTAGTTTTCATCCTGAATTATATTGTTTTTATTTTAATAATTCAATTATAAATTTTGTAAACAAATTCAGGGTCAAAACTAGCTGCACCTAGATAACATAGTTTTAAATTTAAAACCGAGAAAGGGTTAAAGTACAAATTAGATTTTGGTATATAGAAATATATATATATATATTTTTACAAGTCAAGATTTCTTCCAATGATTCTGTAATATCTTTAATGTATATTCAGTCTATGAGTATACGTTAAGGGTGTTACAACATTTTTGTCAATTTTGTAGATAAAAAAAGAAAAAATCAAAGAAAAAAATCAAAAAAGAAAAAAAAGAAAAAAAAAGAGAAAGAAAAAATCAATCAAAAAAAAGAGAAAAATGAAATCAAGGTGAAAACCCAAATGGGCGCCTTGAAAGGATCTTTTTCAAATATCTCTAAGGCACGAACCCATAAGGAGGCCTTAGACGTTCAAAATGAATGAAATGAAGATACGTTAGTCTCATCTTCTTGGAGTGGCAGTGGAATGAGTACCAACACAAGTCTGTCTCCATGAAATTGCAGTGGAACAGACAAAACTACAACAACAGACCCTATCTCCTTGAACTTCCAATAGAGCTAGTCACCCATCCAACAGAATATGAACTACAACATCAGATCTTTTCTCCTTGAACTTCCAATGGAGCATATCACCATCCAATAGAAGATGAATTACAACATCAGATCTTTTCTCCTTAAACTTCCAATGGAGTAGGTCACCCATCCAATAGAAGTTAAACTACAACATCAGATCATTTCTCCTTGAACTTCCAATGGAGTAGGTCACCCATCCAATAGAAGATAAACTACAACATCATATCCTTTCTCCTTGGACTTCCAATGGAGCAGGTCACCCATCCAATAGAAGATGAACTGCAACATCAGATCCTTTCTCCTTGAACTTCCAATAGAGCAAGCCACCCATCCAATAGAAGATGAACTACAACATCAGATCTTTTCTCCTTGAACTTCCAATGGAGCAGGTCACTCATCCAATAGAAGCTGAACTACAACATCAGATCCTTTCTCCTTGAACTTCCAATGGAGCAGGTCACCCATCCAATAAAATATGAACTACAACATCAGATTCTTTCTCCTTGAACTTCCAATGGAGCATGTCACCCATCCAATAGAAGATGAACTACAACATTAGATCTTTTCTCCTTGAACTTCTAACGGAGTAGGTCACCCATCCAATAACAGATAAACTACAACATCAAATCTTTTTTATTGAACTTCCAATGGAGCAGGTCACCCATCCAATAAAAGATGAACTACAACATCAGATCCTTTCTCCTTGAACTTCCAATGGAGCAGGTCACCCACCTAATAGAAGATGAAATTGTAACAACTGACCCTATCTCCTCGAACTTCCAATGGAGCGGGTTACTCATCCAATAGAAAAGGAAACTACAACAACAAAACATATCTTTTTGAACTTCAAATGGAGTAGGTCACCCATTCAATAGAAGATAAAGCTACACAAAAAAACAAAACAAAAAAAGAACAAAAGAAGAAAAAGCAAAAAAGAAAAAAGAAAAAAAAGAGAAAATGGCGAGCAATAAGGCATTTGTTTTTGACCGAGCATTATTGTACTTTGGAAAGTCTCAACCTAGAAAGCAGAGGAGCGAATTGATCGAAGAACTCAACATCCT
Organism: Hibiscus mutabilis; assembly: GCA_019671005.1. Classification (NCBI taxonomy): domain Eukaryota; kingdom Viridiplantae; phylum Streptophyta; class Magnoliopsida; order Malvales; family Malvaceae; genus Hibiscus; species Hibiscus mutabilis. Next base: position 62,118,096 of record CM033719.1, read on the forward strand.
CGAAGAGCGAAGATTGAAGGCCTACCGAAGACTGAAGACCACTGATTGAAAATAGAAGATCAAAGATAGAAGACCAGCACCGAAGAAGAGAAGATCTACCGAAGAAATAAGACATACGTCAAGACGGAAGAAGCTCAGCCTGACTGGACTAAATTGGCTCTTTTAGTCTTTACTCCATTGCCGTTGCACAACAATAAGCAAAGAGGGGCAGGTGTAGGAGCCAATTATTGTCTGGGCCCAACCTAAACCCATTACCCAAACTAAACTGACCCATACAAATACCCCAAACCCTTAACCCGACCCAAAAACCAAAAAACCCTAATTTCTAAAAAAAACCTAATAACCCTAACCCAATATCGAACCAGCCACCGCCGCTGCCACCCGCTGCCACCTCTTATGCTGCCATCGTTCGTCTTTCGGCCACCGAAACCCTAAAGAAAATTAACCCTAATCGAACCCTAAAATACCTAAATCCCAAATCAACCCTAAAAACTAACCCTAAATCAAAATAAGCCTAACCCTAAAACCTACTGCCCATGCCCTAACCAGTCTTCACCCATACCCCTACCTTCTGCCACAATCCCTGAAAATTTAGCTGCCATCCAGTTCTACACCAAATAAAATAAGGGGTTGTTATTTTTTTATTGTAAAAATCGGATATAAAATTTGAATAAAAATAAATGTAAGGGGGTTTTTTTGTTCAAAAAACTGTAAGGGGATTCAGATTGAAGATTTATAAAGAAAAAAATTTGAAAATTTGTAAATAAATAAAAGGGAAAATCCAAAATTGAAGGTAGTCTCCCATCATTCCTTCATCGTTTTTTAAAAACCATTCGAATCCAAAGTATTTTTTAGATCTAAATACAAGCTTTGATTTATTGTTTACTTTCAAACTAAAAGAAAGGAGGGAAGAGGGGACCGAGATCTTACCTGCTGTTTTGAGTGCCACTGAACGAGGGTGTCTTCGGACATTGAGGGGAGGTCGCTGATGATCGGCCTTGGTGGCAAGCCCCCGCAGTCGAGTGGGTTGAGAGGTGTGGAGAGAAAAAAAACTAATTAGGGTTTTTTAGTTTTGTTTTGTTTCAAATTGGAAATAAAAATCCATTTATTATCTAAATTCGGCAGACCAAAACGACGCCGTATTGAGTCCCCAAACCGTGCGGTGACCCGGATACCCAGGGAGGATCCGCGTTTTTATGTAATAGGCTAATTATGCCCTTAGTCCTCCTATTTTATTCCTTTTTTTTACTTTTGTCCAGGGGCTAAACACAATTTCATTCCCTCCATTTTGTTCCCGTCTTTGTTTTAACCCAAGGACCAATTGCACTTTTGGTCCTGTAGTTTTTATTTTCTTTTAATTTTTGCACCTTTATTTTATTTTTTACTCGATTTAGCCACTGTTTTGTTTTTAATTTTGGTGCTCTAATTTATTAGCATTTTAGCATTGTTATTTCCTGAACTTTTTATTTCAGTCCTTTTTGCATTATGATTATCGATTATATGTTATATATACATATATATATTTTACATATGTACTTGTTGTATTATATATTGCATATTCTATCATATATTACATATTATATATATACATTTTATATTGCATATTATATTATTTATTAAATATTTATTACACCACATGTTATTTAATATATATATATATATAGTGTTATGATATGTATTTTTGGTATGTATATTATATTTATATTACATTATGTATTATATAGGTATATTATAATATTTATCCTTTTTATACATTTTATGTATGTTCATCTTCTTTAGATTATATATGCTTAAATATTTAATTATGCATTTTAATTCATAATTTGTTGTTTATAACATTTCATGCATTTTCTTATTCATACATGCGTTTTAATATCTTATTATTCTTTATTTGAGTAATTTCATTAATATTAGTATTTTAACATATGTGATATTTTGTATCTTATTGTGTGAATATATATATATATATGATCTTTTATAAAATACTATATATATTTATATTTATTAAATAATAATATTATTTGGTATAATACTTTCTAATACATATATTATTATAAAAGTTTTGGTGTTTTAATAGCTATATACACGTATGTGTGTATATTTAAATATTCATATTGATGTATATAATGCATCTAATTTTGATAAATATTTTGTGTATATACGTATATATTAAATATAATATTTTGAGCTTAAAAAGTGTTTTATTTTTAGTAAATATTATATGTTTTAATATATATACCTATGCATGTTTACATGTCATCCTATAATTTTTGCATCATGCTAGTAATTAAGTATGCTTAGAATTAAAGTAATATTACTTTATTTAGGGAATTCGATAACTCGTGTCCCGGGAGTAAATGGATGTGAACTTCTTGATATCCCTAAATAAAAGAATATCCTTATCATTTTAGGATATAATATTTAAGGGAATTTTCTGTTATTTAGAAAATTCGAGAAATCATTCCCCGGGCGTATAGGGATGTGATCTTCTCATTTATTCTAAATAATGGAACGTTTATTTAAATATTTAGAACATCTTCATGCATTTAAGAATCATATTTTAAATTTTAATCGAATTTTTAATTTTCAATACCAGACATTAAATAGTCAACTATGTATCAATTTTGGGCATTGTGGGGTGCTAATTCTTTCTCATCCGTAACCGACTCCCGGACCCGAATTTTTAATCTCTGGTTTTATTTTGGTGTTCGATCTACCTTTTTTAAAATGATCGGTGGCGACTCCACATTTTTAATTTCAAAACCGGGTAGGGGTTTTCCAAATTAAATTAAATAACAAAAAAAATTTAAAACTGAAAAGAGAGCGCATGACAGATTTGAGTGATTACACATCTGATACGTAGTGGTCAAGTTGAAGATAACGAGGTTAATGCAATTGTCACAAGCCGTGAACCAGTGATCGAGCCCAGCCAGCACCTGGGGTTCATTCCACCAGCACCAGGGTATGCCCCTCCAGTACCAGGGTGCGACACTCCAGCACCAAGGAGCCATCCGCCAGCACAAGGGTGCGGCCAGCCCACACCAGGGTCCAACCCGCAGTGCCAGGCAGCCAAGAAGCCATTTTCACCATCTTGGGCCTGTCCAATCCAACACCATGAGGCCCAACCCGAGTTTGAAGAATTCCAAGGAGGAATATCAGTCATGTATTTTTATTTTCCTTAATTAATTTATAATTTTGTAGCTCTCCTTGATTTTAGGGATTTAGTTCAATCTGAGCCGTCGATGTAATTCAATCTCCACTGTTGGATGTAGGGGGCCTCAACTATAAATAGAGGCTTGCCTCCACCTCATTACTCACTCATTTCCACTTCATCTTTGAGTAATACAACTGAGCATTCACTCAAATCTCCTTGCTTAGCCTCGTTTGCCATTTACTTTCAGTTGTTCTTTGTTTGCGCAAAAATCTTAGCTTGTTAAGCTTTGATCGTTTCAAGCTGACTTAGGTGTTGCATCGTTTAAGAGCGTCTAAGGCCGTTCGTTCAAGATTGTGAGGTTCTACGGGCATGACACAATGGTGAACTTACAATATTTGAAGAATCTGTCAAATAAATTGTCTCGATACACTTTAATCCACTTCATTTATACTGCAAAATTAAAGATTAAGAGACAACGAATAGGATTGTAGCCCTAGGTTTTCTTCCTCTCCAATTCCATTCACCATTACAATAATTTCTTGCTCGATTGACTGTCGTTGATTGTGGGTTCCCTCTTCCGAGTATCATCGTCGATTCTTAGCTCATTTTTGTTTTTTTTTTTGTGTTTGGAGAAAGATTCTTAGAGCTTCAATGGTGGTGTGTTTGCTTGTCTCCATTTCTTTGTGATTGGGTTCTCCTTCACGTGATTCTCCTTTTGACTTCTCAACTCATTTGGATCATTTTTTGGCTTTTTGCTTTGGGTGGTTTTTTGCTTGAGTGTGCTTATTTGATTCCTTTGTGAATCTTTTACAGGTTCGTTTCTATTTTTCTTACTCCTGGCTTTGTTTTTTATCATCCCAACATTGATGGTTGGTGTTGGACTGATCGCTTGTCCTGTTACTTTGGTTTACTCTATTTTCTGGTGAACCTGCTTGCTCCCGGGTGTTTTTGAGCTCATATTCTGGTCCTTTGATTTTGGTTTGCGGGAATTTCCCTTGGTTTCTTGTTCCGTCCTGCTTTGGTTCTTGTATTTTGGGGAATTATGGCCCTAATGGCCTGGAATGTCCGAGGTTTGGGTAACAAAATGACTGTCAGGGCCCTGAAGGGCTCTATTTTTAAGCACAATCCTAGTATTGTGTTCCTTAGTGAGACTTAACAAAAGAAGAGATACCTTGAAAAAATCAAGATAAAGATGAAAATTCGGGAAAGCCACTATGTCAATCCGACATGGATCGCTGGTGGTTTAGCCCTTTAGTGGTCCAAAGATGTTAAAATGTCCATTCTTGATAGTTGTAAGAACTACATTGACACAACGATATCCATTAACGGTGAGGAAGAATGGTTTTGCACGTTCATTTATTGTCCTCCTTACTTGGAAGATAAACAACTTTTCTAGGAGAAGCTGTACAAGTTAAGGAATAATAGGAATTGTAGATGGTGTATGTTGGGGGACATTAATATGCGAGTTGAATTCAATGAGAAACTTGGTGGAAACCCATTTGATCCAGCTCTTGCTAAACCTTGTTTCAACTTTATTAACTCAACTGAATTACTGGAGCTTCCTCTTAAAGGTGGATCGTTCACATGGTCAAACCTTAGATGTGAGGATGATGCTATACTGGAAAAGTTTGACAGGATTCTCTTTTCAGGGGAATAGAACATTCAATTCCTAAAAGCCTTAGAATTTCTGGATGCCGCAATTGCTTCGGATCACACTCCAAATTTTTTTTTCTTGAAGGGCCTAAACACAAAAGGAAGAAGGATTTCAAATTTGAATCGAAATGGCACCTGAAAGAGGAATGCTCGAAAATTGTTGTTCACTCCTAAGACCCGAATGGACTTTCTTTGAATCCAAAATCCTTTGGCCGAAAGTTGAAGAATACTAGACTCAATGACACGCGTCGTTTTCGCGTCAAAATAATTCTTTCTTCTCAAATAATAAATAAAGGAATTTAAACGTTGTAAAAGATAAGGGTCGATCCCACAGGGACTAAGAGAACTTCCTGATTTATGTTTGTTTGATCGGTGAGTCAAGAATAGAGTTGAATAATATTCAAATATGGTGGGGTTTGTGGAATTGAGTAGAAATAATAAGAGAATGTAGATAAAATTTAGGAAGTGGATTAAATATGGTAAAGATTAGCCTCGGGATTTTGCTTTGACTCAGTTTCCTCGGATCATTAAAAAGGATTTTTTACTTCAGGGTTCACGTTAGTTACTCGTCTTCAAGGATCAATCCTTGTGAATGTGCCTTGTATACCGAATACCCAAGTGCCATCTTTGATATCGATTTTGGAAATTGATCTAATCAATAACAATGTTGTAGATCAAAAATGTTTAAGTAAAGCCGACTCGGACTATGTCGTTTCAATAATAATCGATTCCGATCTCAGTTTCCTCTTAGCAAATAATTTTGCTAAGTGTGTTCCCAGGAAGTCGAATGTGCTTCAATAGTTGATCCTTCCTCCCACACATTTAACCAAAACAACATCCTGACCAACGTCAATCTTTGGTTTTGAAATCATTTTGATTTTGAAATTAAGTTTAGAAAACTAAGAGAGATACCCGAAATTGTTTAAGTGCTTTTCAATCCTCACATTGGAATTGAGCCATTGCTTTAGCCCTTGGCTATGGAGAATTTAGCCAAGTATGATTATGGTAAAAATCATACTTAGCATAAAAGGAAAATAAATAAATAAATAAATAAAAACTTAAAGCAAGAACTAAAGAAAAGAAAGAATTTTATAAAACTCTAAAAGTAGAAACAAAGCTAAGAATAAGAATATGAGATATGAGAATGATTTATGAGTTTGCCCCAAATGGGGTATTTATAGCAGCCTAAAACCCTAAAAAATAACCCTAACGAGATAAGAGATAAATCCTAAATTATTTAAATTAATTAAAAAAGATAATTCCAAAGTTTGAATTTAAAATCTGGCTGATAAGTTATCTGATATGCGGTTGATAAGCTATCGTTGCTGCTGACGTGGCGTCTTCTAGAAGCTGCTAACATGGCGTCCAGTCAGACTTTCATGCCCATATTCATGCCCACTAATCCAGCCATGAATCCAGAAAATCAAAAATTGCACAATTTCAGCAGTTTAAGCAATATTCCTGGAATGTACTGTCCTGCATGGAAAATGAACAAAAATACCCACATTAGCAACTTAAAACAATCAATCAAGGAATAATTAGAGATAGAATAATGCATAATTTAAGCACTAATCAAATTCCCCTTACTTATTCAATGCTTGTCCTCAAGCATTTCTCAATTATCATGCTAAAAACCTTAAGTTGCCAACTCCAATTTCAAAGAATTTCCAAGATTTCTAAAGTAAACTAAATCAAGTAAATGTTGAAATTCAAGATCAATCAATCATGACATAATCAATTAAGTGTAAATCGACCAAGACATTTCAATCGTCTACCAATTTCAAAGAATACAAGACTTAGCTCCTCACATTGGTTCACTCATTTCACTCAAATGTTTCGGGTAAGAGAATCGCTCAAGCCTAAACTAATCAACTTATTACCACAGGCTTGTAACTAGATCTAATCTCCACTAGTTAATATAAAAGTGATGCAAAAATCAAGAGGACTTAAAATGGGTTGTAAGGGGGTTAAGGTTCGGGTAGGATAAAAGGCAAAAATTAGGGTTAAAAAGTCAAGACAAGTAAAATTATTCCAAAGAATTTATTCGAATATAGGAGAAGAAATCAATCTTTTTTTTCATTCGAACTGTCCATTTTTTCTATTTTTCTGCTTTTTTTCCACTGTTCAAACAACACAGTTTATTCGAACTGCACTACACGGTTCTGCAATTTTTCTGCACTGTGTTTTCCTTCATTTTTCGACCCAAATTGTACTGATTTATTTTTCTGCACAGTTTTTTTTTGCACTGAACTGTTTATTTTTCTGTACAGTTTTTTTTTCGAACTGATTCGAATCTGATTTTTTTTTGTCCTGAAAAAGGGTGACAAAAATAATTGAAAGGAAAACAAAAATAAAATAGGCTTGGCTTAATGATACGGTAAACAAAGAAAACGATTAAAGGCTCAAAAATGGTTCACTAAGTGGAAAATAAATAAAAGGGTAGGCTATTTTGTTTGGTAAGAGAAGTTGGTTTAATCATAATGCCTCTATCATATTAGAGCATCATAATCAAAATGTGTAGTCTCAACAAGCATCAAGTTACAAGTTCTAGAACGCAATCAATTAGTTTGGCACACTCAATTGAAATAAAGAGCAAGAATAAAAATATATGCTCGTTAGGCTCAAAACTCACATGAAAGGTCTATTGAACTAAGTCATGCATCCAAGTTAATCAACAAATTCATGAAACAACTGATAAGTGTTCAAAAGTACTATTTTTATTACCCTTTTTACTCATATTATTGTTAGACTTAAGCTCATATTAGTTGCATAATTAGTCATTCACGCATTAATTCATGTTTCTTTCCACCGTTGAGCTTGATTACATAACTTGGTGATTTTTGTGGAAAAAGATGCTGCTTTGGTGTGTTTTTGTGTGTGTGCAGAATCACTTGCCTAAACAAGGCTAGAGCCAGTTGCCAGGGTAGTACATGAAGGAGATGCCGAGCTAGTTGCCATGACAATGCATGAAGGAGACACCGAGCCAGTTGCCAGGGCAATTGTCGACAAAGAATAAGGTGATATGGTAGTCAAAATTGATAACTAGACAAGCCCAAGATGACATGGAGCAAAGCTAAATCCCAAAGGAATTTGATTTCCATGAAGAGATTAAAGAAGAATTAAATTCCAAGAAGATAGGAGAAGTTCTAGTAGGAATATAATTATAATAAAGAATTATATTCTTTAAAGATAATTTAATTCCAACTTAACTTTCTCCTCAAAGAATGACTTTGACCTAACCCTATAAATAAGAAGCCATATCGTCAAACTCCAAAGAGAGCAAGAGGATGGAAAATTTCGACAACCCCATAGGGCAAGAAGTGAGGAATTTCGACAAGAGAGCAAGGGGGGAGAGAGTTCAATTTCTTCTTCTTCTTTGCTTTCATTAGATTCAAGGTTTGGGGATTATTCTTTGTATATCTTTTGAACCTAACCATGAACTAACTTGATTGGTTGGGGTTATTGTGTTTTGTTGTTGTGAGAAACAATTGGATTTTGTTTATGTAATAAGAGTTTGCACTTTTCTATTCAAGGTTTACTCATTCTTGGATTTTATTCTTGTTTGCGAGTGAATTGGGAGAGGATCTCGTAACTTCATCTATTTATCTAATATCGGGAGAGTTAGATTCAAGAAACGAATGAGTATGGTCTTTATTCAATCTATTGATGGTGGAGATTAATACGACTTAGGAATAAGTTAAGGATTTCAACGGCTAAGAGGAGCGCAAGATTGGTTGTTGTTCACCCTTGATTCACGCAGGGATGTATTATCAAGGCATGCACAAGTAGCTAGAGTTTCGACTTAGGGATAAGAAGAAACCATTGAAGAACGCTCTGCCGAACCTTGAAGTTGCTGCCCAGACGCCCAAGTAGTTGCCCAGCTAGTCGCCCAGGCAACCACCGATTAGTTGCCAAGGCAACCTCACAGTAAGTTGCCATGGCAACCGAGTTGCCCTTGCACTCTTTTACCAAGACGATCCAATCGGCTATCACACCTCAACTCACGATAACCTGGCCTATTTACTCTATTTTAATTTCATCTATTCTTTTAGTTTATTGCTCTTAGTTTTCTCGTTAATTAAAACCTCTATTATCAATTGTGTTTTTATTTTCACAAAGTCAAGATAACTTAAGCAAAGTGGCCCAAACCAATCCCTGTGGAGACGATACTCGATACTCGTATCACTTTATTACTTGGGACGTGTATACTTGCACATTTGCGTAGCACTTATTACACGCAACAAGTTTTTGGCGTCGTTGCCGGGGATTGGCAATTGGTGTTAGTTGTTTTTGTTATTGCGTTTTTTTCTCTTAGTTTTACTAACTTTTCTTTTTGTTTGTTTTATCAAAAAAAAAAATAGGTGCGCTACAAGTTAAGGGACATCAACATGTCGGGAAATAAAAGCTAATCTATTCGAGAGATGATGTTGGAAGATATGAATCAATCCAATCAAGAGTTTCTTGCACCCTTTGATGATTACCTATACCAACCGAGAAAAGCCCAAAGAACTTATACCGTGGAAAAATCTTGTGCTATGTGTGGAGAACATCATGTGTTTGAAAATTGCCCTCACATTTTCGGTGCATATGACTACATGGAGGACCATATAGGGAACCAACAACAAAATTCTTTATGGTATGGTCAAAAAGGTCAATTTTTTTTTACCATAACAATTTTGCCGCAGCAACAGATATGCCATGGCAATGTAGTCATTTTCAAGAGCATTCCAATTCCTTGGAGGAAACGTTGCTAGCTTCCTTGGCTAGACTTGACAGATCAATTGAAGAAATTCGAGAGCTATCAAAGTCCATGGATACGAGGATAACTCAGTGGGATGCAACCAAGGGGGATTCAGAAGATCAATTGAGGAGATCCACATATGTCATGGATAACATGCACCAACAATTCATTCCTAAGGATACTGAAGTCCCAAGGCAAGAGGACAAGGAACAATGCAAGGAAAGCTCTTCGATGTGTGAGGAACAACTAAAACCTCAAAGTCGAGAGTATGTTGATGAGGAAGACTGCCCAACACATGATGAGCCTGAGCAACAAATTGCCTCGACAATGATTGAGGAGCCTGAACAGAGCAATGCCGCGACAACACTCAGTGAAGCTGAAAACAACAATACTACAGCAAATTCTGAGGAACCTGATGCCCAGAAGGTTACAACGTTGATGTTGAAGCAGAAATCTGTAGATTGCTCTCATCTACAATTGCCACGGCAATTACACGACCACATGGAAGATCAACGAGATGATAATACTTTGCCAATGGAATATGAGCAGGTAATAGTTGAACCTTTTGAATTTTTTAAAAACTCACCTCGTCCATTGCATGTATGTCTTGAGGAACCGAGGTTGGTATATTTTAAGCCATCGAAATCTCTACTGATGGAGATGTTTGAGAGGCCAAAAGAAAACGGTGTTTGGATTCGTAAAGCTTTTCAGAAAATTAGTTCTTCCCTTGACTTACAGTAAATTTTGGCAACTGATTGCCACGATAATTGGCTTGAGCAGCAATTGCCACGACAACAAAGGCTACATCCAACCATGATAGAAGTCGACAAGAATGAGGTAATTGAATGGTTGATAATGGATATAATTTTTCCTATTAATATATTTATGCCTTCAGGAATAGTAGCAAGGTGGATAGTATACATGAACTACAAGCGAACAAAGAAGAAAGACATCTCCACCATGGTAACGCAAAAGGGAGTAGTGGCAAGCACATTGGCCAAACTCTTTTTGGGCAATATTGCCACCCGATGGAGGGTGCGGATGAACTATAAGAAGTATCGAAAACGACCATCCTCAGGTTTTCTCATATATGCACTAACATTAGAAGATGCATGATGGCACTCTTTTCAGACATGGTCGAAGACTTTCTTGAGATCTTCATGGATGATTTTTTTATTTTTGGTAGTGACTTCAACAGTTGCCTCGACAATTTAGAGAATATGTTGGCAAGATGTGAAGAAACCGATTTAGTCCTTAATTGGGAGAAGTGCCATCTTATGGTAGATGAAGGAATAGTGCTCGGCCACAAGATTTCATCCAAGGGAATTGAAGTAGACAAAGCTAAGGTGGATATGTTCGAGAGACTACCCTCACCAAGATAAAGTCTTCAATTTTGATGATTCTTGCACCCAAGCATTCTAAACCCTAAAAGAAAAGCTTGCCTCGGCAACCCTCAATGCCGCAGCAACCCTTGATTCCTCGGCAACCATGGATGCGCATGCCTCGGCAACCCTCGACACCGCAGCAGCTTCTGATACGCACGCCTCGACAACCATGGATGCGCATGCCTCGGTAACCTTCAACACTGTAGCAACTCCTAATACGTACGCCTCGGTAACCCTCGAAGCCACGGCAACCACTGATACGCACGCCTCAGCATCCATGGATGCGTATGCCTCGGCAACTCTAGACGCACATGCCTCGACAACCTTGGGAGTAGTCACCACGGCAGCACATGCCTCGGCAATACCCTGGTACGCAGATTTAGTTAATTTCCTTGTTTGTGGTATTTTACCTTATGGCCTTACTCACCAAGGGAAGAAGCGGTTCCGCCATGATGCTAAGCATTACTTTTGGGACGAGCCTCTTTTGTTTAAACAATGTGTAGATCAGGTTATACGCCGATGTGTCCCTGAAGAGGAGCAATAGAATGTACTCCGACAATGCCATTCTTCACCCTATGGAGGACATTTAGGAGGAACTCGTACCGCGTCAAAAGTTTTTCAATCCGGTTTGTATTAGCCAACACTGTACAAAGATGCCCAAGAGTTTTACAAGCAATCTGATCGTTGCCAAAGGACGGGCAATATCACCCACAAACCAATGGGCAAGCAGAAATTTCCAACCAGGAATTGAAGGGTATATTCGAGAAAGTTGTAAATCCCTCTAGGAAGGATTGGTCAGTAAGACTAGATGAAGCACTTTGGGCATATCGCACTGCATTCAAAACACCCTCAGGTATGTCCCCCTTCCGACTTGTCTATGGCCATCTACCGGTGGAAATCGAACACAAGACATATTGGGCAATCAAGACCATGAATATGGATTAGGAAAGTGCCAGACAAAAGCGTTTGTTGGACCTCAACGAGATAGAAGAATTTCGCGCACTCGCCTATAACAATGCACAAATCTACAAGGAGAAAACAAAGCAATGGCACGACAAGAAACTATTGCCGCGACAATTCATGCCAGGGCAACTAGTTCTCTTATTCAATTCTCGACTAAAACTTTTCCCGGGAAAACTAAAATCAAGATGGTCGGGACCATTCGAAGTTGTCAAACCATTCTCTCATGGTGTCGTGATAATCAAGTCCATCACTGACGAACATGAATTCAAAGTTAACGAACACATATTGAAGCACTACAACGGTGCCCATGTGGAGCGTAACAAAGAAGTTGACACCTTAGGAGATGCATGAACATGCTCTCCTTTCGATATTTTCTTTTTTTTTTTTTTTTCTTTTGAACTATTTTTTTCTTTCTATTATTTTCGGTTATTATTTCTCTTCATTTATTTTTGGAATTTTTAGGAGATATTTTATTTTTCTTCATTATCTTTAGTTTCCAGGTTTTCTTTTCCACAACAAGACTCACAACCACCATGCTAAGGAAATTTATCACGCCGACTACTTGCCACAAAGAACCACAAATGGAAAATCAGCGATGCCCAGGCAACAACAATGGCTTCGGCAACTTCTGATGCCCAAACATGGATCAAATCAAAGCAATGTTATTCACGCGGTACCAGCCACAAGCATTCTACCACTGATCGAAAAATGAATCAAGTAAACGACACGAAGGAAACTTATCACTCGAGGTGACGACCTCTTCGACTAACTCATTTCATTTAGTTTCTTTTAAATTTTGTTTCACTCTTACATGCATTGAGGACAATGCTTCTCTCGAGTTTGGGGGGTGTTGGTTTCTAGTTAGTTTCATGTTTATTTGCATTCATCGTTAGCAATCACATATAGGTTGCATATGTTACTTGCCATGCCTTTAATTGGATTTAATTGCTTAAGACTTGTTGAATATCCAATGGCGAATTTTTGCCACTGCACTTAATTGAAAGAACCTTTAATTTTAGGATTGCATGAAAAGAACTTAGAATTTTACTATGATGCTAAAATTTTTTACATGGTTGTGGGTTGTTGATTGAAAGAAACTTAGTGAACTTAGGTTGCTTAAAATTTGGGTAAATTGAAAATTAAAAGTTAAATTCTTGCTAGAGGTGCCCGAAACTGACTCTAGTAGTAAATACACCTTCTTGCTAGAGGTGCCCGAAACTGGCTCTAGTAGTTAATGCACATTAAAGAATCGCTAGAGGTGCCCGAAATTGGCTCTAGTCGACTAAAATAAAATGAGAAATTGCTTACTTTTCTAGAGGTGCCCGAAATTGGCTCTAGTGAAAATAAAAATAAATGCCCCGATAATTAAATTGATAAAAGCCTATTGCTCACATAGAATCTTGAAAATCAACTTGTACACAACTACGCACACACATTGTCACGAGCATTATAGTTTTGTTCCGAGAAATTTTTGTGCTATCTGAAAAATTAAAAGGTGATCATACATTGTGCCACGGTTCCGAGGTTTGAATTCAAGTTTGAAGCATGTCTTTGATGATTAAAGTCTTGGCATGTAATTGTTAGTTTGCATTGCTTGAGGACAAGCAATAGTTCGAGTTTGGGGGTGTGATAAGTGTTCAAAAGTACTATTTTTATTACCCTTTTTACTCATATTATTGTTAGACTTAAGCTCATATTAGTTGCATAATTAGTCATTCACATATTAATTCATGTTTCTTTCCACCATTGAGCTTGATTACATAACTTGGTGATTTTTGTGGAAAAAGATGCTGCTTTGGTGTGTTTTTGTGTGTGTGCAGAATCACTTGCCTAAACAAGGCTAGAGCCAGTTGCCAGGGCAGTACATGAAGTAGATGCCGAGCTAGTTGCCAGGGCAATGCATGAAGGAGACGCCGAGCCAGTTGCTAGGGCAATTGTCGACTAAGAATAAGGTGATATGGTAGTCGAAATTGATGACTAGACAAGCCCAAGATGGCGTGGAGCAAAGCTAAATCCCAAAGGAATTTGATTTCCATGAAGAGATTAAAGAATAATTAAATTCCAAGAAGATATGAGAAGTTCTAGTAGGAATATAATTATAATAAAGAATTATATTATTTAAAGATAATTTAATTCCAACTTAACTTCCTCCTCAAAGAAGAACTTTGACCTAACCCTATAAATAAGAAGCCATATCGTCAAACTCCAAATAGAGCAAGATGAGGGAAAATTTCGACGACCCCATAGGGCAAGAATAGAGGAATTTCGACAAGAGAGCAAGGGGGAGAGAGTTATTGTGTTGGGGATTATTCTTTGTATATCTTTGCTTCCATTAGATTCATGGTTTGAGGATTATTCTTTGTATATCTTTTGAACCCAACCATGAACTAACTTGATTGGTTGGGGTTATTGTATTTTGTTGTTGTGAGAAACAATTGGATTTTGTTTAGGTAATAAGAGTTTGCACTTTTCTGTTCAAGGTTTACTCATTCTTGGATTTTATTATTGTTTGCGAGTGAATTGGGAGAGGATCTCGTAACTTCATCTATTTATCTAATATCGGGATAGTTAGATTCAAGAAACGAATGGGTATGGTCTTTATTCAATCTATTGATGGTGAAGATTAATCCGGCTTAGGAATAAGTTAAGGATTTCAACGGCTAAGAGGAGCGCAAGATTGGTTGTTGTTCACCCTTGATTCACGCAGGGATGTATTATCAAGGCATGCACAAGTAGCTAAAGTTTCGACTTAGGGATAAGAAGAAACCATTGAAGAACGCTCTGCCGAACCTTGAAATTGCTGCCCAGACGCCCAAGTAGTTGCCCAGCTAGTCGCCCAGGCAACCATCGATTAGTTGCCAAGGCAACCCCGCTGTGCAAGTTGCCACGGCAACTGAGTTGCCCTTGCACTCTTTTACCAAGACGATCCAATCGGCTATCACACCTCAACTCACGATAACCTGGCCTATTTACTCTATTTTAATTTCATCTATTCTTTTAGTTTATTGCTCTTAGTTTTCTCGTTAATTAAAACCTCTATTATCAATTGTGTTTTTATTTTCACAGTGCAGTAACTTAAGCAAAGTGGCCCAAACCAATCTCTGTGGAGACGATACTCGATACTCGTATCACTTTATTACTTGCGACGTGTATACTTGCACATTTGCGTAGAACTTATTACACACAACAACAAATAATAAAATTTAGATAAATTAGTCATGCCATGCTATCATGCATCCTAAATTCAACAAGAACAAGATTGAATTCATAAATAAATGCAAAGAAATTAAATCAAACAAGAGACTAGCAACCAAGGTCATCAACAATTCTAATCAAGAAACAACTTAATTTCAATCGCAAAGCATAAGTGAGAATCAATTTGATTTCTAATTCCACCCCCACTTAATCATAATGTCCCATTATGGAAAAATAAAGTGCAAGAGAGAGAGGGTGAAAATACTCCCCGATTAATGTCGGCCACGGGGCTTGGTTTTGGCAGCATCATAAAGTCAGACAGCGTTGGTGTCGGCTCGGGGGTGGCGAGCGAACGCGCGGCTGTTTAAGGCACGGGGACGGGCTGTGGCAGCGAGTTTGAGCTGCTCAAGACGTCGATCATCTGAGGCACCATGAAACAGCGGCGACCACCACTAGCGTGATCCGGCGGGCTTGATATCTTGTGTGCACCATTGCCGATTGGAAAAGAAACAAACGAAGCAAGTGAAGGTGATTGAAAGTTGAATGGGATAATAGGTTGATGAAACGGCTGTGGAAGAATGGGAATAGTATTAGGTCTGGGAAACGTAAAAATTGAATTTGGAAATGATTGTGATATCTTATCACAAGTGGGGCCCACGAAATTTTAAAAGGGAAAAGGATTGGGTCAAAATTTGCCCGATTATGATAGGGAAATTTCAAAATTTGATTCAAATATTTGAATAGGGGCCGACTATAGTGCATCAATTAAAAGGGAGATGCTAACTTGCTCCATGCTTGAAAAACCTGTACATAATCGATGCTAAATACGATTAGCAACAAGGGATAGCAGATGTTTAATGCAAAATAAAATAAAAAAGAAAGAAAACAAATTAAGAAAAAAATTGTAACAAAAAGAAATAAACAGAATAAATTAAAAATGGGTTGCTTCCCATCTAGCGCTTATTTAATGTCGTTAGCTCGACGACCTGATTCAAACTACATGTAATGCGACAAAAACTTCCTTCAATTCACGTGCTTAATCCAACTAAGAATTTCCCTATGAGAAATTTTACGACCGTGGCGTTCCTTCATTTTTTCTGAAAATATATCTCATTTACTATTCAATTTATTTGACTGTAATTTTAATTCCAAATTTGGTTCCTGCAAAACGGAAGGAAACGTTTTAGCTTTCAAAGGAGTTAGGCGCAAATTAGAATGAACAGAAAAAATATTTTCCAACTCCCTAATTTCTTTGTCGTACCATTCCAATTCTCTGCACAAATTATCAGATAAGTTAGTTTCTATAAACTCTTCAACAGCAAGTTCAATGACATCGATAAAATTAATACTAGCAACATTATATGGATGTCGCATTGCTTTGTATACGTCAAACTTAATGACCTCACCGTCAAACTCCATTGTAAGAATTTCGCTTCTTACATCTATTTTTTTATTTGCCGTACTAAGGAATGGACGACCAAGAAGGACTTCAGAAGAGGTGTTTAATCAGTCATTTTCCATGTCAATGACATAAAAATCTGCCGAAAAAATAAGTTCGTTTACCTTCACCAAAACATTTTTAAGGAGTCCTTCTGGGTATATCACGGACCGGTCTACTAGCTGGATCGTCACTTTCGTATTCTTTAAAGGCTCAGCAGAAAATGAGTTGTACAAAGAAAGAGGCATTACATTTATAGATGCGCCTAAATCACACATTGCGCACATAATCCCAACCTTATCGATTTTGCAGGGAATAGCAAACATACCTTGGTCCTTCAATTTCGGTGGAAGCTTCCGCTGAAAAACTGCAGAGACGTGTTCCCCTATATTTACTTTCTTGATTTCGGTAAGTCATCTTTTAATGGTGCACAGATCTTTCAGGAATTTGGCATATCGTGGTACCTTTTTAATTACTTCTAGAAGTGGGATGTTAATTTCCACTTTTTGGAATACATCTAGGATCTCCCCCTCTTCAGCTTGTTTGTCGCGCTTCACCAACCTCGAAGGAAATAGAGGAGGAGTAGCGTAGGGAGATGGCGCAGGAGGTGAATCGGATGTACCTTGCTTAGTGGGATATGGTGCTTTCTCTTTTTCTTTCTTTTGAACGCCTTCCTCTGTGACTTTTGGGTCGACTAGGGTACCACTTTGAAGAGTGATCGTACTTATATTCTCTCTCGAATTTGACTCCATTTGAGAAGGAAGTCTTCCCTGCGACTCTAGTCTCCCCACGATTTGAGCTAACTGAGTCATTTGTTTGTCTAAATCTTGTAGGTGGGCCTCAGTGCGGGTTTGAAACTTCTCTTGGGATATTGCCAACCGTTCAACGATGGATTCCAATGATGACTTCGGTTGTTGATACTGTTGTTGAGTGGGTTGTCTCTGCTGATATGGTTGACTTTGCCTTTGATTTTGAGCATAACTGAAGTTCGGATGATTTTTCCAACCTGGATTATACGAGTTGGTGTTGGGGTTGTATTGTCTTTGTGGATGTCCTGGAAAATTTCCTATGGCATTCACTTACGCAGTGTCCTCTTCTTGCATAATCGGACAGCAGTCCGTTGGATGCTCTGGACTCATACATATCCCGCAAAGCCTGGATGCAATTCTTTTATCTGCAACAAGAGATTGAACAATATCAACTAATTTATCAATTTTGTTTTCCAGCGAAACTGTACTTACCTCGTGAACTCGTCGAGATAGTTCACTTAAAAGTGAAAATCGTTGCGAATTGGCGGCCATAGTAAATATTAACGTTCTTGCCGCCGTCGGAGTCATGTTAACAAGAGCTCTTCCACTTGCCGCGTCTACCACTTTCATGTCCATGGGTGTTAAACCTTCATAAAAATACTGGAGAAGCGTTTGTTCAGACAATCCGTGTTGCGGACAGTTTGCGCATAGCTTTTTGAAACGTTTCCAATAGTCATATAAAGATTCAGTATTCTTTTGTCGGATAATCAGGATGCTTCGCCTTAGCTCGCTTGCCTTAGCTAGTGGGAAAAACCTGTCAAGAAAAGGCGAGTCATGTCAGTCCAGGTTGAAACCGAGTTGGAGGGTAAATCAAATAGCCAATCTTTAGCAATATCAGCTAGAGAAAAAAGAAAGGCGCGAAGTTTTATTTGATCTTCAGAAACTCCCTGTGGTTTTGTGCTTAAACAGACCATGTGAAATTCCATTAGATGTTTATGTGGATTTTCACTTGGCAAACCGTGATAGGTTGGTAAAAGATGTATTAAGCCTGTCTTGAGAGCGAATGGTGTCTCGCCATTCGGGAATGTTATGCACATCGGCTGGTTATCATCAGGGGCCGCAGTCAGTTGTCGAATAGTTTGGTCGTTGTCTCCCATCGGACCTGGTTCTTCAATTGTGTGGTCGAAATGCGATTCTGCTTTAGATGCTATTTCTAGATCACGTTCTAATCGTTGTTGTCGCTGTCTTTGCTTCTTTTCTTGAAGTGTTTGGGCGTGTAGTCTTCAGGCGTATGCTTCGATCTCCGGGTTATATTCTACTTGTTCTCCCGGATTCCTCCTGGTCATAAATCAAACAAAAATAATTAGTAATTTCGTCGTAGTCCCCGGCAATGGCGCCAATTTGCCACGACTATTCCCTCGTATGTTATACAATGTTGCCACGATTATTCCCTCGTATGTTATACAATGTTTCCTCCTGCTAGTTTCCTTTTGCAATGAAATTAGTTCCTTAATTGGCAACTTCTGGTGGAACAATTCGAAGGATAAAGAAAAAGGCATCCATTGGCTTAGGTGGGAAAACTGTACAAGGCAAAGGATTTTAGAGCTCTCGACTTTAAAGATTTTTGTATTTTTAATAAAGCTCTTGTTGTAAAACAAACTTGGAGGATTATTAAATATCCGAACTCCTTGGTGGCTAGAATTCTCAGAGGTATTTATTTTCCCAACGGTAATATTCTCAAGGCCCCTAAAAGTTACAATCTATCTTGGGCTTGGTCGAATATTAGAGAGGGAATCAAAACTATGTCAAAAGGCACTTTATGGAGAATCAGGAATGGGGAAAAAGTCCACATTTGGAACGACCATTGGATTCCAAGGCTTCCCACTCACTCAATCATGTCCTCTCGGTCTCCCTCATGTCAAACGGTGTGGGTTTCAAATCTTATTAATGAACATAAGAGAGAAAGGGAAGTTGAGCTTCTCTCTAAAATTTTCTCTACAGAAGAGGTCGAAGGTATTCTAGCCATCCCTCTAGGAAGCCCTTCTTGCAGTGATGAGATCATTTGGTATGATGACAAAGATGACTCTTATTCGGTTAAGTCAGGGTATAAGTTCTTCACTAATCTTTTAAAGAAAGAGAATCATCCAAGCTCAAGTGATATTATTGATTTGAATTCACAAGCCTGGAGATCCATTTGGAAAGCATGACACATTATTCTTGCTTCTAATCTCAACATCAAGAGAAGATTTCATGGAGCCTTTTCATCTTGTGAGAAATGTTTCCGACGTGGGGATGAATTCGGTTTTCTAAATTTTTGGACAGTGGTGGGCTAAAATCTTATCTTTCCGTGATAAAGGTAATTTTATTGAGGGATACGAGCTTTTAGCCTTTCTTTGCTGGCATCTGTGAAAATCAGGAATGGATTGGTTTTTTCAGGTTCTGTTGATGCTCCAATGGAAGTATGGTTTAAAGCTGAAAAAACTTTCAAGAAATCACAAAATTTTCAGGCGGCTAACTCTCTCCCAAATCAGAATCTCCTGCTATTTTGAACCAGTGATCCCCTCCGGAAGCGAGAGTTTTCAAAGTTAACTGCGATGCGGCTGTCGATGTTTAGTCCAGATGTACAGGTTTGGGGGCTATTGTTCGGGATTCTTTAGGGCGTATCTTCTGTGGTAAAACCTCAAAAATTACAGCTTTTTCTATTTCGGTGGCTGAAGCTCAAGCTATTCGTATGGACATTTAATTTTCCCTCGAGACCGGACTTTCTAGTATCATCATCGAGTCGGATAATTTGGGAGTTGTCTCTAGGTTATGCTCTCGCTCTCCCATTGCTTGGGAGTCTGCAACAATTAAATTTGATATTCTGAATTTATCTTTACTGTTTCAGTTTTGTGTTTTTTCTGTGGTTCACCGTGATTGTAACAAAGTTGCCGACTGGGCTGCTAAGTTGACTAAAGCATATCATTGCCCTGTAAATTGGACCGAGGATGTTCCCAGGTCTGCTCCATCGCTCGTAACTTCATGTTTCTATGAATTTCATAGTTTTGGTCAAAAAAATCCACTTCATTTATATTTTAATATAATTTTAAAGTTGTGACATGATATATATTTAAAAAAAAAAAAAAAAAAAAACATTTGGTCTATTGGCTAGGTGTTAGCCATTTAACCAAAGGGTTAGAGGGTTTGATTCCCCTTCCAACACTCAACCATCTTTTATTTCCTTTGGTTTTAGTTGGGCCAATAAGGTGCATGTTATCACGTATCACTATCATATTGGTCAAACAAAATAATTAAAAATAATATGTGAGATGATTGTAAGGAGAGGGAAAATAATATGAAAATAAAAAAATAAATTAAAAATTCACATTAGCATCACCGTTAGTTTTTTAATAATCGATGACTAAAATAATAACGAAACTTAACGTTTGTGACAATTTTAATAAAAAAAATAGTTAAGTGACCAAAATAAAAATGATACAATAGAAAATGTAAACTAATCATTCAACTTTCATGGTGTTTGCATTAGCTGACGTGTTACATCTAGGATAGCACTCGATCGAGTTGAGTGAAAATTTTCAAGTTAGTTAAGTTGACAATTCATATTTTCTAATTTAAAATATCTCTATATATATTAGAGTCGATTAAATTTAATTCGATTGATATATTGTTAGTATAATAAACAAAAAGTAATGAGTTCAAGCATGCTTAAATAGTCAATATCATTTAATTCATAAAGGCAAAGGAATCTAAGAAATATAAAATTAGGCTTAAATGAAAAATAAGTGCCCAAAGTATACATCTTTTGAACTTTAGGTGCCTAAAGATTTTTTTATAAAAATAGGTGCCTAAAATTTCAACCATTATAATTTTAGGTGGTTGGTAGTTAACTACCGTTAAAAAATCCGTTAACCAATAAAAATTAGACACGTGTCAAGTTTTAATTTAAAATTTCTTTTAACTAATTTTTTTAATAATTTAAAAATTTTCAAAAAATCTTGAAATTCTAAACATTTCTAAAATAGTCCCCAAAATCTTAAAACCTCAAATCTTTACCGCTACCACCGCCGGTCGCCATCTCCGACCTCGCCGTTTCGTTCACTGGACACAACCAACCATTTTTCCCAATGCATCATCATCAGAAATCGACGAACGGTGTGCCAACCAAATATTGAACGTTGAATGTGAAATAGCCGTTCAATTTGCACATTGTTCGTCGATTTCTAGTGACGACGCATAGAGGAAAATGGCCGGCTGAGTCTAGTGACCGAAAGGGTGGAGTCAACCACGGTGGCCGACGACGGCAACAGTGAAAATTTGAGGGTTTGTTATTTTAAGGGATTATGGACTGATTTAAATATTTTTGAGAATTTCAGGATTTTTAAAAATAAATTTTAGTTTTTTACAAAAATAATTAAAAAACAATATTCCTGCCATGTGTTGACTTTTGATTTGGTAACGGTTTTTTAAACGGCCAGGCACTTAAAATTGTAACGGTTAAAACTTTAGGTGCCTATTTTAAAAAAAAACTTTTTAAGCACCTAAAGTTTAAAAAAATATATACTTTGAGCACTTAGTTTTCACTTAAGCCTAAAATTTATATCAAATTATATGTCAAATATATATATATATATATATATATATATATATATTACATGGGTGGTTTACGATTCTATCTCTTACCTCATATCAAATTACGAGAAATTGACATCAATTAATTGCGAAAAAGCACTGTCCATTTTTATCTTACACGAAGCAAATGTCTTTTTTTTTTAGTTTAATTAAAACATACTCTACTTTAAAGATCGATGAGAATCGAATGATAAAACGTATTGCCGGAGTAATTCATCCATGAAGCAAAAGAGAAATACTTAGGTGAGTGTCAATGTCCTTAATTATATTACTCAAAATGAACCTTAAAATGTGCAAATCAACTTGATTAAATTACATATGTTTTGAGATCCACTAATTGGCTCAGTGGTCTAGGATGTTCATGTTATCACATCTTGTATGAGTTTAAATCCCGACATTTATCTTGTTGCAGCACTAATGTTTCCTTGAAAAACAACCCCAATTAATTCTTTGGTATATTAACATTCATGTTCACATGAACTCAACGAGTAGTCCCAGTGAAAAAGAGGATGGTGTTCATCCTATGAGATTCGAGTTCGAGCAACTTTATTTGCAATGTGTATGTGCCTTATCAAAAGATTAAGAAAATGTATGAACATATACTACCTTATACCTTAAGACTATTGAATAAATATTCACATTCACATTCACATTCACATTCACATTCACATTTCTTTGGGCTTCTTGAATAGAAAATAATGCTACCTTTATTACAAAGTTTAGCTTCCAAGGTAAATTCTAACCATTTGTATTAAAAAGATTATGTCTTCGGGAACAATAAGGTCTTTGAATGGGACTTGGCCTCATTCGATAACCTAATCTAATACGAAAGGGATGTAATTTTATGGCTACAAAAAAGTTAGAAAAATTGGATCAATTTGCAACGAGGGAAATCACTTGGATTTGCAACAATTAATGTCTTATTGTGAATCCATAAAAGGGTGATTTCTTGTGAAGGAGGTCAAGGTATTTTAGGGCATGTTAAAAAATTGTCCAATTTCAATGGGGAATGAATTAGGAAGATGTTGCTTAGCAAACTCGTATATGGAGTAATGCGAAGAAGAAAACTAGGCAATACCAATACGTGTGTCAAATGATTATTTATTCTGATAACAAGTAGAAAATTAAATCGGATAATGGTGTCAATCGAATATCTCATATCAAATCTTTTTATCATTTAACCCATACTTTAATCAAACAAAATTATACTTTTAATTAATTGTTGTTGGATTTGTATCATGGATAGGGGTGTAAACAAGCCGAGTCGAGCTTGAGTAGTGCTGAGCTCGACTCAGCTCGTTAAGATTTTGAGTTGAGTTCGAGCTCGAGTAATTTTTAACGAGCCCAAAAAATCTGAGCTCGACTCGGCTCATTAAGAACTCGAGTCGAGATCGAGCTTGATTCGAGCCCAATCGAGTCAAGTGTTGACCGATCTTTTACCGTGTCGGATACGAGTAGCTCACGATCTGTCACGTCTCATTTAAAGCCCTATTAGGAAAAAAATTTGATATACAAGTTGTGTAAACTCAAGCTTGTTAATTTTAGGGTTTAAGGCGTTAGATTAGGGTTTAGATGTTTAGGTTGTCAGGTTTAGAATTTAGTAATTAGATTTAATGACTTATGTTTAGGGTTTAGGAATTAGATATTAAATTTTAAAAAATAAAAAATTTACTAGTATATTATATTTTCGAGTAGTTCGCAAGCTTTTCGAGTCGGATATCAAATAACTCGGCTCAGCTCGTTAAGAATTCAAGCCGAATTCGAGCTCGAGTCGAGTCCAATTAAATTGAGTTTTGACCGAATCAGTAACTCGCGATTTGTCTCGTCTCGTATACGGCCCGAATCGTGTATATAAAGATCTTTCAATACCAATACGTGTGTCAAATGATTATTTATTCCATTATTGCTTAATTAAACACTTAATAAGTTGAAACTACCAAGACTTTTGGATGGGAGGGAGAGAAAAGTTTTCAAGGAGTCTCCCAGACAAAGTTTCGTTGCGCCGGCGATTGGGATTTACGGTGTTTGTGAACAATGTGAGCAAGAGAATTCATCAGTCAACTTTGAAAGAGGCGTTTCAGGTGTACGGTAGAGTCCTGGATGTGTTTGTCGCTCACAGGAACCATAGGAGGAAAGGGAAGCCGACCACGTTTGCTTTCGTGAGTTTCATGAGTCAGTCAGAAGCCAAAAAAGCAGTCGATTTAGGCTCTGGAAGGTTGTTGGATGGGTTTAAGATCAGAGTGTACGTAGAAAAAAGCCCCCTAGTTCATAAATGATAAACCTATAGCCATAGGAACATCGGATAACCCCCAAAAGGTTAGTTTCGCACCGAGGGAATACCAGAGAGTACGTAGAAAAAACCCCAATCGAGCCTAAAAAATCAATAATAAGGATTCTGGTTTCGTCAAGGATGTTGTAATCGGAGTCAAGAAGTCTGAAGCAATGCCTCCAGGTCTAGTTCCAGAAGAGTTGGTGGGGAATACCAGAGACCGTGTCGCATCCGATAATGAAACCAGAATCCTTATTATTGATGGGAAGATGGACATGTCGATGCCTATGAATGCTGCGCCATCTAATCAGATTGTTATCCCAAAACTAAACTGGAGAAACCACTGCCAGGTAGGGCGTATAAAAAGCATGTATAACCCCGAAGTTGTGCAGGAAGCTCTGAGTTCTGACGGGTTTGCGGCACAAGTGTGTCCTTGGTATGGTCTGCCGGTTGTTATTCGATGTCTGAAATGGAAACCCGGACTCAGTGTTGGGCAATGAGGGAGGAGTTGCTTCGAACCTGGTTTGATGAATTAGAACTACTTGCAGGTTTCGACGGAAAAAGACGTGTTAAGGTCTGGGTTTTGCTTGAGGACGTTCCACTCCAAGTATGGGACAAAAAGTTCTTTACTGAGTTGGTTAATAGATGGGGAGTCTTTCTGAAACTGGATGAAGATACTTCAAGCTTGAGTCGTTTTGATTTCGCTAAGGTGCTGGTGTCGGTGCAGAAGTTGTCGACGATTCCAGACAGCATTTCTATATTGGTGAATGGTTGTGTGCATAGAATCAGGATCAAAACGGAAGAGTATGAAGGAGATAGGTGCTTCATCGACGCTGAGTCTCCGTTCGAGCCGATCAGGGAGGCCGTGAATGACGGTTCGTTTTCTTCTCCTTGCATTAATGCACCCAAGACGGTTACTGTTTCCGAGGCTAATCCTGCTGATCTGGTTGATGTCGGGAGATGCAACATACAGTTAACAATAAATGAAAACCATATATCGGCTGAAGAGCCCCAAGCTTCAGCGGTGCACTCCTGTTCCAGTGGAGTTGGACTACACGAAGTCCCCATTATTAGTAGTGATGGGCTACCCTCAAATTGTGGGTTTAATTCTTACGGGCCTGGGCCCCACAGAGATGGAAGCCAGTGTCTTCATTTGCGCTATTGCGTGTTGACTGAGCCGATGGAGAGGTAACTTAGGGAATCTGTCTTTTTTCGGCTACTGAAGGTGCTTCGGGTGGTCTAATAACATTGTGGGATTGGAATTTCTTTAGGCTCAATAGGAAAATCATTCATGGCAGGTTCATTCTTCTGCTCGGTACTTTCAGCGCTAATAATTTCCGATGTGGGTTGCTTAATGTCTAAGCTCCTAAAGATCCAGTCGAAAGGTCATTCCTGGAGACCATTACAGAGATCATTGAGGTTTAACAGGTCCCTGTTCTCGTCGGTGGTGATTTTAATTCATTGAAGTCGCCGGAAGAAAGGATTGGAGCTGGACTGAATGCTCAATCAATGAAAGATTTTGCTGGTTTCATTCAGAAAAACAACTTAGTGGATCTACCTATGTCTGGTTGTCAATTCACCTGGTTCAAAGGAGGTGCAAACCTGTCAGCTAGCAAACTGGACAGGTTCCTAATTTCGCCGGATTTCTTGGTTGCTCATCCACGGATTTGTCAGCGTGCTCTACCAAGAGGTCTTTCGGACCACAATCCCATCATCCTGATGGAGGACGGTTCGGCAATGGGGCAACGGCCTTTCAAATTCTTTTGTCATTGGACCGAGTTTCCAGAGTTTGTAGAGACCGTTAATAACGCTGTCAAGAATAGCCAAGGGATTGGTGCTGCTAAATTGCTGCCGGTTATCAAGTCGGCTTCGAAAGTCTGGGTCAAAGATTTTAAAGCTAAAGAGGACGAGTCCATTGGCAAAATCGAAGAGAGAATTTCTAATCTGGAAAAGGATCCATTGAGTGCTGGGGATAGGTAAACCATCTTAAAAGAAATATCCATTATCCAGTCTGAAATCGTCGCTTTGGGCTAAATTTAGAAGAGATGAAAGGGAATGGCTGCCAAAATCACGGCTGAAATGGTTCATAGAGGGAGATAAAAATACTAAATTTTTCTGTGCCTTCGCATCGAAGAGAAACAAAATTAATCACATCTCTCGTATCCGAGTTGGAAATACAACCTTCACTGATCCAGGATCCATTTCCAAGATGTTTGTCGAGCATTTTCGTGAAGCTTATAATGAGATTCCTACTATTCCAGTGGCGAGTTTTGTCGGAATTTTTAAGATCTTCAGTGAGGCTTCAGCTATTGCCTTAGAAGCCCTATTCTCGGTTGAGGAAGTTTGGTCTGCCATCTCTTCAGCTGACGGATCTTGCGCTCTAAGTCCGGATGAGTTCATTATGGAGTTTTTCAAAAAATTCTGGCTTGTTTTAAAAAAAGGTATAATGGAATATTTTGAATGTTTCAATTAATCACTCGTTTATTACATTGATCTCAAAGGTAGCGGTTCCAGAAGGGGTGGAGGATTTTAGACCCATCAGTCTTGTAGGGAGTCTTTATAAGATTCTTGCGTGCGTGTTATCTAGAAGGCTAGCTAGCTGTATCAAGGAGGTGGTTAGAGATTCTCAATTTGCCTTAACAGCAGGCAAACAGATCACCAATTGTGTTCTCATTGCAAACGAAGTGATCGATTTTTTGAGACGAAGCTATACTGTTCAAAGCAGATTTCAAACAAGCATACGACACAGTCGATTGGTCTTTTTTGGACACTTTGTTACAGATGATGGGTTTTGGTCATAAGTGGCGTCGCTGAGTTCAGTTGTGCATTTCGACAGCGTCGATTTCGGTGCTTATCAACGGTGTTTATGTCAAGGGCGCCCCTCTCCCCTTTGTTGTTTAATCTGATTGCAGAAGCTCCTAGTGTTCTAACTCGTAAAGCTACTAATATCGACTTATTGAAAGGAGTTGCTGTTGGCGCCGATGAGTTACTTGTGTCGCATCTTCAGTTCACGGATAACCTCGTGGTTATTTCTTGAGGCAAACGAGGAAAATGTCCAAAACATAAAAAGAGTGCTCAGAGTTTTTGAAATTGTTTCGGGGCTGCAGCTAAATATGAAAATGACTAAAATGTTTGGGATCAATGTTAAAAAATAGTATGATCAAATGTGGCGTGGATTCCCTTCCGACAAATTACCTCGGTCTCCCCATTGGACATACTCGCAATTCGACAGCATTATGGCAGCCCATCATCGAGAAAGTTCAGTCCAGACTTGACGGATGGAAAGGGAAGTTGTTGTCCTTTGGTGGTCGTTTAACCTTAAGTGAGATCAGTACTGACAAATTTACCTGTACATTTCATGTCTATTTTTCAGATACCGGCTTCGGTTGCATCCAAACTAAACAAGCTGATCGCAAATTTCATCTGGGGCTCCTCATCCCGCCGCTATATTCAGTGGGTAAAATGGCAATACATTTGTAAGCCTAAAGAACATGGTGGGGTCGGATTTTTTGACATCAAGCTACGCAATAGTTCCCTTCTAAATAAGTGAGTGTGGAGGTACGGAAATGAACCCAGTAGCCTTTGGAGGAGAGTGATTGACGCTAAACTCGGTTCTAATTTGGAGTGCTTGTTGCCAAAACCACACAATGGTAGAAATACTTCATGGGTGTGGAAGAATATATCTCGCCCCTTATCTGAATCCGAAAACTGCTTCTCAAAGAACCTGTTCGTTTTGGGTGATGGTAGATCAATCAACTTTTGGGACGACATTTGGACCGGGAATAGTCCTCTCAAGACTGCCTTCCCTCGTATTTTTGCACTGGCTACTAGAAAGGAGGGCAAAGTCGTTGAGTTTGAACTTAAATCAAATGGGATTTGGGAATGGAACATCCCTTTGCGTAGGAGACTATTCGATTGGGAAGTTTGACTTGTGGGAGAGCTTCTTACATACTCTAAAGGCTGCATCAAGAACCTCGGAAAATAAAGACTGCATTAGATGGTCAGGGTCTCCTACAGGGCATTATCGACCCAAGTCACTGTGCGAAATAGTCTCGGCCGAGGGTTCTAACCCAGATAGGCTATGGAAATGGGTCTGGTCGAACCTTGTCCCACCAAAAGTGGAGTTTTTTTTGTGGAGGGCGGTCCAAGGAAGAATTCCTACACGAGTTGAGCTTCACAAACGTGGGGTTTGTTCTGCTGACCTTTCTCAGTGTGTGTTATGCTCTAAGGAAATGGAGACAACCAACCACCTACTTTGTCACTGTGAAGTCACTTGGAGGATTTGGCAAGCTTGGTGTAGCCATTGGAACGTCCACAATGTGGTACAAGGTTCGCTGAAATTTTATTGGTATCTTGGGAAAACTTGCCGATTAGACCTTCTTTGAAACCCTTATGGCGCGCAGCTTTTTGCAGTATAGTATGGACTATTTGGCTGCATCGAAACGATATCATTTTCGATGGGAAAAATTGCGACACAGATCGTTTAATTGAGTTAGCCTTTTTAAGGATCGGTTATTGGTGCAAGAGTAAATGGTCGGAGTCCTTCGTATCCGTTGACAATTTTCTTTGGTGCCCAACAGCGGTGTCTCTTAGACCAAAGCCTATGCGTAAGTCCACTCTTGGCCTTGGATTGCCCCTCCGGCCGGTTGTCTTAAGTTTAATGTTGACTCAGCGGTAAAAGGTAGTTTTGGCGAAGCTGGGGTTGGAGGGATCCTTCGAGACCACAACGGCAATGTACTAATTTGTTTTTCTGAGTCTATTGGCTCGTCGGACCCTACGGGTGCTGAATTGGTGTCAATAATGAAAGTATGTAAGGTCTTTTCTACTTCTCGTTGGTTTAGCAATCACAAGTTATTTATTGAATCGGACAATTTACTAGCTGTGATTTGGATTGAAAATCCTAGACTCTCCCCTGTATGTTACACTCAATTAGCAGAGAATTGCAAGTCTTTTTGTGTGCACTATGACTGGAAAATTTGTTTTGCCTTCAGAGAACGGAATTTTGCAGCTCATCAACTCGGACAAGAGGGCATTGGAAGAGACCAAGCTTTGAAGAGTGTTGCTGATATGGAGTAGGATCCTGTGGTAAACCAGTAATATTCTGCATGCTGGACTCCTTGATTATTGCTGGGAGATAATTTCTGTTTCGAACTGTTTGCAAAAATTGGAGAGCTGGTATAGTTATTGCTTGCATGGTGGCTATGGTCCTTGCGTGTTTTGCACTGTTATCATCAGTTCAAGGTGGTTTTAAGTTGTGTTGGTAAGCTGGCGTATTGTTAGAGTGGAGCAAATGGTGTTGCTCCAGATGAATGACTTTGTGATGCCCGAATCAATAGCATTACTGTTATGGGGGGGTGTTCAAGCAATCTGGTGCGTAGTATTTTGGCTTATTGTTTACGGCCACCATTATATATCTTTGGCTGTGCGTTTGTCTTGTATATTTCATTTGGACTAGGCATTGGCATGGTGCACTCTTTTTTCTCCATTAGGAAAGTTTTTTAACGAGGCGCATGTCTTTGTCCTTTTAAAAAAAATGAATGACGTAATCATGTGGTAATCAATGATTTTATTCAAATTGTGCAAACTCTGGTTATGTATTTAGCCCTTAATTAATATTGTCTTAAACTACACATTGAAAGAGTTACGTAAGTTAGGAATCATTAGAACATAGTTAATTTCAAGTGATACCAAGAAGCTTCTCAATAACCAATACCCCTAGTATTAGTAAAGCCCAAGAAAGCATCTCTTTTGAAAAAATTAGGGACAAATTTAGTACTTTACTTAAAAATCCTCATTTTCCTTGTCCTAATCCAAGCACTGTGGAGCAATGTTGGTTGGTACTATAAATTCAAAGCTCTTAATTATCCTCCATTACACTTCACCTCTACAAGAGAGATCAAAATTTGCCTATCAAAATAGAGATATATGAGCCCTTCAAGCAACTCCACGGTGGTGGCGGCGGCAGCTACATCATCTGGATCCCGGCTCTGGAACTCAGGCCTGTTTGGCGGTGTGGCAGTGGTGCTCGGACTCATTGTCATGGCATTAGTTATTATAGCTTGTTCGTACAAAAAGTCTCCACCCAATTCCAATGGTGAAGCAGCTGCCGAGAAACTAGAACCGGAAACGGAGTCGAAGATTGTTGTGATCATGGCTGGTGATGAAAACCCTACGTACCTTGCCAATCCTGTGCCTTCCACTCGCAATTGCTAACAGTTTTCACAGTTTCAGAGTAAATCTTTTATTTCATCTTTCTTCTTTGCTTTCGATCATGTGTTTTTTTCCCAAATGGATATAGGTGAAATTGTATAGAATATAACTATGTTTATGGAGCGGAAAAACTATATCAGAATTAAGAATAATAATTTTTTTCCATTAATTAAGAATCGGCCGTAGCCCGCCCAAGAATATAGGCTTAAATTGTAATGAATTATTTATTTTTAGTATGTGCATGTGTGACAGTAATTTATTCATTAGAAAAATAATTGATCTTGTCTCCAATGAACCACCACAGCCTAAATGTGAAACACTGTTGTAGATGATCGTTAAGCCCAAATGCAAGCAAGAATACATGAAATTTACCAACAACATGACCGTGTTAAGTATGTTTGATGAACCTTGGTATCAAGGATGAATCGAAGGGGTGACCCCCTTAAAAATTTGAATTGTATATAATTTATTTTTTTAGATTTTTTATATATTTTTTATTAAAAATTTATTTTTGTTCTCCTTGAATTTTTATAAGTTTGCCCTTAAAGTTTTATAAATTAATCCCTAACATAAAATTATGCGTCCGTCCAATTTTTTTATTTGAAGCCTATCTACTTTGTAGATGGTAAACGGGTGGACTCGGATTAAATTGTATTTCGTTTCATGTTATTTTGGTTCCAATTTTTTATTTGAATTAGTTCGGGATCGGGTTTTCTTAGTTTTTTAGTTTAATTTTTTTCGGGCTCGATTCTTTATTTAGATTTTTTAGATTGTAATTGGATTAAGTCGAGCCGGTTTAGACCAATTCAAATAACTTTGAAATGTGTAACTAAGCATCTATCCTATTATGCTACGTTATGAATTCATTATAATGTATGAACAAACAAATTTATTTATATATATATTTACTTATACTTAATTATATGTATATGAATATTATAAACGTAATTAATACAATATGAATTAATACTTCAAATATATTATAACTAGATGTAATACGAAATGAGTAGTATAAAAGGATTTGATCATGTAATTATCAATATCTAATTAATATAACTTTAATACTTTGATTTTATAGATATTATAAACTAATGTTTTTATATATTTTTTTTATTAAATAAAAAAGTATTACATTCTCGTACTGAAATCCGAACCTATATAAGATGAGAATAACTTTCTATTTAATCAACTATAAATTACTAATAAATGATTATAATTGTATAACTAACTCTTTAAGAAATCGAGAATATCTTTTTGTCGATGTGTTTTATTTGAATATTGTACTTTTTACCTTTTTTTACTCAGAAACATAATTAGTGTATTTTACCTTTTTGTTTAATTGTTTTACAACCTTTAATTTTATGTCATAAATAATATAATTTTATTACAGAAATATGATCTAAAATTAATTTATTAATTATGTTACTAGTGTTACCTAATAAGTATTCATGTTTACTCGTTAAAATTAATTTATTATATGTTAAGTTTTTCTTTATAAGAGGGTCGTCTCTGATGGAAGGCGGTTTTAATTGATGTCATTTACGTTATTTTTCTTTTTTTATTTGTTATTTTATTTTATTTGTGTATCAAACAAAAATCAACAATGCTTTGGATTATTTATTTTCTTATATTTTGTTGTGTTTTTTCGTCTACCTTTGTGGTACGATTTTCGTCTACCTTTATACTAGTTTGGCGTTCATGTAGTAATCGTCACGGCTCTCTTTCTGATCAAAAAAGGTTGACAGTCTAATATGATTAGATCTCCTTTGTATTAGTGTGTCGACCAATTAAAATCGTTAGCAAAGCGATATATAAGATTAATTTTTTTTTTCAATTTCTATTCATACATCAATATAGCATCTAGTTGGAAGAGACATGAAAATTTCAGGATGATTGTTGGATTTTTAATACATCGTATTAAAGGAAATGTTCATTTTTTACGCCCTTTGAGTTACATGTTTTAAGTTATTTTCTCAAGAGTTTTTTTAGTAGACTTGGTTGCTAAGATTCTTTTATGATTTGAGTGTGTTGTATTTATTGTATTTTTTATATTTAATAAAAATCCAATTTATTGCTTTTGTTCAAAAAAATAATTTATTATATTTTGAATTACTCTATTATTAAATTAATTAATGTTTTATACCATCATTAAATTTGAATTTTGTAATTTTGAATAGGTTTTAATTTTGTATATTTATTATACATTTATGAACCAAATTGTAAAATTACTTCTTTTTCCGCTGCTTGAATTCATACCTTCCAGTTCCCTTCCCCCAGAATATATACCCAAGTTAAACTAAATTATATATTCAAGTTAGCAGAATCATTATGAATTTTATGCTTTGGGAGTAACGCTTGGGCGTACCTCAGCCTTCTAATTTATAGCCAGACATAGCATTTTCTTTAATATATATAAACTTTATTGTATTCTTCAAAACCATTTAAAGAAATATTAAAGTTTTTTAGACAAATATTATATGGAGTGACAAGACATATTACACTCTTAAAGAAATTTTATATTTGAATTTAAAAGACGTCATTTTTGGTATAAACAACTATGACACATGGTATGTTTTTTTAATCTCCACTTGACTGAAAATATAAATTTTAAACTTTATCTAAAACTACTCATATGTAAAAAGAAAATTATTTGATACATATGTCCATTTTAGGATTTAGGGATTTAAGTTTTAGGGTTTAAGAGTTTAGGCTTTAAGGTTTATGTTTAAATTTTTTGCTTATAATTTAAGGTTCGGAGTTAAATATTTATATTTTAGATGTTACAGTTAAAATAAAAAGGAATGTGTAACTTTTTACATAATTTATGTATAAAAAATAACTCTATTTATAATTAAATAATTGAATCCAACAAGTGTTCCAGTGAAAAAGTGGATGATGTTCATCCTAAAAGACACGAGTTTAAATTACTTTGTTTACAAGGTGTATGCGCACTGTCAAATGGTTAAAAATATGTATGAACATATATTATTTTATAATCACATATAGACTATTTAAAAAAATTAAATAATTGATTTGCTTAAACGTGTAGATTTAAATCTAACTTGGGATTGATAACATCAAGTAGATTGATAACATCAAGTCCCGTATGGAGTAGGTTCAATTTTTGGCAATTTCTCTTTCCGTATATTCACGTTTAATAAAAATCATTTATGAAGTTTTTTTTGGTGAAAATTTATGAAGGTTTCTCAGTCATACCAAAGGAGTCAGAAAAGTTTTAAAAAGTATCAATTAGGTACTTAAGGTTAAGTTTACAACTAAATGAGTCAAAAAAATTTAGATATCAAATAAGATCTAAAATCGAATTAAATGGAACACAATAACTAGTTCGGGTGAAAAAACGGATGATATTCATCTTAAGAGACTCATATTCAATCATTTTATCTGCAAGGTGTGTGTCACTGTCAAATGATTAAGAATATGTATTAAAAAATATTACATTCTAACTACACTATTAAAAAGTCAAATTAAATGGACAAAATATACATCAATCCTCTATTATTTTTTAGAGCAATTCAACCCTCAACGTTTCATTTTGGGTCAAAATGGCTTATTTACAGATGAAAACTGTCATTCAACTGACGATAAATAGCTTGAAATAACGGGACAAACATATATGACAGTGCACACTGACATGACAATATCATATAGACAAATGTGTTGACTTAAAAAATGTTACATCAGTCAAAAATAATTTTATAAAATTATATAAATATAAAATATTTTTTCTACTGACTTATCATTCTGTCAAGTCATTTCAAACTGTTTACCGCCAATTTTCTAACAATTCTCATCCATAGAAGGAATATTTTGATCCAAAATAAAACGTTGAAGGTTAAATTATTTTAAAAAAGAATAAGAACTAAAATAACCATTCAAATAAAATTTAAAATATTTTTTGAGTTTATGCCTATAAAAATATACAAATATCTTATCGGCATTCCAATTGTATTTAGACCTCTAAATGTGCTGTGACCTTAAATAAAACACCAAAGGCCAGATCTAAGGGAGGTCTTATCCATGTACAACCCTTAAAAATAGTACGGCCCTAACCTGTTGAGGCCACGGTGTCCGAAGTTGCACCACTATTTTACGCAATACGTGTATTAAAAAATGTTATTATTTTATTTATATATCATTTCAATTATTTATTGTTTTATCATTAAATCAAATACATAAATATATATAATTTTCTGAATTCTTTTTCAATAAAACATGTGGCTACAAAGTTAATCACTTGGCTATAGTCGATATTTTTTTACATATCTTAACTCTAATTATAATCCTACCTAGAGTGGAGGAGAAAGAAATCACTAGGGAAAGAAATGAACTCTAGGAAAAGAAAGGAGAGTGTTCCTAGTAGGTCTCAAAATTATGACCTAAAAAAATATGAGAGAACAAAAATAAACAGCTTAACCAATCGACCAAATTTACTTGCTCTATAGTCGACATTCTTAAATATTATAGAGACAAAATCTTATCATGAAGTTCAAATGTCACCTTATAAAATTTGCATAGTACATGAACTTTCTTCCTAGGTGCCACCACTAGATTCCATGGCCTCACATTTTCGTGTATAAAATGTATACGAAAGTCACAATTTAATTTAGATGTTTATAGAATGTATCCAGTGATATCAGTAAAAAATGTCACCTTATAAAACTTGCATAGAACATGGACTTTCTTCCTAGGTGCCACCCCTAGATTCCATGGCCTCACATTTTCGTGTATACGAAAGTTAACGACTTTTAATTTAGATGTTAATAGAACTTATCGAGTGATCTCATTAGAAAAGGAAATGTTATTATTTTTAAGAGATTTGGATTTGATCAGTTTGTTTGTATTAGGGGTGAGCGTTCGATCGAGTCGAGTAAAAAAAATTGAGTTATTCGAGTTGACGCATTATATTTACAACTCAAACTTTATTTAAAATTTTTTCTATACGAGTCAAGTTTAAGAAATTCGAGTCGAGTTTTCGAGTTCATATAAAAATTTAATTGTAATTATTTATCATATGTTTTCATATGTGGCAATATTTCTTCATATTTTTATATATTGGTATATATATATATATCATAAAAATTGAGGGACTCGTCTCGAACTTAAAAATAAATCCACTAATTACTAAAAATTTTGAGTTATTCAAATTTCTATTTTACAACTCAAACTTTATTTGAAATTTTTTTGAGTCGAGTCAAGACGAGTCGAGTTTTGCTTACCCCTAGTCTGTATAGTGTATATATGTTATTGAAGGACTAAAATAATGAACAAATAATACCATGCAATCATATCATAGTGTAAAAAAATCAGATATCATAGAAATTATTTATACTTTTAATTTTGCAAACATAATTAAGAAACGGTTGGAAATTTTATTATTATTGTTTAAACATACTTTAAAGTATATGTATCATCCTATTAGTCTCGTATGTAAACTATGAAAATAATACAAGGTTTGAAAATAATACCGGATATTTTTCCACAAGAAAATATAACCAAATGGAGAACAAGAGCAAAAAGAAAGAAAGAAAGAAAGAAAGAAAAAAGAAAGAAAAAACTAAAAAGAAAGCACCTGGAATATGTTTGAAACGTAAGGGAATACTTTGGATTGAACTATTAACGTCAATTATTAGGGTGGGAAAAAAACCAAGAATTCGATTCAAATTTTGAAGAATAAATGGTTTTTTATTTAGTATTAAAAATATGATTTTTCAAATTGATTTTTCGATTTAATTTATAATTATTATATTTTAATTTTGAAGTTTGAACGTTTTTTTATTTATAAACAATGAAAATTATTTTAAAAATTTAAAAATATCTCATACACTGGCGGTAGAAACGAAAAGTTTTTACAAGCGTCTTAGTTCTAGGGTATAGAGACTCAATTTAGAATTTAAGGTTTAGGGGTTTAAGTGCAGGAGTTTAAATTTTAGGATTCATTGTTAGCATTTAGAGTTTAAGGTTAGAATTTAGGGTTTAGAGGTTAGAGATTAAGTTTTAGGGTAATATGGTTAGAGATTTAAGTTTAAACCTATAAACCGTATATTTTAACTATAAACCCTAAATTAAAAACTTCTACACTTAAACCCTTAAACACTAAATCC
Source organism: Hibiscus mutabilis (assembly GCA_019671005.1). Classification (NCBI taxonomy): domain Eukaryota; kingdom Viridiplantae; phylum Streptophyta; class Magnoliopsida; order Malvales; family Malvaceae; genus Hibiscus; species Hibiscus mutabilis. The sequence continues at coordinate 62,154,604 of CM033719.1, forward strand.
TAAACGAAATCCCTAAACCTTAAAACTAAGGCGCTTGTGAAAACTTTTTTATTTCCACCGCATATGCATAGAATAATTACTAAAAAATATCTTAACTTTTTAAAATAACATTGTTAAAAATCATAAAATAAAATGATAAAATAATGTCAAAAACCCAAAATCATTGGGTAGGAAAAAACTTATAAACATTGTACATGTATGTATATATAAAAATCTATGACAAATTTATTTTATTAGGAAATATATGATAAATTTTGATACACATGTTATATAGTTGTGTGAGGTGTATCATCGTTTACACAAATGGCAAAACAGTTCAATGATATCACGTCTACTGGTTGGCCAATAAAGTAAACATACTTTCAAAAAGGAAGGTTCAAGGGTAGATACCTACCTATCTTATGCAACCATCAATCGTAGAATCTATCACTGCATCGAGTCAAAATAGTTTTAATTAAATGATCAATTTCATTCATTTGAGAATTTGATTGTTGGAAAAATATGATAAATTGAAAACTTTAAGACATGTTTTCTATGGGTAAAAATAGATATTTAAATAATTAATTTATAGCTTTATTGTAACGACCCAAATTTTAAAATCTGAGAGCCAGTTTAACATGAAAAGTGGGCTTTTGTGTTTGGGCCGAGTGTATGGGCCTTTGAGAGCATTGTGGGTTACCTTTTGGTAGAAGAATGAGAGGTAAATGAGTAAAATTCTTATTTTGAAAAAAGAGAGGAGCTGAATCCTCTTAATGGGGTTACAAAAGTAATGGAAGGTGATATCACCTTGTCCCTTGCTCCCCAATCCCCTTTTATTTCCATCTTCCTTCCAAGATCCAAAGACAAATACCCATTCTTTGTCATTTTGAGTTGAACTTTCAGAATGCATGTGAAGGGAAGTGTTATCAGCATCAAACGATCTACCTAGCAAGATAAGAATGAAAGATTATGATGTAGTTTGAAAAAAAATGAGAGTTTGGTGGGAGTTATAGGGGATGAACGAGAGTGGGGTTTTGATTTCATTTTCTATTGTAAACTTCTCTCTTTTATGTTTCTTAACCTTCTAGTAATATTGTAACTTATTTTGCAACATTACCTTGTAGTGAAGGAGGTTGGAGAGCACTTAAAAGCTCAAGGCAAGGGAAAGACTTGAGGCTAGTGCAAGGAGGTTCATTTTCCAGTGTTTGGAAGAAGGTTAGTACACTACTAACTCTCTTGTGTTCCTGGAAATCATCAATTCGATTGCTTTGTTGCTTGGGTGATGTTTTGGTTGTATGAGTGCTTGAGACCCTTAAAATGGTGAATCCTAAGATTGGTGTTAATATAGCTTAAAAATGTTAGAAAATCACTTAAAACACTCCCCAAAATTGGTAGGTTTAGAGTCTTAACTTTGAGTTTTGGGGACTTAAGAGGTGATTTACGAACCCCAAAAAATGAGTTATGGGTTCGAGTATTGATACAGGTTGAACACGTATCGATACCCTGTGTAAATCTTGATGAAATCAAGTCATTCTTGAGGGGCATATCGGTACGCCTAAGAGGGTATCGGTACTCTTATGTTACATTGAATTCCAGTAGCAAAAATGGGTATCGATACGCATGAGGGCGTATCGATACGAAGGGGTCTATTGGTACACGGCCCCATGTACTGGTACGGGGTTGTTGGTCAAACCCTGTGAGTATAATGTTGGGTATCAGGGGCGTATCAGTACTGAGGGGCGTATCGATACTCGTATGAGGGTATGTTCAATATGCCCAAAAAATACTCGTGCTTGTTAAGCTCGCCAAAATATTTACCTTGTTTTTTTAAATATAGGTAAAATCTAGTGATACTATTACAGCTTAATCTAAACATAGAAATTCGGAAGAAAAAAAACATGAGATCTGAGGAGATAAATAAATGAACCTGTCATGACCGAGTTAGAGATGAATTTGATATTCGAGTGTGAGACACTTTTTAGTTTCTCAAAAATCTTCGATGAACAACAAAGGATAGAATGCCTTAGAAATTTCAGGGTTTTAACTTTTAATCGTATTTTTTATATGGAAAGTGGAAATTGAAGACGTTTCTCCTTTCCTACTTTTATATATAATGTAATGATAAAAAAGGAAAGACTTTAATGAAAAAAGAAAGATTCATTATTATAATTTAATTTCTTATTAATACAAATTAACTTTTTTAATTCTCGGGAATACAAAACGTTTTGGAAATTTGAAACCAAAATTTATGGGTAAATTACCTAGCAATTCACTGAATTTTTCTAGAGTTTTCTACTAGTATTTAAACTTCTTGGAACATAATTTTTTAAAGTGGCCACCAAAAAATCATAAAATTATTTATAAAAAAATTAAGAGCTACTCACTAAGATCTCGAGTCGAGTCAACTCGAGTCGAGCGTTAACCGAGTCGAGCTCGAGTTGTTTGCGAGTTGCTCAAGTCAATAAGCACCCTTAATCTTATATGCATAAAACGGTTGAATGATGATGAGAAATTGATGCTCAAAGTAGGCTACTTGTGAATTGTATTAAAGAAAAATAGAAGCTCATATACCACATGAGTGGGATACCAAGGTAGATGTGTTTATGTACACCAAACCACTTAATAATCATTGAATGATTTGTGTTGAGATTGTGTCTCATGCGCAAGCGCAAGGGTGCAAATCTAAGCCAGTCAATCTCTGTCAAGGTTGATTAATATATGGTATTAATGATCTAATTTCTAAATTTATTCGGATATAGTATTAATTTCAGATATATTATTTCCAATTATTCTCCCAGTGAAACTCTATAAATATCGTGTAAACATACTAGGATTAACACAAATAATTTTCTAATGCTTTAACTCTGCAATTTTTGAAAATATTTTTTGATAGAAGAAGACGAGGTTATAGTTTGTTGATCACTATAGATGTGCTACTACTGTGCTAATTTTGTTGTTGTATTTAGGAGATAGACGTCTAACGTTTCTCAAGCATCATAGGAGCGGACGAATATGTCTGATGAAAATTGTGTGTTACATGGGCCTCGACAAAGTTGTTCATACGAATTGTTACTTGGATACAAGTAAACGGTTTCAGCTTTTATTCTTAATTTTCAATTTCAATTTCGAATTTATTTGCTTTATTGTATTATGTTTGATTCAATAATAATATTGATATTTTATTTTTATTGTTTATTTTTTGGATTAATACTTTTACTAACAAACTTTCTAAAAATTTCTTAACTTTTATTAAATAATAGTATTCGAAAATCATAAAATAAAATGATAAATAATGTAAAAAACTCAAAATCATTCGGGGAAAAATTATAAACATTGTACGCGTATGCATATATAAAAATATATGACAATTTTTATTAAGAAAAACGCACAAATTTTGATACACCTGTTGCATAGTTTAGAGGTTAAAAATTTAGTTTATAGTTTAAAAAGTTTAGTCGTAGAATTTAGAGTTTAAGGGTTACCGTTAAAATTTAGGATTTAGATTATAAGATTAAAAATTTAGATTTTACTTTTTAAAAATAAATATTTAGATTTGTGTAAATCTTTTACGCATTATATATATAATTATTGTTAAATTTTGACTCAAATTGTAATTGGTAATTAAGTTGAATTTTATTGTAATTCTAGTGGTTGAAGATTACTTGGTAACTAAGATTTACTTTAATGACTAAATATCTATTTTAGGTAGGAGATCTTATTGAATAATGTTTCTTGGTGACCAAGTATTTGAGTCTATAAATATAGACTATGTTTAACCTTTTGAATTATGTGAGAATGAGATAGAGAGAGAATTACTCTGGAGAGATGTAACAACTTTTAGGTTCTCTACATTGTAGAAATAGGTATTGTAGGGATGTTGGGAAGAGTGTTTAGGGTCCACCGGGTTATGGGATTTGTACACCGAATTTTGGGATTACATGAGTTATCATATATTTGTACTCTTTGTGTTCTCTACGTTTATAGTGGATTGTTCGTTTCTCTCGTCCGTGGAGGTAGGCTATGCTGAACCACGTTAAATCTTATCTCATATGCATGTCTTGGTCTATGTTGTTATTGCTTTGGTTATTTTGCCGCATACCAAATTCCTAACAAATGGTATCATGAGCTATGGTTCGAGCTACGGTTTTAGAAGGAATTTTTGCAGCAGATTTTGTAGAACGATGTTGAAGATATGCTAGAGGAGTATTGCTGCAACGAGCTTTCAGTTGTAGGGGGAGTAATTCTAAATCGATTCAATGGTGATTCAACGGATATTACTTAAGAATTGAAGTTGTTGAAGACTTGACAACAATGCTTCAACGGATATTTGGCTTACGTAAAAATTGAAATTGTTGTGAAGACTTGAAGACCAATTCTCGGATGGAATTTGTGTCAAGGGGGAGATTTGTTAAATTTTGACTCAAATTCTAATTGGTAATTAAGTTGAGTTTTATTGTAATTCTAGTGGTTGAATATTACTTGGTAATTAGGATTTACTTTAAAGAGTAAATATCTATTTTAGGCAGGAGATCTTATTGAATAAGGTTTTTTTTGTGACAAGTATTTGGGTCTATAGATATAGACTATGTTTAACCTTTTGAATTATGAGAGAATGAGATAGAGATGGAATTACTATGGAGAGATGTAACCACTTTTAGGTTCTCTACAACTATTGTGACTACGTTGTAGAGATGGGCATTGTAGGGATATTGGGAAGAGTGTTTAGGTTTCACCGGGTCATGAGATTTGTACACCGACCTTTGGGATTACATGGGTTATCATGTATTTGTACTCTTCGTGTTCTTTACGTTTATAGTGGATTGTTTGTTTCTCTCGTCCGTAGAGGTAGGCTATGCTGAACCACGTTAAATCTTGTCTCCTATGCATGTCTTAGTCTATGCTATTATCGCTTTGGTTATTTTGCTTCGGAATTGGCATAAAGGAAACTCCGAGAATCTTCCTTTAAGCCAAAGGCGTTTTAGTGATACAAAATGTTAAAAGTTTCACATCACTGTTTTTCCTTTTCAACTATAAATTCATCATCTTCCACCTACCTCATATTTCATTGCACTCCCCCAAGAAAAAGAAGGAGAAATCAAAGTCGAATAAAGAGAGAGAGATGGGGGCAGCAAATACAACACTAAGCATCAAACTAAGCGCCACTTCTTCATTACCTTACCTCTTTGGTAGCCTAGCTTTGGTGTTAATTCTGATAGCAATTGCAGTGGTTCTCTTGTCTTGTTCCTATATGAAACGATACTCGAATTCATCGTCCAGAGATGTTCAGGTAAAGTGGGAACTGGTGAATTACCGAGTTGCCGATTCGGAACCGAAGATCGTAGTGATCATGGCCGGAGATGACAAGCCTACCTTCTTGGCTAAACCAGTCTCTTCAACTTGCTGCTGCAATCAAGTTTAAGAAGGCCAAATGCCATATCTTTTGTTTTTCTTCCTTTTCCACCCCTCATCAGTTTTGATTTTTTTTTCTGTTTTTGTCTTAAATAGAACAGCGGGAACATGTGAAATTCACGAACAAGCATTAACATTCTATAAGAAATCAAAGTTTGATTCGGCCTGATACAAGAACTGGTTTTTTAATGTTTTTCCTTGTTAATTTTGCATTAGTTCATATTTTTAACTTTCGTGTTGATAAAATCGGTTAAAATTTATATGGAATAAATTGCCTGATTAAACTAATTCATAAGTTAAGGTTCCATAGTTTAGTCCATGGTGCATGTCCAATATCAATAGCACACTATATTTTATGGTTAGTAATTATTTTTTATCAATGACTTATGAGCTTGGAAACTAAGTACCATTTTTAATGGTTATGGCCAGAATTTTATGTTGAAAATTATAATTAAATATAAATTTAAAAGGGTGAAAATATAATTTCATCGTTATTTTAATTGTAAATTTTATGATTTTAATAGAATCAAACTCTGATTACACCCACAATCACAAAATCTCAATTAAGGAATATTTTTTAAAATACAAATCTAAGAGAAATTACATGAATATTACATTTACCTTTTTTTATTTTCACAACTATGACAAACATCAGATTATTTTCATAAATATAGTATTTGTTATAGTGTTATTGAAATCGGAATGCTTGAAATCCGACTTTAAACAATAGTTTAATTTTTTTATTAAAAATGTTGAAGACGGTGGGCTTACATTCTGACTTCACCATGCGATAGATTTTTATTGAGTTAACTGTTATTTGAGAAAGAATTTTTAAGTAAAAAATCCAAATACTGTTTGAAATCAGATCCAGATTCTACCAACTTTAAAAGCACTGTAACAATTATAATATTTTTATAAATAAGTGGATGCGGCGTCAAGAAAATGCAGCAGCGAGAAGTGATGTTTCATTCGACCAATAGTTTGGCAATGTGAATAATGGGAGACAAGACAAGGCAATCGTTGATGTAATTATTATGGATGAATGGTTGGTTTGGCATGTTTATGTTTGGTATGGATATATGCTTTCAGGATATTCTTTGGTTATTTCATCCATTTTTCAAATGATTAATCCCACAACTTGACACAATCTGTGGTCAATACTTATTCTTCACATTTATAATTTTGGAACCAAAAAAATTAAAAATGTAAAATAGTAGTGAATATAATAAATAATTGAATACATGGAAAATAAAAGTGATCGAAATTTTAAACCCAACAAATAATTTTAGTAGAAAAACTGATAATATTTATCCTAAGAGAATATATATGAACAAATACTATATTGTAATCATTTTAGATTATTAAAAGAAAGTGATCAGAATTTCTGAGCTGCGACAAGAAGCCTAATGATTTTTTTTTACTTTATTTATTTAAAAAATCATTTTATTTTTTTGTCAAATTAGACCAAATGAGAAAAAATAACATACATGTTAAGCTAACATAGGTTATTGTTAATATTGACATAAAAATTGTCCTTTTGTGTAAAAAAATAAAATATTTAGAAATTGTAAATATATATATATATATATAATATGTTAACTTTTTTTAATATATATATATATATATATATATACAAATTGAAAAAAATAATTAACTTAAATTTAACAAGTCTGTCAGTTGGTATAGTTTGAAAAAAATTAAAAGTTTGAACTTTGATGGCCTAAATATAAAGTTAAAAGATTAAAGTGGCATTTTCTTAAAAGTTTGAGGGAAAATATGTTATTAGGCCTAAGGAGAAATAAGACTAGGCTTGGACTTGCTTTTTGGGCCGGTCCATGTAGTCGGGTCAATGGAAAGAAGCCGGGTTAGGTGCGCCACAGCTCCAACTTCCAAGTGTTCAGATCTTACGGAAACCGAAAAAGGTTTCACTCACAACTTTATGGGTAAAGTTCACAAATAGACACTAAACTTTGATCACTTATTTAATTTGGTGCTCCAACTTTCAACTACTTCAATATTACCATTAAACATTTAGTTTTATTCCAATTTGGCCACTGACTCTTTAATAGCCGTTAAAATATTTTGTATAATAACATATTTAGTCCTCTATATTTGCACATTCTAATAATTTAATCCTAATTCGAAAGAAATAATAAATTTAACCTCATTATTTACACATTATTTTAACGTGATGCTATTTTTAATTAAAAATAATTTAATCTTACACATTAAACCCAAAACCGATTGCTTCAATATTACCAAACTTCTAATTGTATGGAAGCTGCTGAGTTTGATCGTTTGCCTATGTTGTTGTCTACTGTTGTTTTGGCCAGGAAGACTGATATGGTAAAAAATGAAACAAAATAATTTATTTAGTAAACCATTTCAAACTGATAATATGGACATTTATCTATTTCAAATTCAACAATTATTATGGTTTATACTTTTATGATATTTTTAAAAAAATAGGCAGATATCGACAAATCGAAAACATCCTTTTAAATGGGATCACAAGACGGCAACCTGTCTAACCTCGCATGCCACAATGTCATATATTCGGCATGTTTTCGCATCCAATTTAGATCACACTTACCCTGTAAGTCTAATAATTTCATCTCATCCATATTTAGTGGCTTATCCTGCACGTTCGGGATAGACATTTTACCTGACCTTGTTTAGTTTTGACTCAACCAGGTCCGATCGGGTCAGATTTTTTAATAAAAAATTAGGTTTGGATTGAATCGGATTTTTATTAAGTGTTAAGTCGGGTTGGGTTCGAGTTTAAGGTAGAAAATATCCGATCCGATCTGATCTGAGACTAATTGTATAATTTTCCCTTAAATTTTTTAGGGATATTTATAATTATACACCCTCTTTATTTTTTATAATTAGGTCCTTAAAATTAAAATTTTATTTACAATTTAGTCGTTAAAATTAATATTTTTTACAAGTAAGTCCCATAAAATTATTTTTTTACAATTAGGTCCATAAAATTAATTTTTCCCTATATTTCGAGTCGGGTCAGGGTCGGGTTTAGCGTATTTATTTTTGGGTTGGGTCAGGTTTTTTAAATAATACGTTCGGATCGGGTTCGAGTTTAGCGTATTTATTTTTGGGTCAGATTCGGGTGGAGCAAAAACTTAACCCGTACCCATCCCTACTGTATGGGCTGGTGAAATTTAAACTGTCTAAGAACACGATTGTCGTAGAACACCTCAACAATCATAAAATGAATCAGCGACATTACAGAACAACATTTTTTTGATTCTCCGTATACATCGCCCGGAATCAATATTCCCATCCATATATGGCCTCCATAAAAACTGCAAAAACACTTGCATCATTCCACAATTGCATCTAAAAATTTCATAATGAAATTATCAACCCAAATTAAATTTACATTACCTGTTTTTGGCTATACATGTTTATCTTCATTCTAATTTCAATGGTTAGATTTTGATCCAATATGTTATTTTGTTTTCTTTGTTTCCATCTGCATAATAAGAATACATACATGATGCATTAATAAAATTAATTCACATGCATCTCAATATTAACATCTAAACTTATTATTAAAAATTAACATAATCACCTTGCAGTAAGGGGGAATTCAAACGATTCAAGGCAAATTGGTGTAAAAAACAGAAGCATGTTCCAGGCCCATGACTGAAGCAGCACCACACATCCACCAATATATAAATTCAACAGTTCTCCTTCCACGATTGACTGCTTCGATGCCTTGCACATCTCTCGATAGAGGAAAGTTAAAATTGCGGATCTCCAACTGAATTTTTTTGTCTCCTAAAAAATATGTAAGAATGAGAGCTACTGTGTGTGCACCATAGCATTTGATTTTTTCGACATCAGTATTCCATTAAAAAACACCAAAATATATGCTTGTGCAACCCATTCAATTTCTTGCAATGTGGAATTAGAAATCACAGGAAATTCCCTCTTCAACTATGTAATTTTACACATTTATCGTCATACTCGACCTCTGGTGGCACCTTGTCCAAAAATTTATAGCACATACAGAAAAGTTGGTGGTTGTTTTGAGCAATGATTGACATATCGTTAATAGGGACACCAAGTTGTAGAGCCACATCTTTAAGAGTGATTGTGCATTCCCCGCACGACATATGAAACGTATGTATCTTAGATCCCTATCGCTCTATCAATCCAATAATCAACTCAGATATAATCCTAAAATCACGAATTTTCGACGTGCGTAAAAAATTCGCTGTGTTGAGAAACTACCATATCCTATTGTCTGGCTCACCACTCTATATCAAGCGATGCCGAAAGTTACATTGCTCGTTTTGCAAACACACTCCTAGATATACAAAATTTAATATACAAATGACATAATTGTAAATTTTTACCTATAAATTCATGTCTCTCGTAATGTGCCTATCTTCAAGTCGCAGTAACACCATTTTTCAATCACTCTGCAAATATAACCGGTTTAGATAAATAAAAATTCTTATTTTTTTATTTAATAATATATACCATATAAATTCAATCACTAATAAATATAATTAACCTATAAACATGTAATTCATTTACCTATAAACATGTAATTCATTTAGGATACAAAAAATAACAATTAATAGCAACTAAAATCTTTTGAACAAAATAATTCGAAAAACAAAATCATATTACCTCGAATCTTTCAATAACATTGCTGCACAATATATTTCTCTCGATCTCTCGCAAATTTTTGGTACTTAAACCTCTAAACCAAATGGTATAATTTATAAGAAAACTATTGTTGCCCGAATAATCTTGCCCACTGCCCCAAAAGTTATCGTTTGCTTGAAATTTGCCGTGCATGCAAAGCGTGTTTTATATTGTAATTGTTGACTTCAACAGTCATAATATAAAGCTTGCGTTACATGCACGACGAGTTCTAATATTATAATTGTTGGGATTTAGCGGTCACGATAAGCAGTTACACTTAACTAATTTGAATAATTAAAATTATTAATTTTTAATTAATTGAAACTCGCCATGCATGAATAGAAAGGCTCTTTAAGGTATAAAAAAGTACCATCACATCATTTTAATATTCAATTTTACATCTCAATTTTTTTTTTTAAAAATTAACCCTTAAATTATATTTTTTGTCCTTAAATTATTTTTGGTCAAAATAAGTTCTTAAATTATCATTTTTGGTCATTTTAAGTCCCTAAACTATCTATTGGTCAAAAATTCTTTTGACGTGTCAACATCTTTGATAGCTTTGATGCACTCCAATCGAATATCGCCGATGAAAAGTGAGAAGGTCTCATTTGAATTTGGGAAGCAAAAACTGATATAAAAATGACAATTTGGCACAATCGATTTTAGAGTGTTTCGACCTTCTCAATCAAGGTCTACATCCACTACCTTAGCATCCACACTAAGGATTTCCCACAAATTCACTAATTTGTCTTTCCTTTCAGTCTAAAGGAGATAACCTCACAAATCCTAGACTTATACCCCTAAGTCCAGTAATCACTTTGCTAAAATTGGAAACAAAGAAGCAAACTATGAATATCCTCTGAAGGAAGGTTGTTTGCACAATTTGAAGTTCACTAAACCCCATCACTTGAATGAAAAAAGAATTACAATGAAAAACACTCAAGTGAATATAAGATATTACAATGAAAAGCTCTAAAAATGTTGGATATGTGCTTGGATGTTTTAGAATAGTTGTCTTGTTGTTGAAGAAGCTTTGAGACTTGATTTTATACCCCTTCATTGATTTCTAGCCGTTTGGGTTGTTGGGAAATTGAATAGAGCAGTTGGGCTACAATTTTCCCGCATTAAATGATGTCTGGCAACACTGAATATCGGTACGCGAATTTCCATATCCGTACTTGCTCAAAATAGAAATAGCCATTGCAATAAAGGAATATCGATAGACGAGCTTAGGTATCGGTACGGAGTGACATTTTTACAAGGGGTACCGGTACGCAATGTATTGTACCGGTACTATTTTACTCATTGAAAAATCTGGGAAACATAGTGAACTTAGCATATCGGTATGCATATTAGTGTACCGGTACTCAGTTCAATTTTAAAATAGGTTTTGCTCCAAAATCAGACAAGCTTTTAAAATACTTAAAACATTTAAAAATATTTAATCCCCGTATAGGTATTCAGTTAACCATTTTGTTTTACAGTGCTGAAATTTCGTACCGATATGCAAATAACCGTATCGGTACTCAGTTTTCATATTGAATTAAAACAGATTCTAGTGTTAAAAAGCCGTACCGGTAGGCATATAGCTGTATTGGTACTCACTTACCAAAATGGCTTGTTTGAGTACCAAAACACTTAGAAAATTATAGATTTTGAAAGTATTGACTTAGAAAATTATTTTAGTTCGAATGCTTTTCAATTTGTGAGTAATTTCAAGTACCTTAAGAATTTATTTACTTGCGATTAAGTCCTTGATATATCAAAATCAAAATATTGGTTTAACAATCTTATTGGTCGAAATAATTTTTTTGACTTAGATAACTACAAGACTTAAAGTGACCATAAATGATAGTTTAAGGACTTATTTGGACCAAACAATAGTTTCTGGGCTAAAAATAAACAAAAAATATAGTTTAGTAGTTGATTTTTCATTTAAACCTTTTTTAAAATTTAATATTTACATTTGATTTTAATGTTTAATTTGATATTTTTTCTCAACTCTATACTTAATTTTTTTTATCTGAATTAAGTATCTAAGTTTCACTTCAATGTTCAATTTAATATCGAGTGTTTTCTTTTGTTCTAAATAAATTTGGCTTAATATTGAGAAAAGTGCCCAACCTATACTCGTTTTTCTAGTTTGGTGCCTAACGTTTTTTTGGTCCACTTTGGTGCCTAACGTTTCCAACGTTACTCAAATAAGTGCCCCACCGTTACCGTCCGTTAATTTTCACCGTTAACTTCCTTTAAGCGCCATGTGTCAGCTTCTTAAAATTCCAAAATTATATTTAAAAATAAATAAAAAATTAATAATTGAAAAAACCCCAAAATTATCCTAAAATTTTCAAATAATCCCAAAATAGTCCCCAAATCCCTAAACCCCCAAATCTAACCACTATCATCCGCGTTGGTCACGTTTCTGGCGACAGAATGAAGCGCCCTCCCCTCGCCGAACGACCCACACATCGTTCATCATCTGTTATGCCGTTGTTTGTCGTGAATTATTCGAATGAACCATTCGATGATTTCGATGTTTCACATGGTGTCGATCGATTTTCGGTGAAAAAATGATAGGGTAAATAGTCGTGATGGTCCGGTGAAGAATGTGGTGGCCGACGACATGGCAATCTACGGTGAAATCATCCCAAATCAGAATTTGGGGTTTGGGCGTTAGGTATTTTAAATTTTAGGGCTATTTTGTGATAATTTTGGGTTTTTTCAGTTATTAATTTTTTTATTTATATTTAAATATAATTTTGGAATTTTAAGAAGCTGACACATGGCACTTAATGGAAGTTAATGGTGAAAATTAACGGACAGTAACGACAGGAAACCTATTTGAGTAACGTTGGAAACGTTAGGCACCAAAGTGGACCAAAAAAAAGTTAGGCGCCAAACTGGAAAAACACGAATAGGTTGGGCACCTTTCTGACTATTAAGCCAATAATTTTTTATATTTTTACTATGAGCACTGTATCAAATATTCATTGTGTCATTTAATTTGGTTATCAAATCAATTAATTTTTTTTGAACAATTTCTACTTAGGGGGAGGAGAGGAGGAATTTACTTATAATAGGTTTCGAACTAATACCCTAGGGGAGAGAGGAGGGTGTCAACTGAGAACTTTATCCACTACTATCAAATCAATTAATTAAACATTGAAATCAAACTCAATTATTACATTAGAATAAAAATTTAGATATCAAATCAAACATTAAATCATAATCAATACATTAGAAAAAATAGATATCAAAACAAACTCAAATACCAAACAAAATATCAACCCCACTCTATCTATTAGTATTTCTCAAAATTCGAACGTTTAAAATGTTTTTTTAACTATCGATGTCTAATTTATTGGTTGACTAATCTGGATCGGGTACTACAGAGTTTCATTATGAGGGTAACTCTCTCAATCCAATTTTCTCCATTTACAACATCAGAACTCGAACAAATGACCTTGCTTAAGGGATCTAGTGCATCATCTCACTAGACCAACTGGTTGTTGGTATGTTTAAAATGTTTTGGCACATATTAAGGTACTCAAAATTTTAGTTGGTTTAAAATCTTTATGAATTAAAATTTCAAAATTTTAACTTCAAATTTATTTTTATTGTTTTTAGGTCAATAAAACAACATTATGTTGCATATCAATGCTATTTTCTCGTACATAAAGTTTCGGGTAACTAGTTTAACTAGTGAAATTTACTTTTGTTCTTGCCAAATCCAGTGTATCAAATATATTTAAAATAAAAATATATTATTCAAAATTTAAAATTTGATATTAAAATTAATATATACATCTTCATTTATATAAAAAAAATTATATCACAAATAAATACACAAGGTGTACCATATTTTTTATCCTAGTTCTATCTCCGAGTTTAGGTACTTACTTTAATCAATGACATTTTAAGTATTTAGATAATAAATGATATACCTTTACGTATTTATTTGTGATATAACTCTAAAAATAGGAGAGACAAAGACCTCATTTGTTTAATATTTACATTTTAAAAAACTAAAATACTATTATACAAAAAAAATTGGGAGGGACAACAATCCCTCCGACCCACTGAATAACTCCATCCTTCTCTAAAGTATACCACATTTTTCACCCAAACACCTAAAATCTTTTTGTCAAAATAAATACTTAAAATATATAATCTTTTTATTCATATTCTTAAAAATTGATTTAAATATTTTAAATACCTAAATAAAAATATAATATACTTTTTTATCGGAAAGAGATATGTATGATTAAAATGGTGAGCCATACATTCGGAATTATCATAAGCCTCGTTAAAACCCCCCTAAGCCTAAATGGGGGGAAAAGAGTACTCGTGATAATCCACCCATAGTGAACACAACGAAAGTTAACAAACACCCAACCCAAAGAGGAATCACAAAATAGCACAAAACACACCCACTAACCGTCTACACAAAACATCACACATCCATCCGTAACTAAGAAACCCGATTCACACCCCGTTTCGCGAGCATATCCGCTATACTATTCGCCTCACGATAAATATTGTTAAAGCACACACAATGTAAAGACTCACATGCCGCATCAATCCTACGAAACCAATAATCCAACCTCCAAGGCCTCTTGTCGTGCTGCAACCCAAGACACCGCCACAATTAAGTCCGGTTCAATTACGATCGAGTTATTCACACGCCATTGTGAATGTAACACCAAATCTAAAGCAGAATCAATCGCTCTTACTTCAGCCTCATTCAAATCCATAATCCCCAGCGGACCTGAAAACAAAGCCAAAATGATACCATCATTGTCGCGCAAAACTCTCTCACATCCAGCTGGTCACGGTTTGCCGCGGGCCGAGCCATCCACATTAAATTTTAAAACACCCAGCCCCAACGGCATCCAAACAATACCCAACCTAGACGAACTCGGTAAAATACGCGCCTCACATATCCATGGACAGTCCCACCACATAGAATCCGGTATAATACAATCTTTTGTCGAAGCTCTCACCCAATATAACGTACGAAGCCTCACCAGGAAAAATAATTCCCCCAACTGCAACAGTTTTTTATTGAACATCCCTTCATTACGCGCTAACCACAAAGACCACATCACGACAGCACATCCTGGCAACCACCATTGTCGTGTTATACCCGAGAAAAAGCCAAAAAATCCTTGAACCAAGAACTCACTTAATGATATCGGCAAAGTTATCACGACCTTCCACCACTGGAAAAATAAAAACTAGATGCCTTGCTATTCAATAGAAAACATTTTAAATATCTAAATTAAAATTTGATATACTCTTAAGTATTTATTTGTGATATAAGTGTTGTAAGGTGTTCATAGACGGTTAATTATATCGGAACGACTTATGGTATGGTTACTGAAAGTTTCGGTTTAACATTTTAGTGAATATTTACTGTCCTGTTTAAATCAATTACCACTTAAACGGTTAAATGGTTTATTTGATATGGTTACTCGGTTAATCATGAATCATTTTACACCTAGTATATTTATAAATAATATATCTATCTATTACTACTAATTTTAATAGCTTATCAACCAAAGAAATTCAAATAAAGTGTTCAATAATTATAATAAATTTTTTCAAAATTTAAAAAATTAAAAAGTTTAAAAAAATTACAATACATTGCAAGTTAAAAAAACACATAAACTAATTATATCTTCAAAGTTTATGCAACTTCACTAAACTAATTAAAATACAATACACCTTTATTAATAATTAGTATATACGCTAAAAGTATAAAATATAGTAAAATTAATTTTGTGTAATAGAATTAATTTTGTATAATTAATATTTGTCATACTTAATAATATCGGATATATTTCATTTTGTGTGCCGTATAGAATCTTTTCAAATTAATAATAATTAGTAATATTGTATCATTATAAAATTAAATTAGCTACCATTTAATTCCGCGTCAGCCCCGGATATAGACACCTAGCTGCCTAACATGAGTAGATAGGCTCTTAAAGAGGTATAAAAAAAGTACCATCACATCATCTTCTTCATTGATTGCTTCTCGAATATAGTCGATGTGACAAGTCCCTCACATGAGTGGAGCGGCGGTGTCTTTACATATTTCCATGAAAGATTAATATACTATATATTTCATATCTGATTTTAGTTTTAATATTCAATTTCATTCTTAGATTTTTTAAATTTAATATTTAAGTTTGAAGCAAGCACATTTGGCTATTTGATTAAGTTGTTCATTTTTGTTCTCTCATATTTTTCTTAAATTATGGGTACTAAATTTACTAGGAGCATTCCCTTCTTTTCTCTAGTCTCTATTTCCCTGATCTCTAGGTAAGAATAAGATTAGAATTATGATTTGTCAAAAATATATATTTGTAAAATATGTTTGAAAGTTTTTCAAAAGGTTTTTGACATGTTTAATTGCTTTCAAAATAGCCAAAGTGTCAAAAACATGTTGTGAGTATCGATACCCTTTCCCAAGTATCGATACATAGTCAGCTACATCAATACCCGTTTTACCCATATCGATACGCCCCTTTGTTTCTCCAAAACCCCAAATTTCAGTAGCTAAAATGAGTACCATACGGCTTAGACCATACCGATACAGATGGGTCTGTACCGATACGCATGTATCGTGTATCGATACCCAGTGTAAAATCACCCAACGACTCTTTCTATTTTGAGGAAGGTACCGATACCCGAAGACTATGTATCGATACTCCCTGCACCAGACTACATTTAATGCTGGAATTAAAGTCCCCAACGGCTCCAAATCAATCTCAACGGCTAGCAACACCACAAACTCATTTGAGGGTTTAAAAGACTCAATTAAGCAGCCATGCAATAACAAGAAACATCATTGCCAATATTCAATGTTAGAGAAATTGTCTTAGTGCTTAAATTGTCATATTTCTTGTAGAAAACATTAGTGAGCCAAATTGTCATATTTGCTCAAGTGTTTAGGATTTTGGGTGAGAGCTCAATTGTGCAAACACATTTGCCTTGTAAGGGTTTTCATTATTTGCTTATTTGTTTTTCTCTTGTAAGAGAGTGAATTCAAGACTTTGGGTATAAGTCTTGGTTGTGAGAGTTATCTCCTTGATCTCAGAAAAATAAAAGACAAATTAGTGAATTTGTAGAAAATCCTTAGTGTGGATAGCTAATGTAGTGGAGGTAGACTTTGTTTAGAAGTCGAACCACTATAAATAATCGTGTCTATTTTTTTATTTCTTATCCATTCATCTACCAAAGAAAAAATCTAATTCACTCCCTCTTGGCATATTCGGTTCATCGTTCGAGCCCTTCCTAACAATTGATATCAAAGCTTTGTCTTTACACTGGATTAACATCCTAGAGTCAATCCTTGAAATGCTCAACCTTTCTACGTCAACTGGAGATCATGGCACAATCTATCGACAAGCCTCCTTACTTTAACGGTGCCAACTACTCATATTGGAATAATAGGATGATGTTCTTCATGAAATCCATTGATTATCGTCTTTGGGATATTTTTCTTGATGGTGTAATCACTCATTTTCACTTGTAAATACATATTAATATTGCATGTATGTTTATTATATTATATGAATGTTACTAATATATATATAAGGTGTGGTGTGTGCATGTATATTATAAGCTATGTATGTATACGTATTAATGATGTATGTGTATCGTGTATGTATCTAGAGTATGAGCGTATTTGATTAATATATAGATGCTATGTTAATTATATGTATGATTATACGTACGTATGCTAGAATGTTATATTAATTAATGTTTGTATAATGTAAGTATACGTTTTCGTATGTATGTGTTGCTATTATAATACTAATTATATTATTATTAACATAATTGGGCTGATAAAATGAAATAAAAAAATTAAATATATTAAACCCAAATAAAAATGAAGTCCAAGTCCAATTACAAATCCAATTACAAGGCCCGGTTGGCCCAAATCTAAATCTTATCTAATTACAATTATAGTGTGCAGGTAACTGTGGGCCGTTGGATCAAGATCTGATCCAACGGCCACGATCAAACCAAGAAGTCAAAAATATCTGCCAGCCGCGTGTTCCACACGTATGGACCGTTCAAGTGCCACGCGCGCGTGTGGTCCACGCGCGGACGCTTTAATATCCCATGCGCGCGTAAGATCCACGCGTTCTGACTCCTCGACTGCGGAGCTCCACGTATCAAGATCTGGAGCCGTCTCATCAAATCGAGGCTTCATCCAGGCCGTTCGTCCTTCAAGCCATCTCGACCGTTAGATCAGATCTGATCTAACGGCCGAGAACGCTGCGTCTGGCCGGCGCGCAGAACATCCATACCGCCACCACGCCGATATTCAGCCCCCGTGTTGTAACATGCCCAAGACAACAAGCAAAAATTGTCGATTCAGATCTGAAAAAGCAAGATGCAACTTGCAACAAAAAACAAAGACAATGATATATATGAAATGGGGACTTTTGTAACAAAAAAAGAGAGGTAAAAAAAAAAAAGGAGAGAACAGAGATCTTGTAATACAAAAAAACCAAAAATTGTAACCACAAGTGATAATCGAAAAGACACCCGATGGTAAACACTTGTTTCTTTTTCTTACTTGTTTTTTACATGCATATACGAAAAAGAAGAAAAACAAAAAAAAAAGAGAGAGTTGTCTTACCATCGATGTTTGTGGGTCTTCCTTCCTTAGTGATAAGCCTTTTGGCTTCTCCAAGCCCGATATGGTGAACTAAAGGGAGGGAAGACCCTGTAGTTTTGTTTTGGTTTAAAAAATATTTTTTTCGCTTCGTATTTTCTAGATCTAGGGCAAATAAGGTGTATCCTCTGAATCCAACCACGGATTCATGTTGAGGACGAAAAGAGGGTTATTTTGGTATGTTTTGAGTCTCGCGCGCGCCGGTTAGTTAGGGCGGCGGCGGCGAGAACACGGCGGCCGGCCGCGGATTCTCGGGTTTTAGAAGAACGATTGAGAGAAAATGAAGAACATGGTTCTTGCAAAAATCGAAAAAAATGAAACAAATGGCCAAAAATTTGATTTCGGCCTAAAAAGAGGGTTTATATAATTGTTATTATTTCGTTAAATGGGAAAATCACACACTTAACCATCCAAATATTTTCAATATTTTCGTTTTTGTCTTGCCGCATGGTACAATTACAATCCCAGTCCCGATATTCCAAAATCTTGTAATCCAAATCCCTAAATTACACCGATTGATTTTAAATGGTAAAATTACCCCCTTAACCATCCCGCGTTTTTGAATTTTTCATTTTGGGTCTGCCCCTTGGTCTAATTACAGTTTTGATCCTTTTATGTTTTGTTTGTTTCGCAATTTCGTCCCTAAATTACATATTATTGTTCTTTAATTTCTGCCACTGACTTTTATTTTTCTTTCATTTCAGTCCTGTGTTCTTTGTAAATATTCATGTTCGTATTATAATCGTACATGTTGATATTCTATTATTTTACGTCCCTCGTATATGACTCATATTTTATGTTTATATGTATATGTGTGTTAAACTTATAATAGTCATGTTTTTTTATCCGATTATTCGTATTAAAGCATGTTATGTTCTATTTGACTCGTAAAACAACATGTTCTTGTATTTTTGTACGTATTGTATGTTTTCTTGGCTTTTAGGTTGCGAGTTAGTGTGTCTTCTTTTATGTATAATATATTGTTCCATATATGTTGAAATATGTTTTATTACTAGCATGTATGTCTTTTTGAAATATTTGTTCGTCTATATATACGTAATTATTCCTACCTTGTTATTCTGAATTGTTAAAGTTGTTTTTATCTATTATTTAGAATAATATGTATATATGCATGTTTTAGTCTAGAATATCATTTATGTTAGATTAGTATTCTGTTATGTCAATATTTATTACATTTAAATATTTTGCCATGTTTTATATTTTGGCCACTAAGATTGCATAATGATATATAAATTGTTAATGCGGTGTCCTTTTATCCGAGCGTAAACGGGGCCAGTATCAGGCGTAGTGATAGTGGTTGGGCGTTTATTCTCGGATAACAGGGCCCTTAAAATTAATTCGCAATTATGACCAAATTTTAAAATAATCGTCACTTTAATCCGAAAAATCCAATATTAATAAAGCGGTAATTATTAAAGTACCAATTTTGGGCGGTGTGGGGGTGCTAATCCTTCCCCATCCGTAACCGACTCCCGAACCCTGTCTTTTTGAATCTCTGGTTTTATGGTGCCCGGCCTACCTAAGTGGCCGGTGGCGACTCCATTTTTTTAAAAATGCGGTTTTTTAAAAAACCCCACGGAATAAATATTTTATATCCAAAAGAATCACGAACACCTTTCAAAAACACTTCAAAAAAACCACGCTTTTATTTAGCGATGCGAAGGAAAGACATCGCTACAGATG
Organism: Hibiscus mutabilis; assembly: GCA_019671005.1. NCBI lineage: Eukaryota > Viridiplantae > Streptophyta > Magnoliopsida > Malvales > Malvaceae > Hibiscus > Hibiscus mutabilis. Next base: position 62,175,074 of record CM033719.1, read on the forward strand.
GCGACTCTGCTGGGGAACGTTTTTTGTTTTTTCGAAAAAAAAACAAATGAGAGTCAAGCTTTTAAAATAATTACCGTTTTACTAATATTAGTAGTTCCGGATTAAAGTGACTATTAAATTAACATTCGGACATAATTGAGCGTTTATTTTTAACGCATTTAAAATATGGCATATAAACCCGTCTTTTTAAGTGGGGGGAAAACGCTAATGCTTTCGTGGAGATATCGTTCTCCCGTATGGGCCTAGCAAGTACCTTCGGGGCTCGAGTACCTTATGCTTTCGTAAGGATATCGTTCCTTCGTACGGGCATAAGCGAATGGGTCCCCCTGAATTGAACCCGGTTGAAAGGAGCCTATAATGGGTGATGATCGGGGGCCTTGCTACTCTTAGTAGAGGACAGCGAGGACAATTCGGGTACCTCCTAGAACCAAAACTGCATGTAGAGAACACATAGAAACCCACCCTGTTAGAGCCATGCGGATAACCTAGATGTCTTAGATGGAATGTAAATAGGATTGTCTTGTTTGCTTATCGCATTTAATTTGCACTTTTATTATGTACTTATCATTTTTGTCCGGTACTGACTTGTGTTTTTTTTTGCTTTGTTTTTGCATATCATCGCATTCGCATTACATAGGGGCATTGATTCCCGAGTGATTTCTCCCATAATAGAAGATTGTTCATGATGGATCAAAGGCTCTTTGATCTGAAGGAAGGGGGTCCAATTACAGAGTTCCATCCCAAGATTAGGACAGTGACAGCCGAAGAAGAACCATTCAAGGACACCAGAACAGATTCGGTAAGCAGTGTCAATCCTGGTGACAAACAAGATGAAATACAAGAACTAAAGAAGCAGATGTCCGAGATGATGGACCGGATGAATGCCGTGATAAAAGGCAAGCAGCATGTCGAACTCAGAAAAGATTCGGTCGGGGAGCAGAATGTGGAACAGAATGGTCAGAATGTCAAAATAGATAACACCATTAAATATGACAAATCGAATCCCTTTGTGATCAATCTCAAGAAGCAGACAAGTAGCACATTTGGGGAAGATACCCAGGGAACAGAGGCAAAACCAGGGGAAGTTCGAGAATCTAATGACATCAGAAGACATTATCCAATACCCATGAGATACACCGAGTTACTTCCGTTGCTTGTCGAAAGGAACCTTATCATACCAATGAAGTCTGTACCAAGAAAACCTCATTATCCGAAAGATTACAACAGTCGTGTCCGGTGTAGCTACCACATAGACGATTCGAGTCATCACACTGAAAATTGTAAGGCCCTGAAGGACAGAGTTCGAGATCTTATCAAAATGGGAATTTTGGGTTTCGAAGACGACAACCCCGATTCTTCAGTCAGCCAGCCGTTGCCCGAGGGGCAAAATCGAAGGAAGGTCAATACCGAGCCCAAGGTTCAGATAACACAGAAGTGGGTCACTCAAGCGGGATAAAATTAGGAGTCAAGAATAAAAGCGTCTTAGAAGATGAACTTGCACACAAGCGAGACCAGCTCGAGCATGAGAGGCACAATCTTAGCATAAAATTAAAGAGCTTACAAGACGAATACCAGAAGCTGCACTTTGAATTCAAGAGTTTCGGTCTGGGTGACACCGCGGAAGAGTGGGTCAATGGTATGATTCAGCTGAGGAACAGTTCAGAACGCTGGAAGCAGAAATGCAAGAATAGTAAGAATAAAATCAGATCATTATCAAAGAAGCTGGAAGAACCTGAAGGCCAACGCGACTTTCTCCAAAATGAGTTGGAAAATAGTCTGGCCATGGAAGATATCCTGAAATCAAGTCTACACCAGGAAAGGAATGAATCACAAGCCTTCCAAATAGAAAACGCAGCACTCAAAGAACAGATAGCGAGGCTCGAGACTGCTTTACATACCAGTTAGATCCGTGCTGGGGCAATGACCGTTAAGCTACAAAAGGCCGAGCAAACAATACGGGAGAAAGACCGGGACATAAAGATGGTTGCGACTCAAGCCCGACAAGTAGCTCAACAGGTAGCAGATTTAGCCGATGCAGCAGCACCAATAAGCCAGAATATGGATCCGGCATTGGACCGCGAAGGAAAACTGACGGGACTATTGAATGAGGTCAAGACATTAGGTGCCAGGGCTTACCGATATCTGTAAAACCCTAATACCGAATGTAATGAAACCTTTTGGTCTGAATGAAAGATGTTCTATAAGGACAAATCACTTGCGGAATCAATGCTTTATTGCATTCATGCATTGCATTTGCATCACATTTTTATTGTTTCATCATCGCATGACACTTCATCATTTAATACCTGGGGTTCGATGGCAGAATTAATCGAAAAATGGAACGAATTGAAGAGTTGAGGCTTGACCAGTTAGAAGAAAAAATCGAGAAAGAGCTTAAAAAGAAAGAGAAGATAAATGTCTTCAATACGAGGGAACTCTGCCTAGTCCCTGATTTGGTCATTCCTCCAGATTTCAAGGTTCCCGGATTTGCGCAGTATGACGGAACCAGCTGCCCGAAGATTCACTTAACCATGTTTTGTAGAAAAATGGAAGGATACATGAAGAACGAAGAATTGTTGATCCACCATTTCCATGATAGCCTGACGGGACTAGCAGCAGTATGGTATAACCGTTTGAACAGAAACCAAGTTAGGTCATGGGGTGACCTCGCTAATGCCTTCTTGGATCAATACAAATATGCTTTAGATTTAGCACCCTATCGACAGTTTCTTCAGAATGAGAAAATAAGGCCAAATGAAAGCTTCAGGGAATATGCATTAAGGTGGCGATGTCTGGCGACCCAAGTCCAGTCTCCTATAGCAGAAGAAGAGTTGACACCCTTGTTCCATGCAACGCTTCCCTCTCCCTTCTTCGATGTGATGTTGGAAAAATCGAGAAACAGATTCGAAGATTTCATGACGATTGGAGAAAGAATAGAATATGCAATCAAAGAAGGAAAATTGGGGTATAAGTCTAAGGACCGAAGTGAAGATAAGATAAATAAGGATGGAGAGGTAAATGAGTGTCATCTCCAGGGTTCGCGTGGCCGTAAAAGAAGGAGACAGACTGACAAATTGGGTCATCAAGAAAAACCCCTCGGACGAGCGCAAATTTGGAAGTGTTTGGAATATCTATCTCAGACATTTGGCCTCATCTGGTAGAGGGTCATTATCTTGTTCCTAGGCCGATGAAGAGTGCACCTGATCTGTATGCCCATAGTTTTGACTCGAGTAGCACATGCGAATTCCATATGGGGGCACCGGGGCATCCCACCAGAAAATGTAGACCTTTACTGGAGGAAATCAAGAAGCTGGTCAATGATGGAACCCTGACGCAAGAGCTGATCAAGCAGTGGAAGACCAAGGATGAGAAGCAAATCTACATAGTGCTGAAGAAGCCATAGATGTCTCTACATTAAATACCTTCCTGAAGTAATACAAGGAATCAACTCTATGTGGCCCCCATGTGGCAAAGATCTTTTGTGATGGGGCATGTTTGTTGATTTTTATTTTCAATAAAGGACACATTTCGCTTAACATATCATGTTTTTGAAAGCACATAGATATTTTCTCGTCGTTGTAGGACACTGGATATCAATTGCAAGATGTGACATTAGATAGATGTAGTGACAACGATGATGTGTGATCTTCCCCACCGAACTCTGGTCAGCAAAGCGAGATTATTACTCTTTCGATGATATTCAAGGACGAAAAAGCTCTAAATGTCAACCATGTAGAGTTGCTTGAAATTGAAACTCTAGGCATAATCTTCTAGGTAGTAAAGAAAAAAGAAACAAAACAAAAAAGGAAGAGAAAAAGAGAAGAAAGAAAAAAGAAATGAAAATAAAGAAGAAGAAAATAATAATAAAAAGTACTCCTATGTTCGAAACCTGGTAATAGGCTTGTTCGGATAAGAGTATGGAAATTTTGGGGCACTCCGCTGAAGCGATAGGGTGAAGATACATCATCCAATTCAAAGAAACCTTAGCTTCATGAGTGATGGTAATATTTTCAAATCGTGACTATGCCGAGTAACTTGGGGCAGTGTTGTTTGCTCCATCGTTATCCTCAAGACAAAGGACTGTGACGAATTGATTTCCTCAAATAATGATAAAAACAAAAAAGAAAAAAAGAAAGAAAGAAAATAAGCGATATCAGGGGAAAAATTAAGACTCGCACCACCCAGAACTTTATTCCTAGAGTAATATTTCTGCGCTCAAGTGGTTATACAAGCCTACCTTTTTGGGGGCGGAGTAGATAATGAGAATTGAGAAAGAGTAGTACATTGCAGCAACGCGGTAATCATGAGGATGAACCGAGTCACCAGGGAAGACTTCACATCTTTGAATTACCAAGTGGTTGAATCTAAGCCACTCTTGCACATGATATCCAGAGCTCCTATGCTGTGTTTTCAAAATCTTGTATGTTAATCTAAATGATACCCTTCAGTGGAACACCAATCAGCAAATTGACAAGTTAAAGCAACAAAAATTTCCATGTATTACTTCAGGGGTAAGATCCAGAACACAAGGAGGCGGATACTATTGAAGCCCCTAACTAGAAATGATCTCACAATGCATAGAATGAAGATGATAACAGAGGTATAGGTGTTAGACAGCTCAAGAACAAGAAGCGAATTCCAGCCATGATGCCTTGTTTGGTTCAAGAAAATGAAAGACGAAACATGACAAGTATGAGCTTACAAAGTGTGGGAACGGTAAAAAAGTAAACATTGAGTCTCCAAAGAATTAAAGCACAGAGATCGATGAATGGTGTCCGTCAAGAGGCAACAAGAAGATTGAGGTTAAGAAGCATTTCGCTCACCCCAAGGATGAAATTAACAAAATGTTGGGTCAAAAGAACTGGAAGGTAACCGAGCACGATCGAATGGGGCAATGCAGAACAGAAAGAATAGTAAGATTCTCTGCACACGCATGATATAGCGTTTGTTGGTGAAGCAGGCAGAAACCCCGAAGAAGAAAGGCGGGTGCTCGTGTAAAAGAACAAGAATAGGTGCCCATTGAGCAAAATTTGACAGAAATGAAGATCAAAATTGAGCATACCGCAAAAGGAAAGGAAATAGAGAAATCAAAAGAATGACATTTCAGGACATAAGATTAACAAAGAAAAAAGAAAAAGAGGAGAAAGAAAGCATAACATTACATGCATCATATAGATAGGGGCATGTCAATTTTTCTTGTTCTTAAACAGGTACCCGAAGAATTATCGAAGAATTTACCAAAAGCCATAAAACAACAGCCATGTCGGCGTCAGATCCAGATATTAAATCCTTCGGGTCATCGGTAAGTCCTTCGGGCATGATGTTAAGTCCTTCGGGCCATCAGTAAGTCTTTCGAGCGTGGTGTTAAATCCTTCGGGTCATCGGTAAGTCCTTCCGGGCATGGTGTGGCAAAGATATCAGCGTGAGTCCCCATAAAACAACAAATATGTCGGCGTCGATCCGGATATTAAATCCTTCGGTCATCGGTAAGTCCTTCGGGCACGATGTTAAGTCCTTCGGGCCATCGATAAGTCTTTCGAGCGTGGTGTTAAATCCTTCGGTCATCGGTAAGTCCTTCGGGCATGGTGTGGCAAAGATATCGCGTGAGTCCCCATAAAACAACAAAGCCATGTCGGCGTCGATCCGATATTAAATCCTTCGGTCACCGGTAAGTCCTTCGGGCACGATGTTAAGTCCTTCGGACCATCAGTAAGTCTTTCGAGCGTGGTGTTAAATCCTTCGGGTCATCAGTAAGTCCTTCGGGCATGGTATGGCAAAGATATCAGCATGAGTCCCCATAAAACAACACCATGTCGGCGTCGAGATCCGTATATTAAATCCTTCGGTCACCGGTAAGTCCTTCGGCACGATGTTAAGTCCTTGGGGCCATCGGAAGTCTTTCGAGCGTGGTGTTAAATCCTTCGGTCATCGGTAAGTCCTTCGGGCATGGTGTGGCAGCATATCAGCGTGAGTCCCCATAAAACAACAGCCATGTCGGCGTCAGATCCAGATATTAAATCCTTCGGGTCACCGGTAAGTTCTTCGGGCACGATGTTAAGTCCTTCGGGCCATCAGTAAGTCTTTCGAGCGTGGTGTTAAATCCTTCGGGTCATCAGTAAGTCCTTCGGGCATGGTGTGGCAGCATATCAGCGTGAGTCCCCATAAAACAACAGCCATGTCGGCGTCAGATCCAGATATTAAATCCTTCGGGTCATCGGTAAGTCCTTCGGGCACGATGTTAAGTCCTTCAGGCCATCAGTAAGTCTTTCGAGCGTGGTGTTAAATCCTTCGGGTCATTAGTAAGTCCTTCGGGCATGATGCGACAGTCTTAGTAGTGTAGGTCCAAAAATGGCAACAGCCTAAAAAAAAACCTGCATTTTCAAGCCCCAGTGAAAGGTTCCATAGAGAGAGAACCCTAAATCTAAAATCTCAAAAAGAACTCCAGTCGGAAAAATCCATCAGCGGCGCAAAAGGTTTTATATAGGAGAAACCAGCGTTAAAGGCGAAGAGTTCTATATAGGAAGGACTCCAAGCTTTACAATCTCGAAGTGAAGGGTTTTATATAGGAAGAGCCTGTAGCTCCAAGATCGGAAGATGACGAAGCTCTATATAGGAAGAACTTTCGAGCCTGAAGATTTAGCCAAGGAAGAGTGGAGATATCCAAAAGAACACGTTTTTCCAAAGCTACAAACAAGGAAGTCTGATAAAAATGAGTGCTTATGAATCTTTGCTTTGTTTCTCATTCCATGAGAACAAGCAAAGAGGGGCAACTGTAATCACTCATTTTCACTTGTAAATACATATTAATATTGCATGTATGTTTATTATATTATATGAATGTTACTAATATATATATAAGGTGTGGTGTGTGCATGTATATTATAAGCTATTTATGTATACGTATTAATGATGTATGTGTATCGTGTATGTATCTAGAGTATGAGCGTATTTGATTAATATATAGATGCTATGTTAATTATATGTATGATTATACGTACGTATGCTAGAATGTTATATTAATTAATGTTTGTATAATGTAAGTATACGTTTTCGTATGTATGTGTTGCTATTATAATACTAATTATATTATTATTAACATAATTGGGCTGATAAAATGAAATAAAAAAATTAAATATATTAAACCCAAATAAAAATGAAGTCCAAGTCCAATTACAAATCCAATTACAAGGCCCGGTTGGCCCAAATCTAAATCTTATCTAATTACAATTATGGTGTGCAGGTAATCGGGGGCGTTGGATCAAGATCTGATCCAACGGCCACGATCAAACCAAGAAGTCAAAAATATTCGCCACCGCGTGTTCCACACGTATGGACCGCTCGAGTGCCACGCGCGCGCGGGGTCCACGCTGCGGACGCTTTAATATCCCACGCGCGCGTAAAGATCCACGCGCGTTCGACTCCTCGATCGCGAGCTCCACGTGTCAAGATCTGGAGCCGTCTCATCAAATCGAGGCTTCATCCAGGCCGTTCGTCCTTCAAGCCATCTCGACCGTTAGATCAGATCTGATCTAACGGCCGAGAACGCTGCGTCTGTCACCGGCGAACATCCATACCGCCACCACGCCGATATTCAGCCCCCGTGTTCAGAACATGCCCAAGACAACAAGCAAAAATTGTCATTTCAGATCTGAAAAAGCAAGATGCAACTTGCAACAAAACAAAGACAATGATATATATGAAACGGGGACTTTTGTAACAAAAGGGGAGAGTGGTAACAAAAAAAAAGAGAGAACAGAGATCTTGTAATACAAAAAAAAACCAAAAATTGTAACCAGTCAAGTGATAATCGAAAGACAGTCCAGTGGTAAACACTTGTTTCCTTTTCTTACTTGTTTTTTTTACATGCATATACGAAAGAAGAAAACAGAAACAAAAAGAAGAGAGTCGTCTTACCATCGATGTTTGTGGGTCTTCCCTTCCTTAGTGATAAGCCTTTTGGCTTCTCCAAGCCTGATATGGTGAACTAAAGGGAGGAAGACCCTGTAGTTTTGTTTTGGTTTAAAAATATTTTTTCGCTTTCGTATTTTCTAGATCTAGGGCAAATAAGGTGTATCCTCCGAATCCAACCACGGATTCATGTTGAGGACGAAAAAGAGGGTTATTTTGGTATGTTTTGAGTCTCGCCGGCGCAAGTTAAGGGTCGGCGGCGGAGAACACGGCGGACGACCGGGATCTGGTTTCGAAGAACAATTGAGAGAAAATGAAGAACATGGTTCTTGCAAAAATCAGAAAAATGAAACAAATGGCCAAAAATTTGATTTCGGCCTAAAAAGAGGGTTTATATAATTGTTATTATTTCGTTAAATGGGAAAAATCACACACTTAACCATCCCGCGTTTTCAATATTTTCATTTTTGTCTTGCCGCATGGTACAATTACAATCCCAGTCCCCCTGATATTCCAAAATCTTGTAATCCAGTCCCTAAATTACACTGATTCTGATTTTAAATGGTAAAATTACCCCCTTAACCATCCCGCGTTTTTGAATTTTTCATTTTGGGTCTGCCCCTTGGTCTAATTACAGTTTTGATCCTTTTATGTTTTGTTTGTTTCGCAATTTCGTCCCTAAATTACATATTATTGTTCTTTAATTTCTGCCACTGACTTTTATTTTTCTTTCATTTCAGTCCTGTGTTCTTTGTAAATATTCATGTTCGTATTATAATCATACATGTTGATATTCTATTATTTTACGTCCCTCGTATATGACTCATATTTTATGTTTATATGTATATGTGTGTTAAACTTATAATAGTCATGTTTTTTTATCCGATTATTCGTATTAAAGCATGTTATGTTCTATTTGACTCGTAAAACAGCATGTTCTTGTATTTTTGTACGTATTGTATGTTTTCTTGGCTTTTAGGTTGCGAGTTAGTGTGTCTTCTTTTATGTATAATATATTGTTCCATATATGTTGAAATATGTTTTATTACTAGCATGTATGTCTTTTTGAAATATTTGTTCGTCTATATATACGTAATTATTCCTACCTTGTTATTCTGAATTGTTAAAGTTGTTTTTATCTATTATTTAGAATAATATGTATATATGCATGTTTTAGTCTAGAATATCATTTATGTTAGATTAGTATTCTGTTATGTCAATATTTATTACATTTAAATATTTTGCCATGTTTTATATTTTGGCCACTAAGATTGCATAATGATATATAAATTGTTAATGCGGTGTCCTTTTATCCGAGCGTAAACGGGGCCAGTATCAGGCGTAGTGATAGTGGTTGGGCGTTTATTCTCGGATAACAGGGCCCTTAAAATTAATTCGCAATTATGACCGAATTTTAAAATAATCGTCACTTTAATCCGAAAAATCCAATATTAATAAAGCGGTAATTATTAAAGTACCAATTTTGGGCGGTGTGGGGGTGCTAATCCTTCCCCATTCGTAACCGACTCCCGAACCCTATCTTTTTGAATATCTGGTTTTATGGTGTCCGGCCTACCTAAGTGGCCGGTGGCGACTCCATTTTTTTAAAAATGCGGTTTTTTAAAAAACCCCACGGAATAAATATTTTATATCCAAAAGAATCACAAACACCTTTCAAAAACACTTTGAAAAAACCACGCTTTTATTTAGCGATGCGAAGGAAAGACATCGCTACAGATGGGCAGTTCGTTCCTTAAATAAGTAAGGCGGAATAGAACGTGGAAGATCAAAAGAAGTTACATCTTGTTTTGTGCACTTGGACCCGATGAGTATGCAAAGACATCTTCTTGCTCAAGTGCCAAATAAGTATGAGACAAACTTGAAGTTACATATGAAGGTACAAATGAGGTGAAAGAAATCAAGATTGGACTTCTCAACCTCAATTATGAAAACTTCAAGATAGACCCGAAAGAAGACATCAAAGCTATGTTCGACCGGTTCTCCACCATAGTCAACAAGCTTAAAGGATTTGGATAAATAATCCCTAAGGACAAGCTTGTAAGGAAGTTGATTTACTCACTTCCCGATTCATAGGATTCAAGAAGATGACAATCATTAAAGCAAAGAACTTAAAGGAGCTCAAGCTTGACGAGCTTATGGGATCTTTTCTAACCTATGAGATGATGATGTCAAAGGAGAAGAAGAAGATAGAAGAGCAAGGTATTGAACTGAATGTTGCTCTTAAATCCTCCATAAGCCAACAAGAAAGTTCAAGTGGAGAGGGTAGTGAAGAAGAAGAGATGGCCAAGCTTTTCAAAAGTTCACATGATTCATGAAGCAACAAAATAAAGAATCAAGACATGAATCAAAAATAAAGAAGAGGGATCCAATCATATTTTTTAAGCGTAATAAGCTGGGGCACACCAAGTATGGTTGCCCTCGATTCAAAAAGAATGGATCAAGCCATAATAAGAAGGTATTTGTGTCTACATGGAGTGATAAAGATGACTTCAGCGATGATGAGGTAGCCAACCTTTGTCTCATGGCCATCGAAGAAGATTCAAGGGTAACTTCTAATTCATCTACTTCAATTTAAAAAATTACATTTTGAAAATCAAGAAAATGGTTTCAAGTTTAAAAATTCAAAATGATTTGATTTCTAAAACCAAGGATGAACCTGAAGCAAAACTCAATGAGTTTGAACAAAAGAATGTTGATTTACAAAATTTGCTTCAACAAGTTCGAAAAGATCATCAAAATGAGTTGGATGATCTTAAGAAAGAAAAAGTTTTAATTTATAGGAGTCTTGAAAAGAAAAATGAAAATTTTGTTAAATCAAACTTTTATGTAAGACAATATAGTTCCCGTATATTTTTCAAAGGCAAAATGGTTAAGAACATTTGGGTCCCTAAGAGACTAATTTTTCAAACAAAAAGGAAGACATTGAAAAATGGATTCCAAATGGGACAATTTTTTTTTGGGAATAATGCCATTGGATCTAAAGCAATTTGGATACCAAAAATTATTTAATTGTGTATTTGTAAGTGTGTTTGAGCCATTGATGATCAAAGTTAAAATTTGGAAGCTCATGACACACAAAGGAGGAAAGACACTTAGACAAGGAAGGCTTAACATCCTACCTTTGTTCAAGTGGTAAAATTTGTTTCATGCAATTGCGTGATCATACTCCATGTTGTACCTAATTGCATATAGTTAGGGGGTCTTATATTGCACGAGTTACATGTTTTTGGCCTAATATGTCTATCTTTATGTTTTTGGCCTTAAACTTGTAATGTTTGGTTGAATTTTGGTGAAATTCATGTTTTGTATGTTTTAAATATTATGTTTTGAGAAGCATGTGTAGCAATATGTGCAAAATGTATATCTAGGATCTCCTCAAGCCTTTGTATGAACTTAAGACTAATTTGTAAGGCTTTTGGGGTTGATTTTGCTGTATTTTCACCAGTTTTGGCCTTCAGTACTAGTACCACCCATACCGTACAGATACGACCTTCATCCAAGTATCGATACAGTCTCTTCCGTATTGGTACGCGCAGTCAAAAAGGGTCAATTTTGTCTCTTTTTTGCCATGCTTTATGTGCATATTATACATCTTGATAAATATCACGTTTAATTGAATTTCTTGTGTTTAATTTTATTTATTTAAAATTCAATGTATTTCTCTTGAATTGTTGGACTAACAATTTACTTGATGCTTGATTAAGAGGAACCAATTTTTTTAATTCTTTCATTTAATTTTTTTTCTCTTTTCTCCATTGTTATATACACCAAAAATTGATATTTCTCATCAATTGGTTCTAAATTTCTAACGATTGGTTTCAACCTTTCAACCTTTGGTGTTTTGATCTTAAAATGTGATTTCAAACTTAGTTTTAAAATTATTTTTGATATAACAAAAAGGGAGAGAGATATGTTTGAAAATTTTAATTTCAAAAAAGAGGAGCTTTAAATATGTTTTAATAATATTCTCTTTTTCTTAAATTTAATTTCAAAAAGAAAAAAGGTGGAAATTTAAATATTTTCTAAAAATATTATTTTTTTATTGAATTCAATTTCAAAAAGAAAAAGGAGAGCTTTAATATTTTCTAAAAATATTCTCTTTTTCTTAAATTATTTTTCTAAGGGAGAGTTTTCACAAAAATAATTTTTCAAGTGGTTTTGTTATATCAAAAAGAGGGAGATTGTTGATATATTTGATTTTGATATAACTTAGAATGAAAAATGTTTTTGGACTTAAACTAATTTGCAAAAATATTTCAAAAGTTTATTAACTTGAAAAATATGTTTGAAAGTTTTTCAAAGGGTTTTAACATGTTTAAATGCTTTCAAAATAGCCAAAGTGTCAAAAACATGTTGTGAGTATCGATACCCTTTCTTAGGTATTGATACCTTGTCAATTGTATCGATACTCGTTTACCCGTATCGATACGCCCATTTATTTCTCCAAAATCCTAAATTCCAATAGCCAAAATGAGTATCGATACGACTTAGATTGTACCATATGGATGGTTCTGTATCGATACGCATGTATCGTGTACCGATACCCAATGTAAAATTTCCCAACGACTCTTTCTATTTTCAGGCAGGTACCGATACCTGAAGCCCGTGTACCCATACGCCCTACACCAGACCGCATTTAATGCTGGAATTAAAGTCCCCAACGGCTAGTAACGACCACAAACTCCTTTGAGGGTTTAAAAGACTCAATCAAGCAACCATGCAATAACTAGAAACATCATTGCCAACATTCAATGTTAGAGAAATTGTCTTAGTGATTAAATTGTCATATTTATTGTAGAAAACACTAGTAAGCCAAATTGTCACATTTGCTCAAGTGTTTAGGATTTTGGGTGAGAGCTTAATTGTGCAAACACATTTGCCTTGTAAGGATTTTCATTGTTTGCTTATTTGTTTTTCTCTTGTAAGAGAGTGAATTCAAGACTTTGGGGTACAAGTCTTGGTTGTGAGGTTTATCTCCTTGATCTCGGAAAAAAGAAAGACAAATTAGTGAATTTGTAGAAAATCCTTAGTAAGGATAGCTAAGGTAGTGGATGTAGACTTGGATTAGAAGTGGAACCACTATAAATAATCGTGTCTATTTTTTGTATTTCTTAGCCATTAATCCACGAAATCAAAAATGTAACCCCCTTAACCCGGGCTAGAAGCCAGACCGAAACGAGTAAGCTACATTGGGTTTGTCGAGACAAACCCGTAATGATTTACTTAGAAAACGGTCCATTTTTTCTTTTATATTGTCTAAATGCATAATTATGTTCTAAGGTGATCATGCTAGCAGCGGTGAAATTTACAATTGAATCTGGCATTGAATTAACATCCAACTAGTCAAGTTTTCACTCTAAGGACCAAATTGTAATTTTGATAACTAAGAAGACTTTCTCAAATCCAAAGTTACCAAATCTTAATTAATCAGGTTACATGCACACTAGTTAAATTTCAACTTAAAATAATCATCTAAACTCATTTAATTGCATGATCAAGAAAATGGACTAAACTGCAAAGATTCAAACTTTAGAAAGCATATTAACAGAAATAACAAATAGCGTACCGATACCCCTTGCCCATATTGATATGGTTGTATTTTTACAAAGGGTATCGGTAGGGTCCTCAAGCTTACCGATACAGTTGATCGATATTAAAAACATAGGATTCAAGTAGCAAAAAGGCGTACCGATACGGTTGCTCGTGTACAGATACCAAGCATAATTGTTGAAGGTCGTATTGATACAGTTACCAGGCATATCAATACCCCTGTTCAATTTTGCAAAATTCTAATATGCTTCAAACATCATATCAACATCATACAACATTGTTAACAACATTTCCACTCACAAATGAACTTGATAGAAGATCATATGAGCCATCACAAATCCAATCAAAGTTCCTATAGGCATGATCTCTACCTAAGCATGGAATTCACAACCCAACCCCTCAAAACAAGTTATAAAACCTCATACATGTCTAAAATACCATACGAAAATATGATCAAACAGGGAGTAACCAAAACAACCCTCCCAATTACAACATGGTCACATTGCCTCTTATTACTACTAAGTATTTATAAAACCGTACTTGAATTAGCTTCGCCCTTGGATTGCCTCTTGCTTGCTCCCTGTCCTAAATGTTTACTTCTCTGTATTGATGAGAAAGGAGAGCGTAAGCTTATAAAGCTTAGTGAGGGAATCTCAAAAACACTCATCAATGTTTTTAAAACCATTTGTTTTCAAACAAGCGTGAAATCTCATGCCAAAACATCTCATGCTTCTATTGTCTTTCCAAAATATGCACATTTAAGCATTTGCAACACATGTATCATGGATTTCTAGCATAAACCTCAATTTAAGCTTTCTCATGCTAAAACACAAAAATAGCAAGCTTAAAGAGAACCAAATGTATAAACCATATTATACAAAACTCAATCCATTTCTCATGATACATTAAGTCATTATTGGCAATCAAGTGACCTAAAAACCATTTCATTCTATTTATAAAAATACATCGGATACATGCGGATACACGGATTTCCTAAGTGATTCGTTCGACCACTTCACATACATCCTCAAACCAGAGCAACCCTCAATGGATATGATGTATAAATCCACCAGCGAGAGAATTGGCACACTCTTGACCCCTCAACCACTGCGGTTCTCATTGTGGAGCATGGCACACTCTTGACCCCTCGACACACATGAGGCGACTTATTATAGTGCACTTTAAACCCTATGGCTAGCCAACTATATTCGATAACATTTGATCATTGCCACTTGCCAATATATTTCATAAAACCACATTACCTCATTGTTTTTCATATGCATCAAACCAAACCAATTCCAATACAATAAACCATGTATTCTAGTATTCTCAAAACTCTTTTCATAAATCATTTTTCATTCTCAATAATCATCACATATGATTATTTGCAACATTTTTCATTTCTAAAACATGCATATAACAGTAGGTAATCCCAAATCATAATCAAGTGCATGAGATTGTATTTTGCAAAATTGAAAACAAGAGCGAGAATATCCAATACTTACTTCCGAGCTTAGACAAGTGTTTCAAACTTAATCTAAACTCCCAAAATCATCTTCAAACCTTTATAAAGCAGTAAACCAAATTTCCACTCACTAAAAACACAATGCTCCACTAGCCGATGCAAAAATCAAACTTCTGAAGCCTCCGGAACCTCTCCAAAAGATGAAGAATCTATCTCCCCTGTTTTACCCACACAAAAATAGATGATTAATACATTTCTAATTTCCAGCAACAACTCTTCTCAACTTCGCCTCACTAAAAACCATCAAACCTTCCTTAACATAACCGAAAACATCACCAAACTCAACCTAAACAAATCCAGTCAAAACCTAACTATTTTAACATCTTAACATCATCAATTAACATCCAAAAACAATATATAAACCTTAAACCTCCATCAACCTTTTAACACCAAGATCACCTCAAAATCTAACTATTTACAACCTAGAAAATTAGCAAGTCACTTAGTTTTGGGATTCCTTTTATTAATCTATTCTTGTAACATTAAACATATCTTTCAAGTTATCTAAATCAATTAGAATCAACACAAATCAGATCCATTATCAAGATCTACTAAATTCTTAACAAAACTCAATTAAAACCTTAAAATCATGATTTAATCATAAACACATAACAAAAATTAGTTGTAAAGGATCAAGAACTTGGGAATTTCAATAAAGTACCTTTAATTAGAAGAGAGAAACGAAAATCACCTTTAATTGTTGATTTCCCCTTTAATTGGCAAGATTTGAGTGAAATATCCAAGAAAACAAATAGGATTTGGTGAAGAAATCAAAGAAAATCAATTAGGAAATCAAAAGGAAATAAAAAAGGAATGATTACTGAGAATTTTAGAGTAAAATTGATACTTTGGCCGCTGATAAAGTTGAGAGAAAAGTTAAGAGCAAAATTAGTAAGAAAATAAAATTGGCTATTAAAAATCTTTTTCATCAAATCTCTTTTATTTTTATTTATTAAACTTTAAAAAAAATTAAAAATAGCCTAAATTAAACGGAAAAATCTTTTTAAAAACTGTGGTAAATTAGCTCCTTAAAGATTCTAAGTTCTGACCTTTTAAAATTTAGTCACAAAAATAGTTTTGAAAACTTTACATTTTAGTCACCAGACCAAAATGTCCCAAAATTCGATTTTATTTCTTAAAATTGAGTTTCCCAAATCCCTTATAATATTAATTAAACATTTTCTAATATTTTATTTTACCCAAAAATAATTTATTATTAATTAATTCTCGAAACTAGCTCATATTGCCTAATCCGGTTTCCCTCAAACCGTCTAATTGATCTAGCTAACATCTAGGCCCAAATTCAGGGCGTTACAACTCTCTCCCACTTAAGAAATTTCTTCCTTAAAATTTACCTAACGGAAAAAGGTAAGGGAACTGTTTCTTCATGTCCTCCTCAATTTCCTACGCGGCTTCTTTTATACCACGATGTCGCCACAACAATTTTACCAACTCAATGGTCTTTCCAGGAAGAACCTTGCTGCTAAAATCCAAAATTTTCACGTCTCCTCATCATAGGTCAAATCCAGACTCAACTCAATCTCCTCAATAAGCATCACATGCGAAGGGTCCGATCTATATCTTTGAAGCATCGATACATGGAAATCATCATGTATCTTCTCTAACTCTGCAGGAAACCTTAACATATAAGCAACTTGACCAACATGCTCCAACACCTCATACGACCCAACGAACCTTGGACTCAACTTGCCCTTCCGTCCAAACCTCATTACCTTATTCCAAGGCAAAACCTTAAGAAACACTCTATCTCCAACAGCAAACTCAATCTCCTGACGCTTCAAGTCAGCATAAGACTTTTGTTGATCCAAAGCTACCTTCAACCGATCACTAATAAGCTTCACCTTCTCATTAGTGTCCTTCATCACATCAGGCAGGGAAATATACTTCTCACCCGCCTTAGCCCAACAAAGTGGCGTGGGACACCTCATACCATACAAATCTTCATACGGAGCCATCTGAATACTAGCCTGATAACTATTGTTATAGGCAACTCCACCAACGGTAATTGTTTCTCCCACGTTCCTTGGAAATCAATGATGCAACATCGTAATATATCTTCCAACACTTAGATAACGTGTTCAGACTGGCCATCCGTTTGAGGATGATATGAAGTAATGAAATTCAAACGCATACCCAAAGCCTTATAGAAGCACTCCCACCTTACTGTAAAGAGCGAATCCCTATCCGATGCTATAGACTTAGGCACCCCATGCAACCTCACAATCTCAGTGATATACATCTTTACCAGCTTATCCAAAGTATATGTCATATGCACAACCAGAAAATATGCACACTTCGTAAACCTTTCCACAATCACCCATACGGAATTTTTCTTTGATGGCGTCAAAGGCAATCCGGTCACAAAATCCATGGTAATTCTCCCCCACTTCCATTATGGAATCCTCAATGGTTGCAACAACCCAGAAGGAAACTGATGCTCAGCCTTAACATGCTGGCATACCATACATCGAGCAACAAAATCCGCTATATTGTTCTTTAAACCAACCCAAAAATACTTCTTCTTCAAATCCTGATACATCTTTGTACTTCCCGAGTGTATAGCAAAAGGACTTGAATGAGCTTTAGTCAAGATAGTGTGCCTCAACTCCTCATCTTTCGGCACAACCACTCGACTCTTAAAGCACAAAACACCATCATCATTGAAACAAAAATCTGTCTAATTACCATTCATAATATCCTTAACATGCGATACTAATGACTCATCATACGGTTGTTTCTCCATGATCATCTGCAACAACGATGACTTTACCTGCAACTCAGCCAACAAACCCCCATCTCGCGCTACACTCACCCGGGTAAAAATTTCCCTCAACTCCACTACAACCTTCATACTCAAGGCGTCGACTACAACATTAGCCTTACCCGGATAATACTCAATCTTCAAATCATAATTCTTAAGAAACTCTAACCATATCCATTTCCTAAGATTCAACTCCTTTTGCGACATCAGATATTTTAAACTCTTGTGATCCGTATACACGATACACTTCTCACCATACAAATAATGCCTCCAAATCTTCAACACAAACACCACCGCGAAAAGCTCTATATCATGCGTAGGATAATTGTTCTCGTGCGCTTTCAACTATCTAGATGCATAAGCTACAACCTTTCCCCTTGCATCAATACACACCCCAAACCAACATAGGATGCATCGCTATAAACTATAAACTATTTCCCGGCTCAGGTTGAATCAAGATCGAAGCTTACGTCAAAGTTTCCTTCAACTTACCAAAAGCTTGTTGCCTACTCTCCGTCCACTCAAAACTTATATCCTTTTGTAACAACTTTGTCAAAGGAGCAGCAATCTTAGAAAAACCATCCATGAAACAATGATAATACCCTAGTAACCCTAAGAAACTACGAACCTTTGTCACCAACATAGGTTGCTTCCAATTTACAACTGCCTCAATCTTCTACGAATCCACACGGATACCTTTTGCTGAAACAACATGACCAAGAAAGGCTACTTCTTTAATCCAAAACCCACACTTACTCAACTTGACATAAAGCTTATTATCCAACAGAACTTGCAACACAATTCGTAGGTGTCGATCGTAATCTTTCTCGGTATGAGAGTACACGAGAATGTCATCAATGGAAACCATCACAAATTGATCCAAGAATTCATCGAATACCCGATTCATCATGTCCATGAAAGCTGTGGACGCATTAGCCAACCCAAACGGCATCACTAAGAACTTACAATGCCCGTAATACGTGTGAAAATCTATCTTTGGCACGTCTTTTCCTTCACCTTTTAACTGATAATACCCGAATCTTAGATCAATCTTAGAAAACACCGTAGCACCCTAAAACTGATCGAACAAATCATCAATGCTCGGCAAGGGATACTTATTCTTAATCGTCAACTTGTTCAGTTTTTGGTAATTGATGCACATTGTCATCGTGCCATCATTTTTTTCACGAACAATACCGGTGATTCACAGGATGACACACTAGGTCGGATAAAACCACGATCCAACAACTTCTGAAGTTGCATCTTTAGCTCCTTCGGTGCCTTGCGATACGGTGTAATTGACACCGGAGTCTTATTCGCATACGTCTTGATACAAAACTCTACTTCCCTATCTAGTGGTAATCCAGGCAACTCTTCTGGAAACACGCCTAGAAAGTCACAAACGGTACGGATATCCTGGGCATACACCTCCTTCATATCCGGGTTCATAACATAAGCCAAATACGCTTGACTCTCAAACTCAAACAACTTTCGTGTTTTCAAAGCTGAAACTACATTGGACAAGAATTTAACATTCTCTTCCACAACCACCACTTCATAATCCTCAACAAGCTTCAACAAAACTCGCTTGGTCTCTAAGTCAACCACAGCCTTATGCTCGGTCATCCAATCCATCCCCAAGATTACATCAAACCCATGAAATGACAACTCCATTAAATCAGCCGTAAACACGTAAGCTTGAACCATCAAAGGACATCTCCTAAACAACCTCCTAGCAGCTACTGTCTCTCCAAAAGAACTAGTTACTTGCATACCCACATATAATGCATCTACTGTTATATCAAGCAAGCATGCATGTTCGCGCAAGATGTGTAAATGTGTAAAACCAGAATCTATCAAAGAAAGTAATGTTATGGACTGCAAAGTAAAAGTACCAGTAATTACATCTGTGTCATTTCTTCCCACTCGACGCGCGTAGATCCTTACAGGTCCACCACCCTCAGGTTGAATCTCAATGGTATGAGCAACAATCCTCTGACCTTCCTTCCTACGCTGAAAATTACCTCAACCATGCCCACAGCCTCTCTTTGTGTAACAGTATGTGCAAAAGCCTGTCCATCCCTAGCCAAATGCTGACAATCACGCCTAATGTGATCTCTCGAACATAAGTGTTCTAACTATGTTGTCCACGCCTAATACCACCTACGCTATGTCTCTGATCAGGGCGATACCTCTTATCCCGATACTTCTAATACCAATCTTTACAAACATCCGACACGATAATCTTTTTTCCAGTATTAGAACTCCCTGAATATGAGGATAACCTCATCGAGAACCAACTTAGGTGCATACTGGCTCAATTGAACAAACTGAACCTCGTATTTAGACATGGACATGCTCCCCTAGACCAATGCCATGAACTCTCGCTTCTTTTCATCTTGGTATCGAGAACCCAGATACTTATTTCGGAAAGTAGCACAAAAGAACTTCCATGTCACATATGTAGGTGTCATCCCCCTGATAGAAGTCATCCACCAGCTATAAGCATCTCCCTGAAGCAAAGATACTATACAACCCAACTCATAAACATCCATACACTCTATCTGTCCAAGAATCCTCTCGGTACTTATGAACCACTCCTCAGCTGCCTCTAGAGCTAAACCTCTAAACTCAGTACCACCCAAACTACGCAAATACTCTAACAAAAGTCCAGTATTAACAGCTACCGCATGTGCTGGTGCAAGTACTTGCACTCCAGCTATAGCTTCCTGAAACGCTCCAGTCATCACCTAGATCAACGCTGCCATATCCCCCAAAACAAGTTTTACAGTGCCTAAGGCATATACCCTCAACTCCAGCACAAACAGAGGAATCAGTAGAAGTAGAGGTAACTCATTGTTATTCCCATCCATAACACTACCCATATGAGCTCTCGTCTATTGTCTCGGTCCCATTTATCAAAAATATGATTCTAAAGCATGATAATGCAATAAAACAAAACAATTAGGTGAGCTTGAAGTAAGAATCCAATATGCTCATGTTTCAAAACAAAAATAATTTTACACTTGTAGTAATAAGGCAATGTGTCCCCAAGCTTTTACCCCAACATAGCATATTTCAAACACAAAAACATAAAATCATACATCGTAAATACTACACAATAGATTCACACAACAACAATACCTCAAACAACCATAAACCACCTCCCAACAATCATAACCTAGCTCTGATACCACCAAATATAACCCCATTGACCCGACTTAGACGCCAGACTGAACCGAGTGAGCTATATTAGGTTTGCCTAGATAAACCCATAACGATTTACTTAAAAACACTCTATTTTTTCTTTTATCTTTTCTAAATGCATAATTAAGTCCTAAGGTGATCATGCTAGCAGCGGTGGAATTTACAATTGAATCGGCCGTCGAATTGACATCCAATTCGTCAAGTTTGCACTCTAGGGACTAAATTGTAATTTTAGATAACTAAGAAAACTTCCCAAATCCAAAGTTACCAAATCTTAATTAATCAGGTTACATGCATACCGATTAAATTTAAACTTAAAAATAATCATTCAAACTCATTTAATTGTATGATCAAGAAACAAGGACTAAACTGCAAAGATTCAAACTTCAAAAAGAATATTAATAGAAATAACAAACAACATATCGATACGACCCTTGCCCGTATTGATATGGGTGTATTTTTACAAAGGGTATCAATACGGTCCTCAAGCGTACCGATATGATTGTTCGATATTAAAAATAGGGGATTCCAGAAGCAAAAAGGCGTACCAATACGGTTGCCCGTGTACCGATACCAAGCATAATTTTTGAAGGTCGTACCGATACGGTTACATGGCGTATTGATGCCTTGTGCAATTTTGCATAATTCTGAGCCTTGATAGGCTCTGCGTACAGATCCCTGAGGATCCGTATCGGTACGGCTGGGTCTGTAATGACCTCCTGCTTGAACATATGGCACTTTGGCTAATTCTAATATGCTTCAAACATCATACCAACATCATACAACATTGTTAACAACATTTCCACTCACAAATGAACATGCTAGAAGATCATATGAGCCATCACAAATCCAATCAAAGTTCCTATAAGCATGATCTCTACCTAAGCATGCAACTCACAACCCAACCCTTCAAAACAAGTTATAAAACCTCATACATGTCTAAACTACCATACGAAAATATGATCAAATATGAAGTAACCAAAACAACCCTCCTAATTACAACTTGGTCACACTGCCTCTTAATACTACTAAGTATTTATAAAACCATATTTGAATTAGCTTCGCCCTTGGATTGCCTCTTGCTTGCTCGCTATCCTAAATGCACACTTCTCTGCATTGATGAGAAAGGAGAGCGTAAGCTTATAAAGCTTAGTGAGGGAATCTCAAATACACTCATCAATGCATTTAAAACCATTTGTTTTCAAACAAGTATGGAATCTCATGCCAAAACATCTCATGGTTCTATTTTCTTTCCAAAATATGCACATTTAAACATTTGCAACACATGTATCATGGATTTCTAGCATAAACCTCAATTTAAGCTTTCTCGTGCTAAAACACCAAAATAGAAACCTTAAAGAGAACCACATATATAAACAATACTATACAAAACATAATGCATTTCTCATGATACATTAAGTCATATATTGGCAATCAAGTGACCCAAAAACCATTTTATTCTATTTATAAAAACACAACGGATACACAGATTTCCCAAGTGGTTCCTTAGACCACTTTACATACATCATCGAACCAGAGCAGCCCTCAACAGTTATGATGTATAAATCTACCAGCGAGAGAATTGACACACTCTTGACCCCTCGACCGTTGCGGTTCTCATGTTGGAGCATGGCACACTCTTGACCCCTCGACACACATGAGGCGAATTATTATAGTGCACTTTAAACCCTATGGCTAGACAACTATATCCGATAACATTTGATCATTGCCACATGCCAATATATTTCATAAAACCACATTACCTCACTATTTTTCATATGCATCAAACTAAACCAATTTCCAATACAATAAACCATGTATTCTAGTATTCTCAAAACCCTTTTCATAAATCATTTGTTATTCTCAATAATCATCACATATGATCATTTGCAACATTTTTTCATTTCTAAAACATGCATATAATAGTAGGTAATCCCAAATCATAATTAAGTGCATGAGATTGTATTTTTCAAAACCGAAAACGAGAGTAAGAATATCCAATACTTACTTCTGAGCTTAGACTAGTGTTTGAAACTTAATCTAAACTCCCAAAAATCATCTTCAAACCTTTATAAAGCAGTAAACCACTTTTCTACTCACCGAAAACACAACGCTCCACTAGTGATGCAAAAATCAAACTTCTGAAGCCTCTAAAACCTCTCCAAAAGATGAAGAATCTATCTCCCTGTTTTACCCACACAAAATAGAGGAGTAATACATTTCCCTGCATCTCTAATTTCCAGCAACAACTCTTTTCAACTTTGCCTGACTAAAAACCATCAAAACCTTCCTTAACATAACCAAAAACATCACCAAACTCAACATAAACAAATCCCAGCCAAAGCCTAACTATTTTAACATCTTAAAATTATCAATTAACATCCAAAAACAATAATATATCAACCTTAAACCTCCATCAACCTTTTAACACCAAGATCACCTCAAAATCTAACTATTTACAACCTAGAAAATTAGCAATTCACTTAGTTTCGAGATTCCTTTTATTAATCTCTTCTTGTAACATTAAAACATATCTTGTAATACCCCAAAATTTGTTATGTTGATTAAGGGTCATTTAGTACTAAAATAAGGGCCTAAAAGATTACTTAGTGACTAAAATGACAAAAATATAAAAGTTGGGATTTTCTCAATTATGGACTGTAGAAAAGAAATTTCTGAGGTTTTAAGGTGTCATGTGATATAGAACGAGTAAAATAGGATACTCGCAAAATTTAGTTAAAATCCAAGGAAAATTGGGTGGTACAAGTTGAAATATAGAAAATTGAAGGACCAAAGTTGTAATTTCCCAAAAGTTAGTTATTTTATTTCATAAATAGATAGAGCCCCTATTGGTGTGGATCGAATGAGGAATTAATAATTTGATCCGATATTTCGATTATTGGGAAATTGCAGTCAAAGTTTAAGTGGAATTCAGGTACCCAGATTGAACTAGAAAATTTTGAAATTTTACCATATGTTAGAGAAAGGTTATAAAAGTCATTTCCAAGTGTTGGAAATATTTTAGTTCGATTTAGGATGAATTCTATAATTTATTTTGATTAAGGAATTTATTTAGTAACCGATAAAATTCTCGGCATTTATTGGTAAATCGGATCAAGCTAAAATTTCGAGATGATTCCATAGACTTTGGAAGAGTTATGACATATCATGTTATAGATATTTAGAGAATTTATCAGTAATTGTTTTATCCTGTACATGGATTAAACGGATCATGGAGAAAAATCTAATATAGATTCCGGGAATAAAAATGCAGTATAAGATATCGAATTTAGATTGAACTGCAAAGTTAAGCGCGCTCAAGGCATAGGATGGGTGACCTATCGGGAAGGTCATATGTCAGTACTTGAGACTGACAAAAAGGAATTAGTTCGAGTTAATATTATTTGTATGGATATCTGATAAAAGATTATTAAGAGAATTTTATTCGATAAAGATTTCGGGAGTATATTGGACCTAGTCAAAATTTTAAGTTTGACTTCATAAATATGGAATATCTATTTGATAATATTATTTATTTTTCAGATAATGAAATAAGGAATTTTTAGAATTTATTTGATAGCCGGTGAAGGGGAAATCGCAATAGAAGTAGTAAGTGAATATCGGGAAACCAAATCGAATCAAAATTTCAGAGGCTATTCCATAAGTCACGGAAAATTCATAAAATATTATTTTATAAAAAATATTAATTGGTTAATTGTGATCTAACTAGAATAGTTGGATTTTTACAAAATGCCAAAAATTTGTGATTTAAGTGACTAGTTTTGGTAAATTGGTAATTTGGTCACAATGGCAATTTTGAAATATTTTGAAAGTAGCATGGGCAATATGGTAATTTCCCATGTGAAAGCATTACTCTAGTTTGGTTAGAATTCAATCGAATTTGGTTGGAATTGAACTAGAATGACAACTTGTAAATTATGATTTAGTTGGAGGTTAATTTTGGGAAAGGATTAAATTGAATAAAAAATTCACTTTAATATATACATGTGGCATAAATTAGAAAAAGATGAACAAAAATGTTCATCCTCTTCTTCCACACTTTCGAAATTACATGGGAAAGGAAGAGAAAATATACAAAAAAAAATTCTTGGTGATTTTGAAGGCTTTAAAGCAAGATTCAAGGTATGATCCTTTAGAATAAGTTGTTCTACATTCAATTCTCTACATTTTGGTAGTAATATTGCATGATTTTATGAAGAACTACTTGAATTATTGATGAGAAAGAATTAGGGAATTGATGTGCTAAGTTGAAAATAGGACTTGAATTACATGAATTCAATGTTGTTTTGATGAAATAAAGCTTAGATTTAGATTAATTTCATGTTTGAAGACATAAACCCTAACCCTAGAATATGGGGTTTTATTTAGGGGTTTTAAATTAAGGATGAATATGGAAGATTTATGATTCTATAAGCTTGATTTGATGTTGGAATGAAAAATCCTCAACTAGTTTTCAAAGTGACTATTTCGACATGTTTGAAAATTTAGGGAAAATATTGTAAAAATTATTTTATTAGTGGATTTGAAGAGATTATGAATTTAGAAGCTTGATTATGGCATTAGGACTAAAATAAAGTCCTTGGGAAGTTTAGATTTCCAAATTGCCAAGTAGGAAGAACTTGGGAAATTAAGTGTTAATTTTTGGAAATGAAGATCTTATGTTGGAAAATTAATTTAAGCATGTTAGAATGTTGTTTGGATGAAAAATGAGCCTATAGAAGCTAAGTGACCAATTCGGAAAGCTTCAAAGTTAAGGGACCGAATCTGAATTTTTATGAAATTTGAGTGCATTCATGTAATTAATGATGTTGGAGATATGAAATTGATGTTAGAATGCTAAACCGGTGTTGAATCGAATTAGTGACCATTTTGATAATTTGTCAAAATTAAGTGACTACATAGGAAATGAATTATTGGATGGGGATTAAATCTGATTTCTAATTAAAATAATAAAATTAAGGTAGTGATGTTGATTTGAGGACTAAATTGTAAAGTTAAGAAGTTTGAATTCTTACCTTTGCATTTAGTGACTATTTTAGCAAAGAAAGATAATTTGAGGGAATTATTTTGAATAATTATTTAATGAAGAAGATGATGAATTGGTGGTTTGAAACAAGTGATGGGACTAAATTGACAAGTAGAAAAAAAAGAAGTTGGTATGAATTAGAAGTTAATTATGAAAAGCTATGTAGAAGATTGAAATTTTGGCAGTGACTTTGAAAATTCACCATAAATTCTAAAAAAATGATTAGATGATGAATTTTATATCGATGTAAATATTTGTTTGTCTAGTTTCTTCTCCAACAAACGGAAACTGATTTCGAGTTCCGAGTTAAAAGATATGAATTTTTAATCGAATGAAGATCAAAAAATTTTAGAGCAGTTTTTGGCCAGGACAGCTCTGTGACGGGAGTTTGATGAATTTTCATAATTTTTGTAGATTTTATTAATTTATGTGACTTATATCGCTAGAATCGTTATCGAATCTAGTTATTTCAGTATGAAGGATATTAAGATCCAATTTGTATTATGATCTTTAGAAGTAAAACTCTGAAAGTAGGACAAGTTGACAGAAAATAGAATTTGATACATTTTGTATCCAAATGTTTGATAACAAGCTCGGGAGAATTATTGGAAGTTCAAATTGGTCATTAAGGACCAAAATGAATTTTTGGACAGAATAAGGAAGGAAAATTATGGAAATTTTTATGTTAAATGATTAGATAGCCTGATTGAAATATTGTTAGAAGTGGATCTAATAAATGTTTATTTATATTCATGTGGTTAATAAAGTCAAATCCGAATCAAAAGAAGATTAGAGGTACTATGAAGGAGAGGATCGAGTAGAATTTAGTGAGGCATGCTAATAAATGGCCCAGGTGAGTGCATTCTTATTTATTTATTTATTATATATGTGATATGAATGAGTTTATTTTTATTTATTTTATTTTATATATGTGATACGAGAAAACTTGCAATAAGTCAACCTTGAAAAATTAATGAAAATATATGTTGATCAAAGTTATGTAAATGACATAAATATTAAATGGCATATGTGATACATGGATATGGCATAATGATTTATCTAAGATAAATCGGATTCCAGATTTTGGGTATGAAATGCTCAATATCGAATTATGGTTGATAGTATTGATGAATTGAATATTGAAGGTGGAAATAATACATTATTATGCCCAAGTACTAGTGTGAGAGTCTTTGGTATAATTGGATATCCAAAAAGAGTCATAGCAGCTGCGAACCAGCACTACGGTGCTGAGATAAAGTAGGCACTACGATGCTGAGATAAAGTAGGCACTACGATGCTGAAGGTAATAATGTAGGCACTACGGTGCTGAGATAAAGTAGGCACTACGGTGCTGAAGGTATGAGGAGCAAAGAGCGTCATCGAGTACGTATTCATCATCAGACGCTACGGCGTTGTAGACATACGGTGTCGGACTTGTATACCATAGGTTCACATGAGAATCTTTGGTATAGTTGGATATCCATAGGGTCTTAGTAGCTGCTTCAAAGCACTACGGTGCAGGAAAGACTCTACAAAGTCAGGAAAGACTCAACAGAGTTAGTTCAAACACTACGGTGTTAAAAGGCACAGAATGTGCTAGGATGAGGAGCAAAGGGCGTCCTCGAGTATGTACTCATCTCAGTTGCTTCGGCGATGTAGACGCTACGACGTCATAGACACTACGGTGTCGTGATGACTTGCGTACCATGACATCACATGATTTTGTAATTTGGGCTATGATAAAGGAAATGTTATGCAAATGATTGCATAATGAAAGAATGGCTATGATAAAGGAAATGATATGCAAATTATTGCATAATGAAAGTATGGCTATGTTAAAGGACCTGATATGCAAATGATTGCATAATGAAAGTATGGCTATGTTAAAGGACATGATATGCAAATGATTACGTAATGAAAGCATGATTACTTAATGATCATGAACCATAGATATCATGAATTTTATGATAAAATTGATAGATGATATGAAACATATTGAAAGCATGTTTATGTTAAAGAAATTTTTATGCATATGAACACCTGATGAACAATGATGGCATGACTCTTAAGATAGTCATGTTACATGATTAATTATGCATTACAGATGTCTTGAATTTTATACTTTAGCTATGATACTTGAAATACAATTATGCAAGTAGTTAAGCTAAAAAGCTTAATGTACACAAGATTGGTAAGATAGATCAAATCTTGTGATTTGAATATTATATTGGACAAATGAACTATACAAGTAAGGGAGGTCTATATATGATAAAATGTTATTAACTGCAATTGAAAATCATTCGACATCTTGCAGAGCTATGTTATTATAGTTATTGTTTAGATTATTATGATTATGTTTCACTAAGTAATACTTAACGTGTGTTGTGTATCACACGTAGGTACTTCGAATGAGATAGCAAAGGAGGAGATACACATCATTGAATCAAGTTAATCTGCATTATCAGTAAGTATCACCACATCCTAGTCTAGTGGGGCATGAATTGAATTTAAGTAAGTAGCTATTTTGTATGAACTAGAAACATGACTAAGTTTGAGAAATTAAGAATATTAGAAAAGATGCTTTAAACTATTTTAAACTTAGTTGGTTGTTTATTGTGTAGTGATTATGAAAACTAGAAAAAGG
Organism: Hibiscus mutabilis; assembly: GCA_019671005.1. Classification (NCBI taxonomy): domain Eukaryota; kingdom Viridiplantae; phylum Streptophyta; class Magnoliopsida; order Malvales; family Malvaceae; genus Hibiscus; species Hibiscus mutabilis. Next base: position 62,203,758 of record CM033719.1, read on the forward strand.
GTCAACCACTGAATTACTTTGTCGAAAAAAAATTACAAGTCTGAAAATTAGGGTAAATCAGTTAGTAACATCGTTAATGTGTATTCGAATATCGAATATGCGTTGAGAGTGTTACGTATCTTTCAAGTTATCTAAATCAATTAGAATCAACACAAATCAGATCCATTATCAAGATCTACTAAATTCTTAACAAAACTCAATTAAAACCTTAAAATCATGATTTAATCATAAACGCATAACAAAAATCAGTTGTAAAGGATCAAGAACTTGGAAATTTCAATAAAGAACCTTTAATTAGGGAGAGAAACGAAAATCACCTTTAATTGCTGATTTCCCCCTTAATTGGCAAGATTTGAGTGAAATCTCCAAGAAAACAAATATGATTTGGTGAAGAAATCAATTAGGAAATCAAAAGGAAATAAAAAAGGAATGATTCCTGAGAATTTTAGAGTAAAATTGATGGTTTGGCTACTTAGAAAGTTGAGAGAAGAGTTGTTACGTAAGAAAATGAAATTGTCTATTAAAAATCTTTTTAATCAAATTTATTTTATTTTTATTTATTATCCTTTTGAAAAAAATTTAAAAATTGACTAAATTAATGGAAAATATTATTAAAAACTTTGGTAAATTAGCTCTTTAAAGATTCTTAGTTCTGACCCTTTTACGATTTAGTCATCAGACCAAAATGTCTAAAAATCCAATTTTATTTCTTCAAATTGAGTTTCCCAAAACCCTTATAATATTAATTAAACATTTTTATAATATTTTTCTTGTAACAACCCCTTCCTAGTCTTGTAGGAATTTGGGTCCGGAAGCATTACCGATGGACAATACGGTGAACGATTTATTGATTCTAATGACTTAAACTATAAACATTGGCTTAACATTGTTTGATTCGATACAAAGAATAACTATGATCAGTACAAATTAAACCAAATTATAAATAAGGGACTATTTGGTAACTTATACGAATTTAAGGGCTAAATTGTAATTATTGAAAATTTTAGGGACTTATTAATAATTAAGGTTGTCAATGTGAAATTCAATACATGAATATCTTACTTATAAAATTTCAATGCTTCCAAGGTTCATTTACAGCTTCAATGAAACACTATAAGGTTTAGTGACTAACTTGCAAGATTTTAAACCTTTTAACTAACTATAACTAACTCACCTGTATCGGTACCGATACTCATGAGGCCTTACTAGTACACCCTTAAAATAAATTCTTTCAAACTTGAATCTAGTATCGGTACGCAGTATGCTGCATCGGTACGAGAATTTAGTGCATCTGTATTAGTACTAGACTGTTATCGTACTGGTACGCAATCCCTAGATTCCCAATTTGAATTGTTAATGGGTATCGGTACGACACCACTCGTACCGGTACCCATGCTACAATAAAATTCAAGTGTTGATTTGGTGTATCGATACTACTGTAGCAGTATCGATACACCTTAATACATGTTACCAAATTTACATTCCAGTACCGGTACGCCTGGGTTAACTTTACCCAAAATGGCCTATTAGTACCGGTACGACACCGCCAATAATAGGAGTTCAAAGGCTAGATTCACATTACATATAGTTGGTGTGACTTGCTTCCAAAACACTTATTGCTCCGATTTTTGATCCACTCAACTCTTAACCTGAAAATGCATAGAAATGAGATGCATTAGGCTTATATAGCCTAGTGAGGTAGTCAACAATAATAACATGAATGTCAATAATTTTATTAACATGTATAACAATGAAGGTGCATCTCAAATCATGTCTTATTAATAATTTTGATAATTAAATTCCTTGGATCGACATGTAAATGTGGAAACGCGAATTCCCAGCCAACACCACCAATAATTCAATATCCTCCAATATCGCCAATAAGACCAACACTAACACATCCCGCCAACATCGCCAAATAGAGCCTTAGCTCAAGGACCGTAATCCACTCCGTACCAATGAGCTCATGAATTCTATGGCATGCCAATTGTATCCCATGTCCATTAATATCCAAGGATTCAGTACTTAGGCCAATATCAATAACAATAACAATAGCAATAGCAACAACAATAGCCATGACAATGTCAATGTAGCCTTAACAATATACCATGATCAATATGGCCTTTCTCAATGATTCAATGATACCAATGACAATGCAATAATTCAATAATCAACTTGACAATGTAATAAGCTTACCAAAGCTTACCAATGATACCTTTAACAAGGTTTTCATATATCCATACCTTGATTCCAATGATAGAAATGCAATAGACCAATAAAATGAAATAGAGATAGGAACCTAGCCAATCTCAAGACTCCGACTACACTCACCAATACTTTTGAGGCTTCAAGGCTCCCGGATGACAATTCCCTTGTTCTTTATCTTGTTAGAACTTGGGGGATTTTGTGATTCTTCACCTTGGTTTTCTTGAGCCGTTCGATAGCAACACTATAGTATCAAGAAATTGAAAGAAAGAAAAGCTTGTGTAACTCTCCAATGGAGGTGCTTGCTTGAGGTGTGTGAGTAGAAGAAGAAGACGGTGATAGTTAAGGTTCTAGCTTGGTGAAACTTCAACCGGTAGGTTTTTTTCTTTCTTTTCTTTAATTTTTAATTGCAAATCTTTCCTTGCAATGAAGGAATTCACTATCCTAATCCCACGTATGTGATGATTAGGCTTGAGGAGGGACTAATCACAAGGTTAGTCCCTCAACTTCCTATTCTTTGTACTTTTGTCCCCTAACTTTCTAATTTTCTCAATTTAGTCACTAAAACAAGTTTCAATGTTTACAATGGGATCCTTAATCAATATCAATACTTAATTAGGGTTCAATAATCCAATAATTAGCCACTTGGTCAAAGGTCAATACTATAATTTGACTTTTTGATGCAAAATTTTCGGTTGCCGAAATTGAATTCCGACTAGGCTCAATTTTGGGTGTTATATTTCCATATTTTATTTTACCCGAAAATAATTTATTATGAATTAATTCCTAAAACTAGCTCAAATTGCCTAATCCGGTTTCTCCCGAACGTCTAATCGATCTAGCTAACATCTAGGCCCAAATTCGATGTGTTACAAAAAATTCAATTCACCCGCTCTTGGCATATTCGGTTAATCGTTTGAGCCATTCCCAACAAATATGTTTTTCCAATTAAATACCTTTTTGAGCAATCCAATTAAATACTTTAAGTTTGGATTTAATGTTTAATTTGATATTTGATTTGTCTTTTGTTCTAATTAAATATATATACTATTTTACTTAGATCACACATGCCAAATATTCATTGAGCCATTTAATTTGAGTATCAAATTGAACATTAAAGTTAAATTCAATTATTGATTCATAATAAAGAATTAGATACCATAGCAAACATTGACCCTGATTTTTTGGCTAAAGGGTTTATTTTACCTCTCTAGTAATCTGAAATCAGTAATATTGTCTCTATTTTTTTTTTTGTAACTTTGCCCTCAGACCAAACTAATTTCAGCAATGTCACCCCTTAATCGTTATTGACTAACAGGCCCATTAAGTTCTGCAAAGTTGGCTGCCAACTCACCTGTTATTCCTAGATGGCATGCCACTTGGACGTTGAAGGGTCAAATTTAACGACGTGACTAAAGGATGACGTAGACATATATTTAAAAAATTTAAAAATAATTAGGGCTGAAAAACAGTAAAACTCTTTGTCAAGTTCATTTTCACACATGCGAAGAAAAAAATTAGGGTTAACTTTCAAAAAAATGACAGATTCTTAGTCGTATTTGGAAGGCGCTGAAGCAGATTGTTCTGAAATTCGAAGGGCTAGCAAAAATTGGTAAGTTTTCTTAAATCTAAACGATGATTTAGGGTTTTCACCCAAAAATATTTGGGTTTCATATATTTTAGGGAGATTCGTCTAACTTAAAAAATTTTGTTTTTACAAAAGTTTTAGGGCTTTACACCCAAAACAGAAAGCGGAAGGTAATATATAAAAGCCTAAAAGTAATATTATTTTACACCTTAAAATTCTTTGTTAATGGTACAAGTTTTTGTCTTTTTTGGTTGATTTTTAATAATCGAGAATCTATTTTGGTCTCTCTTTTCACTGAGCATGACCCAGTAACATGTGAATGTGTTTTGAATCTACACACTCCTATCTTTTGTGTTTGTTTTTTGACTAAAACATGTTGATATTCTATTTTATATGGAATCTCTATTTGAATAATGGTTTTTATTTGCTTTTTGACTAAAATATTCTATTTTATATTGAAATGTGTGAATGACATTGAAAGGATATAGGATAAATATTAAGATAATGTTTTAAATTGAGGTAGATCTAGATTGCATATATACACACACATACAATATTGTGTAACTTAAATATTAGTTAACTGTCTTTAGTTTATATGCAATGTTGCTGATGCAGGATGACCAATGTATCTAATGTCTTTGTGTTACAATATTACCATGGTGGTAAATTTATAACATCACCTAAGTTTGGTCATATTAGTGGAAATATTGAGAAATTATAAGTTGATCCAGATACTTTGTGTTATTGGGGCATAATTGGTAATGAAAAGGATCTGGGGTATGAGACTGATCCATGAGTTTATTATAGGGTGCCAGGTGTAGAATTCAATAGTGATGTATTGGTGCTAGTAAATGATGATAATACCGATAAACAATGTTTGGGGTTTTTAAACAGTAGAGACGTTGTGGACCTTTATGTGGACCAAAAAAAACAATTATGAGCTTTTTGAAAAAGTAATAAAGTACGTGAGGGCATTGAGAATATTAATAAGGTAGTTGATATTGGTGGTGTTAATATATCAAATGTAAAAGGTGTAACTGTTGTGGATGACTTAGGATCAACAAAGAAATTTTTGTTTGAAAATACTGGAGGGGCTGAAAATAATAAATGAGGTACTACTGTAGATTTTAGGTTTGAAATTAAAGATTTAGGACATGATGTAAACCTTTATGATGTTGTTGGTGATGAATAACAACTTCAAAATTGTGATGATGATTTCATAATTAATATTGAGGAATTAAGGAAAAATAGACACAGGAGAGTAAAAGATGCCAATGAAGATGGGGAGCAAAACGATGTTGAAAGTCAAGGGCAAGCATTTTTGGAAAATGACACAGTAATAGAAGATGGATTAAATGAGGATAATGACAAGTTAGAAGATAATGAAAGTGATTACTTATGCTCTGATGATTTAAGAGAATATGAGGATAGTGATGGGGATAATGATGAAGATGAGGATAAAATATGTGGTGCATACAAAGGTAACAAAAAATCTGGGCATGCATATGATTCAAACTGTAAATTTCCTTTGTGGAAATTAGGACTTAAAATTTGTGGATCATATTCACTTTAAGGAGGCAGTAAGAAAATATACTATTTCTAAAGGTGTAGCTTTAAAGTACTTGAAAAGTGAACTTAAGAAATTAAGAGTTCATTGCAGGGATAGTTATTCTTGGCTGTTATTTGCAAGTTTTGATTGAAGATATGAATGTCTTATGGTGAAAACATCAATTCTATCCACACTTTTTTTAGGAGTAATAAAAATAAGTTGCTGACATGTAAGCATATTCAGAAGGTCTTTAAGGATATAATTCTAACTGACCCAAAAATAGAAACTGCTACCTTGGTAACCCTTTGCAGGCAATAATTGGGGAAGTGCTACCTATGATATGTGCCAGAAAGCTAAAAAAATTGTTCTTAGAGAGAGTAGGGGGTTCTTATGTTACGGAGTGTGCCAATTTGTGTGGGTATATTGCTGAGCTAATTTCTAGCAATCCTGAAAGCACAATTTCGGTTCATGTTCATAGAGGTAATGATAACAATGTAATTTTTCACAGGATGTATGCATGTTTTGATGCTCTGAAAAAAGGTATATTAAGACTTTTTATAATTTTATATTTCATTCAATTTTTTGGTATAGATAATTAACAGTTGAATTAATATAATCTATTTATAGATTGGAGAAAAGGGTACAGACTCTTTATAGGGGTGAATGGTTGCTTCCTGAAGACTGTTACCCAATGTGAGCTACTGGTTGTTGTTGGAAGAAATAAAAATAATCAAATATTTCATGTAGCTTGGGCAGTGGTTGAAGGAGAACACAAGGAATCATGGAAATGGTTCCTCACCAAGTTAATGGATGATTTAAATCATCCAGAAGGAAAAGGTTTGACCTTAATGTCTGAATAGCTCAAGGTATGAAAAATCTTTAAATTTTGTTCTGTAGTAATTGTATTTTAGATTGAATTCAAAACTATTTTAATCATTTTATTTATATTGTAGGGTCTGGTGCTTAATCTAGATGAGTTCTTTACTGAAGTTGACCATAAGATGTGCGCAAGACACATACATATATGTAAATTGGTATAAAAATAGAAAGGAGTCAATAGAAAAATCCAATTTTAGAATTGTGTAAGGGCAACTTATGTTGATGATTTTGATAATCAATTGAAGAAACTTGAAGAAATGGGAGAAGGGTCTACTAATGACTTGCTAGAGTTCCTACAAAATATTGGAGTCGTGCATATTTTACAGGAGCATCCAAATGTGATGTTCTTGATAATAACTTGACAGAAACTTTCAATGGCTGAATATTGGATGCAAGATGCTATACAATCATCAATATACTGAAAGAAATTAGAAAAAAAAGTTAAGCAAAGAATGCATGCGAAGAAAATTTGGGCAGCTAAGTGGCCAGCTGAAATTTCACTAGTGGCTAGGCAGAAATTAGAAAAGAATATAGATCATTAATCTCAATATAAGATGGTTTGAAATGGCCATGGGGGATTCGAGGTGACTCAGGGCGAAGACCAACACACAGTTGATTTAGAAAGACTGACTTGTGCTTACAGGGAATGAGAACTCATTGGAATACCATGTTGCCATTCAATTTGTGCAATGTATCGTGATTTGAAAGATCCTCAAAATTACATTGCAGAGTGGTACTCCAAGAAAACATACTTAGATGTTACATTAATGTCCTACATCCAGTTAGGGGAAGGAAATTTTGGCCCAAAATAGATGATCCAATTCGACCCTCAAAGTTAAAAGCCATGCCTGGAAGACCTAAAAAGAAAAAGGATAAAAGATAAAAATGAGTGTAACCCCCTTAACCCGGTCTAGCCGAAACCGAACTAAAAGGACTATATTAGGTTTACCGAAGCAAACCTGAGCTAATAACCTAAATCGGGTCCAATTTTTTTTTTTTTTATCTTGTCTAAATGCTTCGATTTAAATCCTAAGGTGAACGTGCATCAGCGGACATGTTATATTGCGTTCAGATTGCAAAACAAGGTTCAATTGCTCAAACATGCACAACAGGGACCAAAATGTAATTTTCACCAATTACACGGACTTAATTAAAGTTTAAGTTGCCAATCCTTCATTAATTCAATTTTATGCTCACATGTCAAATTCTAGCTCAAAACAAACAACCAAGCTCACTTAATTGCATACGTAACATTCAGGGACCAAATTGCATAATTCCAAACTCCAGCAGGCAAAAGCACAAAGAATTACACTGGGTATCGATACGGTCTAACGAACTTACTGCTACGTGTATCGATCCGGTGTGTCGAACAAGCCCTTACCGATGCGGTTCTAACCCTAACCGATCCCTTAAGAATTATTTTCGAAAACCAGATTCTAGTAGCTAAAGAGCGTATCGGTATGGGAGCTCGTGAACTAAAACCAGTGTAAATTTCCTGCTAGGTGTACCGATACGGCCAGGCGTATTGATACCCTTTGTATATTTTTGATGCTCTGAATCTTTCCTAACCTCGCGTACCGGAACCAAAGGACCCGTATCGGTACGCGAAGTCCTATAATGACCTCTAGGTCCAACATATGAAACTTTGGCTCCCTCTAAACATAACCAAACCTTAATTAAGCATCCTTAAACATCAAAAGCATTCTTTATGCAACCATACCAACATTTTAAGCAATTCACTCAAGCATAGATCCAAAAACCCACCATATCTAAAGGCATGTTTCCTACTCAACATCCAAAACACAACCTAAGTACTCATCAAGCATATTAAGTCTCAATCAGTTTGAAACAACATTTAAAACTTGCCCAAACAGGGAGTTTAGCAAAATAACCATCCCAAACAACATTGCCTTTATTACTACTATCTAAATCAAAATCATATTTTCGAATATCAAGTCTTTTGATTCATCCTTGCTTACTTGCTACCTTTAAACCTTTAATTCTTTGCATTGATGGAAAAAGAGAGCGTAAGCACACTAGGCTTAGTAAGGAATGCTCTAAAACAATCCACCATCAATGCATTTAAAAATCATTCAACAATCTACTTTGAAAACCACTTTTAAAACATCAAGTTAAACATCATGCCTTACTTTCCGTGCACTTAACATTTCCAAAACATGCATATTAAACCATATACAACATGTATCATGGAATCAACAAAAAATTCCCATTTGCTACCCTCAATTTAAGCTTTCTCATGCATAACAACCTATATACAAGGCTTAAAGAGTAAAACATGTATAAACCAACATTATACAACATAATCTAACTCATGACAAATCAACAATTATATTGGCTTACAAGTGATCATTAACCAAGTTCCACTTTACAAAACGTTACATCGGATACACGGAATCAACAAGTGTCCTCTCAATACTTCATAAAATCTCAACCGAAATCATCCAAGGTCCACCAACGGGACTTTTCGGTACACAAACCCCTCCACTGTTGTGATTCCTGTGGTGGAGTTTTCGGTACACATAAATCCCTCAACACCACTCATCGGTTAGGTGTAGAATTCACTAACGAGAGTCTTCGGTACCATATAATCCCTCAATCGTTAGGGTACTTGGATGGAGTTTTCGGTACCCATAAAACCTCAACATCCAAGGCGACTTTTTATAGTGCATTTACAATCCTATGGCCGACCAACTATATCTGATAACATTTTAAACCATATCACTTTCCAATATAATTCACTCCATTAACATCAACTCATTGTTTTCATATGCATCAATTAAAACCATTTATCCAATGCATCAAAACGTGCATTAAGCATTGTTTCACAACATTATCAAAACATGCATTACTTCCAAATGCATCATCATCATTCTATGTCCATTTTCCAGCATTAAACGATTCTCAAATCATGCATAAACAGTCAAATCATTAAAACAAGTGCATAAAAACCATTTGCCAAACCGAATTCAAGGGAGAAACTACCCTTTATTTACTTTCAAGCTTAGACTAGCATATCAAGCTTAATCTAAACTCTCAAACACAACTTTCAAAACTTTGAAAAGCTGTAACTATGTTTCCACTCACCAACAACGCAAAGCCTCGCTTGCCGTTGCGAAACTACACCTCCAAAGCTTATGTAATGTTGGTACAAGCTTGAGGATAAACCACCCATGTTTTAACCATCACAAAACAGAGGTTTTAAGGCATCATAATGCATTCACAAACCAGAAATATCAAATTGCAACAATCCTAATCAATTCCCAAGCAATTACCCTTCCACAATAACCAAAAACAACATCAAACACCTTCGAAACTTAACCCAGCCAAAACCTAAAGGCTTAACCCAACAATTATCATCAATCAACATCCAAAAAATACATTTACATCATCCTTATACCTCCAACACCCATTAAAAAACCACAACTCAAAAACTCATAACTAACAAACTAGAAAATTAGAGATTCATATAGTTTCGGGATTCCAATGTTAAAACCCAATTAATAACATTATAAAACGTCAAACTCATGTTCTAATCCAATCAAGAACACATCAAAACAGATCTAATTCGAAATCTTATCAATTAAACCTTGATTTAACCAATTTTCAATAATCAATCCATTAAAACTCATTAGAAAACATTTACAAAGGATCAATAACTTGGGAATTTCAGTAAAGAACTTTGTATTAGAGGAGAAGAATGAACCTCACCTATAATTGATGGCTTTCCTCTTAATTGGATGAATTTACATAAGAAAACAAAGAGAAAATAATAAGATTTTGATAGGAAATCATTATATACTCACTTGAAATCAAAAGATTAATTAAAATAAGATATTACCTGAAGATTTTGAAGAAGGAAAAAATGCTTGGCTGGAGAGAATTGGACATAAAATATTTTGGAGAAAAGTTAGTTACGTCAAATTGTTTTAAGCTTTTAATTATCTAATTAATTCTCCAAGCCTATTTATAGCATTTTAAAAATCATTTGAAATAAAGTCTGATATTAGAATTTAGGGTAAATAGCTCCTTAAAGATTCAAAGTTTTAGTCACTAAAAACAGGTTTAAAACTTTACATTTTTGTCCCTGTCCCAAAATGTCACTTTTTGAAACTTCTTTTTGTAAAATTGATTTTACCAAAATCATCGATGTATAAAATTGATTTTCCCCATACTACTGGAGTCAAGAATCTCCATTGGTTCCTCATCATAGGAAAAATCCAGTCGCAACTCAACATCTTCCATTGGCATCACATGCGACGGATCCAAACGATACCTCCTCAATATGGATACATGAAACACATCATGAATCTTCTCCAACTCAGAAGGCAAAATCAACCGGTAAACCATAGAACCTATGCGTTCCAACACCTCATACAATCTAATAAACCTCAGACTCAACTCACCTTTGCACCTAAAGCGCAACACCTTCTTCCAAGGTAAAACTTTCAAGAAAACCTTCTCACCAACCGCGTACTCAACTTCCCTACGCTTCAAATCTGCATAGGATTTCTGCCTATCTGAAGTTGCTTTCAAGCGATCTCAAATAAGCTTCACCTTTTCATCCATATCTTTCAACACATCAGGCATGGAAATATACTTTCCCAAACCTCAACCAAATTCAAGGGAGTACGACACTACCTACCATACAAGGCTTCACATGATGCCATCTTTATACTTGCCTGATAGCTATTATTGTAAGCAAACTCCACCAAAGGCAACTTTCTTTCCCAAGTTCCTTATAACTCAATGATACAACTCCTCAACATATCCTCAAAAATCTGAATCACACGTTCAGACTGACCATCCGTCTGAGGATGATACGAAGTACTGAAATTCAAACGAGTACCCAATGCTTGATACAAACACTCCTAAACCTCGATGTAAACCATGGATCCCTATCCGAAACAGTCGACTTGGGCACCCCATGCAACTGCACAACCTCGGCAATATAAAGATTCACCAACTTATCCAAGGTATACGTCGTATGAACTGACAGAAAATGTGCGCACTTAGTAAACCGATCAACATTCACCCAAATGGAATCCTTTTTAGTCGGTGTCAAAGGTAACCCGACACAAAATCCATGGTGATCCTCTACCATTTTCACTCTAGAATCCTCAATGGTTGCAACAACCTAGAAGGAAACTGATGCTTAGCCTTAACACGCTAACACACCATACACCTAGCAACAAAATTAGCCATATCCTTTTTCAAAGCCACCCAATAGTACTCTTCCTTTAGATCTCAATACATCTTAGTACTCCAGGATGAATTAGAAAAATGACGATCATTAGCTTCGGTCAAAATGGTACGCCTCAACTCATCATCACAGGGCACCACTATCCAATCTTTGAAACATAACACCCCATCATCATTAAAGTGAAATTTCGTAGGATTTCCATCTATGATATCCTTAACATGCGGTGCCAACGCCTCATCATAGGGTTTCTTTTTCTTAATCAACTGCGACAAAGATGGCTTCACTTGCAACTCGACCAACAAAACCCCATTACACATCATACTAAACCTCGCAAACATAACCCTCAACTCAATAACTATTTTTTACTCAAAGCATCAGCCACAACATTCGCCTTGCCTTGATGATATTCAATTGTCAAATCATAATCCTTGAGCTGCTCTAACCATCTACGTTGCCTAAGATTTAACTCCTTTTAAGACATCAGATATTTCAAACTCTTATGATTCGTGTACACAACACACTTCTCAGCATACATATAATGCCTCCAAACTTTCAACGCAGACACCACCATGACAAGCTCTAGATCATGCGTAAGATAATTACGCTTGCGCACCTTCAGCTGCCTAGATGCATAAGCTACAACTTTCCCATCCTGCATCAACATACACCTTAAACCAACGGAAGATGCATTGCTATAAACCACAAATTCTTTTTCTGACTCAGGTTGAATAAAGATCGGTGGTTGTAACAAAGCTTCCTTCAACTTTTTAAAAGCTTGTTGCCTACTTTCCGTCCACTCAAACCTTATATCATTTTGTAACAACTTAGTCAGCGGAGCAGCAACCTTCGAGAACCCTTCTACAAAATGATGATAATAACCTGCCAACCTCAAGAAACTATAGACCTCCATCACCGACTTAAGTTGCTCCCAATTCACCACTACTTCAACCTTTTGAGGATCCACACGGATACCTTCTATCGAGACAACATGACCAAAGAAGACCACTTCTTTAATTTAGAACTCACACTTGCTCAACTTGGCATAAATATGATTATCCAACAAGGTTTGCAACACAATCTACAAGTTTCGATCATGATCCTCCTCGGTACGTGAGTACATGGGAATATCATTGATGAACACTACCACGAATTGATCCAATAATTCATGGAACACCCGGTTCATCATGTCCATGAAAGCTGTATGTGTATTTGTCAACCGGAACGGCATCACTAAGAATTCATAATGCCCGTACCTCGTACGAAAAGCAATCTTCAGCGTATCCATATCCTTAACCTTCAACTAATAGTATCCAGATCTCAAATCGATGTTAGAAAACATCGTAGCACCCTGGAATTAACCGAACAAGTCATCAATTTATGGCAAGGGTTACTTATTCTTAATTGTCAACTTGTTTAGTTGCTGATAATCAATGCACATTCTCAAAGTGCCATCCTTTTTCTTTACAAACAACATCGGTGCACCCCACGATGACATACTAGGTCGAATAAAACCAAGGTCCAACAACTCATGAAGTTACATCTTTAATTTTTTCAACTCCTTAGTCCACATTTCTCCCATATTTAGGTTCATAACATAAGTTAGATATGCTTGACACCCACACTCCAACAACTTTTGTGCTTCCAAGGCTGAAACCATATTGGATAAGAACTTAACATTCTCACTCAAAACCACCACTTCATAATCACCAGTAAGTTTCAACAAAACTTGCTTGGTTACAAATTTGACCATAGCCACATGCTCAATTTACCAACCCATACCGCGGTGTCTCTTGGACTAACCACAACCTGAACTAAAATCTGTAGCTTTTTTCCTAGAGCTAGAACCTCCAAAACGAAAAGATAAACCCAGGCTCTGCTCGATGTCCTTCTCCCGTGTAACCAACACGTTAAAATTCGTATAGTCAGTGGCCAACATGTATATCTTAACATTTTTTACCAATTCGTAACAGAATTGGTCACAACGATGCCTTCCATCCGGCACCAATTCAGGCGCATACTAACTCAGCCTCACAAACTGTACCTCGTACTCAAATGCTGACATACTGCCTTGAACTAAAGTCATAAACTCACGTTTTTTCTCATCCAAGTATCTAACTCCCAAATACTTCTTTCTAAAGCCAGCTTGAAAGAACTCCCATGTTATATCACCGGTTCTATGCTCGTGATCACAGTGGTCGACCAACTATAAGCATTACCCTACAATAGGGACACCACACATCCTAGCTTGCAGACATCATTGCACCCTATCTGATCCAAAATACAAACTGTACTAGCAAACAACTCTGCGGATGCCTCAGGTGCTAACCCTCTAAACTCATCCCCTCTCAGATTGTGTAAATGCTCTAACGACAACTCTAGATTAGCAGCAGTAATCAATGCCAGTGTAGGTACATGTACTCCAGCCATCAGGGCCTAGAACTCTCTAGTCGTTGCCTATACCAAAGACATCATATCTTCATACACCGAACCAAATGGTGCAGGTGGTACTTACTCTACTCCCTCCGGTGGATTAGACGGAGGAGGTGGCAACCCCTCATGATGTACTATCTTACCCTCAACTCTCTGCCCTCTGGCAACAACACTCATGCTTGATCTCAATTCCCTTCTTGGTGGCATCATATAAAAACGTATCTAAGGCATGATAATTACACCAAAACAAAAACAATCAGGCTAGCTTCAAGCAAGGATCCAAGACTTCTATTTCGAACCAAAATCACTTTATAACTGTAGTAATAAGGCAATGCGTCCCCAAAAATACCTAACTCAGCATATAACAATCACTATATATATAAAAAAATCACCGTGCATAGCAAACAACATTGAACAATCATCATCAACATCCCAATTTTTTGTAAACCTATCTCTGATACCAACAAATGTAACCCCTTTAACCTGGTCTAGCCGAAACTGAGCTAAAAGGACTACATTAGGTTTGCCGAATCAAACCTGAGCTAATAACCTAAATCGGGTCCTTTTTTACTTTTTATCTTGTCCAAATGCTTCAATTTAGATCTTAAGGCGAACATGCATCAGCGGACATATTACATTGCGTTCAGATTGAAAAACATGGTTCAATTGCTCAAACATGCATATCGGGGACCAAAACATAATTTTCACCAATTATAAGAAATTAATTAAAATTTGAGTTACTAATCCTTCATTAATCCAATTTCATGCTCACATGTCGAATTCCAGCTCAAAACAAACAACCAAGCTTATTTAATTGTATACGTAATATTCAGGGACCAAATTGCATAATTCCAAACTCCAGCAGGAAAAAGCACAAAGAATTACAATGCGTGCTGATACGAACAAAGTCACGTTGATACGGTCTAACGAACTTACCTGCTATGTGTATTGATACACATTACCTCGTATCGATATGGTGTGTCGAACAAGCCCGTACCGATACATTTTACCCCGTGCCGATCCCTTAAGGATTATTTTCAAAAACCAGATTCCAGTAGCTAAATAGCGTACCAGTACGGGAGCTCATGTACCGAAACTAGTGTAAATTTCCTTCTAGGCGTATCGATATAGTGTCTAGGTGTAGCGATATCATTTGTATATTTTTGATGCTCTAAGCCTTTCTAGGCCCCATGTACCGAAACCAGGGGACCCGTATCGATACGCAAAGTCCTGTAATGACCTATGGGTCCAACATATGACACTTTGTCTCCCTCTAAACATAACCAAACCTTACCTAAACATCTTTAAACATTAAAAGCATTCTTTATGCAATCATACCAATATTAAGCAATTCACTCAAGCATAGATCCAAAAACCCACCATATCTAGATGCATGCTTCCTAATTAACATCCAAAACATAACCCAAGCACTCATCAAGCATATTAAGTCTCAATCAAGTCTGAAACAACATTTAAAACTTGCTCACATAGGGAGTTTAGCAAAATAACCCTCCCAACATCAAATTACCACATTGCCTTTATTACTACTAGTCTAAATCGAAATCATACTTTCGAATATCAAGTCTTTGGATTCTTCCTTGATTACTTGCTTCTTCTAAACCTTTAATTCTCTGTGTTGATGGAAAAAGAGAGCGAAAGCACACTAGGCTTAGTGAGTTGTGCTCTAAAACAAACCATCAACAATGCATTTAAAAACCATTCAACAATCCACTTTGAAAACCACTTTGAAAACCACTTTTAAACCATCAGGTTAAACATCATGCCTTACTTTCTATGCACTTAACATTTCCAAAACATGCATATTAAACCATATGCAATATGTATCATGTAATCAACAGCAAATTCCCATTTTCTACCCTCAATTTAAGCTTTCCCATGCACAACAACCCATATGCAAGGGTTAAAGAGTAAAACATGTATAAACCAACATTATACAACATAATCCAACTCATGATACATCAACAATTATATTGGCTTACAAGTGATCATTAACATAGTTCCACTTTACAAAACATTAAATCTGATACACGAAATCAATAAGTGTCATCTCAATACTTCATATAATCTCAACCAGTATCATCCAAGGTCCACCAAAGGGAGTTTTCGGTACACATAAACCCCTTAACACCATTCATCGGCTAGATGTATAATCCACTAACGAGAGTCTTCGGTACCATATAACCCTTTAATCGTTAGGGTACTTGGATAGAGTTTTCGGTACCCATAAACCCCTCAAAATCCAATGCCACTTTTTATAGTGCACTAACAATCCTATGGCCGGCCAAATATATATGATAACATTTTAAACCATATCACTTGCCAATATAATTCATTCCATTAACATCAACTCACTGTTTTCACATGCATCAATTAAAACTATTTATCCAATGCATCAAAACGTGCATTAACCAATGTTCACAACATTATCAAAACATGCATTACTTCCAAATGCATCATCATCATTCTATGTCCATTTTCCAGTATTAAACCATGCTCAAATCATGCATAAACAGTGATTAATCAAATCATTAAACCAAGTGGATAAAAACCATTTACCAAACTAAATTCAAGGGAGAAATCATCCTTTACTTACTTCCGAGCTTAGATCAGCGTATCAAGCTTAATCTAAATTCCCAAACACAACTTTCAAGCCTTTGAAAAGTTGTAGCTACATTTCCACTCACCGAAAACGCAAGGCCTGGCTTATCGTTGCAAAATTACACCTCCAAAGCTTCCGTAATGTTGGTACAAGCTTGAGGATCAACCTCCCATATTTTAACCATCACAAAACAGAGGTTTTAATGCATCATAATGCATTCACAACCTAGAAATATCAAATTGCAACAATCCTCATCAATTATCAAGTAATTACCATTCCACAATAACCAAAAACAACATCAAACACCTTTCAAACTTAACCCAGCCAAAACCTAAAGGCTTAACCCAACAATTATCATCAATCAACATCCAAAAAACACATTTACATCATCATTATACCTCCAGCACACATTAAACAAGCAACTTCTCAAAAACTCATAACTAACAACCTAGAAAATTAGAGATTCATATAGTTTCGGGATTCCAATGTTAAAACCCAATTAATAACATCATAAAACATCAAAATCATGTTCTAATCCAATCAAGAACACAACAAAATAGACCCAATTCGAAATTTCATCAATTAAACCTTGATTTAACCAATTTTCCATAATCAATCCATTAAAACTCATTAGAAAACATTTACAAAGGATCAATAACTTGGGAATTTCAGTAAATAACCTTGTATTAGAGGAGAAGAACGAACCCCACCTCTAATTGGTGACTTTCCCCTTAATTGGATGGGTTTACATAAGAAAACAATGAGAAAACAATAAGATTTTGATAGGAAATCATTATATACTCACTCGAAATCAAAAGATTAATTAAAATAAGATATTACCTGAATATTTTGAAGAAGGAAAAAGTGTTTGGCTGGAGAGAATTGGAGAGAAAATCTTTTGGAGAAAAGTTAGTTACGTCAAATTTGTTTTAACCTTTTAATTATCCAATTAATTCTCCAAGCCTATTTATAGCATTTTAAAAATTATTTAAAATAGCCAATTAAGAGAAAAAGTCTGATATTAGACTCCGGGGTAAATAGTTCCTTAAAGATTAAAAGTTTTGACTATTTTACAAAACAATCACTAAAAATAGTTTTAAAACTTTACATTTTGGTCACTATCCCAAAATGTCACTTTTCGAAACTTCTTTTTGTAAAATTGGTTTTACCAAAATCATATATATATAAAATAATTATTTTAGTATATTTTCCATATTTTTCCCTCACTAAAAAAAAATTATTTCAAAATTTTCCCGTAACTAACTCGAATCCTCTAATCCGATCTATCAAACCGTCTAATCGACATAGGAAACACCTAAGCCCAAAACGGTGCGTTACAATGACCCTATTAAGATCAAATATGGCAAAATCATCATAGAATGATTGAAAATAGCTTGTAGTATTTGTAAGGGATTTGACCACAAAAAGATCAATTGTCCCAACAAAGTCCTTAAACCCACTAGATAGGTAAACCTTTAAATGCAAAATATTTTTTTCTTTCCACTATACTTTTCATCAGCATCTCTACTAATGACTTTCATATTCAAGCTGCCAAAATCTACTAATGACTTTCCACTATACTTTTGTAGAATTTAACGGGCTCGTTAGTCAATAACGGTCAATATGTGACATTGCTGCAATTAGTTTGGCATGAGGGCAACGTTACTGATTTCATATTACTATATGGGTAAAATTGACCCTTTAGCCAATTTTTTTCATTCAGATACCTAAAGTTTCTTTAGTTAAAATATGTATCTAAAGTATATTTTTGGTCAAAATAAGTATCTAACATATTTTTTTTTGTCAAAATAGGTACCTAATGTATTTTTTAATCAATATCACATGTCAACTTTTAAGAACCTAGATGAATAAAATTATACTTTAGGTACCTATTTTGACAAAAAAAACTTAGTTACATATTTTGACCAAAAAGTATACTTTAAATACTTATTTTGACTAAAAAATATTTGAAGTATCTAAATAAAGAAGTTGATATACTTTAAGTACTTATTTATAATATAATTCCTATATCAATTATTAACCCTTCTATAGATATCAGTTCTTTCTCAAAATTCCTATATTAATTATTAACCCTTCTATAGATTTCAATTATTTCTCAAAATTCAAATTTTTAACTTTATTTTTTAATGTTTTGGCACATTTTAAGGCACCTCAAAATTTTATTTTGTTTAAACTTTTTATAAATTAAAATTTAAACTTTTAACTTCAATTTTTTAATTTTTTTATTAAATAGAGAGGCATTACATTCTCTGGTAATGTCAAAATTTGAACCCATACAAGACGGGGCAAAATGAACATCTTTGGCTACTAGGCCAATTAGTGGATCTCAATTTTTATAAAAAATAGTTAATAAAACAATATTATGTTACCAATTAATGTTATTTTCTCGTACGTTTAAGTGTTAGTTAATTATTTTAAGGGTAAACTACACTCATGACTACTCAACTATAGGGTTGATCCTATTTTCACCACCGATCTTTTAATTTTGTTAATCAGACCACTCAACTATTTAAATGATATCAATCAAGCCACTAACTGTTAAAAATTAACGGAAAAAACTAAGGTGACAGTTAAACAAATTAGTATAGTTACACAATTGGTCCTCATTACTTGTACATTCTATCAATACCATAATTATAATTTATTCAACAAATTTAATCATCCAATCGACCAATGAGATGTGTCATGGTCAAATTGAAGGAACTTAAACATTTTTATTTAATTAAATCCTACCATTCCACAATGTCATGTTTTACTCTTATTGAATCTTCACTGCTAGTTTTACTTTGATTTAGCCAATAAGTGAAAAGTGAAAGGAAATGCTTGATAGTAGTGAAGAAGAATGCACAATGATGATAGACTAGTTTTTTTTTTCTTGTTAAAAACGACTTTAAAGGTGATTTGGATTGTTTGGGAATAGGTAATGAGTAAAAATTAAACTTCGAATTTTAATTTTTAGAAAAAAAGAGGATAATGACTTGGAAATTTTAATATAAAAGTATATCTAACATGGAAAAATGATAGATATTTTTTTAGGAAACTATAGATGTAAATGTTTTTTATAAATGATGAAATGTAAATCAATGAGGCCTCATTAAAAACACCTAATCCTAAATGGGGGAAAAGTACATGTAGTAATACATACTGTAACGCCCTGGTTTTGGGCCTAGCGGTTTTGAGGTTTGTTAGACGGTCCGGTGGATGGGGTTAGAGATTTGAGTCGAATTCAGGACCGTGTATTTTTCGGGGTGATAAAATATGGAAAATGGTTAAAAATCATGTTTTAATATATGATTAATATTGGTGGAATCAATTTTGGAAAATGAGATTTGGAGGTATGACATTTTGGCTAGTGACCAAAATGCAATGTTTGAAAACTATTTTTAAAGTGATTAAAATGAAAAGGGGTCAAATTCTTAGAATCCTTAAGGAGCTAATTTACCAAGTTTTTCTGGTGATTTATCCCTTCAATTAAATCATTTTAACATGTGTTTTAAAAGTTAATTAAAAAGGATTTTAGATATTAAAGTTAGTTATTTGGTTTTAATGAAAATTGACGTAACTTTTCTCTCCACTTCTTTTCTGCCAAACACCCAAGTTTTCATCAAAAATCAGAGGTGCGGGATCCTTTTTACTTAGATTATTGATCTACAATTGATTATTTGACTTTGATTTACAAAACCTCGTTGAAATATTGTGTTTTTCTAGCTTTATTAAACAAGCCAATTGAGGGAGAAATCACACAATAGGGGTAAGGTTAGTGATCTCCTCTATTGAATGGTTCTTTATTGATATTCCCAAGTATTTGATCCTTGATTTATGGTTTATAATCTGATTTTGTGTTTTTATATTGAATTAATTGATTTAATTGGGTAAAATTGATGAAATAGCAAAAGATCCGAATTGGATCTATTTTCCAGTGATTTAGATTGATTTTAAACATATTATGGATGTATAATATTGTTTTAACAATGGAATCTCGAAACTCTTGAATCTCTAATTGTTTAGGTTGTTGGAATTGTGTTTTTGTGGAGTTGTGGTTGATGTTTGATTGCTGGAAGTGTTAGGTTGTTTTGATTCTGTTTTTAGATGTTATTTGATGATAAAAGTGATGTTAGATTGATAGGTTGTGGCTGGGTAGTGTTTGGAAAGGATTAGATGGTGTTTTCGGTTGTTGTGATTGGGTAATTGTTGGGTGAATGTGTGAATCCGTGAGGATCTGTTGTTGCAGTGATTTAAATGCATGGAGATGCATTAATCCTCTGTTGTAATGTGGTTAAAACATGGGAGATGGATCCGAAAGTGATCGGGGAAGCTTTGGAAGCTTCGGACGCTTGTTTTTGCATCGGCAAATTGAGGTTTCGCGTATCGGTGAGCAAAAACATGGTTTAAAGCATTTTGATGTTTTGGAAATAGAGTTTTGGGAGTTATGGTAGAGCTTGAAATGCTTACCTAGACTCGGAAGTAAGTATAAAGTGGATATCTCTCTCGATCGTGCTAGTTTGAATTGTTTTATGCACTTGTTTTAATTTACATGTTACCTACTGTTTAAGCATGTTTTGAAGTATTTGATACTCTGGTTTTAAGCATGAAATGCTGAATGATGCACATGGTAAGTGATCCTTGTAAGTATGTGGTTTATGCTTGTGGTTTAAAGCATGGTTGTTGCTTTGGAAAAGTGTTTTGGTTAATGCTTGTTTAAAACAGTGAGGTAAATGTTAAATGCTTAATTATATTGGCAAGTGATGTGGTTTTAAAATTGTTATCGAATATAGTTGGCCGGCCATAGGATTGAGTGCACTGTAAAATAAGTCACCTTGGATGTTGAGGGGTTTATATTATGTACCGAATACTCCATCCAAGTACCCTAACGGTAGAGGGGTTTAACGGTACTGAATACTCCCGTTAGTGGGGTTAAGCATCTAACTGATGAGAGGGATGGGTTTCCATGTGGGTTGAAAGTGTACCCGGTTGTTATTGTACCGTGATTGTGATTGTATCGCTATTCCGTTTGAGATGACTTGAAGTGTTGGGTTAACACTTGTTGAATCCGTGTATCTGATGAACACTTTTGTTAATGGACTTGATACTGATCACTTGTAAGCCAATATAATTGTTAATGTATCATTGAAATGTTTTATGTTGTATAATGTGATTTATACATGTTTCTCCTTAAGCTTTGCATTTGGTAGTAATGCATGGAAAGGCTTAAGTGGAGGGTTAGCAATGGGATTTGCTGTTGATTAATGATACATGTAGCATATGGTTTATTATACTAGTTTTAATGATATAAAGTGCATGTTTTCAAAAGGGGCACGATGATGATGTTTGTTTTTAAAGGATGAAGTTAAATAAATGGTTTTAAATGCATTGATGGTGGTTGTTTTGAGCACTCCTCACTAAGCCTTGTGTGCTTACGCTCTTGTTGTCCATCAATGCAGATAATTGAGGTCTTGGAAGGCAGCAAGAAGCAAGGGGATCTTGGCAAGACTTGTTTCCAAAGTATGTCTTGGTTTAGACTATAATGAATAAGGGCAATGGGGTATCTATTGTGTTTTGGGAGTTGTTTTTTGGAACTCCCTGTTGAGCATGTTTCTTTAAATGCTTTTGGGTTGTAAATGGCCTTTAAAGATTGTTTTGATGCTGGTTTACCTTTTTGACATGTTGCTTGGATGGAAATTAGGAAGCATGCCTATAGAATCTCTTTGATGGACGATGTCATATTACGATGTTGAATCTGTGAAGCCTGAATGCTTGTGGTATGCTTGGTATGCCAGGGTTATGTTATGATTATGTTAGAATGGTTTGAGAATGCTTTTGGAATGAAAAACTTGCAGTTTGTGACATTATAGGTCCAGGTGTACCGATACGCGGGGGACCGTATCGGTACAATTGGACATTTTTTGGTTAGGGAAATTGGTACATGAAATGGAGTATCGGTACGCCAGGGCATTTTTGGCTTGGAGTATCGATATGAGCAATGGTGTGTCGGTACATGTTCTAGCCTTTGGAATTTCACTTGTTCAATCCAAACCCGTGTACCGATACCCATATAAGCGTACCGGTACATATGTTAAAAAAATTCAAAAGTTAGGTAAGTTCGTTATGGCGTATCGATACCTGCCTTTGCGTCTTGGTACAGGACAGTTTTATAGGTATCGGTACAGTGACAACCATACCAATACCCGAGGCCATTTTCTGTAATTTTAGCTTGGCAGTTTTGCTTTCATTGCATTTTAGTCCCCAAAACGTGTCCATGTGATTGTATGAGCTTGAATGATCAAATTGAGATGAAATTTGAGATTAATGTTCAGAACCTGACTAATTAAAGATATGTATTTTAAAAAGTGGCTTAAATCCTGCAAATTTCCTGTATTTGCAATTTGGTGCCTAAATTGCAAAAATGATCAATTGGATGTCAAAATGATGCCCGGTTGAGTAGGGGTTATACCTGAGTGTTGCATGTACATGTAGGATTAATAATTGGCATCTATACAAGATAAAAAGGAAAAAATGGATCAGGTTTTGATGTAACTCTCCGGTTTGCTTTGGCAAACCTAATGTAGCTTTCTTGGTTTGGTTTGGCGGCTAGACCGGGTTAAGAGGGTTACATTTGGTGGTATCAAAGCCAAGTTTGGTTCATTTGAGAGGTTGTTATGTTTTTGTGAGTTATACCTGTTGCTTGATTTGTACGGTGATTGTTATTGGTACACTGATTGCTATGCACGGTGGTTGATATATGTATGTTGAATGTTTTATGCCATGTTGGGGAAGCTGGGGGTATCCATTGCCTTATTATTATAGTCTGAAATGTATAGTTTTGAAATAAAAGTCTTGGATCCTTGCTTGAAGTTGGCCTGATTCAATTTTGTTTTGAAATGATTATCATGCCTTAGAAAATGTGTTATGTTACGATCGAGAGGAGAAATGAGATCTAGCGAGATGCTTTGGGTAGTGAGTTGAGAAAAGAGTTGTGTTTCATAGGGGTTTGTCACCTCGAAGTATGTACCACCTGTGTCGGTTGAGCCAGAGTTGGGTGATTTGATGCCTTGTTATAGGCGATGTTTTGAGCGTGTAAGCTGTTATTGTTGGAGTGCGTGTGTTTGCACCAGCCGTTGGGCAAATGAGGTTGCCGTTGGAATATATCTGTAGTTTGGGAGGAGTTGAGTATCGTGGGTTGTCACCCGAGGCATCCGAGACATGGATGGCCAGTGTTTTTCAGATTTTGGATCAAATGGGGTGTATTGGTGCCTGTAAGTTGGGATGTGTTGAATCCCTTTTGCAAGGTGATGTTTTTAGTTGGTGGACAACTGTATCTGCAGGTGTGGAACCTAATGATGTAGATTGGGAGTTTTTTTCATGCTATTTTTAAGAAGAAGTATCTAGGGTTTAGATACTTGGATGAAAAGAGACGAGAGTTCATGATTGGGACCAGGGTCGCGTGTATGTCGTCGAGTTAGGATACAGATTATTCGGTTGAGCCGATATGCTCTTGAACTGGTTTTGGTAGGGAAGTGTCATTGTGACCAAATCCGATTTGAGTTGGTACAGGATGTTATAGTGTACATGTTGGCTTTCGATTACACCATTTTGACGTGTTGGTACACGGGCGAAGTGCATTGAGCAGAACCTAACTTTATCGGTTTTGTGTGAGAGGTTCTGGCTCTGGCAAGAGAGTTACGAAATTTAGTTTCGACTGTGTTCAGCTAAAAGAAATTGTGATAAAAGATATTGCCCTGAGTTGAGGTGAGGTGATGATGGTGCTGGGTGAGGACCGCGGGGTTAGATTTTCTAGACTAAAATAGTATTTAATACATGTTGAGTATGTGGATTGTGTGATCTCATGAGGCGGGATTATTTGTATTTGTTATGTGGAGTGTAAAATCATGTGCTTGTCGTTGATAACGTTTATAGGAGCTGTGGTTTGAACGATCATCTCGTAAGTGTTGGTTGCGGGAATATATGTGGCTAGTTCTTCTGGTGAGACGGTTGTTGCGAGAAGGATGTTTGGAAATGATCATCGATGCTTTAAGATCTTGATGTTACGGTTGTTTTGTTGGAGTTGTCGCTCTACAATTTTTGATGTAATCCTAGGTTTGGATAAGTGACTGGATCACAGAGCAGTGGTTAATTTTGAATCCTAGCGAGTTGCCTTAAAACTTGTTAATAATTACAAGGTGGTAATCACGGGCGAGAATGTTAAATTCTTGTCTAATGCTATTTTGGCAATGCAAGCGAGTTGTTTGATGGATTTTGGTTGTAAGGCATCCCTAGCCTATGTTATGAATCCAGGGTCATAGGAAGTGCGAGCTCAGGATAGTCATGCGGTATGTGAGTTTCTGGGTGTTTTTGAGGGAATGGCTGGGTTTTCCATTGGATTGGAAGGTTGAGTTTAGCATTGAAGTTGTATGAAAACCCAGCTCCAGTGTCTATTGCTCTTTGTGCATGGCTCGAGGGAGTTGAAGAGGGTAAAGACGCAACTTCAAGAGTTGCGTGATAAAGGGTTCACCATGCTTAGTGTTTCATCTGGGGTTGTGCTGGTTTCACTGTGAAAAATGAGGATAGCATGATGCGAATGTGCTTGGGTTCTAGGTAGCTGAACAAGTTGATGTTTTGTTGATCAGTTCGGGGTGCTTCAGTGTTTGTAAGTATAAGCTGAGGTCTGGGTGGTATCTGTGTAGGTAAAGGACGTGGTTGTGGTTAGATTTGCCTTTGGTAAGGGGGACGGTGATGTGAGTTCTTGTTGATGCCGTTTGGTTTGATCGATGCATAGGTTGCGTTCATAGTTTTGTTGAATCGGGTAGACTGAGTTTTTAGGGCAGTTGGTTGTTGTGTTTATTGGTGGGTTTTTTTGTGTGTAGAAGCACCGGAAAGGGCTTTGATCGATAAGTATAGTTGGTTTAGTAGATTTTTGGGGAGAGGTGAATGTTGCTCTTGGTTTGAGAGGTGTGAGTTCTGGGTATGTTGCTAAGAATTCGGTTATGAGGATGTTATTAGTAAGTGTGAACGGATAAACATGCACAGTGCAAAAACACTTATATGTATATGTAAATATGTCAGTACATGCATACATTCGGGCATAACATTAGAGGTTTTGCATACATACACATAGACATCTATGAGGGCATATAAGTGATCATGCATACATATGTTAACACTTACGGATGGCTAATCGAAAATCAATGGTGTGATGGTATAAGTAAGGTAGCGTATGAAGGTGGTTTTGGTGTTATGGTTCTTGGGAGTTTGGCTGGTGTTAGTTTTTGAGCGACCAAAGTTAGAGTTGGTAGGTTGTGGGTTTGCTAGATCCAGTTCTTAGCATCAAGGTTTGTTGAGGCTGTAGTGTTGCAAGTGAAGTTGTGGCTTATGCATCTAGATAGTTAAAGGTGCACGAGTGCTTTTGTCTTATGCATGATGTGAAGCTTGCCACGTTGGTGGATGTTTAAATGTTCTATAGACATCAATTCTATGATGAGGAGTGTGTTGTGTACACAGATCGTGCGTGGTTAAAAAATGAAAATATTGATGTTTTGAGTTTTTTTGATAACCTGGATGGTTGGAGTTGTTTAGGAGTTATAGTTTGGTGATTGAATATCGTTTGAGCTAAGCTTATAGTCGATGCTTGGGTTGTGAGAGCTGCGGCGAAGTTGAGGATATTGTTTACGCGGTTGGGTATGATGCGTGATGGAGACTTGATGTCAAGTTATAAGTGAGTTCATTCAGGCCACAATTGATTAGAGGAAGGTAACGGTGTGATTATGCATCAGTATCGCATGTTCAGATTATTGGGAAGAGGAAATTTAGTGGATTTTCACGTTAAAGGTTATAGGGTGTTGTGTTTTAAAGATCGGAAGGTGGTGTCATTTGATGTTGAGTTGAGGTGTATGGTTTGATGGAGGTGTATGCCAGTTCTTGCAAATGCATTCTAGTAATGCTAAGATATATCGAGGTTTAGAAAGGGATTGTTGTTAGGTTGGTTTAAAGGGAGATATGGTTGATTTTGTTGTTCGATGCATGGTATATCAGCGTGTGGAAGCTGAGCATCGGTTTTCTTTCGAGTTGTTGCAACCGTTGAGGATACTGGAATGGAAATGGGGAAGAATCACCAGAGATTTTGTGTTTGGGTTGCCTGTGGCACCGACTGAAAGGATTCTATTTGGGTGGTTGTTGATTGAGTTGCGAATTGTATGCACCCTCGTGTCTATGCTTGTGATGTATGTTTTAGATTATGTGGCAGATTTGTTTATTGCGGGGTTAGTGCATTTGTGTTGTGTGCCTGAGTTCATAGTTCTGGATGAAGATCCGTGGGTTACAGTGAGGTTCTGAGGGTGTTGCTTGAGCTTAAGTATATGTACTTTATATCTATCTCGGTTGGATGGAGGGTTAGAGCATGGAATTCAGGTTTTGAAAGATGAGTTGGTTGTATATCATGGAGCTTCCAGGAAAGTGTGAAAGGCACATGCCTTTGGTAGAGTTTGCTTTAATGGCAGTTATCATGCAAGTATGCAGGTGGCACCGTATAGGGCGTTGTGCGGTTGGAGGAGCCGTACGCCCGTGTGTTGGGCTAAAATTAGGGAAAAGTACATTCCCATGTCTGATGTATAGAAAGGCACTAGTGAGAAGGTGAAGTTGTTATGTTGGCGTTTGAGAGCAGTTTTGGATCGTCAGAAATTCTACGCGAATCTGAGGCGTGGTGATTTAATGTGTTATGATGGTCGGATGATTATGATAGTATCGCTTTTGAAGAAGGTGATGCGTTTTGAGGACCATACAATTTTGTTGAGTGTGTGGGTCATGTTGCTTATTGTTGAGGTTATCTCCTGTGTTGGAGGGGTTCCTTGATGTGTTTCATGTGATGATGTTGCGAAGGTATCAGTTGGATTCCTTGCATGTTGTACCGGTGTAAGGCATTGTGTTGAGATCTGAGTTATCTTGTGTGAAGGACCTAGTGGATATCCTTGTTGCCAGCGATAGAGTCCTGGGAGGTACATTGGTTGGCCTTGTTAAGGTGTTGTGGAGACACCGCAGTGTTAGGAAGCCGCGGGCGAATGTAGGTCGGAGATGTTGGAGCAGTTTCTGCTTTTGTTTCTTCTGGGTAAATTTTGGGGACGAAATTTCTTAAGTGGGGGAGATTTGTAATGCTCTGGTTTTGGGCCTAGCGGTTTTGAGGTTTGTTAGACGGTCTGGTGGATTGGGTTAGAGATTCGAGTCGGATTCGGGACCGTGTATTTTTCGGTGAGATAAAAATATGGAAAATGGTTAAAAATCATGTTTTAATATATGATTAATATTGGTGGAATCAATTTTGGAAAATGAGATTTGGAGGTATGACATTTTGGCTAGTGACCAAAATGCAATGTTTGAAAACTATTTTTAAAGTGACTAAAATGAAAATGGGTCAAATTCTTAAAATCCTTAAGGAGCTAATTTACCAAGTTTTTTCTGGTGATTTCTCCCTTCAATTAAATCATTTTAACATGTGTTTTAAAAGTTAATTAAAAGGGATTTTAGATATTAAAGTTAGTTATTTGCTTTTAATGAAAATTGACGTAACTTTTCTCTCAACTTTTCTCTCCACTTATTTTTAGCTAAACACCCAAGTTTTCATCAAAAAATAGAGGTGAGGGATTCTTTTTACTTAGATTCTTGATCTACAATTGATTATTTGACTTTGATTTACAAAACCTCATTGAAATCTTGTGTTTTCCTAGCTTTAAACAAGCCAATTGAGGGAGAAATCACACAATAGGGATAAGGTCCGTGATCTCCTCTATTGATATTCCCAAGTATTTGATCCTTGATTTATGGTTTATAATCTAATTTTGTGTTTTTATATTAAATTAATTGATTTAATTGGGTAAAATTGATGAAATAGCAAAAGATCCTAATTGGATCTGTTTTCCAGTGATTTAGATTGATTTAAAACATATTATGGATGTATAATAATGTTGATAAGTCATTTTTAACAATGGAATCTCGAAACTCGTGAATCTCTAATTGTTTAGGTTGTTAGAATTGTGTTTTTGTGGAGTTGTGGTAGCTATTTGGTTGCTGGAGGTGTTAGGTTGTTTTGATCTATTTTTAGATGTTATTTGATGATAAAAGTGA
The DNA here is from genome assembly GCA_019671005.1 of Hibiscus mutabilis. Classification (NCBI taxonomy): domain Eukaryota; kingdom Viridiplantae; phylum Streptophyta; class Magnoliopsida; order Malvales; family Malvaceae; genus Hibiscus; species Hibiscus mutabilis. Next base: position 62,232,379 of record CM033719.1, read on the forward strand.
TGTTAGATTGATAGGTTGTGGCTGGGTAGTGTTTGGAAAGGATTAGATGGTGTTTTCGGTTGTTGTGATTGGGTAATTGTGAGGTGAATGTGTGAATCCGTGAGGATCTGTTGTTGCAGTATTTTAAATGCTTGGAGATGCATTAATCCTTTGTTGTAATGTGGTTAAAATAGGGGAGATGGATCCGGAAGTGATCGGGGAAGCTTTGGAGGCTTCAGATGCTTGTTTTCGTGTCGACAAATCGAGGTTTTGCGTATCGGTGAGTGACCTGACCAAAACCGCCACCACATTTATGTCTCTTGTCCCAAAATCTCTGATTTTGTCTCCCAAAATAGCTAGAATCGGTCATTCTCTTACCCAAGCTCGCACTCATAGCTTGAATTGATGCACCCAAAGACTGCTTAATATCCTTGGCCTAGTTGACCAACACATCAAAATCTGTGTAATCCGTAGCCAGGAGATATGTATTAACATCCTTCACCAGATCATAGCGAAACCTATCGCACCTCTGCTGATCATCGGGAACCAACTCTAGGGCATACTGACTCAGGCGAACAAACTTCACCTCATACTCAGCAACAAACATGCCACCCTGTGATAGCGACATAAACTCGCGCTTCTTCGCATCCAAATACTGTGCACCAAGATACTTTCTCTTCAAAGCTCTTCGAAAGAACTTCCAAGTCACACCTGCCTTGAGAACACCCACAACTGTGGTCACCCACCAATGAAATGCATCACCCTACAACAGTGACACAGTGTAACCTAACTTGCTCTCCTCATTACAACCCATCTGGTTCAGAATACAAATTGTCTTTTCCAGCCATCCCTCGACTGCCTCAGGACTCAAACCCTAAAATTCCTCGCCTCCCAAACTTTGAAGACGCTCTAAGGGTAAACCTTGATTAGCCACCATAGCAGGTGTTAGTGCTTGCACTTGCACTCCAGCCACCGCTGCCTAAAATGCTCCCGCCATTGCTTGGATTAACGAAGACAAATCACCAAAAATTGGCACAGGAAGAGCTTGGGGTACACCACCAGCCCCAATATCAACAGGAGGAGCCAACAGAGGAGAAGGATGTAAAACATTAAGGGGATTCCCTTCCTCAACGTTATTTTGCCCAACTCTGACATTAATAGCCATCGAAGACGTCTCACGTCGAGCCTTGCTAACAAAAGCATCAGAACACATTAAATTTAGGCTAGCATTAGGAAAAAGATCCAAGACAACCTTATAAACATTTTAAAACCTCGGTAATAGGTAATGTATTCCTAATTCATACCCCAACATGATATTAAACAATCACCGAACCTATGCACAATCACCATGCAATTCAAACATCACCAACTAATCAAACAACAAAATCCCAAATTTTCGTAACCTAGCTCTGATACCAACAAATGTAACCCTCTCGACCCGGCCTAGATGCCTGACCGAACTGAGAGAACTACATTAGGTTTACCGAAGCAAACTAGAGAAAGATTACAAAAACTGGTCCATTTTTTTCTTTTTATCTTGTCTAGATGCATATTATTAATCATATGTGTACATACTTGTAGTGAGTAAATTTTCAAAGGAATCGGACCACAGAAAGGCGACCAATTGCATAATATACATTTTAGGAACTAAAATACAAATTTGATAAATTTAAGGACCAAAACTGAAATTAAGGTTACCAATCCTCAATTAGTCCAATTACATGCTAACATGTCAAATTTTAGGTCAAATTGATCATCCAAACTCATACAATTGCATTCACAAAACTCAGGAACTAAAATGAAAGAAACAAAAACTTCCAAGTATTCCAAAATAACAGAATTAACTGCAGCCGTACCGGTACGCTTGGAGGTGTTTCGATACACCTCAATAATTTAAAAAACCCTAATTCCAGTAGCTAAAACTCGTTTCGATACGCCTACGAGTATCGGGACACACTTCAAAAAATCTATGTGCCATAACGAAACACCCTCTCGAGTACCGAAATGCTGGCCAAATTTGCCTAGGCTCGTACTAAAATGCTTGCCCGAGTACCGGTACACTAATCCTGGAATAGCTTACTCGTAATGAAACAGGGTCACCCGTACTGGTACGTCTGGACCTGTAATGTCCCAAATTTCTATCTAAACATTCTTTAATAGTAACCAAAACGCATTAACATGCTTCAAACACTTATTCAACATTACTTGGATACAAACCATACAAAAGTATCACAGAATCAACAACATTACATAGCATTCATACACCCTAAGATTTTCTATAGGCATGCTTCCTAATAACATTCTACCAAGCAACCAAAACTCACATTAGGCACTTTTAAGGCATACTCATATGCTCACACATCTAAAGCATCAAAACAAACTTGCTTGAATTATCAAAACATGGAAACCAACAAAGGTTAACTAGATGCATTCCTATGCAACCACCTATGATCAACTATAAGCAAAGATCATCAACCAACTTATCAGCATCAAATCAGCCTTACAATCCAGCACATAACATGCTTAAAAACCATGGGAAAACAGAATTACAAATCCCCAAAATATGGCGAACACATTGCCTTATTAACCGAAAACATAAACCGAGTTCATACTCAAAGTAGTACTTGTCTTGGATCGCTTTAAACTTTGCCTTTGCAGCTCCCAAACTTCAATGCTCTACATCATTAGGAAAAAGAGAGCGTAAGCACACATGCTTAATGAGGATGCTCTTAAAACAATGATGCGATATAACCCTTGAAAATTAAACACTTGTTTTCAACCCATGCTTACGACCTAAGCAATTCCAATAATTCTAATTCAAATATGCATATCGACCATATGCAAAAAAAACCTATACAAACCACATGCTTAAATCCCAAAGTATTAAATTACAAAAGCATGCTTAAATCCCAAAGCATCAATTTACAAAACCATACTTAAATCCCAAAACATCAATTTACAAAACCATGCTTAAATCTCAATGCATTATAAAGTAGGTTTAACACATGAACTTGCATATATTGGCATTTATAGTGACCCCGGATAGACGACCACTATCCTTGATTAGACTACCATTAATCTTTAGGTAACCGACCGTTAACCTTACATTTCAGATACACATATCTCCTATGATAGTCGACCACTACCATGACCCATACCATGCCGACCGCATGTTACAACACCCTTGTCGACCGCAAGATCAACATCAACAAGGGGAACCGACCGCTCAACCCAAGTGACAACATTATAGTCCGAGTAGCCAACCACTTACCTCAAGGACTCTTAACCACGATCAATTTTTATCATATTATAGTGCACGTCATCCTATGGCATGCCAACTATATCTGAATGTTTTCTCATCATGTCACATAGCCAATATATCATTTACAAAGTCATTTACTCATTGTTTTACAATGCATTATACAAAACCAACACATATGCAATCACATTGCCAAAGCAATAACACCATTCCCAACCGAATGAAAACCAATGCTCACTAGCATTTCTTATACTTTTAAACCCATAAATATGTACTTAAAATCATGCATTTCTAGAAAGTAAATCAAACCATGTTTACGACCAAAACATGAATTACACTGCTCATATCTGAACCGATATTAAAGAGCAAAAGAGGGAAAATTACTCCCAAGCTTAGGTAAGTGTTTCAAACTTATCCTAAACTCCCAACAACCTTTATTAAGCCTTTTAAAGGCGTTTAAACCAGTTTCCACTCACCGATACACATCGTTTTGCTCACCAACACAAATTAAGCTCCCAACAAGTAACAAACGACGTCAAGCTTCGTTGCCTTGATTATCCCCTATTTTAAGCACATAAAACTAGAGGGAAATGCATCATTATGCATTCAAACCATTGACAACAAGAAATTACGCGCAACTCTTAAGTTGCCCACTCAAAAACCATCCGAAACATATCGAAATCATCCTCAAACACTTCCAAAACTCAACCCAACCATAATATAACGATTCAAACCATTAAACACCGTCAATTAACATCTAAAAACCATTTCCCAACATCCTTTTACTTCCAGCAATGATTAAACTCAACTATTAACCCAAAAATCCTTGATTAACAACCTTAAACATTAGAATTCAACTTGTTTATGGATTACAATGTTAAAACCAAGTTATTAACTCAATTAAAAATCAAAATCATGATCTAATCTGATCAAAATCCCAACAAAATAGAACAAGTACAAAGATCCACAAATTTCATTAATCAAAACACAATTAAACCAATTTTCCTCAAATAAACTATCAAAACACATTATAAAACAATTGTAAAGAGTCAACAACTTAGGAATTTCAGTAAAGAACCTTTCATTAGAGGAGGAGAACGAACCTTACCTCTAATGGATGCTTTCTCCTTTAATTGGATGATTTACATGAGAAAACAAAGTTAAAACAATAAGGTTTTGGTAACTAACAACAAAGATTCATTTACAAACAAAAGATTTAAGAAAAGAAAGGTTTACCTGAAGATTTAGAAGAATAAATTAATGTTTGGCTGGAGAGATTTTGAGAGAAAATATTTTGAAAAAGTTATTTACGTGATTTTTGTTTTAAAGCTTTTAGTTACAAATTAATTCTCCCCAACCTATTTATATTTTCTAAAACACTTTAAAATAGCCAATTAAGAGATAAACTCTGATATTAGAATTTTAGGGCAATTAGCTCCTTAAAGATTCACAGTTGTGACCTTTACAAAATAGTCACCAAAAACAGTTTTCATTTTGGTCACTAGTCCAAAATGTCTGATTTCCAAAACTCATTTTCCAAAATTGAATTTACCATAATCATTAATATATTTAATAATGATTTTAGAATATTTTTCCAAAATTTTATCACCTTCAAAAATATTTAATCCGATTTAATCCTAAAATTGACTCGAATCTCTAATATCGGTCCACCGAACCTTCGAACCAACCCTTAAAACATCTAAGCCCAAAACCAGGGTGTTATAGTGACCATAGATGTCAATGGTTGTAATGCATCATCCAAAAACTGATAACCCCCAACATCCACAATACTCGAGTCCTCTCGCTCACTAGTAAAAAGATCCCTAAAGAAATCGATCATATACTTTTGGAGTCAGCCCTGGTCCTCACACCATTGGTCGTCTATGCTCAACATCTGAATAGTATTTCGTTTAAGATGAGACATAGTATGCGTATGAGAAAACTTTGTATTCTGATTCGCCTTATCTATCCAATTGTTCCTTGCTTTTTTATGCCAAAGGCTCTCCTCTTGCTTTAAGACAATATCGATTTCTTTCTTTAATTCACGCTCCAGTTACTTTAGAAATGGGTTCAATCCACTCTCTAATGCCATCTCGATCCCCTTTAGCCGTACCATCATACTAGCTTTACGATGACTAATATGACCAAAAACATCCATGCTCTACTTGTGACTCGTTTCCTGAAACTGAGACACGTTATCATAAAAAGGCTTCTCATGGGACCAAAGACTAGATAGCATATTTGGGAAACTTTCACGATCATTCCACGCCATAATATAATGAAAGGCCTCTGTCCCCAATCACCTTTTCCAACCTTAGAATCTAGCATAATCGATCTATGATCATAACCCAGTTTAAGCAGATGAAACATTTTAAACAACGTGAAATAATCATACCACGCCTATTGCAAACACATCTATCTAACTGCTGAAATAAATTCCTATGCCTCCAAGTAAACTGAGGCTCATTATACCCCATATCAAGTAATCCAAAATCAAACATAAAATCACAACAGCACTGGCAAATCTCTGACCTTCAGGAATAACCCCCTCGCTGTTCCACTGCTCTACCAATCACATTTAGATCACCACCTACTACCCACGGTTTCTCTTTCTCCGGATCTAAGGCTCTCAGCTGGCCCTACAAAACTTGCCTCCAACCGACCTCTAGACTAACGTATACAAAAGTGACAAAAAACCACGCTCGCCATTAGAAGGCAAACAATAACCATGCACAAACAGGTTAGAAACGGCCAGAACATCAAAATTGATCGATTCCTGTCACAAAACCCAAATACCTCTTGAGAACCCTTGTGCCTCCACACGGTAAGAGAAATCAAAACCCGACCCCCAGATGAACTTATCTACCTCCCTACCACTAATGCGAGGTTCAAACACAGCCATAATATATGGCTTCTTAGTCTTAAGAACTTAAAAGATCTGTTAAACTCAGGGTCAAGGGCACCATGTACATTCCAAAATATAATCTTAACCATTAAAAAAGATGAAGGAAGAGCTCAGGTCAAACCTACATATCAGACATCCCTAACTGCTCAAAGGCCGAGTTTGCCCTCCAATAAACTTGTTCACTATTCTTGTTCTTGCGAACTTGCTCTACAGCCTCACGTTCCTTCTTCACTGCAGCTGCCTATCAAGATCAGTTATAAGTGACGATAAACATGTTGCAGCCCAAGATTTGCCAGCCCTTGATCATCTCACTTTTTTTGCTTGATACCCAACTTCTGAATTCCTAAATTACCTACCCTTTTTTTGATCCGACCTTCAATGTTGTGCCACGGATAGAGCTAGGTAGGACTCTACCTTTGACTCTCTTTGTCCCAGTACCCTCATTCACATTCACAACCTGCACTGTCGTGTGATTGCAACCTCAAGCGATATCTTCGAAGGCACCACATGTCCCTATGATGCAACCATACCTTGCTGCTCATGTTACCCTTCCTTAGAAACTCCCGAACCACCCTCACTCACAACCTCATGAACTTGCTCAATTGACCCAACTTGCCGATCCGTATGACTCACTGTACCTCTATTTGACCACTTATTAGAATTCTTAAGACTCGTGCTCAATTGCACCCCCTCGGTACCATCATGTACCATATTCCCTCTATTCCTACTCGCATTATTATCAGGACCAACTCCTGCCACAATGCCTCCAACTTCTTCTTCCATACAGCCCTTATCATTATCAAGAACCACAAACTGTGAGCCATTATTCTTCTTTACTGGCATATCCCTATCTCCTCGGCCTTGCTTTTGATTAGTAGCCGTCAGGCACCACCAACGGTTAATTACTTACATCCAAGGGCCATAAAGTTCATCTAGATCCTTTTGACTGAATCTGCCTCCTTCCCACTCTCTACTGGGCCTTCTCTACCACAATTATCCTTCGAATGACCAAACTTACCTCACTACTAGCATATAGCCGGCAGCCCTTCATATTTAATATCTTGTCGTTGTCCATCAATAATAATCCCCGACACCAATGGCTTATTCAGATCCATTATTATCGCAAGCCTAGCTAAATGCCCTCGCTCTCTCTCAGTCATATTATAATCTACCCTAACTAATTTACTAATAGCGGAGGCTATATGGCAAAATAAGCTCTTGGTATAGTATCGATATGAAAGCTTTGGCAAACGCATCAAGACCATAATCTATGATGGATGCGCCTCATTGGTCGAAAAGTACCTATTCCATGGTTGCGCCGTCAAATAACTACCACAAATAACCCAGGGACCACCCACCAACACCTCATGGAAGTTTTCCTCTAGCATAAACCTTGCAAGATAGTACTCATTGTCTAAATCAATTAGACACATATATCCACTCGGATTCCACATTGATTGAACCCTATTAAGCAGCTCCCTATATCCAATCGATTTCCCCAAAAGGTGATAACCATCGAAGTCACCAATTTCACATCAATTGCATCATGCACCCTATCTGAAAACTAAATTTCTGGCAGTGTACTATTCCCCCCAATTCGCACATCCTCCTCCCTAACTTCCATATCCAATTCACTTATGTACTGCGCCTGTTTCGCCTTTCCTGTATCACCCAACAGTTTATCTTTAAAAGATGAAACCACCGGCGTCTGAACCATATCACTAGTCGACAACGTAGCAGGTACTGCCTCACCACTCAAACCACTCTCGACATTCACTGCTTTCATTGGAACATCTACGTTCATCGAGTCCTCCACACTTCGACCCTTTTTCTGTACCGGTTGGATCTCGATTAGAACATGTGAGCCTGGTCGTTCCAAAACATTCGACATGTCGACGACAAACACTTTTTTTGGCGGCCGCCCGCCCTGATTATCGATTATTGGGTCATTAACGGCTTGCATCTCTGCCACGCTATGTTTTTTTTTCAAAAGTTAATTTTAATATTAACGGCACTCGGGAAATTGATATAACAGATGTAAATGTTTTTTTATTTGGTAGAGGCTACGAATGATGTGGTGGTAAAGATCCATGAAATAATTTTTTTTTTTTCAAATCTAGTATAACAAATATAATAAAAAATTTAATATATTATTCAAAATAAAAATATCATCTAATTTTATGGTAATTATTTCTTACACGGGCGGTAGAAACAAAAAAAATTTATAAGCGCTTTAGTTTTAGGGTTTAAGGTTAAATTTTTAGAGTTTAGAGTTTAGGAATTTAGCTTTAGTAGTTTAGAATTTATGAATTGTGGTTAGAATTTAGGTTTTATAGATTAAAATCTAACTCCCTAATCATATTCTCCTAAACTTTAAATCCTAATTTTTAACCACAATCTATGAATTTTAAACTATTAAATATAAACCTCTAATTTTTAAACATTAAAATTTAAACCTAAAACGCTTGTAATTTTTTTTTATTTTCATCCATGCTTATCGATTATAAAGCCTTAATTTTAATATTAAAATACATTTAAATATTGTAAATTATACGAACAATAAAATTATGCATGGTACGGGTAGGAAAACCAAAAAAGTTAAAGATAGTTGTCAAATTTGGAAGGGTCCCCTGTCGTACTCCTCAAAAGATCAAGCGTCAACCCGGGTTGTATAAAAAGGGAAAGATGGACCCACCGCATAATTCTTATATTTATCTTGTTGTTAATTGTATGTACTTTTAACACCTAGGCCTAGCTGCCTAAATGAAAAGAAAAGGTCTGCAAAAGTACCATCCCATCATTCTCATCTTTGTCTAAATTTTCGGGTGAAAGGATTATTATTCTATGTTTAGTAAAGGCTGATTTGAAAAAATATTTTCTTTTTGAAAATTAATTAAAAAATATTTTATTAATAGTTATGTAAAAAAAAAATTCTGTTTATGTATGGTAATCCCCGTTTAATTAAAAATTAATTTTAAACTCGTGCTTAACTAAAAAGTAATTTTGTTTAAAAAAATTGATAATTATTATTTTTATTTTTTATTTACCCACTCAACACATAATTCGTGTTTAGCCAAAAGTAAATTTTAAATTCGCGCTTAGCTAAAAGCGAACAAACTTTATGTGTACCGAAAGGAGATATTTTTTACATAACTATTAATGGAAGATATTTTTTCAATTAATTCCAAAAAAAGAATATTTTTTCAAATCAGCCTTTCATAACCGTAATAGTTGTAAAGATGATAAAAAATAATTATGTTTTTCAGAAATAACTTTTTCTTATAAATTTTAAAGTTAAGACATACCCTATATTTATAAAACAACAAGATCATCAAAAAATATATAAATTATGCACTTTTTAGATAAGTGCCTAATTTATTTTTAAATAACATGTGTGTTTAATATTTTATTTTGTAATTATTTTAAAGTTTTTCATCAACGACTATTAAAAAAATCTTCACCTAGTCATTGCATGACTTATTTATTAATTTCATTTAATTTTTGTTTTAAAAAATAGAAAATCATTAATTTAAAAAAATCCAAAATTTGATATTTTTTAAAAACACATCCCTAAATCTTCTCTCGCCCGTTGACAAACGCCACACAACAATAACAGTGAGATCTCATCCTTTCATTGCATGGGTTGCAAAGTCTATTTCGCCGCTCGTCCATTCGTCGTTTGATTGAAGATTTCACGTTTGATGTTCTTGGTCTATTTGCTTGTTCATCTATTTCTAATGGGGTTATTGGCTGTGGGGGTTCAGTAAAGGAAGGAGTGATATTTTGTGGTTGAATCGACGGTCGAAGAAAAAAATTGAAGGGTTTAAAGATTTAGGGATAGTGATTGTGGGTTTTTATAAATTATATAAAAAAATGTATAATTTCGACACTTTTTATGGTTAAGCCTTACAAAGCCAAATACTTTAATCACAAACAAAAATTATTCCACGGGTCATCTTACCTAAATATAAATATTTACTTATTAACTAAACTTAATTAGTAATTAATCTTCGACCATTGAAATTGAAACAAAATTTAACTTTATTACTAATTAGAACTTCTGTCAATGTGTAACAATCTAACTCTTGACCCAAATTCTATCTGAGCATCGATTTTCAAGTGTTCGACAACTTCAACTATAATCTAAGCCAAACATTAGTTGACGCCCTATGGGGAAGTCTTCAACAGCTTTAATTTGTACCTAGTATTCGTTGGATTAATTAAGAATTACTCTCCCAACCACTGAATCACGTTCCAGCAAAAATTTTCTTACATGTCTCTAATATCGCTCACAAAATTCACAACATAAAATTCATTCGAAAATCTACAACTCTAACCATAACTCATGATATCAGTTGTTAGAAATTTATAAGCGGAAAAGTAATCAATAAAAAATCAACATAGAATATTACTCATGCAAGAGGAGATTTTACATGATTCAATTTTACCTATCTCAACAAACAAGAGAAGCAATAATCCAAAATAATCATAGATATAAAAAATTATATTAACCCCTCTATAAACATTAGTTCTTAAAAATACGAACGTTTAAAATGATTTGACACATTCTAAGTTGCTCAAAATTCTATTTGTTAAAAAACTTTATGAATTAAAATTTTAAATTTCTAACTCCTAACTTCAAATTTGTTTATATAAATTTATTTTTAATATTGTTTAGGTTAATAAACAATGTTATGTTCAAGTACAAAATTAAGATCAAATATTAAAATGAATAAGAGTTTATTAAGCCGTTAATCTAAAAATTAGGAAGGAAAAAGATTTTTTTAACTAATATTTAAAATTAAAAAAGAATTAAAATGCTAATATATCAAAAAAATTTGGAAGTGCCAATAACCCTTCCCATCTTTTAGATGGCTTAGTCTCTAATTATATTACATATCAATGTTATTTTCTCGTACATATTCAGTGTCAGCTAATTATTTTAATAAGTGAAATTTACTTTTGTTCTTGTCAGATCTAATGTAACTAATATATTGATCGTTTTAGGTAAATAATTTTTTTTTGTGAAATGAGTAAATAACTTTTGTCCTGAACTGGTGTCAAAATTCCGCTTAATATTAGGTTTTTTCCTCTTAACGCCACTCTAATTTTTGTTTACTTCTTTATTTTTTATTCGCAGACAGTGATATTAGTTTTAGTAGTGATCGTTGAAGTTAATGTTATTGTCGGTATTTCATTTTCTTTTGTTTTTATATATTTAGTTTTTTTTATTTTTTTTGATGCTTTTGATTTTTTTAGTTGTTTATCTGCTTTTGTGGCACGTTTTTCTTCTGCCTTATGACACGTTATCATCTATTGTTGTGGTAGATATACACTTGTGTCACGGCGTTCAACTCTGATTTGCTGTTTGTTGGTAATTTTAAGCAGTTTGATCCATTTTTGTGGTTCACTTTTTGTTAGTTTTGATCATCAATCCTACATCAATCATGAAGCGTGTAGATAGATAAAGACAAGAAGTCTTGCATTGCTTCTATTTCTCCAATGTTTCATCTTTATCCCTATTTTGTATCCCACTGGACATGTTTTACTAGTCTGATATTTCGTTTTTTAGTTTTTTTTTCTATTTAGATATGTTGTGTTTTGTTATTTTCTGTTACAATTTTATTTCTTTTGGACCATTTCTCTATTTTGATTTCTAATAAAATTCAGCCGACATATTATTCAAAAAAATTCTGAAAAATTATAGAATAGGCAACACACGCTGCTGCACATCATTAATTTTTAATAACTTTTGAATAAATATCAAAATTTTCAGGAACTCAATATACAATTAATTATATTTCAAAACAAAGTTAGAATTTGAACCATTAAAAAATCTAAAATTTTCAATCTTTTACCCAAAAGATAGATGATTAAATATTAGATAAAAATTTAAATCGAATCTTGATATCTAGCTTAAGTCACTTGTGGGTTGTGGGCTTTTTTCACATTCATCAAAAGAAGAAAACTGGACTGCTCTTTCAATCGATAGATAGCGTTTTTTCACCTTCATCAATGGTTGCTGTCCAGCAATCAATAGATTTGACTAACAAATATTTAAGCTTACTTGTGGCACTGTTATCCTTTATGAAGAACATCTACATTAAAATGGAATTTAGAGACGATAAGATTATGAGAGTGGATTCAACTTAAAATAAGATTAGGACGATTTTAAATTAAAGATTAATTTTGTTGGTCGAAGGAAGATAGTGATGGAGAATGGAGAATTAATACTAGTATTTTAAATTAAATATTAAAAAAATACTAGAAAACAAAAAGTTGAAAGAGTTATTCAATTCAAATTTTAACTTTGTTTTGAAATACAATCAATCGTTTATCAAGTCATTGAGAATTTTAATATTTATGTAAAAATTATTAAAAAATTAATAGTGTGTAGCGTTAACTGTGTAGGGAGAGACGAAAATGAAATTAACTTTGGATTTCATTACACTTCACCTTTTCTTTCTTTACCCCAAACACTAAGGAAACTATATAAATAAATGGCATGTGACAGTTACGAAACATGCACTAAAACAAGTACTAAACAGCGACGTATGCAACGAAAGTAGATCCTAAGTGTTAAAAGAAAGAGGTGCCTGGACTGAAGAAGAAGAAGAAGAAGAAGAAGAAGAAGAAGAAGAAGAAGAAGAAGAAGAAGAAGAAGAAGAAGAAAGAAGAAGAAGAAGAAGACATTCTTCCCAGAGCAGGTAAAATAATCCAGATTTTTTTTTAAAAAAAAAAGTTGATTTCATTTTTAGGAAGATGATGAGTCAGAAGAGGGTGAAAGTGCAGGCTTGAATCGCTGTGGACTGAGGGGTTGAATTATCTTTGGCCTCCATAACCTTCTAGGTAACAGGTAAGTGATTCATCAAGTACTTAAATTAGGACATGTATATATTTAAGTGGACTTCAATTCGTGTCTTCTTGAATGTTTCAACCGTATTCATATTAACCGAACTAGAGTTAGGTTCTGTTTATTATTGTGTTTGAAAAGTAATTTGGGGTAAAAAGCACTTTTGGAGTTGTAAGCAATGTTAAACATATAACTTTTAGAGAAAAAAATATGTTCCAAGATTATTTTTCAACCCAAATGCAAAAATTGAAATTTCTATCTTTTGCGGTTGAAAAAATACTTTTGGTAGCTAAATATATTTTTAACTTTCATTTACTATCCTATGATGTATTTATTTTATAATTTATAAACTTATAATTTTTTTTTACCAAATACATGATTATATGATTATTTATTAATTTAAAATTTTTATATGTTTTTCGTTCAAAATTTTAGATAAAATTATTTTAAATTGTATATATTTTCATGGAACATGTATAATTGTTAAAAATATTTATTTATATTTTATCATATTTAAGTTTATATATTTTATATATTATAATATTAAATAATTTAAATATCATTTAAATATATATTTTAACTTACAACATTATGTCTAAACTGATCATTTATATTCTCAAAAGCATTTTTTTACAGCAATTCTAAACACTTAAATCTCAATTTAAAAATCTAAAAGCACTTTTCCACCACACTTTTCCAAAGCATTTTTTTCATTTCACTTTTTAAAAGCAATGCTAAATTGACTCATAGTTTTTTATTATTATTGGGTTGAAAAATAGTTTTAAACAATATTTTAAAAAAAAGTTAGGTGGAAAATGTCATTGAATTTAACATATAAATTGTTTTTTAAAATATTTCATCAAATTAATTATAAGAAAAATTTTAAAACGGGCGGCGCGCACCGTTGTACACCACTAACATTATACACCATTATTTTTTTAATGATTTGATAATAAATATTAAAATTTTTAAGGATTTAACCTACAATTAATCCTATCTTAAAACTAGTTTGGATTGAATAACATTTTTATCTTTTTATTTTATTTTTTCTAATCTTTAATTTAAAAACTAATAGTCAATTCTCCATCTTCTATAAACCCTAGATTTATTCCTAATTTTTTTTTCTTCTCTTAGCCCATCGCCGTCAAGATTTATAAAATTAACCATATTGATTGTCAAAACCAAAAAAAAAAAAGTTTATTGGAATGGACAGTAAATCAGTCTCTAAAATTTTGAACATTCTAATTTCTCCCACAAACTATCAGTGTATTTTAATCTCGTCAATGTCAATAAATCCGTTAAAATTTTTTATCTGTTGTGTAAACATTGATGTGTATTATGTAATAATATGATGTGACATAAATAAAATGTAATGATGCGTATATTGATAATTTTAAAATGAAAATAAAATGTTTAAAAGTTTGGGACCAATTTATAATGGGTGTCATAGTTTGGGAATAAAACTAAAATATTCAAAATTTTAGGGACTAATTTAGAATGAGAGTTATTATTTAAGAATAAAATTAGAATATCCAAAAGTTTAAGGACCAAATTAATACGAGAGTCATAATTAGCAAGGACAATGTTGTATAGAGGGTGGGATGTTTTTTTACCTTTCATTTATATATGAAAATTCTTAAACAAATTAAATTAATCGTGAATTTGTCCCGATTTTTAATAATTTATGTTTTGCCTCCATTCTTTAACTCTGACTCCATTCCTGGCAGTTAGTATAGTCCAATGAGCGTTTAATGCACATTGTTAGGCACCGATCGAATTGATACCTTAGTCATTTGAAATTAGTATATATTATATTATATAGATACATAGCAATACATTTTGTGACATATATATTAAACAATTGCAGATGACGTTGATTGCTGGTAGATTGCCCGGAAGAACAGCAAACGATGTTAAAAACTATTGGAACAACCACCTGCTGATGAAAAAGATCAATCCTTCCGACACAGATTGGAACCCGGAACCTCATCTAAATCCACCGGAACCGAATACCAAAGTCATCAAACCACGGCCTCATGTCTTATCAAAGAACGTTTTCCTTATAAGATCAGATGGAAACAAGGAGAACAACAACAACACCCGACAGTAGCAGCAGCACCAGCAAGCAACAATTTCGTATCGATCGACAACAGCAATAATGAGAATGAAGAGATAATGTGGTGGGAAAATATGTTGATGAATGAGAATGAGGTTGATGATCAACAGCGAGGTTCAGCCAATGATATCAATCTAAGTGCGCTGGGAAACCAATCTATGAATGAAGAATTGGGTGTGGTTGAGGAAGGCAATTATGGTAATTTACAATAGCATTTTCTTGATGCATAATTCTGGAATGTGTTCATCCCATAGCCAGAAATTTTAGTTCTAATACTTTTCAAAGTTTGAAATTTAGAATTTGAGTTTGGTTTTAATGTTCATTTTAATATGTTTTTTCGATTTGATTTTTAGAATTTTTATTTCAATTAAATATCTAAGTTTGACGTCGATGTGCAATTTGATATATGGTTGTTTCCTTTTGTCCTAATTAAATAATTATATTATTTCACTTACTGCATTTGTGCCGAACATTCATTGGGCCATTTTTTGGGTATCAAATTGAACACCAAAGTTAAACTCAATTACTAAATTAGGATAAAAAATTAGATACCAAATCAAACATTGAAAACAAACCCAGATATCAAACAATATATTTTTTCGATTATAATCGAATATATTAACTCTTCTATGGATATTAATTCTTTCTCAAAATGTGAACGTTTAAAATGTTTTCCCCCCACATTTTAATGTACTCAATTTTATTTGGTTAAAAATCATTATTGTTAAGAGTTTATAAGTGAAAAAATAATAATGAGAAATCAACAAAATAATACACACCTTCCCCTCCCTTAGGTTGTGGGTTCTAGACTCAATAGAAGCAAATTTTCCATGTCCCTTCCCTATGTAGGAATTGTTAAAAAAATTATTCACAAAAAACAATATTTAACATAATCCAGTCTTATCTATTTTCGTTGATGAGGGAAATTATAATTCACTGTAAACATAGAGATCATAAATACCATAAATACAAGAAATTCTTTGTATCCTATGACCCGATACATACATACATACATATATACATGTTGGAAAAAAATGTGATAAATTGGTAACTTTGAGCCATATTTTCTATGGGTAAAGGTGGAGATTCGAATGAGAAATTGATGTTCAAAGTGATTGAGTGATGAATGAGAAATTGATGTTCAAAGTAAGGATCTTGTGAATTGTGTAAGAATGATAAAAACCCCTTATCCCACATAGGTAGGATAACAAGCATGGGAAGTGTTTAAATACACCAACCCACTTGCTAGTCACTGAATGACTTGGATGGAAATTGTGCCTCGCACGCAAGGGGTACAAATCGAACCTATTTAGGTTGGGGTGCACCAGCACGATGTGGACGATGTGAATGTTTGGACGGATTGATCCTTTTGTGGAAATGTGAATACTTTACCCACTTTGAATTTTTTCCTTATAAATGACATATCTTTTTGAAAATTCTAAATTTAAAAGGATAATTTCTTGGCTTCCTTAAATTCGAATATTAAAAAGGTAATAACTATAACTCACGAAAATATATCCGTTTTAATATGATATTAACTGATAATTTTTGAATTGAATCGGACAAAGGGTTAATGACCATTAATTCGAAATATTTTGATTTCCATGTTTTTCCTCCTCCACTCCCCTATAAATACCGTGCCATTCTTCAAGTTTAAAACACAACTCGAAAATAGTTTCTTCTCCTATAGTATTTTCGGTGATAGGCAAAGATCTCTACGGCCCGTGCTATTGTTGAAATCATCCTATTGTTGTATCCTGGGAGACTAACGGCGACGAACTCAAGCACTCTAGAGTGGTCGAAATTTGTCTTAAGGAAACTGCATAGTTGCAGGCCTTAACACGTTTCCTACAGTTATCGATTTGAATCGAGAGTTTATTTTTCTTTATTCTATATTTTTCGATTATTTAAATTATTGTTCTTTTTCCTTTTTATTGTCTCGGATTGTTATTTTGCAACAATCTTAATCCAGACTTCTTTCTACCTTTCTTCTGATCCGAGACGATACTGAAATTTTGTTAGATTGCGACAACAAATAAATTCTTTTTCAGGATTTATGCTGTCGTTTTAACGGGTTTGCTTAATCTCAAAGTAGACAAATCTGTTTACAAGAATTGTCGTTATAAGTAACAGTGGTTACAGATTTTGTACGATATTAAAATCAAAGATAAACGAGAATTTATTTCTATTTATTGGAATTATTACTAATTCCAGTTTTGTTTCTTTTTGGACAGAAACAATGAATATGGGATATTCTACCGATTCACCTCACTTGACTGCTAAGGTGTTAATCCAAGGGCAGACTTCGAATCAAGCTCTGAATCTGACCCCATCGATAGTGGCAGTGAGCCACAATGAGAAGCCGACAAAATTATATGGACACAATTTCAAAACATGGAAACAGAAGATGTTGTTCTATCTTACCATATTAAACTTGGTGAAATTCTTGAAGGAAGATCATCTAGTTGTTAAAACATGACAATGAGAAGGAGAGGTGGATGATATTACCGCCTTCAATATCATTGAAGCTTGGACAAACTCTGACTTTTCATGCCGAAATTATATCCTTAACGGATTACAAGATTCTTTGTATCTAGTGTATTCTGTTTATCAAATAGCTAAAAAGTTGTGGAAGACATTGGACCACAAATATAAAGCTAAAGATATTGGGGCTTAAAAGTTTTTAGTCGCCAAATTCTTGAATTTTACTATGGTTGATTCCAAACCAGTAGTAAGTCAAGTGGAGGAACTTTAACTGATTGTTCATGGAATCCTTACCGAGAGAGTGGTCATAAGCGAATGCTTCTAGGTAGCAGCTATCACTGAAAAGCTACCTCATAAATAAAATGACTTTAAAAATTACCTGAAGCACAAAAGGAAGGAAATGTCAGTGGAGGAACTAATTATCAGACTTTGAATAGAAGAGGACAATAGAGGTAATGCCAAGAAGCTCAATAGAGAAACCTTCAAGGAGGTTAAGGAAAACGTTGTTGAAGTCAATGACTTCAAGAAAGGAAAAAAACCCCAAAAACCCTAAAACAGGTCAAAGCTGGGACCTAATGGTAGAATCTCCAAGAAAGAGAAATAAAAAGGAATGTACTACAATTGTGGCAAGGTGGGGTGTTGCGTGTAATAAGTGCTACGTAATTGTGCAAGTATACACGTCGCAAGTAATAAAGTGATACGAGTATCGAGTATCGTCTCCACAGGGATTGGTTTGGGCCACTTTGCTTTAGTTATCGCACTGTATAAGTAAAAACACAATTGATAGTAGGAGTTGATTTTAACGAGTAAAGTAAAACCAATAAACTAAAAGAATAGATGAAAGAAAAAGAAAGAATAGGTCAGGTTATCGTGAGTTGAGGTGTGATAGCCGATTGGATCGTCTTGGTAAAAGAGTGTAAGGCAACTCAGTTGCCGTGGCAACTTGCACAGCGGGGTTGCCTTGGCAACTAATCGATGGTTGCCTGGGCGACTAGCTGGGCAACTACTTGGGCGTCTGGGCAGCAACTTCAAGGTTTGGCAGAGCATTCTTTAATGGTTTCTTCTTATCCCTAAGTCAAAACTCTAGCTACTTGTGCATGCCTTGATAATACATCACTGCGTGAATCAAGGGTGAACAACAACCAATCTTGCGCTCCTCTTAGCCATTGAAATCCTTAACTTATTCCTAAGCCGGATTAATCTTCACCATCAATAGATTGAATAAAGACCATACTCATTCGTTTCTTGAATCTAACTCTCCGGATATTAGATAAATAGATGAAGTTACGAGATCCTCTCCCAATTCACTCGCAAACAAGAATAAGAACCAAGAATGAGTAAACCTTGAATTGAAAGTGCAAACTCTTATTACCTAAACAAAACCTAATTGTTTTTCACAACAACAAAACACAATAACCCCCAACCAATCAAGTTAGTTCATGGTTGGGTTCAAAAGATATACAAAGAATAATCCCCAATCCATGAATCTAATGGAAGCAAAGAAGAAGAAGAAGAAACCGAACTCTCTCCCTCTTGCTCTCTTATCGAAATTTCTCTCCTCTTGCCCTTTGGAGTTGTCAAAATTTTCCCTCTTCTTGCTCCACTTGGAGTTGACGGCTTTGTGATCTATTTATAGGGCTAGGTCAAAGTCCTTCTTTGAGGAGGAAGTTAAGTTGGAATTAAATTATCTTTAAAGAATATAATTCTTTATTATAATTATATTCCTTTTAGAACTTCTCCTATCTTCTTGGAATTTAATTCTTCTTAACCTCTTCATGGAAATCAAACTCCTTTGGGATTTAGCTTTGCTCCACGTCATCTTGGGCTTGTCTAGTCATCAATTTCGACTACCATATCACCTTATTCTTTGTCGACAATTGCCCTGGCAACTGGCTCGACGTCTCCTTCATGCATTGCCCTGGCAACTGCGTCGGCATCTCCTTCATGTACTGCCCTGGCAACTGGTTCTAGCCTTGTTTAGGCAAGTGATTCTGCACACGCACAAAAACACACCAAAGCAGCATCTTTTTCCACAAAATCACCAAGTTATGTAATCAAGCTCAACGGTGGAAAGAAACATGAATTAATGCATGAATGACTAATTATGCAACTAATATGAGCTTAAGTCTAACAATAATATGAGTAAAAAGGGTAATAAAAATAGTACTTTTGAACACTTATCATGGGGCACAAGTCCTCTGAAGGTAGATATCCAAAGAGATCCAAAGCCAAGGAGACCAATGCTGTGGAGGATGTAGATCTATGCACAGTGATCTCTAAATTCAACCTGGTTGACTCCAACGTAAGGGAATGGTGGCTTGACACTGGAGCCACGCTTCATATTTACTGTAACGAGAACTCCTTTTCTAAGCTGATACCTAACGATAATGGGGAGAAGGTTGATAAGTGTGTAAAATTACTATTTTTCTTACCCTTTTTACTCATATTATTGTTAAACTTAGGCTCATTTTATTTGCATTGGTAGGCATTCATGCATAATTTCCTAGTTTCCTTAGTTATTGAGTTTGGTATTGCATTTTGGTTGGTTTTGTAGAAAATTCGTTGTTGGTGTGCTTTATTTTGTGCAAGATAGGATTATCGTGGCAAGTAGAGATTGTTGTGGCAATTAAGGAGAATACTGAAGGGATTGTCGTGGCAATTAAGGAGAATACTGAAGGAGTTGCCGAAGTTGATTGCCGCGGCATATCTGGATAAAACTAGATAATTCCACCCATTTTCAGTATAAATACAAAAAGCAATGGATAATTCCCCAGATTTGGATTTACACGTAGAATTGGATAGGGATAAATGCTCAGATTTTGAAGAGTTTCTTGGAAATTCGAATTTGAGAGGGAAATCGCACAAGAGGGATTCACGTACAAAGGAGTTCTTCTCCATTTTTGTTTGTAATCCCAACATGTCTGGTTATTTTCCTTGTTATTTCTTCTTTACCCAACCATGAACTAAATTTATTTGGCTTGGGATTATTGGGCTTTTGGTGTTGAGAGACGAATTGTTCTTGGTTTTTAGTTTCAATATAAATTCATTGTTTATCCATTCTTGATTTTTATTATTGTTTTAAGTGAGCTTGGGAAAGAATCTTGAATGCATCCATTTATCTAGGCTCGGGAGAGCTAGATTCACGAAATGATTGGATACGATTTTCATTTAAACAACCATTGATGGGAACTAATCCGCTTTAGGGATAAAGAAAGGATTTCAGCAGCTAAAAAGAGTGAAGATCGATGTTGTCCACCCAAGGTTAACGCAGGGATGTATCACCAAGGCATGTACAATCACCAGTTCTTCGGTTATGGATAATTCGAAGGCATTGAAGAACATTCCGTTGAACATTGAAGAAGCAATGATTTGCAGCCCAGTTGCTACAGCAATTACTCTGCATTGACTTGCCACGACAATTAATTGCCAGGGCAACCGCTTGCCAAGAAGAATCTTCTTTTAACTAAACCACTTGCCACAGTATTTTACTGGTCGCGAGGAGTCCTACTTCTAGCAAACTACTTGCCTTAGCAATTACTTGGCATTGCAACTACAAGCCAAGGTAGTTCTTTCGGTAATCACATCAATACTCTCGATAACCCGGCCTACTCTCTCAATTCGGTTTTCTCTTTCCTTTGTTTTAATTATTTAGATTTAGTTTACTTTATCTCAATTCATCATTACTATTTAATTCTTTAAACATTTGCAGCGACTTAAGCAAAGTGACCCAAACCAATCCCTAAGGAGACGATACTCGATACTTATCATTTATTACTTGTGACGTGTTCACTTGCACCATTTTTGTAGCACTCAAAACACGCAACAAAGGTCTACATGGTAAATGCTACGACTTTCAAGATCAAGGGAAAGAGAACTATGGTCTTGAAGATGACTTATGGAAAAGTATTCAAGCTGCAAAATGTGTTGTATGCGCCTGACATACGCAAAAACCTTGTTTCTAGAACACTTTTAAGTGTTCACGACTTTAGAATGGTTTTTGAATCCCAAAAGCTAATTCTGTCTAAAGGGGATGTTTGCAGGTAGGGGATATGTATTGAATGGAATGTGGAAACTGAATGCTATCTCTGTAAAATCCAAAAGCATGAATAAGAATATCGCTTCTTGTTCCGTTTATATGCTTGAGTCATTTAATTTATGGCATGATAGACTCAGACATGTTAATTATGACATTTTGTGTAGATTAACTAACTTAGGGCACATCCCTTCATTTCATATTGATTATAATCATAAATGTGAAACATGCGTTGAAGCAAAATTAACAAGGTCTTTGTTTCAAACTATTGAAAGAAGTACTAAACCGCTTGATCTAATACATAGCGATGTTTGTGATTTGAAATTTGTTCAAACTAGAGAAGAAAATAAATTTTTATTACCTTCATCGATGACAGCATAAAGTATTGCTGTGTATATTTTCTTAAGAGCAAAGACGAAGCTATAAGAAATTTATACTCTATAAGTAGAAAGTTGAAAACCAACTTAATAAAAAAATTAAGATTGTAAAAAGTAATCGTAGTGGTGAATACGTTAAACCATTTGGTGAATATTGTTCACAACATGGTATTATTCATGAAGTAACACCACCGTATTCTCCCCAATCAAATGGAGCAGCCAAACAAAAAATCAGACTCTAAAAGAAATGATGAATGATTTGTTATGAAGCTCTAGGTTATCACAGAACATGTGGCGGAAGCTATTCTTTCAACTAATTACCTTTTAAATAAGGTTCCTTGAAAGAAAAAGGATAAGACACCTTCCCTTCCCCTAGGTTGTGGGTTCTAGAATCAATAGGGGCAAATTTCCCCTTCCCCTCCCCTAGGTAGGAATTGTTCAAAAATAATAATACACACAAGAAACGATATTTAATGTAATTCGGTCTCATCTATTTTCATTGATGAGGGAAATTATAGTTCACTACAAACATAGAGATCATAAATAGCACAAATACAAGAAATTCTTTGTATCCTATGACCCGATACATACATACATACTGTCGACTTTTGCTAACACTTGGCAAACAATTGAATATTTAGTGTAAAAGTGAAAGAAAACAATGCCAAGGTAAGTCTTCTGCGTCCAAGTATACACGGTCAGCAAGTAATACAGTAGTAAGCTGAGTATCGAATTCATATAGAATGTCCAAGAACTTATTTGCATGAAAAATGAAAGTGTTGGAATAATTTGGGTTTTTGATCGAAGGTAGCGAAAACAAAGTAGTGAAAAATGAAAACAGTCTAGCAACAAAAGTGTTTAATTGAATAATGAGCGTTGGCAAAGGATGTCTGGATTTCACGCTACTTATGCCAGCTTTTAATAATGTCATGCCTTGGTTTTTATTGCCGAGCATATTAAAGGTAGTATTGCCTTTGCCGATGATAATACCCTAAGTTAACCATGATATAACCCATATATGTCTATAGCGAAGATTTTCATTAATTAACTTGATTAAGTGTCAAACTTTACTCCTAAGGGGTATACTTCCGAAGTAAGCTCATCTACTTGAACATCTTCTGTCGAAGCTTCTCGCCTTAGTATCTAGCAACTGGTCTTTGCCCTTTAAGTCTGTAAGATATTAAGGTGCAATAAGCACACTATGCCAACTGTCATATGGCAAAGGATTTGAGAAAATTAAATATTAGCAAATAGAAAACATTGCCAAGGCATTTTGAATTATTAAAAATCAAACATAAAATTAGGGTTTATCGCAAACATCCCCTAACCAACTGAAAAAGCTTAGTTCATGGTTGGGGGTTCATCCACAAAATATGATCGTATTTTAACATCACCATTCACACAAAACTAAAACTAAGAGAATAGGCAAGAAAGAGATCCGTCGATGCAGCCCTTCGGTTGCTCTAGAGCTCTCGGTCTTAGCTGATCAGACCACGTCGCCTATTGGTTTACCTCAGTGCAACCTCTTCTGATTCGATCCCCTCAAGTGGTGACTTGAGCTTCTTTAAATAGGCTTGCATGAAAACCCTAGGATAAGCTTCTTACGTTTAAAATTTGAGTACGCGAAGGGATAAGATGTGGTACCTTCTTATCCTGATTTGAATCCTAGGGTTGACGTGTACAAGGTATAATGGCTACCTTGATTGGTCAACGGGCATCAATCCTTTGCCAGCCAAGCTTTGGCATTCCCTGGTCCATCCATGCCAAATGCTACTCGATAATTCTCTTGCTTCTTTTTTAGCGTCTTTCTATCATGCTTGTCTGCCTGTGTCCTGCATCAAAACCAACAAAACAACCATTCATCCTGGCAACAAAATAACTCCCAACTCCTTATACAAATGCATGGATTTTAACAACTAAATGCGAACATATCTACTTAAAGAAAAGCAAAAACATTGTAAAATAAGCGTAAAAATCAGTACTTTTGAGAAGTTAACACACCCCAAACCTATCTCATTGCTTGTGCTCAAGTAATGCAACTAAAAATCTAGAAAAACAGAAAAAGGTACCTCGGCAAGAATTGTCATGGTTCCCAACACCCACCAGCTAGCAAAATATTATCCTAGGTCTGTCCTCAGATATTCAGTGTATCAATGCCAGGCAGATAAAAAAATTCAAGTACAGCAATGAAGTTCTAGTCTAGGGTCATCTAGTGTATAGAATGTGTGGGCAATATGCATCAAGTTTACGTGACTCCCTTAGACAACTCTACTATCCAAACTCATAATTTCATTTATTTGCCAATGGTATTTTTTTATTATGTTGGCATTTAATTAGGGTCGTGTCATGCACTGTTTGGCGTGAGATATAAGATGGAGCAAACCAAGAATACCCACGTTAGTCTAGATTACATCACTAAGCTAACCCATTACACTTATACCCTAGGGCTATGTTGGCTTGGGAACTAAGAGGGAGCAAACCACGAAGACCCAAGTTAATCATTTTCCGTAAGTCATAGGAGTGTTCTAAAGTTTCTTCAACTTTTGGCAAAACATTGTTGCCTTATTCATTCTTTTTACATGGCCTTTTTTTAAGTTTAGATTCAAGCGAACCTAATTTTGCTTCGTAGACTAGATACACACTGCGTGTAAAATGAAACTAAAGTTCTCTAAACTCGATTTCAATTTCCAAGCTACTTGGCAATGTTAACCTACTGGCATAGGAGTTATAAATTCCAATTTTCTTCATTAACAGATGATCTAGCACAACTTCTCCTAACCTAGCAGTGTTGGTAACAAGTATAAAATTGATCGAGGTAATTTTTTTGTGGTTTGGTATGTATATGTTAAATCTTACATGACAAACAAAATGTAAACTGAAATATAAACATGAATGTCATGGCAATAGATACAAGACAACCCATACCCCCAACCTAAGATGTGCATTGTCCTCAATGCATGAAAATGACACATATATACAGATAAAATTAAAAATGCATGAGCATGGGCATGAAAGGAAATGTAAGGAGTTTAAAAGGATAAGGACTCCTCTTCGAAGGGTTCTGGCCGTGCCACGCGTGTTTTTCTTTTAATGAAGCTCCATCGACTAGGAGCCATATGTTTCTTACACTTAAGGCTGTGTTTTGATGCGGTTGTGGAGGCTCCAAGGTCATATAGAACTTCTTCAATGATCTTCACCGGCTTAAAGGCAACTAGAACATCAGTGGCAATAGATGAGGCGGGTGCTGCAACAGTCTTTGTATGGGTTTGAATTTCTTCATCGTCAGATTCAGGTGGTGTATCAGTTATGGCAGATTTAACTTGAACTAAAGAGACTGGGACAATGGCATTAGATTGTTTTCGAGTGTGGACAGAGTGAGGATTGACTCGCATGTCATCTTTGGCAAGGAGATCTACAGGGAACTTAGGGAATACTGACATGGCTTGTGTAGACATGCCTTCAAGGGTTTTCTTCATGGCACAGTCCCTGGCATACACATATTGCTAGATCATGGAGTTCTGCTCCTCAGCTTTCTCAAATTTTTAGAGGATGATTTCCCGGCATTGGTAGATTTCGAAAAATATTGCCACTGATCCAGCTGGCATCAGAGTCATAGGTTCTGCCTTTAGCACATTTTCCTTTGGCACAAACTCTGTTGTCTTTTGTTTGTCCTTCTCCTTTGCCTCCATAGCAGTCAACTGTCTCTACAAGGTATGAGTTATGGTGGTCCCCTTAATCTTTTGAATGTTATCTGAGTCTAGATGTGGCACGTCGTGCTACATGCAAATGGTAAAGATTAGATAAGGAAAAAATAAACTACTATTGCTCTTACCAGCACATTTAAAAGTCTCTTTTATGATAAGTCGTCTAACATTAATCTTGCGGCTAGTCATGATAGAGTACAACAATGCCAATCTTTCCTCCGAAACTATTTTTTTAGTGAGTAGTCGGCATCAAGTTTGCCTTCAAGAAGTGATTTTAGCCTCACAACTGAGATTTTAACGCCAACTGTTTCACAGTTCGATGCCCTTTCTATGATACATTCCATTGAGTGTCGGCCTTACATAGTTCATTCAATATTGTCTTCCTCTTGGCATCATCCAAAGATTCCACAAACTTGGTGTGTTTGTCTTCTGTTTCATCCAAAGAAAACATATCATTTATATACCCTTCATCAAAATGAACACACTTACCGCGCACCATCAAGAATGGTGAATCATTGGTCGTAAGATGAGCATAAAATTCCTAAACGATGTTGGCATGGTATTCCCCTGGCGGTTGCAGAATTTTTCCCACTTATGCATCTTTATCACCTTAAAAAATTCTTGGAAGTAGCCCAAGTTGGGTTCGTTCTTAAACTCAAAACCCTTCTCATAGCAGAAGGTTTTTGATGTGAAATTATCCTCTTACTTCTTACAGATTTCTTCATTGAAAAAGATTTTCAAGGGCGTTGAAGATGATTCCATGAAGATTTTTTGAAAACATGAGTGATTTCTTCAAAGATAGACAAGGATTTAGGGTTTAAGTAGATTAAGGGTAAAACGGCTAGGTATTTTAAATGGTGTTCTTAATGTGGTCAGTTAAGTAGGGATAATTATAAGGGTTTAACGTGTTTGGGGAAAATAAATCATGATGTGATGATAAGATGGCACGGGAAGAGATAAAGGGATAAGGTTAAAGTTTGAATTTCAACTTTTCACCTTTGGGCGGCTAGGGTAAAATTCAACACTTAGCAAGAAGGTTTCCTTCTTTCTTGGGCCGAGCTCATCAAACCTTGGGCGGTTAAGATAAAACTCTTCTCCAAATTATTTTTTATCGCCCTATACCAATCCCCTTCCTTGGCATTCTACTTGGCAATAAATTCATGTATCCACTCAACAAAACCTTTCAACGCAGCAAAAGAGAAATAAAACAAAAGAAAAGAAATAAAAAAGAAAAGAAATGAGAAATACCAAAAATAAAAATATCTAACCTAATATATGCAAAAAATAAACCATGACGATGACTTTCACAGAACCTTTGCCAAGCAAACAATCTCCTTGGCATCATTGCGAGTGTCTTCCAAGTAGTGCTTCAATCTTTGGCCGTTTACTTTAAAAATTATTCCCGTTTTCACATCCTTGATATCAACTGCTCTATGAGCATATGGTTTCACAACTTTAAAGGGTCATGACCATCTAGACTTGAGCTTGCTTGAAAAAAACTTTAGCCCTGAGTTAAACAACAAGACACTTTGGCCTACTTCAAATTGTCTTGGCAATATCCTGTTGCCATGTCATCATTTTGTTCTTTCTTTGTAGAGTCTGGCATTCTCACAAGCTTACGTTTTGAACTCCTCTAATTTATTTATGTCCAATAAACGTTTTGCACCAGCAACTCTCCACTCCATGTTGACCTTTTTGATTGCCCAATAAGCTCTATACTCTAATTCTACTGGCAAGCGACATGTCTTCCCAAACACAAGCCTATAAGGAGAAGTTCCCAATAGAGTCTTAAAGGTTTTTCTGTAAGCCCACAAGGAATCATCTAATCTCAAAGACTAGTCCTTCATTTTCGAATTCACAGTTTTTTTCTAGAATTTTCCTGATCTTTTTGTTTGAGATCTTCACTTGGCTATTTTTTTGGGGATGGTAAGTTGTGGCAATACGTTGTTGGATCTAGTACCTGCACAGAGCTCTAGAGATTAAATTGCACTTAAAATGAGTTTCTTCATCATGAATGATGGCTCTGGGGGCACCAAATCTAGCAAAGATATGCTTATGAAGGAATTTGGTAACAACCTTGGCATTGTTTGTTGGCTTAGCTACTACCTCTACCCATTTTGAAACATAGTCAACAGCCACAATGATATATAGGTTCCAGAATGATGGAGGAAAGGAACCCATGAAGTTTATTCCCCATACGTCAAATAGATCTACTAGCATAATATTCTAAAGTGGCAATTGATGTCTGCTAGAGATGTTACCCATCCGCTGGCATCGATCACATACCTTGGCAAAGTAATGAGTGTCTTTAAACAACATAGGCCAAAAAAATTTGGACTGCAACACCTTGGAAGTGGTCTTTATTTCAGCAAAATATCTTCTATATGGTGTTACATGGCATAACTGTAAAATGTTGTGTTGCTCCTCCTTTGGCACACATCGGCGGATCACTTGGTTGGCACATTACTTGAACAAAATTGGCTCATCTCAATAATATTGCCAAACATCGTGCAGAAAATGTTTCCTGGCACTACTCGCCAGATTTGGTGGCAAAATATTACTTACCAGATAATTAACTATGTCAGCGTACCATGGCAAAGAATCGACTGCAAGTAAATATTCATCGGGGAATTCATATCTAATGGTTTGGGCTCTCCTTTCCTCAAGGTGATACTCTAACCGTGATAAATGATCAGCTACCAAGTTCTCGTTCCCCTTATTGTCTATAATCTTGAGATCAAATTCTTGTAGCAAAAGCGTCCATCGAAACAGTCTAGGCTTAGCATCTTTTTTTCCAAGAGGTATTTTAATGTCGAGTGATATGTATACACCACAACTTTGTTACCTACTAAGTAAGATCTAAATTTATCAAATACAAATACAACTGTGAGAAACTCTTTCTCGGTAGTGCTGTAGTTGAGTTGGGCTTCATTCAATGTCCGGCTAGCATAGTAAATGGTATGTAAAACCTTGACATGCATTTGTCCTAACACAGCTCTAACAGCATACTCGCTGACATCGCACATGAGCTCGAAAGCCTCATTTCAGTCTGATTCCACGACTATGGGGGCATTAATCAATCTATCCTTAAGTTCTTGGAACGCTTTTAAACAAGAATCATCAAACGCAAAGGTGGCATTTTGTTCTAAAAGCAAGCATAAAGGTTTAGAAATTTTTTAGAAATCTTTAATGAACCAACGGAAAAAGCCTACATGTCCTAAGAAACTTCTGATACCTTTTACACTTGTAGGTGGTGGCAACTGTTTGATTACCTCAACCTTTGCCTTGTCCACTTCCAGGCCTCTCTTGGTTACTCTATGACTGAGAATTATGCATTCCTTCACATGAAATGGCATTATTCCTAGTTCAAGAGCAGGTTAGTCTCAATACATCTCCTCAAAATAAGCTCTAGACTCTGAAGGTATTCCTCGAATATTTTGCCAAACACTGAGAAATCATCCATGAAAACTTTTAGGTTGTTCTCAATCATGTCAGAGAAAATAGACATCATACATTGTTGGAATGTTGCCGAAGCATTATACAGTCTAAAGGGCATTCTCCTAAAGGCGAATGTTCCATATGGACAAGTGAATATGGTTTTCTCCTGATCCTATGGAGCGATGGCAATCTGATTATACCCTGAATAACTGTCTAGGAAGCAATAGTATACTTTACCTGCCAACCTATCCAACATTTGTTCGATGAAGGGTAGGGGAAAGTGATATTTCTTGGTGGCATTATTCAGCTTCCTATAGTTCATGCATACTCTCCACCCGAAAATAGTCTTGAAATGGATCAACTCATCCTTGTTGTTTTGAACTACGGTCATACCACCTTTCTTTGGCACACATTGCACCGGGCTGACCCACGAGCTATCAGAAATGAGGCTTATACCTTGGATATCAGCCAAGGTTCATCCTAGAGCTTGCTTATATTTTCTTAAAATTTCCAACAATCTCTTCTCCTGATCATTAGATAGATCAGTAACAATGATTACTTGCAAAGTAGAGTGTTTACCTAAGTAAGCGTACTTGAGGTGGTCTGGAAATGGTTTCAGTTCCAACTCTGGTGGTTCCTCGACAAATGGTTTAGTTGCCTTAATTTTTCTACCCACCAGTTCCAATGGTTCTGACTGGCCAAAGTAATTAGCAACTTCATTTTCCAACGTTGGTTTTTCAGGGTCTTTATTCGTCTTAATTTCATCAACCCGTTCTCTGGCATCATCTTCCGTGTCTTCCATAGTTGTGCCACTCTATAGTGAAAATAGACTCTATCATCTCATCAACTTGGCATTCATCTAGTCCATCTGCATATTTAAGAGCTTGAAATACATTAAACGTAACATGCTGGTCATTCATGCGCATAGTTAATTCACCTTTATGAACATCAACTAAGGCTCTACCTGTGGCAAAGAATGGTCTACCCAATATGATTGGGATATTCTTGTCTGCCTCATAATCTAAAATGATAAAAATCAGCTGGAAATATAAATTTATCTACTTTCACCAGCACATCCTCTATCTTACCCTTAGGATGTATGATAAGTGTTCAAAAGTACTATTTTATTACCATTTTTACTCATATTATTGTTAGACTTAAGCTCATATTAGTTGTATAATTAGTCATTCATGCATTAATTCATGTTTCTTTCCATCGTTGAGCTTGATTACATAACTTGGTGATTTTTGTGGAAAAAGATGCTGCTTTGGTGTGTTTTTGTGTGTGTACAGAATCACTTGCCAAAGCAAGGCTAGAACCAGTTTCCAGGGCAATGCATGAAGGAGATGCCGAGCTAGTTGCCAAGGCAATACATGAAGGAGATGCCAAGCTAGATGCCAAGGCAATACATGAAGGAGATGCCGAGCTAGTTGCCAAGGCAATTTTCGACAAAGAACAAGATGATATGGTAGTCGAAATTGATGACTAGATAAGCCCAAGATGACGTGGAGCAAAGTTAAATCCAAAAGGAGTTTGATTTCCTTGAAGAGTTTAAAGAGAAATTAAATCCCAAGAAGATAGGAGAAGTTCTAGAAGGAATTTAAATATAATAAAGAATTATATTCTTTAAAGATATTTAATTCTAACTTAACTTCCTCCTCAAGAAGGATTTTGACCTAGCCATCTCCTATTTAAAGGACTAAGCCGATAAAGAGAGTTGAGCAAGATGAGAGAAATTTTGACAACTCCAATGGGCAAGAAGGGAGAGATTTCGTCAAGAGAGCAAGGGGGAGAGAGTTTGATTTCTTCTTCTTCTTCTTTGCTTACATTAGATTCATGGTTTGGGATTATTCTTTGTATATCTTTTGAACCCAACCATGAACTAACTTGATTGGTTGGGGTTATTGTGTTTTGTTGTTGTGAAAAACAATTCATTTTGTTTAGGTAATAAGAGTTTGCACTTTCAATTCAAGGTTTACTCATTCCTGGTTCTTATTCTTGTTTGCGAGTGAATTGGGAGAGGATCTCGTAACTTTATCTATTTATCTAATATCGGGAGAGTTAGATTCAAGAAACAAATGAGTATGATCTTTATTCAATCTATTGATGGTGAAGATTAATTCGGCTTAGGAATAAGTTAAGGATTTCAACGGCTAAGAGGAGCGCAAGATTGGTTGTTGTTCACCCTTGATTCACGCAGGGATGTATTATCAAGGCATGCACAAGTAGCTAGAGTTTCGACTTAGGGATAAGAAGAAACCATTGAAGAACGCTCTGCCGAACCTTGAAGTTGCTACCCAGACACCCAAGTAGTTGCCCAGCTAGTCGCCCAGGCAACCATCGTTTAGTTGCCAAGGCAACCCCGCTGTGAAAGTTGCCACGGCAACTAAGTTGCCCTTGCACTCTTTTACCAAGACGATCCAATCGGACTCCATAACTCATGATAACCTACCTATTCTCTCTTATTTGATTTCATCTATTCTTTTAGTTTATTGCTCTTAGTTTACTCGTTAATTAGAACTCCTATTATCAATTGTGTTTTTATTTTCACGGTGCAGTAACTTAAGCAAAGTGGCCCAAACCAATCCTTGTGGAGACGATACTCGATACTCGTATCACTTTATTACTTGCGACGTGTATACTTGCACATTTGCGTAGCACTTATTACACGCAACAAGTTTTTGGCACCGTTGCCGAGGATTGGCAACTGGTGTTAGTTGTTTTTGTTATTGCATTTTTTTAGTTTTACTAACTTTTCTTTTTGTTTGTTTTATCAAAAAAAAATTAGGTGCGCTACAAGTTAAGGGGCATCAACATGTCGGGAAATAAAAGTCGATCTATTCGAGAGTTGATGTTGGAAGATATGAATCAATCCAATTAAGAGTTTCTTGCACCCTTTGATGATTACCTATACCAACCGAGAAAAGCCCAAAGAGCCTATATCGTGGAAAACTCTTGTGCTATGTGTGGAGAACATCATGTGTTTGAAAATTTCCCTCATATTTTCGGTGCATATGACTACATGGAGGACCATAGAGGGAACCAGCAGCAAAATTCTTCATGGTATGGTCAAAAAGCTCAAAATTGTTTTTACCATAACAATTTTGCCATGAAAGAATGATATATGCCCGGGGCAATGTAGTCCTTTTCAAGAGCATTCCAATTCCTTGGAGGAAACGTTGCTAGCTTCCTTGGCTAGACTTGACGGATCAATTGAAGAGATTCGAGAGCTATCAAAGTCCATGGATACGAGGATAGCTCAGTGGGTTACAACCTTAGGGGATTCAGAAGATCAACTGAGGAGATCCACATATGTCATGGATAACATGCACGAACAATCCATTCCGGGGGATACTAACGTCCCAAGGCAAGAGTATAAGGAGTAATGCAAAGAAAGCTCTCCGATGTGTGGGGAACAACTAGAACCTCCAAGTCAAGAGGATACCAATGAGAGAGACTGCCCAACACATGATGAGCCTGAGCAACAAATTACCTCGGCAATGATTGAGAAGCCTGAACAAAGCAATGCCACGACAACACTCAATGAAGCTAAGAACAACAATACTACAGCAAATTCTGAGGAGCCTGATGCCCAAAAGGTTACAACATTGATGTTGAAGCAGGAATTCGTAGATTTCTCTCATCTACAGTTGCCATGGCAATTACACGACCACATGCAAGATCAACGATATGATAATACTTTGCCAATGGAATATGAACAGGTAATTGTTGAACCTTTTGAATTCTTTAAAAACTCACATCGTCCATTGCAGGTATGTCTTGAGGAATCGATGTTCGTAGCTTTGAAGCCATCGAAATCTCTACTGATGGAGATGTTTGAGAAGCCAAAAGAAAAAGGTGTTTGGATTCGTAAAGCTTTTCAGAAAATTGGTTCTTCCCTTGACTTACAGAAAATTTTGGCAACTGATTGCCACGACAATTGGCTATAGCAGCAATTGCTACGACAACGAAGGCTACATTCAACCATAATGGAGCCCGACAAGAATAAGGTAATTAAATGGTTGGATGTTGATATAATTTTTCCTAATAATATATCCACGCCTTCAGGAACAGTGGCATGGTGGAAGATGTGCATGGACTACAAGGGAACACGGGAGAAAGACATCTCCACCATGGTAACGCAAAAGGGAGTAGTGGCAAGCACATGGGCCAAACTCTTTATGGGCAATATTGTCACCCAATGGAGGGTGCGGATGGACTATAAGAAGTATCGGAAACGACTCTCCTCAAGTTTTCTCAGATATATAGTAACATTAGAAGATGCATGATGGCACTCTTTTCAGACATGGTCGAAGACTTCCCTGAGATCTTCATGGATGATTTTTCTATTTTTGGTAATGACTTCGACAATTGCCTCGGCAATTTAGAGAAGGTGTTGGCAAGATGTGAAGAAACTGATTTAGTCCTTAATTAGGAGAAGTGCCATTTTATGGTAGATGAAGGAATAATGCTCGTCCACAAGATTTCATCCAAGGGAATTGAAGTAGACAAAGCCAAGGTGGACGTGATCGAGAGATTACCCCTACCAAGTTCGGTTAAAGGAATTCGAAGCTTTCTTGGACATGCAGGTTTTTACAGGAGGTTCATTCATAATTTTTCTAAAATTACTAAACCCTTGTGCAATTTGCTTGACCAAGATAAAGTCTTCAATTTTGATGATTCTTGGGCCCAAGCATGCGAAACCCTAAAGGAAAAGCTTACCTCGGCACTCATTATCGTTCCACCAGATTGGAAGCTACCTTTTGAGCTCATATTTGATGCAAGTGATTTCGCGGTAGGAGCAGTCCTAGGCCAACGCACAGGGTGGAGGACGCGGATTTAGAGATATGCGATGCATTCCCGGATGAGCAACTTTTAGTTTCCTCAGCAACCATGGATGCGCACGCCTCGGCAACCCTTGACGCCTCGGCAACCATGGATGTGTATGCCTCGACAACCCTCGACGCCGCAGCAGCTCTTGACGCGCATGCCTCGGTAACTCCAGACGCGCACGCCTCGGCAACCCTCACGCCTCGACAACCATGGATACACATGCCTCGGCAATCCTCGACACCGCAGTAGCTCTTGACACGCACGCCTCGGCAATCCTCGACGCCGCAGTAGCTCTTGACACGCACGCCTCGGCAACCATGGATGCGCAGGCCTTGGCAACCCTCGACACCGCAGCAGCTCTTGACGCGCACACCTCGGTAACCACTGATACGCACGCCTTGGCAACCATGGACGCGTATGCCTCAGTAACTCTAGACGCACACGCCTCAAAAATCTTGGGAACAGTCGCCACGACATCACATGCCTCAGCAATACCCTGGTACGCGGATTTAGTTAATTTCCTTATTTGTGGTATTTTACCTTATGGCCTTACTCACCAAGGGAAGAAGCGGTTCCGCCATGATGCTAAGCATTACTTTTGGGACGAGCCTCTTTTGTTTAAATAATGTGTAGATCAGGTTATACGCTGATGTGTCCCTGAAGAGGAGCAGCAGAATGTACTCCAGCAATGCCATTCTCCACCCTATGGTGGACATTTTGGAGGAACTCGTACCACGACCAAAGTTTTGCAATCCGGTTTGTATTGGCCAACACTGTACAAAGATGCCCAAGAGTTTTACAAGCAATGTGATCTTTGCCAGAGGACAGGCAATATCTCTAGATGACATGAGATGCCGCTCCAAAACATCATCGAGGTGAAATTGTTCGATGTATAAGGGATCGATTTTATGGGACCTTTCCCATCTTCATTCGGCAACCTCTAAATTCTACTTGACGTTGACTACGTGTCTAAATGGGTTGAGGCAGCTGCAGTTCCCACCAACGATTCCAAGACCGTACAACGATTCTTACAAAAAAACATATTTACACGGTTTGGGATACCGAGAGCAATTATCAGTGATGAAGACAAGCATTTTGACAATAGACTTATTGCCAAGATGTTGCAACGCTTCATCGTATCACACAAGATTGCCACGGCATATCACCCAAAAACCAATGGGCAAGCAAAAATTTCCAACCGGAATTGAAGGGTATACTCGAGAAATTTGTAAATCCCTCTAGGAAGGATTGGTCAGTAAGACTAGATGACGCACTTTGGGCATATCATACTACATTCAAAACACCCTTAGGTATGTCCCCCTTCCGACTTGTCTATGGCAAAACATGCCATCTACCGGTGGAAATCGAACACAAGGCATATTGGGCAATCAAGACCGTGAATATGGATTGGGAAAGTGCCGGACAAAAGTGTTTGTTGGACCTCAATGAGATAGAGGAATTTCGTGCACTCGCCTACAACAATGCACTAATCTACAAAGAGAAAACAAAGCAATGGCATGACAAGAAACTATTGCCGCGGCAATTCATGCCAGGGAAACTAGTTCTCTTATTCAATTCTCGGCTAAAACTTTTTCTGGGAAAGCTGAAATCAAGATGGTCGGGACCATTCAAAGTTTTCAAACCATTCTCCCATGGTGTCGTGATAATCAAGTCCATCACTAACAAACATGAATTCAAAGTTAATGGACAAAGATTGAAGCACTACAACAGTGCCCATGTGGAACGTAACAAAGAAGTGGTCACCTTAGGAGATGCATGAGCATGCTCTCCTTTCAATATTTTATTTTTATTTTTATTTTTATTTTTATTTTTATTTTTAGGAGATATTTTATTATATTTTTCTTCATTATCTTTAGTTTTTAGGTTTTCTTTGTTTTCTTTTCTTTTCCACAACAAGACTCACAACCACCATGCTAAGGAAATTCACTGCCGACTACTTGCCACGGCAACCGCAACAGAGGATGCCCCTGCAACTACCTCAGCAGTTGCCACGGAAACAGAAACTACTGATGCCCAGGCAAGTGAACATGCCTCGGCAAACATGGATCAAATCAAAGCAATGCTATTCATGTGGTACCAGCCACAAGCATTCAACCACCGGCCAGAAAATGAATCAAGCAAACGGCACGAAGGAAACTTGTCACTCGAGGTGACGACTGTTGCGCGTAATAAGTGCTACGCAAATGTGCAAGTATACACGTCGCAAGTTATAGTATAAATGATATCGTCTCCACAGGGATTGGTGCCACTTCAAGAATCTAGTCTCTTGCACTGTAAAAAGTAAAAACACAAGTAAAGGATTATAGAAGTTTTAACTAATAACTAATCTAGAAAGCAATTAAGTAAAAGAAAAGATGAATTCGAATGAGAGAGATAGGCTAGGTTATCGTGAGTTGAGGTGTGATAGCCAATTGGATTGTCTTGGTAAAAGAGTGCATGGGCAACTCAGTTGCCGTGGCGACTTGCACAACGGGGTTGCCTTGGCAACTAATTGATGGTTGCTTGGGCGACTAGTTGGGCAACTACTTGGGCGATCAAGCAGCAACTTCAAGGTTCGGCGGAGCGTTCTTCAATGGTTTCTTCTTATCCCTAAGTCGAAACTCTAGCTACTTGTGCATGCCTTGATAATACATCCCTGCGTGAATCAAGGGTGAACAACAACCAATCTTGCGCTCCTCTTAGCCGTTGAAATCCTTAACTTATTCCTAAGCCGGATTAATCTTCACCATCATTGGATTGCATAAAGATCATATTCATTCGCTTTCTTGAATCTAACTCTCCCGATATTAGATAAATGGATAAAATCACGAGATCCTCTCCCAATTCACTCGCAAACAAGAATAAAAATCAAGAATGAATAAACCTTGAAATAGAAAAGTGCAAACTCTTATTACCTAAACAAAAACCAATAGTTTCTCACAACCACAAAACACAATAACCATAGCCAAGTAAGTTTAGTTCATAGCTAGGTTCCAAAGAAACACAAGATAATTAATCCCAGCATGAACCCAATCGAACAAAGATGAAGGAAGAGGCTTGTCGAAATCCTCCTTGCCCTTGATGCTTGTCGAAAATTCTCTCCTCTTGCCCTACTTGGACTTGCCGAAATTTCCCTCTTGCTCTCCCCTCCGATTGTCGAAATCTCCTTGATATTTATAGGGCTAGGCCAAAGTCCTTCTTTGAGGAGGAGTTTGAGTTGGAATTAAATTATCTTAAAGAATATAATTCTTTATTATAATTTTATTCCTATTAGAACTTCTCCTATCCTCTTGGAATTTAATTCTTCTTTAATCTCTGCATGGCAATCAAATTCCTTTGGGCTTGGACCTTGCTCCATGTCATCTTGGGCTTGTAAAATCATGAATTTCGACATCCATATTGCTTTTGGTCTTTGTCGACAAATGCCATGGCAATCGCTCTGCGCTCCTTCATGCACTGCCTGCAACTAGCTCGGCATATCCTTCATGCATTGCCCCGGCAACTAGCTCGGCATTGCTTTGGCAAGTGATCCTGCACATACATACACAAAAACACACCAAAGCAGCATCTATTTCACAAAAATCACCAAGTTATGTAATCAAGCTCAACAATTGAAGGAATCATGGATTAATGCATGAATAGCTAACTATGCAACTAATATGAGCCTAAGTCTAACAATAATATGAGTAAAAAGGGTAAGAAAAATAGTACTTTTGAACACTTATCACACCCCCAAACTCGAACTATTGCTTGTCCTCAAGCAATGCAAACTCATAATTACCTGCCAAGACTTCAAATTTTCACAAACTTAGCTTTGAACTTGATTTCAATTCTCTGAACCGGGGCACAAAGTATGATTGGCTTTTTATTTTTCAGAAAACTGATGAATTACTCAGAATCAAACTATAATGCTTGTGAGTGTGTGCGGAGTTGTGTGCAAGTTGATTTTTCGGATTCTATGCAAACAATAGGTTTTCAAATTACTTCATTGGGTTCTTTTTAACATGTTTTAACTAGAGCCAATTTCGGCACATCTAGTGTTTTATTTTTAGTTTTCTTAAGTTAATTTAATCGACTAGAGCCGGTTTCGGGCACCTCTAGTTAAAAAAAATTTTTAACGCCTCCTAGAGCCAGTTTCGGGCACCTCTAGTGATCAATTTTTTTAGCATATGCTAGAGCCAATTTCGGCACCTCTAGCATTCATCCAATTTTTATTCTAATCCCCAATTAGTTAATTATCAACCTAAGTTTACTAGAACTCCTTAAATCAATCAAACCACAACAAAGTTTCATCAAATTTAGCATCATAGTAAAATTCTAAGTTTTTCATGGTTATCCTAGAATAAAAATTCTATCAATTAAGTGCATTGGTAAAGTCATCATTGAATATTCATCAAATCTAAGCAATTCTTGTTCCAATTTAAAGGCATGGCAAGCAATTTATGTATCCTAAATGTAATGCTTAAAATTAATGTAACTAAACATGGTAATTACTAATAACAATCCCCCAAACTCGAGTGAGGCATTGTCCTCAATGCATGCATAAAAATAACGAAAATAACAATAAAAATAAAAATGCATACGAGGACTTACTCCGAGAGTTCGTCATCGTAGATGATTAGTTTCTTTCTAGTTGGCGCCTTGATTTTCTTGCTTGAACGCAATGGTTGTTTTCTTGTTGCCGGTGGTGGAATCGATCCTCGTGACGGGTTGTCCTCATCATCCTCTTCATCAATGTCAATGGCTTTTCGCTTGGAGGATTCAATTGGTGCGGTCTTTATTGGTTCAATGGAGGACTCGTCCGAATCTGAAAAATCGTAAAAATGATTCCGTAGGAGTTGATTCAGCATAGGTGCTTTACCTTGGCTTTTTCAGTGGTTGCCGGGCGTTGTCGTGGTTGGTTGCCGTGGCGCCAGCTTCCTTGGTTGCAGCGGCAAGGATATCGGCGGGAAATATTGGGAACGGCACACGGTTGTCCGGTACCTTTCTAGGATGACTTGGGTGATGGCATTGTTGTGCTCCTTCATGTACCGCATGAACATTAGTTGCCGATCTTCAATTTGCCTTAGGCGGCTTTCCAATGGGTGCAAAAGTGCTTCAATGTGTCCCGGATTAATGGCCGAGTTGCCACCGGGCGTTAGGTGCTTGGGCATTAGGGATTGCCGCGCGGCAGGAGTTGCCGTGACAATTGGGGGCCTTGAAGAATCTCCCGGTGCCTCTCCCATTAGCTTCCGGATTAGTGCTTGATTCCAACCAGACTGGGTAGGGCTTTTTCATCGGTGGACTCACTCGGGACATGCATCTCCTGCAAAGATTGGAAATTAAGCAAGGGAAGAAAAGATAACCCTTATCTTTTGAGCTGCATACAAAAATCTCATCGCAAATAATTTTTCCAATGTTAATGATGCGATTATGCAAAATAGAATGTATGAGCAAAAGACGTGGTATATCAACGGTAGTATTGTGTGTGGAGGGCATTAAAGAAGTTTTAACAAACTTATTCCATAGTTTTGCCTCGGTTTTTAGCCAAAGGCGATTTACCGTGCCCTTGTATTTACCGTCGCTCCAATGAGTTCCCGGTTGAGTGAGTTCTTGAAGCACCTTGTCGAGTTGCTTGGGATTGATTTGGTCAACGAAGGCTTGATGCTCGTCATTCTCAATGTAAAGTCCGTAAAGGTGTTGATGCTTTCGGGACTTATAAGTATGGCCTTGTCACGAACAAAAACATAAGGATTATCCGGGTTAGGTGAGTGAGCATAGAATTCTCTTACCCATGAGATGTTACCCGGTTCCGTTGATGGCAAAAGATTTGCCACTTTTGATGTGCAATCCTTTTGAAGATGAATGGTTCAAGGCCGAAATCTTGAGATCCGGAGTATTCAAAGCCTTGTTCTTCATGAATCTTCCGGCTTTCAAACTTGGATTGAAATCTTTCTTGAACCGCCGGTGTAGCAAACTTCTTGTATCTTGGTTCTTTGGAGGAACTTGGATGAACTAGAAGTTTAATCTTGGATGCCATGTATGATCTTGGTTGTGAGTAAAAACAAAGAAAAGAAAAGAAACTAAAAAGTTGCAAGATAGAAAGTAGGAATAGGTTAAGGGTGATGGGTTTTATAGAAAAGATAGGTGGGTGGGATTAGGGGAAATCGACAATTGGGTTAGGGTTTGGTAGGAATTTTTCGACAAAGGGGTTTTGGTTAGATGAATTGGAGGCTTTATATAAGCCTTAGATTCAGCCCATTAGTTTCCTTTGTTGAAGATGTTTTCCTACTTGGTTTAGAATTCCTTCTTTCTCTTGAACTTCCTTTCCTACAATTCAAAAACAAATCAAATAAGGATTAAAATTAAAGATAAACTAATAAAGAAAATAAATAAAGATGTGTAATAGGATTCTTAGACTTGAATAAAAAAAAATCTATCCTAAAACTACTAATAATCGGCAAAATAATAAAATAATAAAAAAAATAATAATCGGAAAAAAAATGAAAAATAAATAATTAAATAATCGACAAAAAC
The DNA here is from genome assembly GCA_019671005.1 of Hibiscus mutabilis. Taxonomy (NCBI): domain Eukaryota; kingdom Viridiplantae; phylum Streptophyta; class Magnoliopsida; order Malvales; family Malvaceae; genus Hibiscus; species Hibiscus mutabilis. The sequence continues at coordinate 62,272,876 of CM033719.1, forward strand.
AAAAATAAAAATAAATAAAAATAAAAATAAAAATATCAAAAGGAGAGCATGCTCATGCATCTCCTAAATTGACCACTTCCTTGTTACGCCCACATGGGCACCATTGTAGTGCTTCAATCTTTGTCCATTAACTTTGAATTCATGGTTGTCGAGATGGACTTGATTATCACTACACCGTGGGAGAATGGTTTGACGACTTCGAATGGTCCCGACCATCTTGATTTCAACTTTCCCGGAAAAAGTTTTAGCCGAGAATTGAATAGGAGAACTAGTTGCCCTCGGCGTGAATTGCCGTGGCAATAGTTTCTTGTCATGCCATCGCTTTGTTTTCTCCTTGTAGATTCGCATTGTTATAGGCGAGTGCACGAAATTATTCTATCTCATTGAGATCCATCAAGCGCTTTTGTCCCAAGCACTTTCCCAATCCATATTCACGGTCTTGATTGCCCAAAGACGCCTTGTGCTCGATTTCCACCGGTAGATGACATGTTTTACCATAGACAAGCCGGAAGGGGACATACCTAATGGTGTTTTGAATGCAAAGTGCGATATGCCCAAAGTCGTCATCTAGTCTTAATGACCAATCCTTCCTTGAGGGATTTACAACTTTCTCGAGTATTCCCTTCAACTCCCGATGGAAATTTCTGCTTGCCCGTTGGTTTGTGGGTGATATGCCGTGGCGATCTTGTGTGATATGCCAAGTTGCGTTGCAACATCTTGGCAATTAGTCCATTGTCAAAATGCTTGCCCCGTCGCTGATAATTGCTCTCGGCATCCCAAACCGTAAATATGTTTTTCTCGCAGAATCGTTGCACGGTCTTGGAATCGCTGTTGGGAACTGCAGCTGCCTCTACCCATTTAGACACATAGTCGACGGCGAGTAAGATGTAGAGGTTGCCGAATGAAGATGGGAAAGGTCCCATAAAATCGATCCCCATACATCGAATGGTTCCACCTCGATGATGTTCGAGTGGCATCTCATGTCGCCTAGAGATATTGCCCGCCCTCCGCAACGATCACATTGCTTGTAAAAGTCTTGGGCATCTTTGTACAATGTTGGCCAATACAAACCGGATTGCAAGACTTTGGCCAGCGTACGAGTTCCTCCAAAATGTCCTCCATAGGGTGAAGAATGGCATTGCCGGAGTACATTCTGTTGCTCTTCTTCAGGACACATCGACGTATAACCTGATCTGCACATTGTTTAAACAAAAGAGGCTCGTCCCAAAAAGTAATGCTTAGCATTATGGCGGAACCTCTTCTTCCCTTGGTGAGTAATGCCATACGGAAAAATACCACAAACAAGGAAGTTAACTAAATCTGCGTGCGTAGGTATTGCGGGGCATGTCTTTGCCGTAGTGTCTCGCTCCCAAAATTGCTGAGGCGTGCTCGTCAAAGATCGCTGCAAGGCCAAGAGTTGCCGAGGCGCGTGTGCTTCCATGGTTGCCGAGGCGTCATGGGCTGTCGAGGCGTCAAGGGTTGCCGAGGCGATTAGAATTTGTTCATCCGGAATGCATCGCATATCTCTAGATCCGCGCCCTCTTCCCTATTGCGTTCCAAACGTGATAAGTGATCGGCCACTTGATTTTCTGTTCCTTTCCTGTCCTTAATTTCAATATCAAATTCTTGTAAAAGTAATATCCAACGAATCAAACGAGGTTTAACATCCTTTTTAGCAAATAAGTATTTGATTGCCGAATGGTCCGTATGAACAATTACCTTTGTACCAATTAAATAGGATCGGAACTTGTCAAATGCGAAAACTACAGCTAGTAACTCTTTCTCCGTTGTTGTGTAATTCACTTGAGCATCGTTAAGAGTTTTACTAGCGTAGTATATCACATGGAAGGTCTTACCTGTGCGTTGGCCTAGGACTGCTCCTACCGCAAAATCACTTGCATCACACATGAGCTCAAAAGGTAGCGTCCAATCTGGTGGAACAACAATGGGTGCCGAGGCAAGCTTTTTCTTTAGGGTTTCAAATGCTTGAGTGCAAGAATCATCAAAATCGAAGACTTTATCCTGTTCAAGCAGATTACACAAAGGTTTAGTGATTTTAGAAAAGTTATGAATGAACCTCCTGTAAAAACCTGGCATGTCCGAGAAAACTTCAATTCCTTTAACCGAATTTGGTGGGGTAATCTCTCGATCACGTCCACCTTGGCTTTGTCTACTTCAATTCCCTTGGATAAAATCTTATGGCCGAGCACTATTCCTTCATCTACCATAAAGTGGCATTTCTCCCAATTGAGGACTAAATCCGTTTCTTCGCATCTTGCCAACACCCTCTCTAAATTGCCGAGACAGCCGTCCGGTCATTACCAAAAACCAAAAATCATCCATGAAGATCTCAAGGAAGTCTTCGACCATGTCCAAAAAAAGCGCCATCATGCATCTTTGGAAGGTTGCCGGGGCGTTACATAATCCGAACGGCATCCTTCTAAGGCATAAGTACCGTATGGGCATGTGAAGGTTGTCTTTTCTTGATCTTCTGGTGCTATGGCAATCTGATTGTAACCTGAATAACCATCAAGAAAACAGTAAAAAGGGTTTACCCGCAAGACGGTCAAGCATTTGATCAATAAAGGGTAATGGGAAGTGATCTTTCCTAGTGGCTTTGTTTAGCTTTCGATAGTCCATACAAACCCTCCAACCGGCCACAGTCCTGGTTTGGATAAGTTCATTATGTTCATTGCTTACCACTGTTATACCTCCATTTTTCGGCACACATTGTACGGACTTACCCATGCGTACTATCGGAGATAGGGTATATAATGCCGGCGTCAAGCCATTTGATGATTTCTTTCATTACAACCCCTTTCATGGCATGATTCAGTCTCCTCTGGGGCCTCAATTGAAGGTTTGTGATCATCTTCCAATAAGATCTTGTGCATGCACACCGCCAAACTAATTCCCTTCAAGTCGGCAATTGTCCACCCTATTGCCTTTTTATGTAGCTTCAACATGTTGATCAGCTTCTTTTCCGCCTCAAGCTGTAACTTAGAGGAAATAATTACAGTAATGTATTATCGATCCCTAAGTATACATATTTTAGTTGATCCGGCAATTGTTTCAACTCAAGAATTGGTGGATTTTCGATAGAGGGTTTTTTCGATCTTACCTTCCTTACCCGAGTAGTCCAAAGGTTCAAAGTATGTACCTGGTCGATTTACTAGCCAATTTACCTCTTCGGGTTGTTCCTCATCGACCGCTCTTCATACTCCTCAGGTTCCTCTTGATCGGCAATGTAGTTGTCGAGGCAACTAAATTCCTCATCGGTTAAAATTCTGCCGTGGCATGAAGTAGTTGGCATTCTTCTAGATCATCGGCATGCCTTAGTGTTTGGAACACATTTAGTTTTACCCGCTGGTCATTCACCCTCATTGTGAGTTCTCCTTTTCAAGGTCGATCAAGGTTCTCCCCGCCGCTAGGAATGGTCTCCCGAGAATGATAGGTGCATGCTCATCCGCTTCACAATCCAAAACAATAAAGTCAGCGGAAAAATGAATTTATCAACTTTTACCAAGATGTCCTCGATTTTTCCTCCGGATGCACATAGGATCTGCTGCCTAGCTGCAGCAAAATCGTTGTAGGTCTTGCCTTCCCGATTCCTAGTTTCAAAAACCGATTTAGGCATCAAGTTTATGCTAGCCCCTAGGTCGCATAGTGCTTTCCCGACATAGTGATTTCCAATAGAACAGGTATTGTGAAACTTCGGGATCCTTCAACTTGGGCGGCATGCGATTGTGCAACATTGCCATGCATCCTCTGTCGCGGCAATCGTTTCAAACTCTCCTAGCCTTGTTCTCTTGGACACAATGTCTTTAAGAAACTTGGCATAGTTTGGCATTTGTTCAATTGCTTCCACCAATGGCAAGTTGATGTGGACTTGCCTTAGGATATCAAGAAACTTCTTGAATTGGTATTCTTGCTTTTGTCGCCTCAATCTTTGTGGGAATGGTGGTGGAAGTCGGATATCTTCTATCCTTTCATTGGTTTGAAACCTGATTGACGGCATTGCCGGACATCCGGAGTTGCCGATGCGTTATCAACTGGGGTTCTTTGAGGCATGCTTATCACAAGACGCCGAGGCGTCATCGGTTGTCGAGGCATGTTTATTGCCGGTTGCCGCGGCAATTCCTGGTTCAAAGATCCGAGACTTTGCCGCTAGGTTCGCCTTGATCTTTTTGTGGAGTTTTGTTTGACGAGCGGGTTTGAACCTCTCTAAGTTGTTGGCCACTTCGGTGGTGATTGCCTTACATTGCTCATGACCGCCTCCTCTTGCGACTTCAAGATCGCTAGGTAAACCTCCTTGTGGTCTAGTGTTCAGATTTTGAGCAAATTGTCCGACTTGATTTTCCAATGATTTGATTGCCGCCTCTTGGTTCTGCAATCTCATCTCGGTCCTGTTAATAAAAGCATCAGTTCTTTTTATGAAATTACTATTCTCACCATATAAGATTCAGTTTTCATCATAAAAGCATTTAGAGAATTTTCCAAAGAACTAGATGTTGTCGGTTGTTGCCGCGGCATCCGCTGTCGTGGCATATTCTCTGGAACCCGATGCTTGTGCATTCTGATTGTTCTGCTTTAGAGCATTGTTGGGATTACTCCATGAAAAATTCGGGTGCTTCTTCCAAGCTGGATTGTATGTATTTGACATCATGTTGTTGCCCGATTGTAATTCCCCACATAGAAGCTAGATTCCTGATTCTCGCATACATTCAGAAGAATTATGGTTATCACCACATAACTCACAAAAAGAATCCATTACCTTGACTTCATGTGTGTTGTTTGGTTTTTGCATGTTCGACCATCTTGGTTAAAGCGCCAATTGTGCCGAAATTGAATCGATGATCCTAGTTCATGTATTGTGGCTTACGCCTAACTCCTCCTCTTCTAGTAGATGGGAATTGATAGTCATTCTTGGCCAGCCTGCTTAAAATTTGCATTGCTTCCTCCGCGACTTATCTAAGAGTATGTCGTTTGCCGAGGCGTCTAGCATCATCCTTGTTGGTGTATTCACGGCGTTGTAAAACATTGTTACTTGAGTCCACACCGAATCCGTGTAGGGCATTTGTGTAGAAGTTCTCTATATCGCTCCCAAGCCTCGTACATGGATTCATCATCAGCCTACCGAAAAGAAGTAATGTCGTTACGGGCTTATCGATTAAATTTGTAGGATTAAATCTAGCAAGGAAATCATGACAAAGATCAGTCCAAGATGCTATGGATCCGGCAGAATGCTATTTAGCCATGCTTTCGCCTATCCTCAAAGAATAGGGGAATAATCTTAATCGTAGGACATCGGGGTAACTCCGTGTATCTTGAACGAGTTGCAAATCTCGAGGAAAGATTTCAGATGTTGTCGCATCTTCGATTCTTGAGCCGCCAAATTGACCTATTGTGTTGATCATATTAAACATTACCGTTTTCAACTCAAAGTGGTCGGCTTCAATTTCGGTGCGACAACTCCGGGTTAAGTCCATCAAGATCTTCTTCAAGATAGTCTCGAATAGTTCTGTTTCGTGCAAGAATCACTCCTCCTCCCGCTCGAACATCTTGATTAATATTGCCGCCTTGATTTGCCATTGCTTCTCTTATCCTTCGCCTAAGTCCTTGTAAGGTTCGCTTCGATTTACGGATCAAAGGGATATTCTCAGAAGTCGGTCTTGCCCTGGTCATATACCAATGCAAAACCAAAGTTTGTTAGCCCTTTGAATTTTAAACAAGAAAAATAAAAAGAATGTGGAAGAAAGTAAAAACAAAGTCGCTATTGCCAATCCCGCAACGGCGCCAAAAAACTTGTTGCCGCATAATAAGTGCTACCCAAATGTGCAAGTATACACGTCGCAAGTTTTAGTATAAAAGATTTCGTCTCCACAGGGATTGGTGCCACTTCAAGAATCTAGTCTCTTGCACCGTAAAAAGTAAAAACACAAGTAAAGGATTATAGAAGTTTTAACTAATAACTAATCTAGAAAGCAATTAAGTAAAAGAAAAGATGAATTCGAATGAGAGAGATAGGCTAGGTTATCGTGAGTTGAGGTGTGATAGCCAATTGGATTGTCTTGGTAAAAGAGTGCATGGGCAACTCAGTTGCCGTGGCGACTTGCTGTGGGGTTGCCTTGGCAACTAATTGATGGTTGCTTGGGCGACTAGTTGGGCAACTACTTGGGCGATCGGGCAGCAACTTCAAGGTTCGGCGGAGCGTTCTTCAATGGTTTCTTCTTATCCCTAAGTCGAAACTCTAGCTACTTGTGCATGCCTTGATAATACATCCTGCGTGAATCAAGGGTGAACAACAACCAATCTTGCGCTCCTCTTAGCCGTTGAAATCCTTAACTTATTCCTAAGCCGGATTAATCTTCACCATCATTGGATTGCATAAAGATCATATTCATTCGTTTCTTGAATCTAACTCTCCCGATATTAGATAAATGGATAAAATCACGAGATCCTCTCCCAATTCACTCAAAACAAGAATAAAAATCAAGAATGAATAAACCTTGAAATAGAAAAGTGCAAACTCTTATTACCTAAACAAAACCAATAGTTTCTCACAACCACAAAACACAATAACCATAGCCAAGTAAGTTTAGTTCATAGCTAGGTTCCAAAGAAACACAAGATAATTAATCCCTAGCATGAACCCAATCGAACAAAGATGAAGGAAGAGGCTTGTCAAATCCTCCTTGCCCTTGATGCTTGTCGAAAATTCTCTCCTCTTTGCCCTACTTGGACTTGCCAAATTTCCCTCTTGTTCTCCCTCCGAATTGTCGAAATCTCCTTGATATTTATAGGGCTAGGCCAAAGTCCTTCTTTGAGGAGGAGTTTGAGTTGGAATTAAATTATCTTTAAAGAATATAATTCTTTATTATAATTTTATTCCTATTAGAACTTCTCCTATCCTCTTGGAATTTAATTCTTCTTTAATCTCTGCATGGCAATCAAATTCCTTTGGGCTTGGACCTTGCTCCATGTCATCTTGGGCTTGTAAAATCATGAATTTCGACATCCATATTGCTTTTGGTCTTTGTCGACAAATGCCATGGCAACTGGCTCTTGTCTCCTTCATGCACCGCCTGCAACTAGCTCGGCATATCCTTCATGCATTGCCCGGCAACTAGCTCGGCATTGCTTTGGCAAGTGATCCTGCACATACATACACAAAAACATACCAAAGCAGCATCTATTTCCACAAAAATCACCAAGTTATGTAATCAAGCTCAACAATTGAAGGAATCATGGATTAATGCATGAATAGCTAACTATGCAACTAATATGAGCCTAAGTCTAACAATAATATGAGTAAAAAGGGTAAGAAAAATAGTACTTTTGAACACTTATCAACGACCTCTCCGACTAACTCATTTCATTAGTTTCTTCTAAATTTTGTTTCACTTTTATATGCATTGAGGACAATGCTTCTCTCGAGTTTGAGGGGGTATTGGTTTCTAGTTAGTTTCATGTTTAGCTGCATTCATCTTTAGCAATCACATATAGGTTGCATATGTTACTTGTCATGCCTTTAATTGGATTTAATTGCTTAAGACTTGTTGAATATCCAATGATGAATTTTTGCCACTGCACTTAATTGAAAGAACCTTTAATTTTAGGATTGCATGAAAAGAACTTAGAATTTTACTATGATGCTGAATTTTTTTTACACGGTTGTGGCTTGTTGATTGAAAGAAACTTAGTGAACTTAGGTTGCTTAAAATTTGGGTAAATTTAAATTTGAAAATTAAAAGTTAATTTCTTGCTAAAGGTGCCCGAAACTGGCTTTAGTAGTAAATGCACTTTCTTACTAGAGGTGCCCAAAACTGGCTCTAGTAGTTAATGCACATTAAAGAATCGCTAGAGGTGCCCGAAATTGGCTCTAGTGAAAATAAAAATAAATGCCCCAGTAATTAAATTGATAAAAGCCTATTTTTCACATAGAATCTTGAAAATCAACTTGTACACAACTACGCACACACATTGTCACAAGTATTATAGTTCGATTCCGGGTAATTTTTGTGCTATTAGAAAAATTAAAAGGTAATTATACTTTGTGCCACAGTTTCGAGGTTTGGATTCAAGTTTGAAGCATGTCTTTGATGATTAAAGTCTTGGCAGGTAATAGTTAGTTTGCATTGCTTGAGGACAAGCAATAGTTCGAGTTTGGGGGTGTGATAAGTGTTCAAAAGTACTATTTTTATTACCCTTTTTACTCATATTATTGTTAGACTTAAGCTCATATTAGTTGCATAATTAGCCATTCATGCATTAATTCATGTTTCTTTCCACTGTTGAGCTTGATTACATAACTTGGTGATTTTTGTGGAAAAAGATGCTGCTTTGGTGTGTTTTTGTGTGTGTGTAGAATCACTTGCCAAAGCAAGGCTGGAACCAGTTGCCAGGGTAATGCATGAAGGAGATGCCGAGCTAGTTTCCAAGGCAATACGTGAAGGAGATGCTGAGCTAGTTGCCAAGGCAATTTTCGACAAAGAATATGATGATATGGTAGTCGAAATTGATGACTGGATAAGCCCAAGATGATGTGGAGCAAAGTTAAATCCAAAAGGAGTTTGATTTCCTTGAAGAGGTTAAAGAGAAATTAAATCCCAAGAAGATAGGAGAAGTTCTAGAAGGAATTTAAATATAATAAAGAATTATATTCTTTAAAAATATTTAATTCCAACTTAACTTCCTCCTCAAGAAGGATTTTGACCTAGCCATCTCCTATTTAAAGGACCAAGCCGTCAAAGAGAGTTGAGCAAGATGAGAGAAATTTCGACAACTCCAAAGGGCAAGAAGGGAGAGATTTCAACAAGAGAGCAAGGGGGAGAGAGTTCGATTTCTTCTTCTTCTTCTTTGCTTCCATTAGATTCATAGTTTGGGGATTATTCTTTGTATATCTTTTGAACCCAACCATGAACTAACTTGATTGGTTGGGGTTATTGTGTTTTGTTGTTGTGAAAAACAATTCGATTTTGTTTAGGTAATAAGAGTTTGCACTTTCAATTCAAGGTTTACTCATTCTTGGTTCTTATTCTTGTTTGCGAGTGAATTGGGAGAGGGTCTCGTAACTTCATCTATTTATCTAATATCGGGAGAGTTAGATTCAAGAAACGAATGAGTATGATCTTTATTCAATCTATTAATGGTGAAGATTAATCCGACTTAGGAATAAGTTAAGGATTTCAACGGCTAAGAGGAGCGCAAGATTGGTTGTTGTTCACCCTTGATTCACGCAGGGATGTATTATCAAGGCATGCACAAGTAGCTAGAGTTTCGACTTAGGGATAAGAAGAAACCATTGAAGAACGCTCTACCGAAACTTGAAGTTGCTGCCCAGACGCCCAAGTAGTTGCCCAGCTAGTCACCCAGGCAACCATCGATTAGTTGCCAAGGCAACCCCGCTGTGCAAGTTGCCACGACAACTGAGTTGCCCTTGCACTCTTTTACCAAGATGATCCAATCGGCTATCACTTCACAACTCACGATAACCTGGCCTATTCTCTCTTATTTGATTTCATCTATTCTTTTAGTTTATTGCTCTTAGTTTACTCGTTAATTAGAACTCCTATTATCAATTGTGTTTTTATTTTCACAGTGCAGTAACTTAAGCAAAGTGGCCCAAACCAATCCCTATGGAGACGATACTCGTATCACTTTATTACTTGCGACGTGTATACTTGCACATTTGCGTAGCACTTATTACACGCAACAATGTACAAAAGATCGGCTTGTCAACTGAAGTGTTACGGTGGTAGCTTTGCCTCATGTCGAGCTTTTTGAAAATAAATATTGGCATCAAATTGATGTTGGCTCCTAGGTCACACAGTGCTTTACCCATGAATCTGTTGCCAATAGTAAAAAGAATAGTAAAACTTTCTGAATATTTCATCTTAGATGGCAAGTGATTTAGTATCATTGCACTGCATCGCTCAGTGAGAGCTACAGTCTCAAAATCACCTAATTTCTTTTTTTAGACAGAATATCCTTCATGAATTTAACATAATTGGGCATCTGCTCAAGAGCTTTTACTAACAGTATGTTGATCTACAACTACTTAAGAACTTCTAAAAAGTGCTTAAATTGCTAATCCTACTTGTGCTTCTATATCTTTATGGAAATGGTGGAGGTGGGTAAGAAAATGCTGACTCTGCTGGCTTTGCCAAGGGATGGCTAGCATCCGAATGATGTCTGGCATCAGATAATGGTCTAGCATCACTTTCGGCCGCTTCTTTCATCTCTGCTTCTTTTGGTTCATCTACTGGTCCTTTCTCTTAGTAATTGGATGACTTCTTGACATGTATCTCAGCTTCACATTGTTTACTACTCCAAAGAGTTACAGCTTTACATTGTTCATTACCTCTCTGCTGAGCATCTTCTGTATCACTTGGCAATGCCTATTGGGGTCGACTGCTAAGTGCATTGGCAATCTGTCCAATCTGAATCTTCAGGTTTCGCATAGATGCTGCCAAACTCTGAACAGTTGCATCATTTCTCTCTATATATTCTGTCAAAATCCCCTGGTTGTTTCTTTGTCCTACAAAAAAATTGCCATATGCCCTTTGTAGCATAGCATTCTGATAGAATTATTGCTGAACAGTGTTATTCTGACGTTGGGCATTATGTTGATTACCCCCATGATTTCCCCAAGCTAAATTTGGGTGTTGCCTCCATCCTGCATTGTAGGTATTAGAATTTGCATTATAATTACGATTGAAATTACCAACAAAATTTACAGACTTTGGGTTGGTAGGGCAATCTTCCACGTAATGGTCATCCCCACATATGGTGCAGAATAGGTTCAATGCCTTAATCTTTTGAGATTCTTTGCTCTTTTGAAAAGTTCTCAACATGCTGGTAAGATTGGAAATCTTAGCGTGGATGGATGTTAATTCATCTAGTGCTAATTTTCCTCTAGTTTTAGCTCTGGTCCCTAGTTTGGCAGTAGAATACTCAAAGTCATTAGTTGAGATCCTTTTAAGGATACCAACTTCCTCTATATAATTCTTGTCCAGCAGCGAACCATTTGCTGATGCATCAATAATAATTTTGGCTTGAATATTGAGTCCATTGTATAAGGTCTCCATCTGGGTCCAGTTTGGGAATCCATGCATGGGACATCTTCTCAGTAGGTCCTCGAATCTTTCCCAAGCATCATATAGGGTATCGTCATCAGCCTAATGATCTCGCTTATCAGCTTGGTAGTGAGTTTTGGTGGCTAGAATCACAGTAAAAATTTCTGAAATAGATCTCCCCATGAGGTAACAGAACCAAGTGGCAAGAAACTAAGCCACGTTTTTGCTCTATCTCTCAAGGAAAATATGAATAATTTCAGCTTTAATGTATCTTTCGACACTCCAGGCTACTGAAATAGCTGGCAAACTTCCATAAATTGCTTCAAGTGTTACATCGGGTCTTTTGTAGATGTTCCACCAAATTGTCCTACATTCAAAAGCGTTTGTATCATTATCGGTTTAAGTTCAAAATTTGGTGTATTTACTTCTTGACCAATCAGTCCTGGCATCAAATTGTCTATGTTCGATGCCAAGTGTTCTCAGATAGGTCTCTCCTCTTCCACATTAATAGCTGGGGCAGCAGGTACGACAGTATCCCATTGTGGTGTGGTGGATTTCCCTGATTGTTTGGGTTACCATCAGCTCCTCTATTACCATGGTGTGCCATCTCTCGAGCTTTTCTTTTTAACATCCTCAAGGTTCTTTCAATTTCTGGGTTGTATGGTCAGTCTTCCACCACAGGGTGGTTTTTGGTCATACACCAGTTAAAATAAGTAAATAATAAAAGAAATGAAACAAGTAAAAACCAAAACAATAATTTCTGTCCTAATCCACGACAACGGTGCCAAAAACTTATCGACTTTTGCTAACACTTGGCAAAAAATTGAATATTTAGTTTAAAAGTGTAAGAAAATAATGCCAATATAAGTCTTATGCGTGCAAGTATACAATGTCAGCAAGTAATACAGCAGTAAGCTGAGTATCGCATCCACATAGATTGTCCAAGAACTTATTTGCAAGAAAAATGAAAGTGTTGGAATGATTTGGGTTTTTGATCGAAGGTAGCAAAAACAAAGTAGTTAAAAATGAAAACAGTCTTGCAACAAAAGTGTTTAATTGAATGATGAGCGTTGACAAGGGATGCCTGAATTTCACGCTACTTGTGCCGACTTTTAATAATGTCCTACCTTGGTTTTATTACCGAGCATATTAAAGGTAGTATTACCTCTGTCGATGACAATACCTTAATTCAACCATGATAAAACCCATATATGTCTATAGCAAAGCTTTTCATTAATTAACTTGATTAAGTGTCAACCTTTACTCCTAAGGGGTAGACTCACTTCCGAAGTAAGCTCATCTACTTAAACATCTTATGTCGAAGTTTCTCGCCTTAATATCTAGCAACTGGTCGTTGCCCCTTAAGTCTGTTAAGATATTAAGGTGCAATAAGCACACTATGCCAACTGTCTTATGGCAAAAGATTGGAGAAAATTAAGTATTAGCAGATAGAAAACATTGCCAAGGCATTTTGAATTATTAAAAACCAAACATAAATTTAGCGTTCATCGTAAGCATCCCCCAACCAACTAAAAAAGCTTAGTTCATGGTTAGGGGATCCATCCACAAAATATGATCGTATTTTAACATCACCATTCAAACAAAACTAAAACTAAGAGAATAGGCAAAAAGAAGATCCATCGATGCAGCCATTCGGTTGCTCTAGAGCTCTCAGTCTTAGCTGGTAAGACCATATCGCCTCTCAGTTCACCACGGTGCAACCTCTTCCTATTCAATCCCCTCAAGTGGTGACTTGAACTTCTTTAAATAGGCTTGTGGAAACCTTAGGATAAGCTTCTTGAGTTTAAAATTTGAACGCGCGAAGGGATAAGATGCGGTATCTTCTTATCCTGATTTGAATCATAGGGATGATGTGTACAGGGTCCAACGACTACCTTGACCAATCAACGGGAATCAATCCTTTGCCAACCGAGCTTTGGCATTGCCTGTTCCATCCATTCCAACTGCTACTCGGCAATTCTCTTACTTTATTTCCTGCGTTCTTTGCCAACGCCTTTCTATCATGCCTGCCTGCATATGTCCTGCATCAAAACCAGCAAAACAACCCTTCATCCTGGCAACAAAATAACTCTCAACTCTTTATGCAAATGCGTGGATTTTAACAACTAAATGCGAACTTATCTACGTAAAGACAAGCAAAGACATTGTGAAATAAGCGTAAAAATCAGTACTTTTGAGGAGTTAACACATACATACATACATAAAACACAATGTAACCCAAAACCTCTTTCAATATCCATTTAAAACACATAGTTGCAATATTTGCAGAGATCACAAAAATTAATTATATTTCATCAAAAATATTTCTCTCTCATAATTCCTAATGTTAAGACCTACTTTATAGTTACAAAGCCAAATACTTGTTCACTAAGAAAAAAATTCCACAAGACATTTTAGCTAAATGTAAATATTTACCAGCTTAAGGGGTAATTTTTTCCATGTAGTAATTCGAAATCTGTAACTACCCGTACAAGGCTCTAATAAAATTTCTCTTTCTTTTCGTCATTGACCATTGTGAGTATTGGTACTCTCCTATAGACATCAGTACTCGACTTAGGCTATCAATACTCCCCTGAGTACTGGTACCATCATTACATTCGATGTGCGAAATAAAATACCAATACTGGTACTCACGTCAGTAACAATACATCATAGTAAAACATACTCGAGCATGATAAACTTAAACGATAAATCTTGGTTGAAATTAGATAGGGAGCTAAATAGTAATAGACCTTTCTTGCCTTGTGTGTTGTGAAAATGGCCTTGAGGGCACTTAATTTAATTGAATGGTTGTGATTTTTATGGGGTCCTGGTACCCAAGCGATTATACTGCAGTACTTGATTTAAAAACTTTATGAATTAAAATTTATGATTTGGCACATTCTAAGTTACTCAAAATTTTAATTGGTTTAAAAATTTTATGAACTAAAATTTTAAATTTCAAACTTCTAACTTCAAATTTTGTTTATATAAATTTATTTTTAATGTTTTCAGGTTAATAAAATAGTATTATGTTCAAGGACGGAGCTATGATCACATTGGGAGGGAGAAGAGTCTAAATCTAAAAATTGGATGGGACAAAAGCCTTATTTAACTAATATTTACACTAAAAGGTCATAAAATGCTAGTATACCAATTTTTTTGAAGGAATAACAATCCTTCCCATATGATAAAAGACCATTTACATGTATTCACCTTATAAATGACCAAGCTGAAAAGTTCTCTGTCAAGAAGTTAAGTGAGTTGCTGGTTAATTCATATGTGGAGGCTTCAGATTTTGACTTCGGTCGTATTTGGAAGATGAAGATTCCCCTAATGGCAAAAAATTGTCTATGGATGCTAAAATTTGGTAGATTACCTATAAAAGAATTTCTAAGTTCTAGAGTTATTATCCTTGAAGAGTTGCAACGAAATTGCACTTGGTCTATGTCCGAGTTGGAGGATGAGGATTATCTATTTGTTGTTTGCAAGTTCGTGGTGTATTTTTGGAAGCACTTTTGTGGCTGATGGAAGGTTACATGGTCCAACCCGTGTAATATTGACGATTTCTTTGATTTTTGTTCTAGTTTTTCTTGGACAGGGCAGTATTCAGTTATGTCATATAGTATGTTTAAAAGAATTAATTATTTGTATTTGTTAAATTCCCAGTATTTTGACTTTCCAAACCAACTCTATTGTATCATGCTGGTCTCTTTTAGAGATATTGAAACTCCCACCTTATTTCCCTAAAACTTCCCTCGTTCATTGCTTCGTAATTGGAACAAAAGATCTTTGGTTGTTGGTTCATACATTGAATAACCTGTTCTGCTTTGATTTTTGTTGGAATCTATGTAGGGTATCGATTATGTGGACGTTATTTAACCATAGATTCAATTTAATAAATTTAATCAGATATTTATGTAATTGACAACTAGAAATTTTCAAATGTCTAATTTCTTACGTAGAGAGGGACCTAAAATTTAGGAAATCTTGATAGTATTTTTGGGGAAGATGGCGAAAAATAAAGTTTTGAAAGTTTGGGGGTTAAATTAGAAATTAATTTTTTTATTAACAGAGGTTAATTGTCCAGGGACCAAAACAGACACGATTCAAAACGTAAGTGACAAGAATGATCTTTTTTGAATTCGAGTGACCAAAATAGAACAAACCCCAAACAAAAGGGACTACGGATGTAGATTACCCTTAAATAAAAAAATTATATGCTATAATTTATACAAACAATAAACTCGTATATCGTACAGATATAAAAACAAAAAAAGAAATGAGGACAAGTCTCAAAATTTTAGAGGGTGGCCCCGTCATACTCCTTAGTTTTTAAGATGTGGCATCAGCTCCGGTTGTAGACACCTAGCTACCCAACACTGACAGAAAATCCTCTTAAAGTTATAAAAGAAGTTATTATTTTATCGTTAATTATTCTTTGTTGATTTTTTGATATTGCTGATTTGGATTGTTTTTATTTGTTTTTGTGCAGGACTTTAATTTCCAGAAAACAGCATTAAAAGAGCATGTTGTGCAGTTTTTATTTTCTGAAATCAAGGTTGGGCTAGTGGGCATGAATCTGGGCATGAAGCGTCTGACGTGGCATCCAGTCAGCGGCTTCTAGAAGGTCTAGTCAACGAAGACGGATGAGCGGATCAGCTGCATTTAAAATTCAAATTAGAAATTATCTTTTGTTTTTAGGATTTAATTTGAATATTTTCAAGAATTATTTTTTATCATTTCTAGGTTATTTTTAGGGTTTTGGAATACTATAAATACCACTTGGGTAAGCTAGAAAATCATCTCTCATTCTAAGTTTTGTTCTTGCTTTCTAAGTTCTATAAATTCTCTTTTTCTTTACGTTCTTATTTTTAAGTTTTCATTTAATTTCTTTTAAAATGATGAGTATGATTTCTACCATAATCATGCTTAGCTAATTTTCCAAATATCCGATGGCTTAAACGAAGTCTCAATTCCGATTGTGAGAATTGAAGAGCACCTAATTTCTTCAGATATCTTTCTCAATTTTCTGCAAACTTGGAATGGCAATCGGCCTTTCCTTTAAAAATCTTACACTTTCAATTTAAAAAGTGCACGTTGACTTGAATGTTGTTTAGATTTACTGCTGGAAGGAAGGATCGGCTTGTAGCATATTTGACTTCCTATGAACACACTTAGCGACGGATTCGCTAAGGGAAATTGAGATCGGGTTTGATTCTAATTGAGACAACATAACCTGAGTCGGGCTTTTCTAAAACTTAAATTGTATTGGTGCTAGCGACGATAGTCGTGGTTAGTCCAAATAAGGACTGAATTTCAAAGATTGGCATTGATTTGTTGGTTTACCAGAGAGAAAAGTAAGTTACAAGGGTTGGGCCTTGTAGACTGCAACTGGCATGTATCCGGAGTAAAATCTTCTTCGATGATCAGTCGAAATTGAGGCAAAGCGAAGCTTGAGGCTATTCCATTTCTTCTTAAAATTCACTTTCGTTATTTTTCTAAGTTTATTTTTCAATTCACTTTATTTATATTTTCTATTTAATTCGCTTGATCAAAACCCCCCATTTTCTTTATTTTCTCGTTAAAGTCAGAATCAAAACCTCTCAACATAAGAAGCTCCTTAGTCCCTGTGGATAAACCCTTCTTCTCTATTTACTACATTAATTATCTATTTTATCTGAGATTAAGGATAATTTATTTGACATTTACGACGTTTGTAATGTTCCCTTTCAACATTTTCCTAGTTCATACAAAGATACTAGCCACCCAAATGATTCCTTAAAAAAAGAAAGAGCAAAAATAAATCAAAATATATTATTTAAAATAAAAATATTATTCAAACAATAAATATTTAAATAAAATGAATTTATATATTATAATTTATACAAAAAAAACTCGTATATCGTACGGATATAAAAACAAAAAAAGAATTAAGGACAAGTCTCAAAATTTTAGAGGGTGGCCCCGTCGTACTCCTTAGTTTTTATGATGTGGCATCAACTCTAGTTGTAGACACCTAGCTACCCAACATTGACAGAAAATCCTCTTAAATTTATAAAAGAAGTTATTATTTTATCATTAATTACTCCTTGTTGATTTTTTGATATTGCTGATTTGGGTTATTTTTATTCGTTTTTGTACATGACTTCAATTTCTAGAAAACAACATTAAAAGAGCATGTTCTGCTATTTTTATTTTCTGTAATCAAGGCTAGGCTAGTAGGCATGAAGCATCTGACGTGGCATCCAGTCAGCGGCTTCTAGAAGGTCCAGTTAGTGGCTTCTAGAAGGTCTAGTCAACGAAGACAGATGAGCGGATCAGCTGCATTTAAAATTCAAATTAGAAATTATCTTTTGTTTTTAGGATTTAATTTTAATATTTTCAAGAATTATTTTTTTATCATTTCTAGGTTATTTTTAGGGTTTCAGAATACTATAAATACCCCATTGGGTAAGCTAGAAAATCTTCTCTCATTCTTAGTTTTGTTCTTGCTTTCTAAGTTCTATAAATTCTTTTTTTCTTTACGTTCTTATTTTTAATTTTTCATTTAATTTCTTTTAAAATGTTGAGTATGATTTCTACCGTAATCATGCTTAGCTAATTTTCCAAATAGCTGAAGGCTTAAAGCAAAGTCTCAATTGAGAATTGAAGAGCACCTAATTTCTTTAGATAACTTTCTCAATTTTCTACAAACTTGGATTGGCAATCGGCCTTTCCTTTAAAAATCTTTACACTTTCAATTTAAAAAGTGCACGTTGACTGCAATGTTATTTAGATTTACTGTTGGGAGGAAGAATCGTCTTGTAGCATATTCGACTTCCTATGAACACACTTAGCGACGGATTCACTAAGTGAAATTGAGATCGGGTTCGATTCTAATTGAGACAAAAAAACTTGAGTCGAGCTTTTCTAAAACTTAAACTGTATTGGTGCTAGCAACGATAGTCGTGGTTAGTCCAAATAAGGACTGAATTTCAAAGATTGGCTTTGATTTGTTGGTTTACTAGAGAGAAAAGTAAGTTCCAATGGTTGGGCCTTGTAGACTGTAATCGGCATGTATCCGGAGTAAAATCTTCTTCGATGATCAGTCGAAATTGAGGCAAAGCGAAGCTTGAGGCTATTCCATTTCTTCTTAAAATTCACTTTTGTTATTTTTCTAACTTTATTTTTCAATTCACTTTATTTATATTTTCTATTTAATTCGCTTGATCAAAACCCCCTATTTTCTTTATTTTCTCGTTAAAGTCAGAATCAAAACCTCTCAACATCAGAAGCTCCTTAGTCCTTGTGGATCGACCCTTCTTCTCTATTTACTATATTATTTATCTATTTTATCTGAGATTAAGGATAATTTATTTGACAATTACGACGCTTGTCATGTTCCCTTTCAACATTTTCGTAGTTCATACAATGATACTAGCCACCAAAAGATTCCTTAAAAAATAAAGATCAAAAATAAATCAAAATATATTATTTAAAATAAAAATATCATTCAAACAATAAATATTTAAACAAAAAGAATTTATATATTATAATTTATACAAAAATAAACTCGTATATCGTACGAATATAAAAACAAAAAAAATAAGGACAAGTCTCAAAATTTTAGAGGGTGGCCCCGTCATACTCCTTAGTTTTTAAGATGTGGCATCAGCTCCGGTTATAGACACCTAGCTACCCAACATTGACAGAAACTCCTCTTAAATTTATAAAAGAAGTTATCATTGTATCATTATTTACTCCTTGTTGATTTTTTGATATTGCTAATTTGGGTTGTTTTTATTCGTTTTTGTGCAGGACTTCAATTTCCAGAAAACAACATTAAAGGAGCATGTTCTGTAATATTTATTTTTTGGAATCAAGGCTGGGCTAGTGGGCATGAAGCGTCTGACGTGGCATCCAGTCAGCGGCTTTTAGAAGGTCCTCTCAGTGGCTTCTAGAAGGTCTAGTCAACGAGGTCGGATGAGCGGATCAGCTGCATTTAAAATTCAAATTAGAAATTATCTTTTGTTTTTAGGATTTAATTTGAATATTTTCAATAATTATTTTTTATCATTTCTAGGTTATTTTTAAGGTTTTAGAATACTATAAATACCCCATCGGGCAAGCTAGAAAATCATCTCTCATTCTTAGTTTTGTTTTTGCTTTCTAAGTTCTATAAATTTTCTTTTTCTTTACATTCTTATTTTTAAGTTTTCATTTAATTTCTTTTAAAATGCTGAGTATGATTTCTACCATAATCATGCTTAGCTAATTTTCCAAATAGCCGAAGGCTTAAAGCGAAGTCTCAATTCCGATTGTGAGAATTGAAGAGCACCTAATTTCTTCAGATATCTTTCTCAATTTTCTGCAAACTTGGATTAACAATCGTCCTTTCCTTTAAGAATCTTTACACTTTCAATTTAAAAGGTGCACGTTGACTTGAATGATGTTTAGATTTATTGTTGGGAGGAAGGATATGCTTGTAGCATATTCGACTTCCTATGAACACACTTTGCGACAGATTCGCTAAGGGAAATTGAGATTGGGTTCGATTCTCATTAAGACAACATAACCCGAGTAGGGCTTTTCTAAAACTTAAATTGTATTGGTGCTAGTGACGATAGTCGTGGTTAGTCCAAATAAGGAATGAATTTCAAAGATTAGCTTTGATTTGTTGGTTTAACGGAGAAAAAAGTAAGGTACAAGGGTTGAGCCATGTAGACTGTAACTGGCATGTATCCAGAGTAAAATCTTCGTCGATGATCATTCGAGATTGAGGCAAAGAAAAGCTTGAGACTATTCCATTTTATTGATTTTCTTCTTAAAAAATCACATTCGTTATTTTTCTAAGTTTATTTTTCAATTCATTTTATTTATATTTTCTACTTAATTCGCTTGATCAAAACCCCCCATTTTCTTTATTTTCTTGTTAAAGTCAGAATCAAAACCTCTCAACATCAGAAGCTCCTTAGTCCCTGTGGATCGACCCTTTTTCTCTATTTACTACATTATTTATCTATTTTATCTGAGATTAAGGATAATTTATTTGACAATTACGATGCTTGTCAAATTGGTGCCATTGTCGGGGACTTCGGCAAAGTTACCGATATAATTTGTTTTGATTTATGACCAGGAAAAATCTAAGAGAACTAGCAGATTTTGAACCGGTGATCGAAGCATTAGCTCGAAGACTATACGCACAAACGCTTCGGGAAAGAAGACTACAACAGCAAGAACAACGACAACAACAATCTGAACCAGATCTAGAAATACCCTCTTACACTAAAACATACTTTGAATACGACAACGTAGAGCAGATTTCGATGGCAGG
Source organism: Hibiscus mutabilis (assembly GCA_019671005.1). Classification (NCBI taxonomy): domain Eukaryota; kingdom Viridiplantae; phylum Streptophyta; class Magnoliopsida; order Malvales; family Malvaceae; genus Hibiscus; species Hibiscus mutabilis. The sequence goes on from CM033719.1 coordinate 62,293,270, forward strand.
TGAAGACCAAACTATTCAAAAACTTGCCATGGCACCTTAGGAGCAACAACCATTGTGCATCACATTCCCGAACGGAGAAACACCATTCGCACTTAAGACGGGTCTAATCCATCTTTTGCTGACTTTCCATGGGCTGCCTAGTGAAAACCCGCACAAACATCTCAAAGAATTTCATATGGCTTGTTTAAGTACGAAACCACATGGAGTATCCGAAGACCAAATTAAACTTCGCGCTTTTCCTTTTTCCTTAGCCGATTTGGCTAAGGATTGGTTATTTGATTTACCATCTTGGCAGGTTTTTCCCTGCAGCCAAGGCAAGTGAACTAAGCGAAGCATCTTAGGAATCCGACAAAAAGAAGCTGAATCATTATATAACTATTGGTAGAGATTTAAGAAATTATACGCAAATTGTCCATAACATGGACTGTTGGAACAAACACTTCTCCAATACTTCTACGAAGGCTTGCTACCTATGGAGATGAAGATGGTCGACGCAGCAAGTGGAGGGGCACTTATAAACATGACTCCGATTGCGGCTAGAAATTTAATTTCTACTATAGCCGCTAACTCTCAACAGTTTCGCCCTTCCAGTGAACCCTTTTGACGAGTACACGAGGTAAATACAGTTTCTTTAGAAAATAAAATTGATAAGTTAGCTGATATAGTTCAATCTCTTGTTGCATGTAAAATTGGTAAAGCTAGACTATGTGGAATATACACGATGTCGGACCATCCCACATATTGTTGTCTGATGTTAAATAGAGATGTTGTTGCACAAGTAAATGCAGTAGGTAATTTTTTGAGACATCCCCAAAGGCCATACAACCCTCACGCCAACATCTATAATCCGGGGTGGAAGGACCATCCACACTTCAACCATAAACCAAATCCCAATCAAGCTTATCAACCACCTACACCATAACAATATCAACCACAAAAACCGTCGTTAGAGTCAATTGTCGAACGTTTGGCGATACCCCAAGAAAAGTTTCAACTAAAGACTGAAGCATAATTTTAAGAGATTGACAAACAGATGAGTCAACTTACATTAGCAGTGAGTCGTTTAGAATCTAAAGGAAAGTTGTCGTCGCAAACTGAGGTGAACCCACAAGAAAACGTTAGTCAATCACCCTTCAAAGTGGCACGGTTGTTACACCACCAGTCCCTGCGAATATTGCCGTAGAATCTCAAAAAGACTACGAATCGAGATCCCAGAGGAAGAAAGAAGAAGTTGACACAAGATCCTAGAGAAAAAAGAAAGATGAGTCGCAAACTCCTCCCACACCATCTCCCTATACCGTCCTACCTCTCTTTCTTTCGAGGTTGGTTAAACGCGACAAACAAGCTGAGGAAACGGAGATACTTGACGTTTTCCAAAAGGTGGAGATTAATATACCTCTTCTCGAGGTAATTCGAAAAGTAAAAAGATACGCCATATTTTTTAAAGACCTTTGCACAACCAAAAGGAAACATACCGATAATGAAAAGGTAAATTTAGGCAAAAACGTATCAGCTATTTTTCAACGTATGCTTCCACCTAAACTAAAGGACCACGGTATGCTTGCTATTCCTTGTAAAATTGGTAAGGTAGGAATTAAACGTGCTATGTGTGATTTGGGTGCTTCAATAAATGTTATGTCGCTTTTCGTTTACAATTCACTTGGTGTAGAACCTTTGAAGAAAACAAGAGTGACAATCCAGCTCGTCAACAGATCCGTCATTTGTCCCGAATGACTTCTTGAAAACGTGTTGGTTAAGGTAAATGATTTAATTTTTCTGGCAGATTTCTATGTCATCGACATGGAAAATGACCGAACTAATTCTTCCTCTGAAATCCTTCTTATTCGCCCCTTCATGAGCACGGCACATGCCAAAATTGACGTTAGAAGTGACATTCTTACCATGGAATTTGACGGTGATGTTGTTAAATTTGATGTTTATAAGGCGATGAAGTACCCAAATAATGTTGCAAATATTAGCTTCGTTGATATTTTTGAGCCTTTAGATGATGAATTTGTGGAAACTAACTTATCTGATGGTTTGTGCAGGGAATTGGAGAAATACAATAGAGAAATCAGTGAGTTAGAAAATATTTCATTTGTTAATTCTGATTTACGTTTAACTCCCTCAAAAATTTAAAATTTCCCTTCCATCTTGCAGGCACCAAATTTGGAGCTAAAATTACCGCTAGATAAATTGAAAAGTAAAAAAGATATTTTGTTAGAAAAAATCAAGAAACTCCACAATCGTGAAATTTTTCATAAGGAAATTCTCAGTTGGACAAAGCGCATGAATTGAAGGAAGTATTTGTCGCAGTACCTGTAGTCTAAATCAAGTGGTCGAGCTAACGACGCTAAATAAAGCGCTTTAATGGGAGGCAACTTATTTTATTTTATATTTGCTTAATTTCTATTTATTTTCAATTTTATTTTTTTATTTTGATCTTAGATTTATTTTATTTGAATTTTCAGGTACCCCAAATATTTTGAATCGAACATGACATAATTTCCAATCCATAGAGATATCTCACGCATGGATCACTGGGAGAAAGACCATTTTATTAAAAGATACATGTTAGCAAACCTCTCACCATCCTTCAGTGCATATTAGCTGAACCCAAAAGCCATTTGTCGCATTCTTCACTCTCTTCTCTTTCTGCAATTTTAAACTTTCCCCCACCTATCTTCACTATTTTTTTCAAATGTGTAAAACCAAGAAACCCTTCGAACCAAGCAGCCACCACCTGAAGCCCCCTCTTTTCCTTCGGCCATGACTCTACACCCCAAACGCACTACTGTCGAACCCTCTCCCAAAGCAACCAGCCGCCGGTCTTGCCTCTGCATGAACCTGCTTAGTAGGCCGTACCAATCGATCTTTCGCCATCCTTTGCAGCACCTAAACCACGCAAACCAGTGCTCTCAGCCAGCGATAGCCGCGCGACGCCCCTAAACCAACGCCCACTACCGGTTTATCTCAATCGATGTCGCGACCGTCATTAAACACATGGAGTATCTCTATTCCTTCTCTTATGCTTTAATTTTTGTATTTGGACAATACACTTTAAGTGATGGGGTAGAGAATAATTGCATCAATTTTCTCTTGCTTATTTATATGATTGGAATTGAGTATGCCTTGGTTAATATGTTGAAATTTTTGTTGACGGTTCTAATTTTTACCTTATTTTTTAAATGTTTTTTGAGTTCTCGATCACACTTTTATTTGGATTAGGATGTATGATATTGAAAATGGCATGATTGGTGTTTTCCTTTAAATCTTTTGATTGATATCTCATGCGTTTGTTGATTGACATGTTTCTTGACTCGATACATAATACACTTTCTTGTGAGATTTGAGCCTATACGAGCATTCTTTTTCATTCTTGCTCATTTGTTTGATTGAGTGTGCTGGGCTTAATATTGACATTCTAAAACTTGTGAGTAAATGCATATCAAGACTACATGTTTTGAACTTGATGCTTTAATGTGATAGAGGCACTTAGGATTGACCCACTTCTCTGCCCAATATTGTCTACATGTTTGTATCCATTAGTGAACCATTTTTGTGCCTTTACCCATTTTCTTTGCTTTTACCACATTGTAAAACCCGAAACCTTTTATTTTTACCTTCTTTTGTTACCTTTGTCAAGACAGGAGATTGACTTGTTCCACGAACGGAAGAAAATAATGGCTCGAACAGTATTTAGAGAAAAAACAAATAGCAAAAAAAGAGAAAAAATAGAAAAATGGAAAAGGGTCGAAAAAAGAAAGGAAAAAAAGAAAATAAAGAGTATTATATCATAATCGTAGAACTTGGCGATTGTAGTCTTGGTTTTGGATAATTGACTAGGCTTGCATAAAATTGGATTGTGTAGCGTTCACCATATTTTTCGGGAAGCAAATAGTGTTGCGGACGCTTTGGCAAAGGGGGTATTGCGCGAACATCGTGGTTTCAAGCTCGTCTTGATTAGCTGCTATTGTTATCCTGGCCTTGTCTGCGCATGACTCTGTTGGTTAATGGTGGATCAAGATCGAATTCGTCAAGTTGCAGATTAACTTAAGGTTCTAAATAAGTTTCAGACTATGCGCTCGACATTCTTTAGATCTGAAACAAATAAAAAAGCGCGATCAGTCTTGCAAACGTTTAGGAATAATGAAAACCAACTGAAATGAAACATAAAGAATGAACTCGGAACTATAGATGGAAAGATGCAAAGAAGAAGATGGTGAGAAGATTAACATCGAGACAAACAAAAATTATATGTCCTTTTTCGATGCCTATTTCTATGACCCAATATTAAAAATTAAATTTTAAGTCCTAACCCTAAATCCTAAACTCTACAACTTAAAAAATACATCATACTCTTAATTTTCAAAACCCTAATCCTAAACATTAATTTTTTTATATAGGATATAAATAAAAGCATCGAAAAGAAAGATAATTTATATTCTTTAAGGCAAAAAATTAATCAGATTATATTCAAGGAAAAAATCGAATAGAATGAAAAAGTATGGTAAGAATGACGCATAGAAAAACTCCTAAGAGCCCCTGGAACAGATTGACCAGTAAGCTCTTCAAACTATTCTAATCTCCTCTAAAAAAAAGTGTTGACTGGTAAAATAAACAAGAGTCAGAAGTTATAATCTGGTGGTAGCTTCAATGGTCTGAGTTTAAGTATAGCTTTTCTAATATGGTGTTTTTTATGAAAAAATATAGTGTTGTTTTTGTCTTAGAATGGAAAATCGTGTCCTTTTATTGTTGTATGCCTCCTTTTACACTACTTGAAAAGGTATCGTTACATGGTTGTTGTAGTACTGTGATTGAACTGCCTACGAATTGACATCCTAAATTTGCTTTATCATCAGTAGCAGTTACGTGTGCTGACACGTGGCCATTAAATGTTGTTCGCCCAGCTATGCTCGCAGATCTAATTATTTAATATGTGGTTGTTCTTATTCGTTCGCCTGTATGGAGGGTTCGCTTATACGGAGGGTCCGCGAGTGTAGGTTATAATTGTTCGCCCGTTGTATGAGTTTGCAGACTGTAATCTTTTGAAAAGTGGTAGTGGGTGTTCGATGGTCGCGCACTAACTGTCGTTCACAAGTCGTGGGCATGGGGGTATTCGCAAGATGTGCTATCGGTCTTAACGCGTGACATGAACGTTTGCAGATACTAACAAAAAGGTTTTTGACAAGTCGAAGGTTAAAGATGGATCAACATAAATCTGTAAAAATAAATTTTGTTAAATTATTTAAAATTATTTTTCTTAATGACAATCAAGATTTGTTCCAAAATGACAACCAAGGTACTGTAGATGGCGAGTGAGAAACCAAAATGATAATTAAAAACATTAAATAATATTTGTAAAATATTTAAAATTTAATAAATGATTAAAATTAGAATAAATATTTTTTTTTAAAAATACATATGAAATAATATGTATAATTTATTAAATTAATTATTCAAATGATTTATTAAATTATAAAATTATTCAGAAATTATAAAATTTTAATAAATGATTTATCTAAAGTACCATAAAAACATTAGTACTTTTAAAAAAAATAGCACCTTTTTTTTTAAAAAAAAATTAGTACTAATATTATTTAATTTATTAAAAAATAGTGTACTCAAATATGTTTGCATTTGCCGACAATATATCATTGTTGGTATTGGTAATAGTAGGACAGAACTTCTGAAGCAGTGAGGGGCCGTGACCCCATTTTTTTTTTTTTTGGGGGTATGTAATTGGTTTTTAAGTCTTCTGTAGTTTTGAAGTTAGTTAATTTAATTAAGTCATCCTTTATCATTTTTATTTAATTATTTTTTAGTTTATATCAGCTTTGAAATGAATCAAATTAAGTTTAGGTTTTTTATTTTGTTATTTAAATACTTATTAAATTCTTATAAATTATAATCTCTTTTATTTGATTAAAGACTTTTTAGGTCCATGTCAAGTTCAAAATTTAACAATTTGTCCCCTCGAATGTTCTATTCTAGTTCCGTCCATGAATATTTAACTCTCAATTTTAAATTCAGGGATCAAATTTTGATAATATAAAGAATAGGTACATATATCTTTCATCCAGGGCTGGCCCTGGGATAGGTCGAACTGGTCGACCGCCTAGTGCCCTATTTTTTTAATTTTTACTACTTAAATAGTTATAGAAGAAAGGGCTTCAAAATTTGATTATAATATTAAATATAGACCTCCATTTTGGACCATAAATAACAAGTAAAAGAAACAATAATATGGGTTATAAATGACCAGTAAGAAAAACAAAGATAAAAATTTTATTTTTGACAATTTTTTTATTACAATGGTAACTCAAAGCCCCAATCCCCATAAACTAAATCCCTAAACTTTTCAATTTCTCAAATACTCCACTCTATTCTCCAGCCACTACACTATATTCAATTTTCTCTCTCTAATTTCTTAATTTTTTTTTTTAGCTTCAACAAATAATTTTTTCAATTCAGCAGCATCTTGAAAGTGCATCATTGGATATTGACATCGCATATCAGAAGGATTGTTTAAGAGATCAAAAAGGAAAAAAAAGAAGAAGAAAAGTTTGAATCCCAAATTCTTTTAAAGAAAAGAAGATTAGAAGAAGTGTGCGGTTATAGTTGAAATATTTTTTTTTCTCTACAACGGGTTGGTTATGTTTTGACAATTTTAAACAAGTATTTTTTAAAATTTTTGCATTTTTACTTCATTGTATATTTATGAACAAGTTTTGTGTTATTATTACTATAAACTGTTTTATGTTGTATATTTTAATATGGTAGCAATTAAATTATATTTTTAAATTATAAATAAATAAAAACCTCATTTTTTTATAATTTGCCGAGGACCTTAAAAATGTCAGGACTGACACTGCTTTCATCCTACTTAAATGGTAAAAATTAGAAGTTAAAGAACTTATTTACTTAAATGGTAAATATTAGAAGTTAAAGAAATTATATGTGTATTAAAGTGTAAAGGGCTTATCGAAAAAGCTTTAATTTTCCAATTTTGAAATGAAACAGATTGATTGATCTGATTCGACTCTTTCTCATATTTACATGTTCTTAGCATACGTGAAGTTGAGTAATCAATTAAGAAGCATATGCAGAATTGAAGGTTTGGAATATACAGTTGGAATGGTAGCTGCAACTGCAATCAATATTAGGTGTACCACACTTGTAACATGGTGGCTATTTCCAATAGGATGGAGGTTCATGGCCCCCATTTTTTGATGTAAATTGCTGGAATTCTGGTCCGGCATATGATTGGCGTTTGCCGTATTTCTCTCCTCCTTAGTTTTGCTTTATTTGGTTGGTTTTAGTCAGTTCACTGGTTGTGGCGTTATTAGCTAGTTATGTATGGCTCAGTATGGTGTAGAATGAACAATGTTATGTAATTTGGTCTGTTCGTCCAGGGGTTTTATGGACTCTGTCTTTGGAGTTTTGATTATTACTTGTGTTTTACTTTTTTCCTCCAATTAGGATTAGGGAGGTTTTTAACAATGCACACATACTGGGTTGAGGCGCTTATGATTCAATGAATAAAATTATATTTACCGAGCAAAAAAAATTACTTGTTAAGTCTGTCATAGTTTTGAGGGGTTTTTTTTATTTATTTGGAAAGGGGCCTGAGCCATACAACTAAGATAAGGCACTCTTGTTATAAGGGGACCTGATTCCGGTATTGGACTCCCAATTTTAAAGACCAAAGATCAAATTTTTGATAACATACCAAAATAGGTACGTATTTCTTGCCTTGTACTCAAATGGTAAAAAACATAATTTCTTTTGAATAGTCTAAAGTGATTACAGGGACTAGGTAGTATCTATTCATACATATTTTTAACCCTTTGACAATGCACACACCTTGCATACAAAGCGATTAAATTCGGATCTTTTAAAATAAACATTATTCGCTTTTCCAATGGGACTACTTGTTGGGTTCAGTATAAAAAATAGAAGTTAAAGAACTTATCTAAGCGTATTAAAGTATAAAGGACTTATCCAAGTTAAGTGGTAGCTAGGAGTTTGTTTTATAGATTTTTATCATGTATAAAAAAGCTTTAATTTTCTAATTTTAAAAGAATCAAATTGATGGATCTAATTTGAACTTTTATTTATAATATATAGTATTAGACTTATTGATGGGTTAATGTGGATTGAGAAATTTTAGAGGCTCATCATGGGCAGGGGCGGATGCACTTAGTGGCTCTAAGTATTTTGACCTACCAATAAAAATGATAAATTACATATTTAGTATATCACATATTTATATATTTTTATTTTAATACTTCACTGTTAAGTTTGACTGCCGACTTAAAAGAAATTGTGAATTGACATGGTATAATAATAATCGTAGTATAACTTGGAACTTGGAACGGTAGCTGCAAATGCAATCTTAGAGAGAGTCAGAGCCGTCCCTATCACCAACTTTCTGCGGATACAAAACCATGCACGTCGCCATTGTTATAAAGCCTTTTCTTTCTTTACCCCCAAACACTTTTGGAAACTATAAATAAATGGGTGGCCTTTGAGAGTTACGAAATATGCCCTAAAACAAGTGGTAAACAGCGACATTTACAAGGAAAGTAGATCCTATGGAAGGGCCATCTTTAAGTGTTAGAAAAGGTGCATGGACTGAAGAAGAAAACATTCTTCTCAAGAAATGCATCGAGAAATATGGAGAAGGAACATGGCAACAAGTTCCTTCCAGAGCAAGTAAAAAATATTTCGGATTTTTTTTTTAACAAAAAAAAAAGTTGATTTGATTTTGATGAGGATATGAGTCAGACAAGTGTAAAAGTGCAGGGTTGAATCGTTGCCGGAAAAGCTGTAGAAATAGGTGGTTGAATTATCTGAACCCTAACATCAAAAGAGGAGCTTTCGCAGCCGATAAAGTGGACCTCGTCATTCGCCTCCATAACCTCCTCGGCAACAGGTAAGTGATTCATTAATCCATAGAGTAGGCAGCCCAAGTCCTTAAATAGTAGCATATAAGTATTTAAGTATACTCAAATTTGTGTTTAACCTTTTTTTAATGTTTTATTACTAACCATGTCAAACTAATTGCATTTATTTCTTTTTCCAAAAGTGTTGTAAGAAGTGTAATTTATTAATTTAACAGTTTCGATATGCTGTCAAAAAATATTGTTTTTTTTGCTAAGCAATAAAATTTTTGTTAATATTAAAAGACATAAAGCCATACAAAGTCTAATTCAAACCTATGTAAAATAAATAAATGATTGAACAGAAGAAATAACGAGGACGGTTTATTAATTTCACATTTAAAAATATTTCTATAAAAAGCAAAAAAAATATTTGTGTTTGGTGAAAAGTGAATTTGAAAAACACTTTCACCTTAAAGTACACTATTTTTTATTATTGGAAGTATGTCTGAAAAAGGATAAAGAATTAGACCTATAACTTAATCCTTTTTAGATTTTTTTTCCAGCCAAACATAATAACTATAAACATATTAGTTAATGTTTATTATTTCATGCACTGACAGTAAAAAAAAATATTACTGAAGCATGTCTAGTTTTATTTTAACAATTAAAATATAAATATTTAACCCTAAAATCATAAATTATATACTTTAACCTTTAAATTTTAAAACTCTAAATTCCGACCATGACCTTAAATTCTAAACCATAACCCCTAAATTAAACATCTAAACCTTTAATTAAACCATACTTGTGAAAAATAAGTTTTCCACCGCTAATAAATAAAATATTTTCCTCACCAATTATATAGAAAATAAAGTTATTTATGTTGAACCAACAAGTGGTCCCAATGGAAAAGCGGATGATGTTCATTCTAAGAGACTCGGGTTCAAATCGCTTTGTTTGCAAGGTATATGTGCATTGTCAAAGGGTTAAGAATATGTAAGAACATATACTACATTGTTAATTCAAAAAACAATTATTTATGTTATTAATTGAAGATGAACATCACCTGAATCTTCATAATCTTAATTTCTCCTAGTTTTTTTAAGCTTTATTTATTAACTTATAGGCCCATATGATTAGTTTATGTTTGGTTTTTGAACGAACCCAAACTCTTAGAATGCAGTGTTGTGTAAAAAATTCGATAAATTAAAATCAAATTTGAATCTAAAAAATCGATTAGATAATTCAATTATCTGAACAGTTTAATTCGATTTTGGTACAGGCTTTTTTTTTAATATTTCAGCTCGGTTAAGGTTCACATTTTTTGATAAAATTAATTAATCGATTTGACTAATTATCTACAATAATTGAAAATTTTGTGCATTAAAATATTCTTTAGTCTAATGATTTTGATTACCCTATGATTCTTTAAAAACTTTTTGATCTTGAATTCGATTTCTAGAAAGTCCGGACTCTCATTTTTTGACTTTTTAGTTGCTCTTGCACTTTTACCGAAATCAAACAATTATTAAATATATCATATTATTAAATTTGATATTTAATAAGTAAATTAACAAAAAAATCATTATCCGAACCAAATCAAATATTCTGATTTACCGGTTAATCAATTATCAGATTTAGTTGGTCTAATTTACCGGTTAACGAAAATAATTTGCTAACTGTTAACTGAAATCAGTTTTGCACACCCTAAACCCTAGTAGAATGTGAAATTTCTGTTTTTGTAATTTAAAGTCATTGAACTTAGGGTAAAATACACTAAAAGTGACTTAATTATAAGTTCTGTAACAAACAAATCACTTTTCTTCTAAAAGTACTAATTTAGTCACTACAAAGACCACTCTGTCACACCCTTCATATTTCATTCTTAAAACTTAAACATTTTCTCTATTAAAATTTTGTTACAATAGTTCTAGTCCTCAAAACTTAAACATTTTCTCAATTTGGTTCTAATTCAAAAATAATTCAATAAATTTAACGCTTCAAATTTAAAAATTTTGGCATTACACTCTCCCGACATACCCTCCGACCACTTATCACACTCCATGAAATTTTTCATCAGCTCGATAATTGATAGATGTGATGGCTCAATAGACACAATCACTTCACTATTAGACAACTAACAGACTAATGAAATACACTCATTATGACCTTAATGTCGCATTCTAGTAGACACAATCACTTCATTAATGGAAATTTTAAATATGAAGGGTTAAATTTATTGAATTATTTCGAATTATGACTAAATTAATAGAATATATAAGTTTTTAGGACTAAAAGTGTTATTACATCAAGTAGTCTGTTTCAATTTTAACAACAATTTTACTTGTTTGTAACACATTTTCAATTGAGTAACTAAATTGTTACTTTTATAAGAAAAGTGACATGTATGTTACAAAAACTATAATTAAATGATTTGTGGTATATTTTACCCTTGAATTTAATATATAAATTATATTTTAAAATATTTCAACAAATTAAATAACTATATTATTATGACCTTAATGTTTCATCAAATTAAATAACTATTTTACCCTTGAATAACTATATTATTAGACAACTAACAAACAAATGGAATACGCTTATTATGACCTTAATGTCGCATTCTAGTGGACACAATTATTTCATTAATAAAATTTTAAGTATGAAAAGTTAAATTTATTGAATTATTTTGAATTATGACCAAATTAATAAAATGTATAAATTTTTAGGACTAAAATTGTTTTTAAAAAATAAGTGAGGCCTCGTTAAAAACTTCTTTTTAAACTGGGTAGTCGAAAGGGGGAAAAGAGTGCGAAATTTTATTCAAATACCGAATGAGGTGTTCATACATACAAGCACCATAACTACTAACGAGATCTTACACCAATAAATCCAACCTCTAATATGGGAATCTCGAAGAACAAGTCAAAATGTTTGTTCAATTTCAACAGCAAATTTACTTTTTGTAACACATTTTTAAATGAGTAATTAAATTGTCACTTTTAAAAAAAAATTAACATATTTGTTACAAAATTATAATTAAATGCTAGTGGTATATTTTACCTTTGAAATTAATATATAAATTATATTTTAAAATATTTCATCAAAATAAATAAATATATTATTATTTATCACTTATTCTAAGGAAAAAACTTTGATACACATGCCGTGTAATCTTTAGTTTACAAGTGCCTTTTAGCTCTAGGGGTTTAGGTTGTAGCGTTCAGAATTTAAGGTTGGTGTTTAAAATTTAAGGTATGAGGTTTAGTTTTTTAGGGTTAAGATTAGAAACTTAGGATTTGGACTTTATAATATAAATATGCATGCTTATGTAATATTAGTTTTACACAGCTTGTGTATCCAAATTTTACCCTTATTCTAATTCCCTTGAATCATTCTAATATAAAACATTGTCTTAACAGCCATTTATATATAATTAAATTTTGGAGCAAGCACATTTGGTCATTTATCAAAGCTGCTCATCTTTGTTCTCTCATATTCTCTTAGGTCATGTGTTCTAGACTCACTAGGAGCACCCTTTCCTTCTCCTAGAGTCCTCATTCTTCTCCTCCCCTCTAGATAGGATTAGAATTGAAATTTTTCAAAAAAAAAGTTATGGATAGTTTATATTTTTTCGATAAAAATGTTCAAAATTTTTAATACTTTATATATTTTTTTAAAAAATTATTTTTATATTAATAATTTATCATTTTATAAAATTTGAAATTTATAATTTTTTTCTTCTTTTTTATTTTCAAATAACTTTCATGAATATTTTAATATTATTTTGGTATTTTTAAATTTTTAATATTTTTTAAAATTCTTATTTTTTATCTTAAAGATTAAATAAGTCTTTGAATTTTCAATTAAAATCAATTGTCATTGAACTCGGCAAAAAATCAATTGTGTCCTCGAACTTGACTAAAAAATTAATTAAATCACTCTGTCACATCAGCATCACACGTGTACTGTCATGTCAACATTGTGGACTGACACAATAACATAGTGGATTGTCACGTCAGCATTAACTACTACGTCATCATTGTAACAGTCAACGCCAGTCAAAGGATAAAATTAGTGCAATTGAATGACTTCAAAAAAAAATTAATACAATTAAAAAAATGTATAAAATGTTAATTTGGGTTTACTTCAAGGCAAAATGACCCCATAAACCAAAATATTATGATTTTATACAAAAGTGGATATATCTTTGTTAAAGACTCCAAACTTCATCCTTTGACAACTCAAAGACTCCGCTGACAAAAAAAAAGTTAAAATTTGCGATTTTTCAAGCATAACCAAATATCTTTGTTACATAAAAGTGTTGTAATTTTTTTCATATTTTAAAACCAATTAAATTGGACAACTAAAGGGAAAGGGCTTTCCCTCAAAAATATGAATTGAGTTATACTACAATCGTGTAAATAATAACTAGAATATCATAATATTTAATAAAACTTATTAAAAGTAGTTATGTTGTAAATTTTAACCCTTAATATTTACAGTCTTTGTTATTTTGGCTCCCATTCTTTTCCTGGGATAAATTTGGCCCCCAACCTATATTTTTTTGTCCAATCACTCGCATTTAACTAGCATGTTGACACCGTTAGAAATTTAACCATGATGACATAACATATATATGTTACAATACATTTTAAAGCATCTAACTTATCACATGCTTACATATGGAATATAACTACATTCTAATATAAAATATAAAAGCAATTAAATTTCAAACCAAATATTTTAAAACAATTAAATTAAAAACTGAAAGCAAAAGCGTGAAAATTCCCAACCTAAATGTTGGTAGAATCAAAATCTTATTTAAGAAATCATGAACTCAGTCTAAAAATTAAAAAAAAATCATTCTAAATTCTAATATTAAAGGTCATAGAAACGAATATGATTTTGCCTCCTTGAATTCCCTTTACATCAATTATTGTTCTTTGAAACCTAAATTACTTTGAATAAACAGACAGAAAACGAATTGTAATGAAAACCTGATAAGAATATAGAGCTTTGTAGATATCGCTTATTGTTATATTAAAGATAAGGGATTTTGTTACTAATCAACTGGGTGTTCCATTATTTTAGTTTAAGATTTAAATATTTAATCTAATTTGGAGAGTTTCAAGTTTTAATTTATAGTTTATGATTTGAATTTAAATTTCATTCTCAATAGCATCAAACGAAATTTTAATAGAATTTTAATAATTCCTAAAATTTTGATGCCGCAAATTTGAATTATATTTGCAAGTTTTGAAGCAATGTGAATTCTCTTTTTTATTTCGTTTGATGTGGTATCCTTTTTTATTTGTAACGTTGATAGCAAGTTGAATGTCCTGGATTTTTAGGTTGATCCCTGCTTTTTTCAATTATGCTTGGGTTTTTTAGGTATGATTTTTAGTTCTGATTCACAGCTGTTAATTTTCAGATCAACTCGAAATTAAATTATGTTAAACTTCTGGAAAATGGATCTTTTTCACTATTGAGATTGATAGACGACCATTTGTTCATTGAAATTTTAGACTTGGTAACAACGTAAATATGGAAAATTAGGGTTCTTTTTGAGAAAAAGACTTTAACGTGTCACATCAGCATTTTTTAACGGGGTTAACGACAATGAACATAATGAAAGTAAATTAAAAGTTTAGTGACTATAATAAAAGTTTTTTTATTTTAATGACCAAAGTGAAAGTGCCTTAAAAGTTCAGTGACTACTGGTGTAGTTTACCTAATTCTTCTATAAAAAGTTATCTAATAATGATAAAAATATAAATGTATAATGATAAACTAAATCTTTAAGGGTAAAACTTTGGTACACAGACTGTGTAAAATTAATTTTACACAAGCCTGTGTATTTACACTATAAAAACTCAAATCTTAAATTTGTAACTCTAAAAAACTAAACCCCACATTCTAAACCCTAAATTCTAAACACTGACCTTGAATTCTAAACACTACAACCTAAACCCCTAAACCTTAAACCCTAAACTAAAACCCTAACCCCTAAAACTAAAAGGCACGGGTAAACTAAAGTTTACACGGCCTGTGTATCAAAGTTTTTTCCAATCTTTAATATTTATATTTTTATTAATTTGATTTATTTTGTGTTGAATGAAATGTGACCGTTAACCTTTCAAAAAGAATCAAGTTACTATTCTACAGAATGTGAATTCTATTATATTAAAATATATATAATAAAGTTAAGAATATATGATTGAAGCTAAAACCATAATTTAACCTAAATTAATTTTATAGCTCTATTAATGTATCATCATATAATTTTGTTTTTTATTTTTTCAACTGAGTTAGACATACATGTCTTGTGATGTTAATTCATCAAGAGTTTTATAAATAGAATAGTAGTATTATCTGTTTTCCAACATAAAAAAAAAAAAAAAACAATCGCAGGTGGTCAATGATTGCTGGAAGATTACCCGGAAGAACATTAAACGATGTGAAAAATTACTGGAACACCCACTTGCTGATGAAAAGGGTGGATCCTTCATCGAACCAAAACCCTCGTCTGAATCCACCGAAACCCAATCCCAGAGTCTTCAGACCTCGCCCTCAAATCTTATCAAAGAACAGTACTTTCCCAGTAATGTTGGAGGAAAACAAGAAAAACAACAAGGCAGCAGCAACAACACCAGCATGCAGCAATGTTTTAGTATCAGCTAACAGCGGATACAACATTAGTTATGGTTTCCCTAATGAGAATGATGAGATCAGGAGGTGGGAAAACGTGACGATGAATGAGAATGAGGTTGACTATAAGCAGCACCAGCAGGGCTCGATCAACAACATCAATCAAAGTGTTTCGGGAGACCAGCCTATGCCTATCAATGAAGAATTGGGCCATTCAACCACCTCCAATTTCCAATTATTGGGGTTGTTGAGGAAGACAGTTATGGTGATCTGGATCGACTTTTTCTTGATGTGGACCTTTGGAATGTGTTCAACCCGTAGGAACAAATATAACGAGCAAGTGACAATAAAAACTCTGTTAGCCAAAGAAAACACTATAAAAAAAGTTAGTGGAGTACTAGAGTTGTTATATGTTCGAAGTCATTTAATATATATAAATTCATAAAAATAGGAAAGTAAAAAAAAAAAGTAAATTTGTCAAAGTCAACCGTTGGTCGAGGATGTTCGAAGTTATTTTTAAATATGTTTTGATTTTCATACAATTTTTAATCTTCTTTAATAATTTTTGGATGATAATATCATGATAACATCAACCGTGTTAGATATATCCAGCCATTCACCTTCAGATTCCGATATAGCCAGGAATCAAATCCTTACTAAGTCGGCAAGAAAAATACTGGAGCTTGGTAGAAAATTCGGAGTTCAGATTATTGAGAATGAGGATGATGTTGTTAGGGAGCTGGTGAGTCTAGAAATACAAAATAAAGATTAGTGTTCAGTTAGATTTGTGGTTTGGTTTAATTCTTTGTCCATGTGAAGTTCAGTTGTCGCAATTCGTAGGTTGCTTTGAGCCCTTAGTGGAGCTTTTGGGTTTATTGGATGTCGGTAGAGGTTTCGGCTATTCGTTTGGTGGTTTTAATAGTGTTGCTGCTTCGTTGATTGGGTGTTGTTGTTTTGGATGAATAGTGTTCAAGTAGAGTGTAATGGGGTTGTTTTTATAGCTTTGTGCGAAGCGGGTTTTTTGCTAGCTCTAAGGTGCTTTGGCCCTTATGCTTATTTGGTTCTTATTGGTGTTCTTGTTAGGTTGAGGCAGTTGTCCTTCTTATGGGTGGAGTTGCGGGTGTTTGATTTCTACTATTTAAGGACGATAGGTTATTTTTGAAAGGTTCAGTGTTGTGTCTTTTGACGACTTGTGACTTAGGCATATAGTGTAGGGAGTTGTACTAGGAGTTTGTTGGTGTGTTGCGATCTAGCTTGTCAGTTTTGAAGCTTCTGTTTGTAGCCTTTATTTGAGAAGCTTCTGTGGATGTCAGTTGCTTTTTTGTTGGGGGTCTTGAGAATGTAATTTTGGTTTGATTACATGACCTGTCTTTGCTTTGAGTTGCGTGGCTTCTCTTACGAGGATGAAGTTTATCATTTGAGTAGGCTTGAGTTCCAAGTTGGCGATTACATGTGTTGGTGTTTATATTTCCGATGGAATTTGATGTTATGGGAGGAGTAATATTTTTGAGTACTGCCAAGTATTTCGGTTGATATCCATGGTTAGAGATGTTAGGTACACTTTTTCAAATCTTGATGGCAGGAAAGGTGCATTGTTGCTGCATTTTGATGTTAGTCGTTCTGGTGTGGATGATATGTCCTTGTTCTGCTGATGTAGTTCTCAAGATATGGTACCATGCAAGCTGTGAAGTTCGGTCTATGTTAATGTTTCTTAGGATAAGTTTATTAATTAGGTGATGAGAATTATATATGTTGCATGTAGGTGAAGTTTTATTTTATTAGGCGTCCTTCTTGTATCTTCGATTATTAGTATGCACTTTTTTAGAAGAGTTTTTTAATGAGGCATATAGTAATTTTGTATGACTGTTTTATTAATAAATGACATATATTGCCAAGCAAAAAAAAACATCAACCGTGTGATGTATTGTTATCTCGTGGTGTCACGTGTTCAGGACTTAATAGTGTTAACGATATGTACAAATATAGTTAACTTAATGAAAGTTCATATACCGAATTAAGAGAATGAATAAGTTCAAGGGAAATTACATAGTTATGCCTCATTATAATTATTATGAAAATTTTGGAAAAACAAGTTGAAAATATTAAGATATAAGAAAAAATTTTAGAACGAGCGATGCACACCGCTGCACACAACTAAAGCAACACACCGTTAAATTTTTAGCAATTTTAAATTATTATTACAAATAGCAAGGATTGGAATTGCAATTAAAATTATTTCAAAAGAAAAATTGAATTTGAATTTAATTAACCTAACTTTCATATTTGTTTTACAATATTTTTTAATTAAAATAGTAAAATCTCTAGAAATTACTAATGCCGGGATCACGTAATTTTATTAATTTAAAGAGATTTTTTTTTCAATTCACGAACCTACATTATTTTTTATGAATAAAACAAATCCATTGTATTGACTAATTGAATGATGTTCATGTACAATGTGACAAATTGAAAATCCTATTGATGATGAAACTGAAGATTATACAAAGCCTTTGCAACCAATTACGCGGAAGGAAGCACTCATAGCGGCAACAACTCTTCACAATTTTTTGTTGCAATATGAGAATACAACACCGAAACATTTGGATGGAGTAAGGAAAGCTAGAGATGAAATACAACTAGATTTAAATTTTAAGAAGCAAACAACAATAGAATCATATTTATTAAGTTATCCTAGTTATATTTGTAATTTTATAGAATTATTAATTTATAATATTGAAGGACCATAAATTTATATAAGGTCTTCCGAAAAATTATTATATTATTAATTTATCGAAATTATTAATTTATATCTTAGGCCCAAGTCATGGCCGAAAAAAATATTATTTTAGAGAGATTAATTTATCGAGTATTAATTTATAGATGTTCTGCTATAGAATCAAATCATCCATCGTCTATGAACCCTAGCCTCATGAAACCAAAAATTCCAAACGGTATACGTGGAATCAAAACATTACAATAATATCTGAGGTCACGAATGAAAGTACATTCATACGTAAATTCCAAATGGAAGAAAAATCAAACAAAAACAGGTTTTTAGAAGACACGTAAGCCCACAATCATATGATATGTTTGTAATGGTAGGTACAGAACTATAAAAGCATTGGAGGGGTTATGGCCCCAAATTTTTTGATGTAATAGTTTTGAAGTTAGTCAGCTTGGTTAACCCTTCGTCACCTTTTTCATTCAATGGACTTAACTTAGTTAAGTCTGCGATATGATATGTACGTATTTCTTACATCATACTTAAATGGTAAAAAAATTTAAAATTTAAGAACTTATCTAAGTGTATTAAAGTATAAAGGACTTATTCAAGTTTTTTGAATAATCTTAAGGTGATTACAAGGTAGTATATGTTCATAAAGACTTATTCAAGTTAAGTGGTAGTTAGGGGTTTGTTGTAGTATATGATATTTTTCAAGTCAAAAAAGCTTTAATTTTCTAATTTTTAACGGAATCAAATTGATTGATCTGATTTTATTTTTTATAATTTTTAGTGTTGGATTTATTTATAGGTTAATTTAGATTGAGAAATTATAAAGTCTCGTCATCATGAAACGAACATCTTAACTTAATTTGTTTTATTCACGACGTCATAATTTAAATCTTGTTCAAAAAACCCAGCCTCTCATCGTATTAGTTGTTGGTGACATTTTTCTATTTACATGTTCTTAGTATACGTCAGATTGAGTAATCAATTAAGAAGCATATCCGCAGAAATTGAAAGGTTTGGATTATAGTTGGAATGGTAGCTGCAAATGCAATCAATATTAGAGGAGAGCCCTCACTAACTTTGTGCGGATACAAAATCATGCACGTCGCCA
The DNA here is from genome assembly GCA_019671005.1 of Hibiscus mutabilis. NCBI lineage: Eukaryota > Viridiplantae > Streptophyta > Magnoliopsida > Malvales > Malvaceae > Hibiscus > Hibiscus mutabilis. The sequence goes on from CM033719.1 coordinate 62,312,651, forward strand.
TTGTTTTTTTTTTTTTTCCGCAAAGCAAAGTTTATTGATATTAAGATTTTATAAATAAATGGGTAGCATTTGAGGGTTAGGAAGTATGCCCTAAAACAAGTGTTAAACAGCTACGTTTACAAGGAAAGTAGATCATATGGAAAGGCTATCTTCAAGTGTTAGAAAAGGTGCATGGACTGAAGAAGAAGACACTCTTCTCAAGAAATGCATTGAGAAATATGGAAAAGGAACATGGCATAAAGTTCCTTCCAGAGCAGGTAAAAATGGTTTGGAATTTTTTAAAAAAAAAAAAGAAAAACAAAAGTTGATTTGATTTTGATGAGCAAAACAAGTGTAAAAGTGCAGGGTTGAATCGTTGCCGAAAAAAGCTGTAGGCTGCGGTGGTTGAATTATCTGAACCCTAACATCAAGAGAGGAGCTTTTGCAGACGATGAAGTTGACCTCATCATTCGCCTCCATAACCTCCTCCTCGGTAACAGGTATGTGATTCATTCATCCATAGATAGGCAGCCCAAGTCCTTAAATAGTAGCATATAAGTATTTAAGTGTACTCGAATTCGTTTTTTTAATATTTTAACAATAATTATATTAATCAAATTAAAATTATTTTTTTTATTATTTGTTGAGTTGAAAAATAATTTTAAAATATATATTATTTTAAAACTGTTGTTTTTCACTTATTAATTTAGCTAATTGAATTTTCTGTACAAAATATTGTGAGAAGTTAAAATATATAATTTAAATAAATATATATATATATTTTAAATTTGATATACAACACAAGCCTACTTATGTATACTATAAATCAAAATTAAACATAAACCCCAGTGGTGTTTGATTTATTTTGTGTTGAATGAAATGTGACCGTTAACCTTTCAAAAAGAATCAAGTTACTATTCTACAGAATGTGAATTCTATTATATTAAAATATATATAATAAAGTTAAGAATATATGATTGAAGCTAAAACCATAATTTAACCTAAATTAATTTTATAGCTCTATAATGTATCATCATATAATTTTGTTTTTTATTTTTCAACTGAGTTAGACATACATGTCTTGTGATGTTAATTCATCAAGAGTTTTATAAATAGAATAGTAGTATTATCTGTTTTCCAACATAAAAAAAAAAAAAAAAACAATCGCAGGTGGTCAATGATTGCTGGAAGATTACCCGGAAGAACATTAAACGATGTGAAAAATTACTGGAACACCCACTTGCTGATGAAAAGGGTGGATCCTTCATCGAACCAAAACCCTCGTCTGAATCCACCGAAACCCAATCCCAGAGTCTTCAGACCTCGCCCTCAAATCTTATCAAAGAACAGTACTTTCCCAGTAATGTTGGAGGAAAACAAGAAAAACAACAAGGCAGCAGCAACAACACCAGCATGCAGCAATGTTTTAGTATCAGCTAACAGCGGATACAACATTAGTTATTGTTTCCCTAATGAGAATGATGAGATCAGGAGGTGGGAAAACGTGATGATGAATGAGAATGAGGTTGACTATAAGCAGCCCCAGCAGGGCTCGATCAACAACATCAATCAAAGTGTTTCGGGAGACCAGCCTATGCCTATCAATGAAGAATTGGGCCATTCAACCACCTCCAATTTCCAATTATTGGGGTTGTTGAGGAAGACAGTTATGGTGATCTGGATCGACTTTTTCTTGATGTGGACCTTTGGAATGTGTTCAACCCGTAGGAACAAATATAACGAGCAAGTGACAATAAAAACTCCGTTAGCCAAAGAAAACACTATAAAAAAAGTTAGTGGAGTACTAGAGTTGTTATATGTTCGAAGTCATTTAATATATATAAATTCATAAAAATAGGAAAGTAAAAAAAAAAAGTAAATTTGTCAAAGTCAACCGTTGGTCGAGGATGTTCGAAGTTATTTTTAAATATGTTTTGATTTTCATACAATTTTTAATCTTCTTTAATAATTTTTGGATGATAATATCATGATAACATCAACCGTGTTAGATATATCCAGCCATTCACCTTCAGATTCCGATATAGCCAGGAATCAAATCCTTACTAAGTCGGCAAGAAAAATACTGGAGCTTGGTAGAAAATTCGGAGTTCAGATTATTGAGAATGAGGATGATGTTGTTAGGGAGCTGGTGAGTCTAGAAATACAAAATAAAGATTAGTGTTCAGTTAGATTTGTGGTTTGGTTTAATTCTTTGTCCATGTGAAGTTCAGTTGTCGCAATTCGTAGGTTGCTTTGAGCCCTTAGTGGAGCTTTTGGGTTTATTGGATGTCGGTAGAGGTTTCGGCTATTCGTTTGGTGGTTTTAATAGTGTTGCTGCTTCGTTGATTGGGTGTTGTTGTTTTGGATGAATAGTGTTCAAGTAGAGTGTAATGGGGTTGTTTTTATAGCTTTGTGCGAAGCGGGTTTTTTGCTAGCTCTAAGGTGCTTTGGCCCTTATGCTTATTTGGTTCTTATTGGTGTTCTTGTTAGGTTGAGGCAGTTGTCCTTCTTATGGGTGGAGTTGCGGGTGTTTGATTTCTACTATTTAAGGACGATAGGTTATTTTTGAAAGGTTCAGTGTTGTGTCTTTTGACGACTTGTGACTTAGGCATATAGTGTAGGGAGTTGTACTAGGAGTTTGTTGGTGTGTTGCGATCTAGCTTGTCAGTTTTGAAGCTTCTGTTTGTAGCCTTTATTTGAGAAGCTTCTGTGGATGTCAGTTGCTTTTTTGTTGGGGGTCTTGAGAATGTAATTTTGGTTTGATTACATGACCTGTCTTTGCTTTGAGTTGCGTGGCTTCTCTTACGAGGATGAAGTTTATCATTTGAGTAGGCTTGAGTTCCAAGTTGGCGATTACATGTGTTGGTGTTTATATTTCCGATGGAATTTGATGTTATGGGAGGAGTAATATTTTTGAGTACTGCCAAGTATTTCGGTTGATATCCATGGTTAGAGATGTTAGGTACACTTTTTCAAATCTTGATGGCAGGAAAGGTGCATTGTTGCTGCATTTTGATGTTAGTCGTTCTGGTGTGGATGATATGTCCTTGTTCTGCTGATGTAGTTCTCAAGATATGGTACCATGCAAGCTGTGAAGTTCGGTCTATGTTAATGTTTCTTAGGATAAGTTTATTAATTAGGTGATGAGAATTATATATGTTGCATGTAGGTGAAGTTTTATTTTATTAGGCGTCCTTCTTGTATCTTCGATTATTAGTATGCACTTTTTTAGAAGAGTTTTTTAATGAGGCATATAATAATTTTGTATGACTGTTTTATTAATAAATGACATATATTGCCAAGCAAAAAAAACATCAACCGTGTGATGTATTGTTATCTCGTGGTGTCACGTGTTCAGGACTTAATAGTGTTAACGATATGTACAAATATAGTTAACTTAATGAAAGTTCATATACCGAATTAAGAGAATGAATAAGTTCAAGGGAAATTACATAGTTATGCCTCATTATAATTATTATGAAAATTTTGGAAAAACAAGTTGAAAATATTAAGATATAAGAAAAAATTTTAGAACGAGCGATGCACACACCACACACAACTAAAGCAACACACCGTTAAATTTTTAGCAATTTTAAATTATTATTACAAATAGCAAGGATTGGAATTGCAATTAAAATTATTTCAAAAGAAAAATTGAATTTGAATTTAATTAACCTAACTTTCATATTTGTTTTACAATATTTTTTTAATTAAAATAGTAAAATCTCTAGAAATTACTAATGCCGGGATCACGTAATTTTATTAATTTAAAGAGATTTTTTTTTCAATTCACGAACCTACATTATTTTTTATGAATAAAACAAATCCATTGTATTGACTAATTGAATGATGTTCATGTACAATGTGACAAATTGAAAATCCTATTGATGATGAAACTGAAGATTATACAAAGCCTTTGCAACCAATTACGCGGAAGGAAGCACTCATAGCGGCAACAACTCTTCACAATTTTTTGTTGCAATATGAGAATACAACACCGAAACATTTGGATGGAGTAAGGAAAGCTAGAGATGAAATACAACTAGATTTAAATTTTAAGAAGCAAACAACAATAGAATCATATTTACTAATTTATCCTAGTTATATTTGTAATTTTATAGAATTATTAATTTATAATATTGAAGGACCATAAATTTATATAAGGTCTTCCGAAAAATTATTATATTATTAATTTATCGAAATTATTAATTTATATCTTAGGCCCAAGTCATGGCCGAAAAAAATATTATTTTAGAGAGATTAATTTATCGAGTATTAATTTATAGATGTTCTGCTATAGAATCAAATCATCCATCGTCTATGAACCCTAGCCTCATGAAACCAAAAATTCCAAACGGTATACGTGGAATCAAAACATTACAATAATATCTGAGGTCACGAATGAAACTACATTCATACGTAAATTCCAAATGGAAGAAAAATCAAACAAAAACAGGTTTTTAGAAGACACGTAAGCCCACAATCATATGATATGTTTGTAATGGTAGGTACAGAACTATAAAAGCATTGGAGGGGTTATGGCCCCAAATTTTTTTGATGTAATAGTTTTGAAGTTAGTCAGCTTGGTTAACCCTTCGTCACCTTTTTCATTCAATGGACTTAACTTAGTTAAGTCTGCGATATGATATGTACGTATTTCTTACATCATACTTAAATGGTAAAAAAATTTAAAATTTAAGAACTTATCTAAGTGTATTAAAGTATAAAGGACTTATTCAAGTTTTTTTTTGAATAATCTTAAGGTGATTACAAGGTAGTATATGTTCATAAAGACTTATTCAAGTTAAGTGGTAGTTAGGGGTTTGTTGTAGTATATGATATTTTTCAAGTCAAAAAAGCTTTAATTTTCTAATTTTTAACGGAATCAAATTGATTGATCTGATTTTAATTTTTTATAATTTTTAGTGTTGGATTTATTTATAGGTTAATTTAGATTGAGAAATTATAAAGTCTCGTCATGAAACGAACATCTTAACTTAATTTGTTTTATTCACGACGTCATAATTTAAATCTTGTTCAAAAAACCCAGCCTCTCATCGTATTAGTTGTTGGTGACATTTTTCTATTTACATGTTCTTAGTATACGTCAGATTGAGTAATCAATTAAGAAGCATATCCGCAGAAATTGAAAGGTTTGGATTATAGTTGGAATGGTAGCTGCAAATGCAATCAATATTAGAGGAGAGCCCTCACTAACTTTGTGCGGATACAAAATCATGCACGTCGCCATTGTTTTTTTTTTCCGCAAAGCAAAGTTTATTGATATTAAGATTTTATAAATAAATGGGTAGCATTTGAGGGTTAGGAAGTATGCCCTAAAACAAGTGTTAAACAGCTACGTTTACAAGGAAAGTAGATCATATGGAAAGGCTATCTTCAAGTGTTAGAAAAGGTGCATGGACTGAAGAAGAAGACACTCTTCTCAAGAAATGCATTGAGAAATATGGAAAAGGAACATGGCATAAAGTTCCTTCCAGAGCAGGTAAAAATGGTTTGGAATTTTTTAAAAAAAAACAAAGAAAACAAAAGTTGATTTGATTTTGATGAGCAAAACAAGTGTAAAAGTGCAGGGTTGAATCGTTGCCGAAAAAGCTGTAGGCTGCGGTGGTTGAATTATCTGAACCCTAACATCAAGAGAGGAGCTTTTGCAGACGATGAAGTTGACCTCATCATTCGCCTCCATAACCTCCTCGGTAACAGGTATGTGATTCATTCATCCATAGATAGGCAGCCCAAGTCCTTAAATAGTAGCATATAAGTATTTAAGTGTACTCGAATTCGTTTTTTTTAATATTTTAACAATAATTATATTAATCAAATTAAAATTATTTTTTTATTATTTGTTGAGTTGAAAAATAATTTTAAAATATATATTATTTTAAAACTGTTGCGAAAAATTTTCACTTATTAATTTAGCTAATTGAATTTTCTGTACAAAATATTGTGAGAAGTTAAAATATATAATTTAAATAAATATATATATATATGGTTTAAATTTGATATACAACACAAGCCTACTTATGTATACTATAAATCAAAATTAAACATAAACCCTAAAATACTAAACCCCAAACTCTAAACCGTAAACCTTAATTTCTAAACACTAACCTTAAATTTCAAACCTTACAACCCAAACCCCTAAACTCTAAGCCCAAACTAAACTCCTAACCCCTAAAATTAAAAAGGCTTATGTAAACTAAAATTTACACACAATGTGTATTAAAGTTATATATATATATATATATATATATATATATATATATATGGTTTAATTTTGATACACAGGCTTGTGTAAACACAAGCCTGCCTATTTCTACTATAAATCAAAATTAAACCTAAACTCTAAAAACTAAACCCTAACCCTTAAATTCTAAACACTAATCTTAAATTCTAAACCTACAACTCAAACCCCTAAACTCTAAACTAAACTCCTAATCTCTAAAACTAAAAAGTCTGTAAACTAAAGTTTATATGAAAAGAGAATAATAAAGATGTTTTGATAATTTAATATTTAAAATTAATTTTTTCAGAAAACAAAAAAAATGTTTTAGAACAAAGCCAAACTCCTACAATGTAACGTGACGTTTTAGCTTTATTTATTAGCATATAGACCCCATATAATTAGGTCATGTTCCGCTTTCGAACAAACCCAAACTCCTACAATGTGACGTTTTGTTTTTGTAGTTTAAAGTCATTGAATTTAACATATAATTTATATTTTAAAATATTTCATCAAATTAAATAGCTATATTATTGTATATCACTTATTCTAATTCTCTTAAATTACTTTAATATAAAACCTTGTCCTAACAGCCATTTATATAATTAACTTTGTATTGTCGACCAGAAAATGGATTAAATTCGGGTTTCATGTTCAGTCTCGTGTACATTTTTATATATATTTTTTAATGAAAACTACACAACATAATTCACATAATTTAGTCAACAATTTCTAAAGCATGTGGCTAAAAGTTCTCGGTTGACACCCTCACATTTTCCCTAAATTATGGGTTTAATACTCATTAGAAGTGAATTTTCCGTCCCCTCCCTAGGTAGGAACTGTTTAAATAATAATAATAATTTGAACAGTTGATTAATTAATCAATAATTGAAAATTATTATAATTTTTTGAAATTAAAATATTATGATCTATACAAAAATGGATACAATCAAGTTTAAAAATCAAATACATTACTAATAAATAAGATTATTTTCATAAAACAATCAATCAAAGGATGTTCACTATTCGGTTAAAATCGAATTAACCGGTTGAACCGAATTATTTCAGTTAAATGACCAGTCATTGAAGTTTGTTCGGTCGAAAAATGGTTAAGAATTTTTTAAAGTTCGATTATCGATTAATTCAGTTTAAAATCAAATAATTAATCGAATTAACCAAATTACCATAACATATTAAATATTCATTATGTTTACATATAATTTTTAAGCCTAAGTACATTTAAGACTCAACTAATTTCTAACCTAAATTAAAAATAATTACCCAAGGCCGAAATTATCTAACAAAAGTAAAAAAAATAAACACAACAAGAAGGCCTAAATTAAATTTTTTCTATTTATATTATAAATTACATTATTAGCTATCAAACTATTATCGTTATTTTTTATTTTGGTCATCAACAATTAAAAAATTAATAACAATGCAAATGTAAATTGTTAATAATTAAATTTCACCAATAAATGACAACGCGTTCACTATCTTATCAAGAAAAATTTAGAAAAAGATAAAAGGCTAAGAATAAAACGTAAGACCCCTTTATTAAGAGATTCAACATTTAACCGTTAAACCAATTTAATCAATTATTATATTTTTCTCGTAGTGTGTATAATGTATGTTCAAGTCGAGCATATACATTTGGCCGGTTGGTTAAAATATTCATCTTTATTTTCTCATTTTTTTATGTTATGGGTTATAGATCTATTAAGAATATTTTTTTCTTTTTCTGAAGTCATCATTTTCTCTAAATAAGATTAAAATTAGAATTAAGATTTATAAAAAAAATTATACGTTCAAGTCTCACTAAAATCAAATTCCCAACAACGATCCAAACAAAGTTTCACTGTTTTACATTTCCTCCCCATGGGCCCACTGGCTTCACAATTGAAGGCAAACCATGAAATGAAATAGATTTCAAAGACTGACAACTAAACTTTTTCGGAGAAAATAACAGTGACGAGTGACCTCAGAGAGAATTATGTTAAAATTAAAAGATTCGAGTTCAAATAATTTTATCTGTAAAATATGTATTTTTAAAATTTTTAAAAAAATATGAACAAATACTATATTATAATCATATCAAGACTATTAAAAAAACTATACATACATAGATGATAGATAATTTCTACAATTACTTTATACAATAAAATTTAACTCTCGGTTTTTCAAAGAGAATTAAATTACTATTTTATAGAATGTGAATACATTATATTAAAATATAAATAATAAAAAGTAAGAATATATGATTAAGGCTAAACCATAATTTAACCTAAATTAATTATACAACTCTATTAATGTATCATCATATAATTGTTTTTTTATTAAATAGAGATTATATTCTCATACCGAGATTCAAATTCATACAAGATGGGGCAATATGAGCATCTCTAGCCACTAGGCTAATCATAGGATCTCAACATATAATATAATTGTTTTTTCAACTGAGTTAGACACACTTGCCTTGTTATGTTAATTCATCAAGAGTTTCATAAACGGTGTAGTAATATTATCTGTTTTCCAACATAAATATCAATCGCAGGTGGTCATTGATTGCCGGAAGATTACCCGGAAGAACAGCAAACGATGTGAAAAATTACTGGAACACCCACTTGTTGAAGAAAAAGGTGGATCCTTCCTCCAACACAAACCCTCGTCTAAATCCATCGAAACTCAGTCCCAGAGTTATCAGACCTCGCCCTCAGATCTTATCAAAGAACAATTCCCATGTAATCTTGGACGAAAACAAGAAAAACAACACGGCAACAGCTGCAACACCAACAAGCAACAATATTTTAGTATCAGCTAACAGCGGCGGCAGCCGTAGTTATTGTTTCCCTAATGAGAATGACGAGATCACGAGGTGGGAAAATCTGGTGATGAATGAGAATGAGGTTGATTCTCAATCTCAGCAGCACCATCAAGGTTCGATCGATAACATCGATATAAGTGTGCTTGGAGACCAGCCTATGCCTATCAATGAAGAATTGGACCATTCAACCACCTCCAATTTCCAATTATTGGAGGCGGTTGAGGAAGACAGTTATGGTGATCTGGATCAACTTTTTCTTGATGTGGACCTTTGGAATGTGTTCAACCCACAGGAACAAATATAACGAGCAAGTGACAATAAAAACTCTGTTAGCCAAAGAAAGACACTATAAAAAAGTTAGTGGAGTACTAGAGTTGATATATGTTCGAAGTCATTTAATATATATAAATTCATAAAAATAGGAAAGAAAATAAAAACTAAATTTATCAAAGTCAACCGTTGGCCAAGGATGTTCGAAGTTATTTTTTAATATGTTTTGATTTTCACACAATTTTTAATCTTCTATAATAATTTTTGGATGATAATATCATGATAACATCAACCGTGTGATGTATTGCTGTCTCGTGGTGTCACGTATCCAGGATTTAATAGTGTTAACGATATGTACGAATATAATTAACTTAATGAAAGTTCATATACCGAATTGAGAGAATGAATAAGTTCAAGGGAAAATGCATAGTTATGCCTCATTATAATTATTATGAAAATTTTGAAAAAAACAAGTTGAAAATATTAAGATATAAGGAAAATTCTAGAACGGGCGATGCACACCGCTGCACACAATTAACGCAACACAGTTAAATTTTTAACAATTTTTAAATTATTATTTCAAATATCAAGGATTGGAATTGCAATTAAAATTATTTCAAATGACAATTTGAATTTAATTACCCTATCTTTCATATTTGTTTTACAATATTTTTTAATTAAAACAATAAAACATCTATATATTAATAATGTGGGGACTACGTAATTTTATTAATTTAAAGAGGTATTAATTTATCGATAAATTAATAATTTATTAATTTAAAGAGATTTTTTCCGATTCAACGAATACATCATGTACAATGTGACTAATTGAAAATCCTATTTAAGGATGAAAGTGAAGTGATACAAAGCCTTTGCAACCAATTACGAGGAAGGATAGGGATGGCAACGAGGCGGGGTGGGTTTTTGGCCGCCCCGAACCCGCCCCGATATATTAATCCCTAAACCTGATCCTGCCCCAATTTATAAACCCTAAATTCGACCCCGACCCGAAAATGTAAAAAATATATTAAATTTCGTCGACGATAAATGTTAGATTCGATCGAACGACCATTATATTTACAAAATATAAATTTCACAGACTTTAAACTATATAAAAAATAAAATAAAACCAATTAAATTACTCATATGAAGAAAAAAATACATATTTAAAAAAATAAACTCGAACCATTGACTTTTAGAATCAGATATGTTAAAATCCGAACAATATCTAACAAAAATTTACGGTAAACACAAACTAAAAAAAATAGCTTGAAACCCCTAAAAGTATTTATATATAGTGGTATTTTTATAAATATAATATAAATAAATAAAAATACCGGGGCGGGGCGGAGAATTTTCATATCATACCCGCCCCGACCCGACTTTACATTTTTAAATACCCGCCCCGCCTCGATCCCTGAAAATCATAAGAAAAAACCCGATCGAGTCGGGTCGGGGCACATCGGGTCGGGTGGGGACGGGTAATTTTGCCATCCCTAAGGAAGGAAGCACTCATAGCGGCAACAACTCTTCACAATTTTTTGTTGCAGTATGAGAACACAACACCGAAACTTTTGGATGCAATAAAGAAAGTTAGAGATAAAATACAACTAGATTTAAATTTTAAGAAGCAAATAGCAATAGAATCATATTTACTAAGCTGTCCTAGTTATATTTGTAATTTTATAGAATAATTAATTTATAATATTGAAGGACCATAAATTTATATAAGGTCTTCCGAAAAATTATTATCTTATTAATTTAGATCTTGGGCACATGTCGTGGCCGAAAAAAATATTATTTTAGAGAGGTTATTAATTTATCAAGTATTAATTTAGAGGTTCTACTATAGAATCAAATCATCCATCATCTATGAACCCTAGCCTCAACCCTAAATCTTTTGTTCTAATCTTCACCGCCACTCCCAGTCCCGCCGCTCTCTAAGCCAGTCAGGGGCGGATGCACCATGGTGCATGGACCCACCATTAAAAAATAGGATAAATTACTTTGATGATCACTAAATTTTTAGGATGTTTTCACTTTAGTCACTGAAATTGAAAATCCTTTATTCTAGTCACTGAACTTTTAATTTAAATTTATTATGGTCACTATTGTAGTACTGTTAACCCCGCTAAAAAATGTTGATGTGGCACGTTAAAGTTTCCTTTCAAAAAACAACCCTAATTTTTCAAAGTTACAGCTATTGTCAAGGCCATAATTTCAATTAACGGAACGATTGTTGATCAATCCCAACGGTGGGAAAGATTTGTTTTGCCAAAAGCTTAACATTTATTAGTTTCAAGTTGATCTGATGATTAACATTTGTGAATCAAAACTAAAAATCTCAATTGAAATTAAAAATTAACTTTTCGATTTGCCATTGTTAACCGTCAAATCAACTCAAAACCAAACTATATTAACCTTTTGGCCAAATGAATCAATTCTCACTGTTGGGATTGATCGGTGGTGTTTCCGTTCATCGAAATTTTGGCATTGGTAGCGGTTGTAAACTTGAAAATTGAGATTTTTTTGGAAGAAGACTTTAACGTGCCACATTAACATTTTTTAACGATAGTGGTTGTAATGAAATCGGATTAAAAGTTTATTGATTAAAATAAAAAGTTTTTCAATTTCAATGACCAAAGTGAAAGCTCCCTAAAAGTTTTTCAATTATCTTTAAAAATACAAAATGGTCATCAAACTTTCAAATATAACATAATGGACATTAAACTTTAGTTTTTGTTATAAAATGGTCACTGAGTCGTTAACTATTGTTAATTGGGTGACGTGACAATTATAAAAATTTGAATAATATAACATTTAATCCTCCATATTGACACATTTAATCAATTTATTCTTAATTTAACCTTCATTATTGATGTCTAAATTGATTGAATGTGTAAATATTGAGGATTAAATATGTTATTATACAAATTTTTATAACTGCCGCGTCTCCCAGTAAACGTCAGTTAACGGCCTATTGACCATTTTGTAAAAAAACTAAATTTTAATTACCATTATGTAATTTTTGAAAATTTGGTGACCATTTTGTATTTTTACTGATAGTTTAGTGTAATCACTCATTTTTATCCGGTTTGTAAATATTGTTAATATATTAGCAGATCTGGCCGAGATAACTTCTTATCTTCTCTGCCACGTGGCCGTATCACCGCTCCGCCTGCTACCGCCGTACGATCTCACCGGCCCTCACCAAACCGGACATGCAAGAAACACATAAACAAGTCAGATCAAGCATGGGTTCTGAGATTTTCATATCCAATCAATTGTTTGTCAACAGTAAACACTAGATCTACTTTTACCATCAGTGGTTTATTGTAAAAGGGGGGCTTCTTCAGATCGAAAAGAAAAAAAAGAGTGGTAAAGGGCTCGGTTTGAAAAATTTGTAAAAAAAGATTTCGGGAATCAAAATAAAAAATTCAGAAGGTTTCAAACTCTATGCTATTCTATTTTCTTCCTTAGTTTGAATCTCACAACCAAATCGGTTTTTCAGTTTTAAAACCAAAATCTTTGTTCTTGCTTCAAATTTTATCTCGAATCAGACAAGAACAAAAGGAAAACTCGAACCTTACCGGCCGTCCTACGTTGCTGTCGTCATTCCCTCTTCGCCGGGATGCTGAACCGCCGGTGAACGACACTGGAGACGAAAGGGGTGAGCGGCGCCGTCGAGTTTGTTGAGAGAAAAAAGGAAGGCTGAGTTTTAGGTTTAGATTTAATCTCTTTTTTCTACCGGTTATAAAATAAATAATAACCCTTTGGCGTTTAAATGGGATAATTACATGAGAAGTCATCTTACCCTTTCCCGCTTTTATTTTTGGTCATGGGATAATTGCATTTTCAATCCCTGTTCTCTGTTACCGCATGCTTTTGCATCCCTTTTTTTATTTCAAATCAGCATCTCCATTTCACTTTCATTCAATTAAATCCTGAAATTAAATTGGATCATATCTTAAATGGCATAAATACCTTCAAAGTCCTTCCGTGTTTCTGTTTCTTGCACTTTGAGCTTGCCGCATGGGTTTATTAATCGATATGTCCTTTGGAGTTTAATTCAGTTTTTAATCAAGTCCTTAATTACGTCTTTTGTCTATTTAATTTCTGTTTTTAGGTTTTGTTTCTTTTTCATTTTAGTCCTTCTGATGCTTTAAACTTTTATATCTTTTATTCCTTTTATCTATTTTTTTAGTGTGTTGTGTTGCACATCATATTTACATGTGTTTCATTCACGCCTTGTCTATTTATGTTTTATTGTGTATTATATCATTTTGTGTTTTAATTTGATCGTTCGTATTACATATGTCTTTTGTTGTTATATTTAACTTAATGTGCATATCATGTTTACGTGTTAGCTTATTATGGTCATTTTGTACATTAGGATATATTAATTTATGGCGTGTTTGGTCTCATAAATATCATGTTTTATGTCCATTTCGCTTCTTTGTAGGTTACTTGATAGTATGATATTGTTTGTTATATGTAATGCCTTTGTTGTTATTTTTACATGTTAATTATGTCATTGATAAGGTTTTAGCACGTTTTTGTGGTGTTGTTGACTCGTTAATTTCGTACCCTTTTTTACGTATATGTCATGCATACTATCTATGATTTTTTATGTGCAAGTGTGATAGGATTAGAATTTAATCTTGAAGCACGTTTCTCTCGTTCATGTTTACCTTGTTTTATATTATGATGGGTTATGTTTTTACGTATTTCAATACTTTTGTTTAACATTGTAATATTCATGTTTTAGTATCATGTCAATGTGAATGTATGTTTTATTGTTTTTTTAATGTTGCATAATGGAATATAAATTGTCAATGCGGTGCCCTTTTATCCGAGCATAAACGGGGCCAGTATCAGGCGCAGTGATAGTGGTTGGGCGTTTACTCTCGGATAACGGAGCCTTTAAAATTTATTCGCAATTATAACCAAATTTTAAACTAATCGTCACTTTAATCCGGAAAATCTAACATTAATAAAGCGGTAATTATTAAAGTACCAATTTTGGGCGGTGTGGGGTGCTAATCATTCCCCATCCGTAACCGACTCCCGAACCCAATATTTTTTAAATCTCTGGTTTTATGGTGTCCGGCCTACCTAAGTGGCCGGTGGCGACTCCAATTTTTAAATAAAATGCGGTTTTAAAACCCCACGGAATAAATATTTTATATCTGAAAAAACACAAACACTTCGAAAACACCCGTTTTTAAGCGAAAAAAAGGCATCGCTACATTTAGTGACCGTTTGTGTACTTTACCCTACTTCTTAAGTTTTCAATCATTTTGAAGTTAATTAATTTACTTTAAGTCCTCTGTTTTTTCTATTTAATTATTTTTAGGTTTTTATCAGCTTTGAAATGAGTCAAGTTAAGGTTTAGCTTTTTTTTTTGTTTAAATACGTTTTAGAACTTTGTAAATTTTGAAACTAAACAAATTAAAGTGTAATCCCTTCTAAATACTTCTTAGGTCCATATCAAATTTAAAATTTAACAATTTACCCTTCTGTATGTCCTATTATAGTTTAGTACTTGGGTATTTGACTCCCAGTTTTAAAGATCATAGATCAAATTTTAATAACATAAAAATTACGTACATATTTCTCATCTCGTACTTAAATGGTCAAAAATAGAAGTTAAGAATTTATTTAAGTGTATTAAAAGGTGGTTCTGAATATGTACAATATGTGCGACTGGAATGAGTTCATATATATATTCCAAAGCATTAAGTGTATTGAGTGTGGTTCAATTCTATTAATTTTGTTTTAAAGGCTAGAATAAAAGTAGAACATGACAATTAAAAGCCAACCTTAAAAGATGTAGAATATGACTGCTCAAGTTATATAGAGACTGATTTTGGCTTCTTGTTTCATTATGATGCATTGTATTTATTGGATGACGTTATTCTCAAATCTCATTTCAATAATTTTAAAAATGCTTTTAGGAAAGTTGAGTTATTTGATGTTGATGGAAATGTGTTATTTGTTGAACTGAAATTACTTAGAGAGCTTTTACCCAAGAAAAAAATAGGAGCAATAGATTTATTAAAGATTTTAAAACGTTTTAATTGTTTCTCAAATACGACAATTGCATATAAAGTCTTATTTACTATTCTTATTATTGTTGCTTTTGCATAACAAAGTTTTTCAAAATTTAAGTTTGTGAACTCATACTTACATGAACAACTATGTCGCAAGAAAAAATTAAATGCACTTGCTTTGATGACAATTGAGAATGATCTTTTGGAAAAAGTTGATATTGCAAGCTTTGTTCATGATTTTGCTTTGAAATATGCAAGAAGAACAACATTTTTTATGGTCGTTTCTTTTAAGGGCTTTCCCCAGCTTTAATTTAATTTGGTGCTCATAGTATTGTTGCTTGTAGTGGTGTAAATGAGACGAGTTGAGTCGGGTATCGAGTAGCTTGTCTCTGCTTATTGAGAACTCGAGCCCAGTTCAAGCTTAAATCGAGTCCAATCGAGTCAAGTGTTGGCCGAGCTTTGACCAACTCGAGCAAAGTTCGAGCTCAAATCGAGTCCAATCAATTCGAATGTTGATTGAGTCAAACTCAAGTAGCTTGCAATCTGTCTCGTCTCATTTACAATCTTGCCATCAACCAAACACACATTCATGAATCATATATCATCTAGAGGGTAAAAGTGTATTACCTTGGCATCTAGAGTGTAAACCCATGTTCTCGTATGTGTCGTACATTAGTGTTGGACATAAGTATTTCAAGTAAAATGAAGAGAAGAAAACTACATAGCACAACACATCCCAAATCAATAAAAAAAAAAAAAAAAATATGTTAGACCTTCTCCTAGCAACACACTAAAATATGAAACCACATTAGTACATCCAATGCAAAAAAATTTATGAAATAATTATAAATTGTTCCCTTACTTTTGAAAAAAATTATATTTTGTCCCCTCAAACTAGAATCGTAACTCTGTCCTTCTTACTATGGTATCTTAATTTTCCAATTTTCTTTTTAAAGTAAATCAAATTGATTGATCTGATTCGACTTTTTTTTAGTTCTATTTACATGTTCTTAGCATACGTCAAGTTGAGTAATCAATAAATAATTATATGCGCAGAATCAACACAAACTTACATGATGCTTCGCAAACAGATCTGAATACACTGATGAACAACCAAAAAAGGAGATCTAACCATTGGAAGACCACCTACAATCGCAAATCAGATACGAACGACGTGAGAATTTCTACACTATCGCAGATCTATCACAAAGGTAGGCGAATAATGTATCGTAAGGTAGAAAAAATGTGCCACAAGAACAAAGTTAAAATGTGCCACAAAGAGAGACGAACATGCGCAAAATTAATGTAACCGCTGACAAAAAAAAATAAAGAGCTTGCGGCACTTGAAGATAAAAAAACGAAGACTATGGTTAGAAAAGTGATCACACAATTATTTAATGATCATTAATAATAGAAATTTGTTAGTTTTTATATCTTAAAGTCACATATAGCAAAACCCCTAAATTTAACATATACTTTATTTTTAAAAATGTTTTCTCAAATTAAATAGCTATATTATTGTATATCACTTATTCTAATTCCCTTAAATTATTTCAATATAAAACCTTGTCCGAACAGCCATTTATATAATCAACTTTGGTTTAATCAAAAAATAAATATAATTAACTTTGGATCGTCGACCAGAAAATGGAATTAAATTCGTCACGCGTGAATTCTAAACTATTTCTTTAATGAAATTTACTTAACCAAATTCACATAAAATGATCTAATTAATAATCGAAAATTGTTATTGTAATTTTATGAAATTAAAATATTATAATTTAGACAAAAATAGATGCCATCACAAGTTAAAAAATCAAATTCATTGCCAAGTATAATAAGAATGTTTTCTAAACAATCAGCCAAGTCTCTGAGCATCAATTTGCTATTTATAATTACAAGTTAGTATAAAACATATCAAGCTAGTAACCTGAATATATTTGGAGCCAAATAAAATAAATTAAAATTGATCTTCGTATAAAAAGACTTAGATCAGAATAAAATCCAGAAATAACTCACACATAATTTACCTGAGTGAACATTGAACAGAATCCCATAACTTCATCATTTGCCAACTCAAAGACTGTTGACCAGAAAATGTTAACATTTGCAATTTTTTAGGCATTGCCAATTAACTTGGATAAATAAGGGCCTTACCTCAAAAAGAAATGAGTTAGTCATCTAGGATTTAAATAGTTTGTTTGCACGATATATGCGCATTATTAAAGAGATGTGATTAATGATCAAATATTATATTGTAGTCACATTGGAATATTTAAAAATTCTCTTTGGCAACTTTGCCAATCTTTAACATTAATAAAGTAAGAAACTTTTACCGAGAAAAAAAGAATATTTAAATATTAAGTATTTTATAACATTTATTAGGTTAAAGTATAGTAGAAGTCCCTCTACTATACTTAAATGTTCATTTTACTCCCTCTATTATAAAAATGAATATTTTAGTCTTTGTACTCTGCTTTAAAGTTCATTGTAGTCCTTGTACTATACCTAAAAGTTCATTTTAGTCCCTCTACTATAAAAAGAACATTTTAGTCTCTACACGTTTGAAAAGTTAACATTTCCTCAACTGTAAAAATGAACACTTTAGTCCTTGTATGTTTGAAAAGGTAACATTTTGGTCAAAAACATTAAAGTTATTGATAGTTGGCTTAAACATTTTGATTCAAACACCCTTTAAGTCCTTATCAGTTTTGAAATTGAGCAAATTGATCCCTCTTGATATATTTTAATAATAATTTTAAAGTATATAATTTATTAATAAATGACAACATGGTGTACAGTTTTCCTTTTCATTGAAGTTAAATACATGAATTAATAAATTATTTACTTTATTAATAAATGAATTAATAGTGTACGTAACTAACTGTAAAAATATATAATTTTTCCTTTATATCGATATTATATAAAGTGTATTAAATAAATTGATCAATTTATGAATATATTAATATATTACTAACATTTATTGATAATAAAGTGTAATTTTAAAAGTAAATAAATAATAACGATCTACGGTGGTGTCAACCTTTTTAATATATGTTTTGAGAGGTTAATTTGCTCTAGTTTAAAATTGAGAGGGACCTGAAGATTGTTTAAACCAAAATATTTAAGCCAATTATCAATCACTTTTGTGTTTTGGATCAAAATGTTAACTTTTCATATGTACATGGAGCAAAATATTTCTTTTTTCAATAGGGAACTAAAATAAACTTTAGGTCTAGTACGGACTAAAATATTCCTTTTTATAGTAGGGGGACTAAAATAAAAATTTAGGTATAGTAGAGGGACTTCTACTATAATTTAACCCATTTATTATATTTTTCATCTATATATTGTTTATACTTTGTTTTTATGTATTTTTTGTAATTGTTTTAGTGTCGCATAGTTAAATGATATACAAAAAATTAGTTAAGCACTTTTAAAAAATTTAGTAAAAATACACCTGGGAAATTAATTAAATTAAGAAATGTCCATAGGTTGAATGGTAATTTTATTAAAAAGTAAAATGGTTACTTTTTATTAGGGGTGAGCAACGAAACCGAGAAAACCAAAAAACCAATTCGAACCGGGCTATACGGTTCGGTTCGGGTTTGCATGTTTTTGATTCGGTTCAAGCTTCTCAATTCGGTTCGATTTCGGGTTTTTCATATGGAACCCGTTTATTCCATATCAACCCGAATTAAAAAAAAATACATTATGATCCATATCAAATATATTTTAAAGATAGTCTCTTGAAATATTTTGATTTGTTTTTAAGATATTTTCTTGGAATATTTGGATATGTTTTTATAATATTAAGTTGATTGAATATTGTGTTTCAAATTAGAATATGTTTTTATAATATTTACTATTCAAGAGTTGTTTTACTATGTTGAATAATTGAGTTTGGTTTTAATCAAACAATATATTAGACTACATATTTGTTTTCTAAGTTGGTGATGTAGAATCATTGAATGGATATTAATTAAACGAATATTTTATGTGATTTATTTTTTAGATAGACCGTCTGTTTTATAATCATCGTTATTTTAATTTATTTTTATTTGAAATCTTAGATTTGTCAAGAGCTCAAGACATGCGTTTTCTTGTTCTTAATGGCAAAATAAATTGATATTGGAGTGTCTAATGATAAATTAAAATATGTTATGCGTTTTTCTTATTTTTTTAATTTGAAAAAAACCCGTTAAAACCACAGTTTTTAACCGAACCAAATCGCAAAATTCGGTTTTTGGTATTTTAGTTTTTTTACCATTCGGTTTTGGTTTTCTTTTTAAAAAACCGCAGACTGCGATTCGGTTCATATTTTGTTAAAAAACAAAACCGAACCGAATACACGCCTACTTTTTATATTTAAATCTATTAGTCTCGTGATTGAATGTCAATTAATAATTCCATTTAAAATTTATATGAAATAATGAAAAGACAAAAATAGCACTGAAATAATGAAAAGACAAAAAATTTGATACCACAAAAATACCACTAAAATAATATGCAATATTTAAATAATATGTCAATTAAAAGTTGTATATTACACCATAAAACTCAAATCTTAAATTCCTAACCATAACCCTAAAAAACTAAACCCTAAACTCTAAACCATATACCCTAAATTCTAAAAACTACCATTAAATTCTAAAGTCTAAAATTTTAACCCCTAAACTTTAAATCCTAAACCACTAACTCTAAAATTAAAAGACTAGTATAAACAAAAGTTTACACAACCTATGTATCAGAGTTATTTCCCTTAAATAAATGTAATTTAGTAATTTGCAATCTTCCGGTATTGTGTTCGAGTCTCAAATGATGAACTTTATTAGTTTTTTTTTTTACAAATCCTAATTCTACCTAGAGGGGAGGAGAAGGGAAAGACTCTAGCGGAAGGAAGGGGAGTGCTCATGTGGGTCTAGAACCCAAAAACTAAGAAAATACAAAGGAATAATGATAAACAGCTTAGCCAACCGATCAAATATGCTTGCTCTTTATTGGTTTTATTTAAATAGGAGTATACAAAAGAATGAAAACACTACTAAAACAAGTAAATAAAAACAACTTACCAATTTCTAAGTTCCAACTAAGGATGCTCGGTTAACTGGTGAGAATAAACTTAAGGGTAAAGTACACAAATGGTCACTAAATTATTTTCAAAAATATAAAATGGTCATCAAACTTCCAAAAGTTATATAATGATAATTAAACTTTAGTTTTTGTTACAAAATAGTCATTGAGCTGTTAACTGTCGTTAATTGGGTGACGTGCCAGTTACATAAATTTGAATAATAGAATATTTAATTTGCCATATTGACACATTCAATAAATTTATTTTTTCAATTTAACCCTCATTATTGATGTCTAAATTGATTGAATGTGTAAATATTGAAGATTAAATATGTTATTATACAAATTTTCATAACTGTCACGTCTCCCAATTAACGACAGTTAACGGCTTAATGACCGTTTTGTAACAAAAACTAAAGTTTAATGCCCATTATGTAACTTTTAAAAGTTTGATGACCATTTTGTATTTTTAGGGATAGTATAGTGACACATTTGTGTACTTTGCCCTAAACTTAATAAGAAAATTAAATCTTTATATAGATTGAATTTTGTCACATCCACCGGATGAAAGAATATTTCATTCATAAAATATATTTTTTCAAAAATCATCTAATAATTATGACAAGTTGAATAGTAAAGAATTTATATATAAAGCTTATTAAATATGATTTCGATTTTTATTTTAATAATATTTAATTATTTTTATTTAAATATATGAAACTATAATAAAAAAACAAAAGTGCTATATAATAATTTCTCCAATAACATTTAAAGAACATTTTTTTCTGTTTTTTTAAATAAAATAATGCAAATAAAGAACAAGAGACAGATATATGTTTTTCAAAAAAAATGTAACGTATAACCAATCACACATGAACGAGGAGAACTACAATTATTCGCCAAATAAAAAAGTTTGAAAATATTGCCAGTCAAATTCTATTGTTAGTAGATGTATTATGGTTAAATTGTAGATTTAGTATATGTATTTTAATTTGGTCAATCTTAGTCATATACATTTCAAAACTTCAAATTTCAATCTGAACTCAAATAATATAGAGGCAATATAACTAAATTGCATGACTGAAAGTTATCAAATTGGAGAATATGAACTAAATCTATAACTAACTTGTAATATAAGGACTAAAGGTAAACTTCAATTTAACCGATTTCACATATATTGTCTAGATTATCACCAAAATTCTAAAACATGAAAAATGAAGGGACTAAATCAAATAACTTATACTTAAAACAAGTACTAATCACAGAATATAACCAATAATATCTATTTCCCGGAAGAAAAAAGAAAATAGCAATAAAAATACAGAAAAAAATAGTTTTTTTACACGTATTCTTATTTAATATATTAAATTTAGGTTAAATTACATGTTTAATCCCTTTTATTTTTGGTATGTTTGATTTTGGTCATCGGTTTTGAAATAGTTGTTTCGTCACTTACGTTATCGATTTGTAACATTTTGGTCATGGAGCCGTTAACTTCCATTAGTTTGATGACTTGACACGTTAGTCAAAATGATTTATTTTTAATTTGACCCATAAAATTTAGATAAGATATCAATTTAACTCTTAAATTTTAGATAAATATCAATTTGACCTTGAAATTTAAATAAAATATCAATTTAATCATTAAACTTTAGCTAAACCCCCACCGTCAACCTATGCTCCCCCAGCTTACCACTGTCACCTACCACCGTCGATAGTCGTTGGCAACGACCGTTGAACCCCAAAATTTTCAATTCACTATATAGATTTTTATATATTTATAAAATTAAAAATAGTTACCACTATATTTTAGCTTAATATTAAATATGACACTTCATTTTTGTTTGACATTGATTTCTTATTTTCAATTGTATTTATAACTCAATTTTAAATTTAAATAATTCTAAACAAAATAGCAATGTTAATGTTAGTTTATCAAGAGTTTTATAAATGGTATAGTAGTATGATTTGTTTTCCAAAAAAAAAAAAATCGCAGGTGGTCATTGATTGCCGGTAGATTACCCGGAAGAACAGCGAACGATGTGAAAAACTACTGGAACACCCACTTGCTGATGAAAAGGGTGGATCCTTCATCGAACCAAAACCCTTATCTAAATCCACCGAAACCCAATCCCAGAGTCTTCAGACCTCGCCCTCAGATCTTATCAAAGAACAAGTTCCCTGTTATGTTGGACGAAAACAAGAAAAAACAACACGGCAGCAGCTGCAACACCAGCAAGCAACAATGTTTTAGTATCAGCTAACAGCGGCAACAACAGTAGTTATTGTTTCCCTAATGAGAATGATGAAATCAGGAGGTGGGAAAACGTGATGACGAATGAGGTTGATTATAAGCAGCACCAGCAGGGCTCGATCAACGACATCAATCAAAGTGTTTTGGGAGACCAGCCTATGCCCATCTATGAAGAATTGGACCATTCATCCACCTCCAATTTCCAATTATTGGAGGTGGTTGAGGAAGACAGTTATGGTGATCTGGATGAGCTTTTTCTTGATGTGGACCTCTGGAATGTGTTCAACCCATAGGAAGACAATAAAGCCTATGTTAGTGCAAGAAAAGCACAATAAAAAAGTTGGAAGAGTTGATGTATGTTTTACTCTACAAACAATATTAAAAATGATTGTCGTGTTGTTTTCCTTGTATCTTAAGGGTAGATGTTGCATAACGAACATAAATCCTGTATTCTTTGGTGTTCCTAGGTATACCCAATATTAAAAAATAGGGTTTATGGTTAGTGTTTAAAGTATAAAGTGTATGGTTTAATTTTAAGGTTTAGGATCTAGGATCTAGGAATTAGGGTTAGATGTAGGGTTTAGTTTTTTAGTTTTGAGGCATAAATAAGAGCACCAAAAAGGGGCAACAAATTTTTGTTCAAATATAACTATTTATGGCATGCAATGTTATGTGACAGTTAGGGGTGTGCAAAATAAACCGTAATCGTTAACCGGTATAACAATTAAATTTTACAGGTTAATTAACCTACCGTTAAGGTTAAACGGTTTCAATTAACCAACCGCTAAAAATGATGGTTATTCGTTAACCATTATGAAATTATTTAGACAGAAAATGAAATTTGTAATTAGAATTTCTCTATTTAAATATTTTTATGAAAATTTAACATAATATTTGTTGAAGAGATAATTTCATTATTCTCAAAAGAATTAGTAAACATGTAAAAAAATTGTAATAAGTTACAAGTTAACCTGTAACCGAATCATTAAATAATGATTAACCGCTATAATAGTTAACTGTTTAAAAATTTAACGGTAACTGTTCCTTAATGGTTAGGTTATGGTTTAATAATCGCTATAATGGTAAACCAACCGTTTATACTAAATGGTACAATTAACCTACCATGAACACCCTAGTGACAATCATATTGCATCTCTAAGGCTTTGCTTGGTAGAGTAAAACGAAAATTTATAACAAAAAAATTAAAGGATAGAAAAATGGAAATGTGAAAAAGTTGAAAAAAAATGTAATTATCTTTTCATTTTTGTTGGATTGAGTTAAAAAAACAAGAGAAGAAAATTAAACTTTAAAAAATATATTTTAAATTAATTTATATCTCTTTTCATTTTCTCTCAATATTTTCTTCCAAATCAGAGTGATTTATTTCCGCACAAAAAGATGGGAAATGATCTTTCCCTTATTTTTCTTTCTTACCAAACGCGTTTAACCTTTATTTTCTTTCCCCAACCAAACTAGCGATCCTATTACTGCCCTAATGCATAAAGAATATAAATCTCCCAACCTTCTACTTCAAAAAGATATTGAGATCTTTATGTGGTACGCCTAAATCCAAGTTCTGTTGAAGATTGTAACAACTAGGGCCGTGCAAAAACATCCGATCTGATTGATTCGATCGGTTTATCCATTGATCCGATCCGAAATTTTGGATATCTGTTCCGTTTTTCATTTTTTGGATAATTCAAATCAGATATTTGAAAATTTCGGATCGGATACGGATAATTGTTTTACATTTGGATCGGATATCCGATTATTTGATATCCGAAAATTCAATTTTTTTATAGATATGAATTTTGTTATATTCGATATTTTTACTTGTTATATATGAAAAATTGAAATTTTTATGGATAAAAATTTGTTATATTCAATAATTTATTGATTGTTTATTCGAAAACCTAAAAGTTTCATAGATAGGACCACCAAATTTAAAACATAATTAAAAGTCATAAATTTAGATACTCGAATATCCGATCCAAAATTTTGGATATCCGAAATGCACACCCCTGGTAACAACCATATCAATGATCTTAAGACTCTGTCGGTAATATATTACGGAAAATAAGTTATTTTACCAATGAAATTGTTCATTTCCAGCTTTATATTTAATTATTTGTCCTTACTTGGTAGTTGAACATTTATTTGGTCTACTATTTTGATATCTTACATTAACGCCACCATGACATCATCATCTGAAATCAAATTAAAATTATAGTAATATATAAAAATTATAAAAGAATTATAAAATATATTTAAGTATCCTAATAAAAATTATATGAACTTTAAAATATATTATGTATAAATATATATCCTAAAAATTAAATATATACTTTTTTAATAAATTTAAAATATACAAATATCTTAAAAAATAAAAATTCGTATTATATATTATTTCATATAGAAAATTACTACAATTTAAAAGCTTAAATGTATATTTTTTAAAAGAAATTGAGGCTTCGTTAAAAACCCCTTCATAACTAAAACTAAGCCAAAGCCTGAGATTAGAAAGCAGAAGGGGAAAGAATGCCCAAGAACTATTATTAATTCTTTAAATCAAAACAACACCAAGTCACTTACAACCAATCGCAAGATGATATGACATCAAGCATTACAGAACACCAAACTAAAGCGCTAAGGACTACCCTGTTAGTAGCATGTTACCATCGAATGAAAAGTGTGCAAAATGGGAGGCACCACCAAAAGTAGAAACCAGAAGTATTGTTCAGGGAAAGCTCGATAGGGAGGAAAAAATCAACCAATGCCAGCCTTCGTTAAGTTATCAGCGTCAATGTTGCAGGAACGAGAAATTAGCCGAATGATCATTCCTCTTTCCAGAATGAAGTCGCCCACCTTGCGTACAAAATTGGAGAAGCAAGTCGGGATATTAACAGGATGAGAGAGCCATTCAACAACGGTCTTCAACAGTTAGATTCCACAATAAGTCTATACTTATCCTGCCATTCTGAAGAGAGAAATTTGAAAACATCGAATTTAATAGCGCTGAGTTCAGTAAGCAGAGTAGGCCCTGGACTAATTGACTATCACGCAGTAGACCCCCAATCCCTCTAATGGATCCATCTTTCGTTACAGCACCATTTACGTTTAATTTAAGAAAGCCCCGATGGGGAGGTTGCCAAGAAGACGGGGTAGGAGATTTGTTTTCTCTTAAACAAGAGTGAACTGCACAAAAGGGGTTAGCAACAATATTGTCAAAAGAAATAGAAGAATCAGGGAACTTTGCTTTTAGCCAAAAAGCAAGGCGATTCTTGACAAGCAAATCTAGTTGCATCTCATCCGTACACTTTCTTTTGAAAACTATTTCGTTCCTAAAGAGCCAAATAGACCACATGCTCACAAAAGGAATAGTAGACCATAAATACTCAATATTAGGTACGGTAACTATTCCCCTCATGGAGAAAAACTTCATCCAAATATTCTAAGATATCACGCAAGTGAAGAACAAATGGAGGATCGATTCAGGGTGCTGATTGCAAAGGGGGCAGAGATCATTAGGCTCAGGAATAACACCCTTTTTGGTAAGTTTCGTCTTCACTGGTAACCAACATCAAAAGACCAACCAGGCAAAATATTCGACCTTTGGCGGGGTTAAACCAAACTATATAAACTTTTTCCAGAGAGGTTCTGTCGGTAGAGTGTATGAACTCAGAGATCTCATGGATTTAATAGAAAAAACTCTATTGCTAGATTTTAACCATCTAATCGAATCATGGTCTAAATTGCTTGACCAAAAGTTCAACAGATTACATAAATCCTCTCATTGATGTATCTGTCAGTCAAAGAGAGGTCTTCTGAGAGAAATATACTAGGACCAATATGAGGGTCCAAGAGGTCTCATAGTCTGAAATTTTATCAATCTTATTGGTAGCTAGAGCATAAATTCTCAGAAATTTCTCTGAGGGGTTCATTGCATATCCACAAGTCTGACCAAAATAGAATGGAACACTCATTACCCACTTAAAGTCTAAAATTAGAGAGAATGTTAGAGCGAAAATGATCCATGTTAAAGAAAGAGTTGGATATCCCTTCCCATATCCAAAGAACACTTTTTGTAGGCGGATATGAGGGCAGAAGACCCTGAGAACCAGAATATTTCTTACAAGAAATAATGGATTTCCATAAGTTGTTAAGTTCATTGCCACATCTCTATTACCATTTACCCAACAAATCCCTATTAGTGAGATCCAGATATGAAATTTCTAGGCCCCCTTTACATAACGGGGCACATATGTCAGACCATTTAACCCAATAAATTTTGGATCTATCGAAAACTCTTAAAACCCTTTTGACGTTCTTGACTTGAATTTCAGATGCTCCTCAAAAAATCAGAAGATCATCAGCGAATTGAAAGTAAGAGATAGAGATGGAGTTACCCTCACGACCGCTAGAGAAGCCAGAGAACAGTTTCAGCTGCACATCCTTGTTGAGCATGAGATTTAG
This sequence comes from Hibiscus mutabilis, assembly GCA_019671005.1. Classification (NCBI taxonomy): domain Eukaryota; kingdom Viridiplantae; phylum Streptophyta; class Magnoliopsida; order Malvales; family Malvaceae; genus Hibiscus; species Hibiscus mutabilis. The sequence continues at coordinate 62,339,818 of CM033719.1, forward strand.
TGCTTCACCCATAAAATTAAAAAGTATTGGGGATATGGGGCAACCTTGTCTTAAGCCTCTTGATATGGAGAAAGGTTTAGAAGAGAACCATTAACTAATATTAAGATCAACGCAGATGATAAACAACGCGGTACCCATTTGCACCATCTCTCCCCGAAGCCACACTTCTTCAAAATAAGGATAAGAAAATATCAGCAGACAGTGTCATAGGCTTTTCTGAAGTCTATTTTAAAGGTAACACCCTTTAACCTGGACTTAGATATAGAGTCGATCGCTTCATTAGCAATGAGACAGCAATTCAAAATCTGTCTTCCCAGAATAAATACGAATTGAGACTCACTTATGATCTTATCAGAGCATAGACGCAACCTATTAGCAAACACCTTCGAAAGGATTTTGCAAACTCCTCCAACTAAACTTATAGGCCGGAAATCATCTAGAGAATCAGTGTTTATTTTTTATTTTTTTTGGAATAAGAGTAATGAAGGAATGGTTTAAATACTTCTTAAAAAATTTGATGTTAAAGCCATCAGGTCCTGGAGCTCGATTGCTGTCAGCAGAATTTAACGTTGCCCACATCTCCTCCTCGGTAAATTGCCTTTCTAGGAAAGAGGCTTGGTCATCACTTAATTTGATAAAGTCCATATTTAGGTCACTTACCCACAAAGCTAAATTCAAATTGTATGCCTTTAGGAAATAGTCACATATGCAAGATTTAACTTGCATAGTATTTTAACACCCCGGTCCCGACTCGGTCCATCCAAAAGATTCGAAGTGCCACATTAGGCCACTCAAGTGACTGACCCAAAAATTTTCAAATGAAAACCTCAAGTTTAACTATCATTTAAAACATGTTTAAAAGTCATAATAGAAAAAGTTGCATAAACATTTAAATTAATACAAATAGGTGCTTCGTACGTTAAAAGCATTGTATTTCAAAATAATATTAATTAAGAGTACCAACTACACTAAAGTTCTATGAATATAGAGCCCAAAACTAAAATCTAAGGTATTGCACTCTTATTTTAATCAATGTTGGGAAGTCCTCGTCGATGAGCTCTTTGAATCTGTCAAGTCCTACTAACCTGCGAATGGAAACAATGATTCTGAATGTTGAGCTTATAAAGCTCAGTGATACATTTCTACTCTAATATACTTCATGCATTTCATAAACATAAACATAAACATGCATAGTAAGCAATGAGTAATATGGCATGAGCATAACAAGCTATCTATGGTTTTACGTTTAAGATACACATGCTAACTATAACATAGATTTAGGCAATTATCATCATGAACATCAAGATTGTAACCCCCTAGACCCGGCCTATGTGAAATGACCAAGTCTAACAGGACACATCTTAAATTTAAAGTCCAATTAGAAAATGTCAGAAACTCAAATGTCTAATTCGAAAACATAGTTACGTAAATCGATAAAGTACATAAAACCATATATATATATAAAAACATATCAGATAATAGATACAAAATAAGTAATATCAAGTATGGTAGCAAAATACTCGTAACATAAACTCCATACATCTCCAAAATATAGGCACATGTCACCCTGAGATAACAAAATAGTGGATAGAAACATTTCAAACTAGCATAAAGTATTGAATGTGTAGATCCTCCAAATGTCCGGTATAGGGTAGCCTATCCTAAAATATATGAAAGAAAAAAATTGAAGGTGTGAGCTAGGAAGCTCAGTGTGTTCCATTAAGTGCAGAATAAAACATTCAAATAGTTCAGATATACAATTAAATCACATCAATAAAACATGTTATAAGGGCAACCAAAGCTTTCATGTAAAACCTAGCTACCCTCTAACTGAACTCCAATATGCAATTCCCCAAAACCGCATTTATAAAGGCGTTAACATAGGCCCAATGGGCATAGGTGCCATCCTAAGGGGATATCTTAGGTCCAGGAAGAATTACCTTAGCAGAAGCATAGGAACCTAGTACAAGCGCAATTACCCTAGCCGAAGCATAGGAACCTAATACATGCAGAATTACCAGCTAGATCAGGGTTGAACCTACAGAGACTTCATATACTATCCCAAGTACCCAGTAAAATAGTTTGAGCAGTAATAATAGTATTCATTAATAAGAAATAGTAGCAGTAGATATAAATCAAATAATTATTTTCATGGAAACAATAACCAGAGAGCATGCTATCAAATTAAGTACTTAGTCATAAATCAGATATATGAAATGATCATGCTTAAAATCAGGAAGTATGTTAAGTTTTGTAAAATAAAAAATTATCAGTCATGTGCACATGATCAGTTCAAACAAAACATTTATGTAGCATACAAGGAACACACCTCAAAAGATCTAGTCGGTCAAATGGCCTATTGAGCTCCAGTTTTACGCTCCGATGCAGTGCTAAAACCTAAAACACAATAAATCTTATATCAATACGGGAGAATTTCCTTCCTATGATAATTCACAACGTATCGATACATACGAGTCACAATAGGTTTGCGCAGTCGAACAAACTAAGAGGAGTTGGACTAGGTAGATGTACGATCTGGAGAGTCTCGTGTACCTTTAAACAAATAATATCATGTGTCAGTCTTTTATCAATAGCTTCTTTTAAATAATTTAACATAATACATATGCATGCTCGGGTTTAAGGTCAAATTCAGAGGCTTTCGGGTTAGAATTTCGCAAAACAGACTTAGAACGTCATAAAACCCAAAAAACGAGTTTTTAGAAAAAGTTGAGTTTTTAGTCAAAGTCAATTATCAACGGTTAAAGTCAAAGTTAACGGTCAGAGTCAAAGTCTACGGTCAAAGTCAAATGAGTTCACTCAGACAAGTTGAATCGGACAGGTTGACTCTGTGAGTTGACCTAATTTGGTTCGAGTCAGACTAAAATGATTCAGGTTAAAGGGTCGGGTTAGACAAGCTTGAGTCGGACAGGTCGGGTTTGGGTTTTGGGTTTGGACCAAATAGGCTTGAGACTAAGGTTATTGTACCTTAAAAGGTCGGCCCAAATCATAATATAATAAGCCTATTTTTTATTTATGGCTAGATCGGTCTGATGTAAAGGCCATAATGGGTCTAAGGCCAGTTTGGTTCGAGGGCCACTGTCTAAGGCTATCAGAAATTACCTCAGACAACGCGTAACACTCACGCAAAGCCCTAAACGGGTGGAAACATTACCAGAAAAGCATAAACAATTTCAAACTCACATATTAACTTAAATAACCCTGATTTAGGTAAACTTACCAAAACAGAGGAGACGAGGTCGAAAACTGTAACCCCCTCGACCTGGCCTAGACGCTTGAGCGAGCTATATTAGGTTTACCGAAGAAAACGGAGAAAGATACAAAAATCGGTCCATTTTTTTCTTTTATCTTGTCTAAATGCATATTATTAATCCTAAGTGATCATGCTTGCAGCAGATAAAGATACAAAAGAAACGGACATCAGAAACGCAACCAATTACACAAACATGCATTTTAGAAACCAAAAATGTAAATCTGTAAAACCATAAGGGATTACTTAAAGTTTGATTTACCAATCCTCAATTAGTCGAGTTACATGCATATATGTCAAATTTCAGCTCAAAATGATCACCCGAACTCATCCAATTGCATACATACCAACCAGGGACCAAAATGTAACTTTAAAAAACTGTTTTTCAACTTAACGGATGAGTCCCCGCGATAAATATCAAAACTTGTACAAGTGGTTTTGAAACCTGCACTCCAGTAGCCAAATTGGGACTGTTGGTTTCGAAACCTAAGGCCTGGTTTCGATACCTACCTAGAGAAAATGGCCCATGGTTTCGAAACCTTCGTGTAGGTTTACAGATTCTGCACATTCAAAACACCTTGTAACCCTTCTAAACAAATCCGAAATAACCCCAAACATCATTTAACACTCAAAGCATCATATTAAAACTTTATACAAACGTCATATCAACCAAAGACCACTACGATATAAGAGCATAGGCATTACGGCCACAAAGGTAAACCTATAGGCATGCTCCCTAAACCACAAGCAACTCACATACCAAAATCTAAACATAAGGCATTTAACCACATGGTCAACAAACCAATACCTCCTTAGCATCGATCAAAACATGCCAGTATCATAAAAGCATTAAAACAATCCAACACAAGCTAGATGCAATCCAAGGTATCTCCTAGCAACGTCACATACTAGCATGGCACAACCAACATGCTTTTCATAGATCAAATGATCATCAAAACACAGAACGTAACTACAACAAAAACCATGGTAATACATCATTACTAATCCCCCAAAATATGACGAACATATTGCCTTATTAACCGAAGTAACACTGAGTTTCATACTCAAAGATAGTATAGATCTTTGATCGCCTTTTCACTTGCCAATGCTGCCCCAAACTCTAGTGCTGTACATAATTTAGAAAAGAGAGCGTAAGCACATATGCTTAGTGAGGATGCTCATAAAACAATGATGCATTTAAAACCATTTGAAAACCAAAGCCACCTGTTTTCAAAACATGCTTAACAACTAAAGCATTCCGACCGCATCAAGACCCACACCATGCCGACCGCATGATATGACAACTTTGCCGACCGCAAGATTAGCATCAACAAGGGGAACTGACCGCTCAACCCAAATGATAACAATATAGTCTGAGTAGCCCACCGCTATACCTCAAGTACCTCTAACCATGATCGATTTTAAACATATTATAGTGCATTTTATCCTATGGCATACCAACTATATCCGAATGTTTTCTCACCTTGTCACATAGCCAATATATCATTTACAAAACCATTTACTCAGTGTTTTACAATGCATTAAGCAAAAACACCACATATACAAACCACATTGCCAAAGCAATACCACATTCCCGGCCAAAATAAAAACAAATCTCACTAGCATTCCATAAACCTTTAAACCACTGCATATGTACTCAAAATCATACATTTGAAGTAAGCAAAAAAACCATGTTTACGACCAAAACATGAATTACACATGCTCATATCCGAACTGATATTAAAGAGCAAAAGATGGAAACTTACTTCCGAGCCTAGGTAAGTGTTTCAAACTTATCCTAAACTCCCAAAACCACTTTCAAACCTTTGAAAGACTTTTTAATCCATTTCCACTCACCGATTTCACTCTGTCTTGCTCGCCAAAGCAAAACAAGCTTCCGGCAAGCAACAATCCACCTCAAGATTCTTCACCTTGATTATCCCTTGTTTTGGCCACAAAAAACCAGATGAAACATGCATTAAAATGCATCCAAACCTCTGGCTCAAAGCAAAATCCCGCAACTCACTAGTTGCCCACTCAAAAACCATCCGAAACTTATCGAAATCAACCTCAAACACTTCTTAATCTTAACCCAGCCACAATACAACGATTCAATACATCAAACTTCATCAATTAACATCTAGAAACCCTTTTACAACATTATTTTACTTCCAGCAATGATTAAACTCCAGAAACATCACAAAAACCCTTAAATAACAACCTTAAACATTAAAGATTCAACTAATTTCGGGATTACAATGTTAAATCCAAGCTATTAACATAAATAAACATCAAAATCATGATCTAAAATGATCAAGAACCCAGCAAAATAGATCCAATTCAAAAATCTACCAATTTCATCTATTAAAACGCAATTAAACAATTTTCCTTAATTAAACTATCAAAACCCATTAGAAAACAATTGTAAAGGTTCAATAACTTTGGAATTTCAGTAAAGAACCTTTTATTAAAGGAGAATAATGAATCCTTACCTCCAATGATGATTTCTCCCCTCAATTGCTTGGTAAAACATAAAAATCAATATAATAACAATAAGTATTTGATGGAAAAAACTTAAGGAAGTCAAATAGAAATCAAAACTCTCTTAAACTTTGATTTTTACCTGAAGAAATTGAATTTGGAAAGGTGTTTGGCTGGAGAAAAATTGAGAGAAAGAAGTTACAAAGTTTGTTACGTGATTTTTGTTAAAAGCTTAAAATATGATTTATTAATTCTCTCCACTTTTATAGCTTTTAAAACCCATTTTAAAAATAGTTAATTAAAGGGAGAAATCTGATAAAAACATTTAGGATAATTAGCTCCTTAAAGATTCAAAGTTTTGATCCTTTTTCAAAAGAGTCAATAAAAACAGATTTCAAAGTTTGCATTTTGGTTACTAGTCCAAAATGTCTGATTTTCAAGACTCATTTTCCAAAATTGATTTTACCACAATCATTAATATATTAAATAATGATTTTAGGACTTTTTTCATATTTTTACCACCTTCAACAATATTTAATCCAATTTAATCTTGAAACTAACTCGAACCTCTAAAACCGGTCCACCTAACCCTCGAACCGCCCCCAAAACAACTAGACCCAAAACCGGGGCGTTAAAACTCTCCCCCTCTTAAGAAATTTCATCCCCAAAATTTACCTAAAGGAAAAAGATGTGAAAATTGTTCCATAATATCCACCTTGTTTTCCCAAGCGGCTTCTTCGACACCCCGATGTCGCCACAAGACTTTAAAAAGTTCTATCGTCTTACCACGAAGAACCTTACTACTGGAATTAAGGATTTCCACCGGCTCCTCATCATAGAATAAATCCGGCCTTAACTCAATATGCTCCACCAGCATAACATGCGAGGGATCCGACCGATACCTCCGCAACATAGATACATAGAACACATCATGTATTTTCTCTAGCTCGGGAGGTAACTTCAACCGATAAGCCACATGACTAACACGCTCTACAATCCCATATGGCCCAATAAACCTTGGACTAAGCTTACCCTTACGCCCGAACCGCATCACATTCTTCCACGGTGACACTTTCAAGAACACGCGATCACCACCCTTATATTCAATCTCCATATGCTTCAAATCCGCGTAAGATTTTTGCCGGTCTGCAGTCGCTTTCAAGCAATCACACAAAAGATTTACCTTTTCATCTGTGTCTTTCAACACATGCGGTAAGGAAACATGCTTTTCCCCTACCTCAAGCCAACACAATGGTGTACGACACCTCCGGCCATACAATACCTCACACGATGCCCTCTGTATACTTGCTTGATAGCTATTATTATAGGCAAACTCAACCAAAGGTAAATGTTTATCCCAGGTTCCTTGAAACTCAATAATACAATATCTTATCATATCCTCCAAGACCCGGATAACACACTCTGACTGCCCATTCGTCTGAGGATGATACACAGTACTAAAATTCAACCCCGTATCCAAAGCCCGATAAAAACACTCCCAAAACCTCGTTGTAAACCTTGGATCTCTATCCGAAACAATAGACTTAGGTACCCCGTGCAAACGCACAATCTCAGCAATATACAAGTCCGCCAACTTGTTCAATGTATACATCGTATGCACTGGCAGAAAATGTGCACACTTCGTAAACCAATCCACAATCACCCAAATGGAATCATTTTTAGCCGATGTCAGCGGCAACCCTGACACAAAATCTATGGTGATTCTCTCTTATTTCTACTCTAGAATTCTCAACGGTTGTAGCAACCCGAATGGAAACTGATGTTCAGCCTTAACCCGCCGACACACCATGCACTTAGAAACAAATCCTCCACATCCTTTTTCAACCCAACCCAATAGTACACCTCCCTTAACTCACAATACATCTTGGCACTACCGAGGTACATAGAAAAAGGACTAGAATGTGCCTCTGTCAAAATAGTGCGCCTCAGTTCTGAATCTTTCGGCACCACTATTCGACCCTTAAAGCACAAAACCTCATCATCAAAATAAAAATCCGTTTGATTACCATCTGCTATGTCCCTAACATAAGAAACCAAAGAATCATCATATGGCTGTTTAGCTTTAATCATTTGTGACAATGTAGGCTTAACTTGCAACTCAGCCAACAAACCACATTCTCGTGTCACACTCAACCTTGCAACATCGCCCTAAGCTCAACCGCAACCTTACGACTCAATACATCCGCAACCACATTAACCTTTCCAAGATGATATTCAACCGTCAAGTCATAATCCTTAAGCAACTCTAACCATCTACGTTACCTAAGTTTCAAATATTTTTGAGACAGCAAATACTTCAAACTCTTATGATCCGTAAAAACAACACACTTTTCTCCATAAAGATAAGGTCTCTAAATTTTTAAGGCAAACACCACAACCGCAAGCTCCAAATCACGAGTCAGGTAGTTTACTCATGAACTTTCAGTTGTCTCAATGCATAGGCCACCACCTTACCTTTTTGCATCAGCACACAACCCAAACCAACATAAGACGCATCACCATAAACCACAAACTCCTTCCCTAACTCAGGTTGGATCAACACAAGAGCATGTTTTAAAACTCCTTCAACTTCTCAAAACTATGTTGTTGCTTCTCCGACCACACATAAGAAACATTTTTTTCCAACAACTTCGTAAATAGAGCCGCAATACTAGAAAACCCATCTATATAACGATGATAATAACCAAACAACCCAAGAAAACTATGAACCTCTGATACTGACTTAGGTTGCTTCTAATTGAGAATAGCCTTAATTTTCTGTGAATCAACACGAATACCTTCTGCGAAAACTACATGACCAAGGAACACCACTTTCTACAGCCAAAGCTCACACTTACTCAGCTTAGCGTACATCTGAAAAACTTGCAATACAATCTGCAAAACCCGCTCATATTCTTCCTCGATCCGAGAGTACACATGAATATCATTAATAAACACCACCACAAACTAATCAAGATATTCATGGAACACCCTATTCATCATATCCATGAGAGCCACTGGAGCATTAGACAAACCAAACGGCATTACCAAGAACTTATAATGCTCGTACCTCGTACGAAAGGCAGTCTTATGCACATCCACACCTTTAAGCTTCAACTGATAATACCCCGATCTTAAATCAATCTTAAAAAACACCGCAACCCTGTGAAACTAATCAAACAAATCATCAATTTACGGTAACGAGTACTTGTTCTTCACCGTTAACTTATTCAACTGTCGGTAATCAATGCACATATGCATCGTACCATCATTTTTTTCTCAAAAAGAACCAAAGTACCCCAAGGCAAAACACTCGATCGAACGAACCCACGATCTAACAGCTCCAAAAGCTGTATCTCCAACTCCTTCAATTCATTCGGTACCATCCTATAGGAAGCAATAGGCACAGGTATTGTACCCGCGTACATCTCAAAACCAAACTCTACCTCTCTATCCGAAGGTAAACCCGATAACTCTTTAGGAAAAACTTCTAGATAATCACAAACAGCCCGGATATCTCGCACCTGAACACCCTTAACTTCCGAAATCATCACGATAGCCCAATAAGCTTGATAGCCTCTTTGCATCAACTTTTTCCACTTGTATAGCTGAACAACATTGGACAATAATTTCACATTCTCTCCAACCACCACAACTTCATAATCATCGGCTACCTTCAAAAAAATCCTTTTGGATTTACAATCCACAACTGCCTTATGCTAACATAACCAATCCATACCCAGGATGACATCAAAACTATAGATCGACAACTCTATTAAATACACGGCAAACTCATGACCTTGAACAACCAGAGGCAAACTCATATGTATGCATGATTCCTTATATGTTATCCTAGATGCCTATGCATATGGATGCAAAACCTCTAATGTCATGCTCAAAGATGCATGCATGTTCTGACATATTTAAGTGTGTGTATATATATAAGTGTTTTTGCACTGTACATGATCAACATCCACACTTACTTATAACATTCACGGTACCAATATTCCCCCCAACACGGAAAAAACACACTAGTAACCCTTAAATATTGATCAAAGCTCTTTCCCGGTACCACAGTGTACAAGAACACCACTTCGACCACTACCCAAACCAGGTATTTAGAGAATACCCAACATGACATCTTCTCGAATGTCACTAGCACATTCGACGCTTCCACCAATAGCCATATCGGCCAATGGTCTTAAACCCAACTTGCGCTAACCACGCTAGAGCCTCAGAAAAAGACTCTCAGGCAAGCAACTCACCTCAAACTCGGTAACTGACACACAAACCTGCGATAACGACATAAACTCGTGCTTCATCGCATCCAGATACTGAGTACCAAAATACATCATCTTGAAAGATCTCTTAAAGAACTCTTAAATCTCAACCGCCTCTAGAACACCAGTAACCGTGGTTACCCACCAGAGGTAAGCATCACCTTGCAACAGGGACTCAATACAACCCAGCTTTCGCGCGTCAGAACAATCCATCTGATCAGAATACGAATCGTACTCTCCAGCCATTCTTTGACTGCTTCAGGGCTCAAACCCCTAAACTCCATACCTCCCAAACTTCGAAGATGCTCTAACGGTAAACCATGATTAACCCCTACAGTAGGTGTCGGTGCTTGCGCATGCACTCCAGCCATTGCTGCTTGAAAAGCTCCCTTCATTGCTTGAATTAACGGAGTCAAATCTCTAAAGAATGACCCTTGCGGAGCCTGAGGTACACCACCTACCCCAACATTAACAGGAGGAACCAACGAAGGAGGAATATTTAAAGTATTACGAAGATTCCCCACATCATCATTATTCTGCCCATACACGAATCTCCCTTAATGACCGACCGCCATCAAGACCCACACAATGCCGACCGCATGACATAACAACCTTGTCGACCGCAAGATTAACATCAACAAGGGGAACCGACCGCTCAACCCAAGTGATAACATTATAGTCCGAGTAGCCCACCACTATACCTCAAGGACTTCTAACCATGATTGCTTTTAAATATATTATAGTGCACTTTATCCTATGACATGCCAACTATATTCGAATGTTTTCTCACCTTGTCACATAGCCAATATATCATTTACAAAACCATTTACTTACTGTTTTACAATGCATTAAGCAAAAACACCACATATGCAAACCACATTGCCAAAGCAATACCACATTCCCGACTAGAATAAAAACCAATGCTCACTAGCATTCCATAAACCTTTAAACCACTGCATATATACTCAAAATCATGCATTTATAGTAAGTAAAAACAAATCATGTTTACAACCAAAACATGAATTACATATGCTCATATTCGAACCGATATTAAAGAACAAAAGAGGGAAACTTACTTCCGAGCTTAGGTAAGTGTTTCAAACTTATCCTAAACTCCCAAAACCACTTTCAAACCTTTGAAATACTTTTTAATCCGTTTCCACTCATCGATTTCACTTCGCCTTGCTCGCTAAAGCAAAACAAGCTCCCGACAAGCGACAATCCACCTCAAGATGCTTCGCCTTGATTATCCCCTATTTTGACCACACAAGACCAGAGGGAACATGCATTAAAATACATCTAAACCTCTGGCTCAAAGCAATATCCCGCTACTCACTAGTTGCCCACTCAAAAACCATCCGAAACTTATCGAAATCAACCTCAAACACTTCTCAATCTTAACCCAACCACAATACAACGATTCAATACATCAAACTTCATCAATTAACATCTAGAAACCCTTTTACAACATCCTTTTACTTCCAACAATGATTAAACTCCAAAAACATCACAAAAACCCTTAACTAACAACCTTAAACATTAGAGATTCAACTAATTTCGGGATTGCAATGTTAAATCCAAGTTATTAACATAAATAAACATCAAAATCATGATCTAAACTAATCAAGAACCCAGGAAAACATATCCAATTCGAAAATCTACCAATTTCATCAATTAAAACGCAATTAAACCAGTTTTCCTTAATTAAACTATCAAAACCCGTTAGAAAACAATTGTAAAGGATCAATAACTTGGGAATTTCAGTAAAGAACCTTTCATTAGAGGAGAAGAACGAATCCTTACCTCCAATGATGATTTCTCCCCTCAATTGCTTGGTAAAACATAAAAATCAAGATAATAACAATAAGTATTTGATGGAAAAAACTTAAGGAAGTCAAATAGAAATCAAAACTCTCTTAAACTTTGATTTTTACCTGAAGAAATTGAAGTTGGAAAGGTGTTTGGCTGGAGAGAAATTGAGAGAAAGAAGTTACAAAGTTTGTTACGTGATTTTTGTTAAAAGCTTAAAATATGATTTATTAATTCTCTCCACTTTTATAGCTTTTAAAACCCATTTTAAAAATAGTTAATTAAATGGAGAAATCTGATAAAACATTTAGGATAATTAGCTCCTTAAAGATTCAAAGTTTTTATCATTTTTCAAAACAGTCACTAAAAACAGTTTTCAAAGTTTGCATTTTGGTCACTAGTCCAAAATGTCTAATTTCCAAAACTCATTTTCCAAAATTGATTTTACCACAATCATTAATATATTAAATAATGATTTATGACATTTTCCATATTTTTACCACCTTCAACAATATTTAATCAAATTTAATCCCGAAACTAACTCAAACTCTAAAATCGGTCCACCCTCGAGCCGCCCCCAAAACATCTATACCCAAAACCGGTACTCGCAATAAAGGGTATCGGTACTAGTGTTGAGTACCGGTACTAAATAACCATTTGGTGTTTCTATTAAACAGATAGTGTCACGTCATTGATAAGCATTGACCGTTTGTCAACAAACGATTTTATCTACATATGGACTATTTTGACCCAAAATAAAATATTTAAGAATTAAAATGCTTTAAAAAATAAGAGCTAAAGTAACTTTTTGTCAAAATTGGTGGCGAATTTTGATATTATATCATTAATATATGTTTGTATCTTTTCCTTTTATGTTATAATTAATGATCATAGTATTACATTCCAGAATATACATGTTATTTGAATTCTTAACATTTTGATTATATTATAATTTCACATTCTCATATCAAATAATATCAAGATGTTATAAAGGTCGAAACTTCTAAAAATAAAATATCTATTTATTGGGAGATTAATTCATAATATTTTGCCTACATACGTCAACTTGCTTAGACATATTTATAGACGTCCAACTATATTTAGGTTTTTGAATTCAAAGAGTAATCTCAGTGAAAAAAATGATGATGTTTATTTTAAGAAATTTATACTCGTGTAGTTTTGTTTGCAAAGTGTATGCTTATTAAAGAGTTGAGAAAAAATATGAACATATATCACTTTATAATCACCTTAAAACTATTAAAAAAACTTTATTTGGGTTTTACACTTTGTATTTCGTAATTAAATGGAAATATGCACTAAATTGAATTTTGAGTTTAATTATAGATTAAATCGAATTTCAGTGTTATTTTAGAGTTAGCTTGAAATTTTATCGTTAACCATCTGCTTCAAATTGTGTTGACGTCTTTAATTCTAATTTAAAATTATTTTAACTTGCTTAGTCATTTTAATGAAAATAATGCAATGGTGGATATTAAAATATCCACATTTGATTCAATTGTCCCTAAAAAAGAAATAGGTAGAACTCGATAATTAAATAAATAATATTTTTATTACCAGTCGACATATAATGTATTGATTACTAATTTTATTCAAACTCTAGACATTATTTAAAGAATTTACTATCTTATCCTGCTACACTAATTAGTAGTTGGTTAAATTTTGTTTTATATTGGAAATTAATATAAATTTGTAAAAAGCCCATTTGGAGAAGTCAATATAGGGAAAAGGTCCAATTAGGATCCAAAGGAATTAAAGAGCAAACTCATGGTTTTCAAAGCTCAGGTCCAGTTTTACCAATAGGCCCAACTTTTGGAGCCTATTAGTTGATTTTCTTCCCCCAAAGTCTATAGTTTTCTAATTAATTTTTTTCAGTGCTTGTTTCTGTTTCTCAATCTATCCTATATTTATACATCTTATCATAATGATTTCACTATTAAAACTATATATAATATAATTATTATGAATTATTCAAACTATTAAAATGATCTATAATCTATCTATAATAAATATAAATGTACGAATTACGAGAAATTTGTTAAAAATATGATCAAATTAAAAGAATTTGTAAATAATGAAAACTAAATTGATTAAACCTGTAAATATGAATGATTAAATGTGCTATTGTACAAATTTTCTTAACTGCCAAGTTACCCATTAATGTCAATTAACGGCTTAGTGATCATTTTGTAAAAAAATAAAGTTTAATGTCTATTATGGAACTTTTGAAAGTTTAATAGCCAAAATGAATATTCTGGGATAATGTAGTGGCCATTTGTGAACTTTACCCTTAAAAATCTTGAAATATTTGGCGAAAATTAGGCTAATTTAGGGGAAATGGGTGAAAAAAATATTTGCGGAAATAAGATTTCTCCAACATCGATTAGGGTAACAAGATAATTTAAACAATAATCGATAAAGTCGTTAGCAACTGCTGACTACTTTGTTTTTTTTAATATTTTGAGACTAAATTGTAAGAAAATAAAAGTACAAAGACTAATATATTCCAAAATTATTTCCTTGAGTGAAACGAAGAGTTTAAGAAAATTAGCGAGGGCTTGTAGCTGTTTTCGTTCCAAAAAAAATCTCAGTTTAGCCTATAATTTTGATTTTTTATTTAATTTTTTATCAGTAATTTTAAATCTTTGAACGTATTCTTTTTAACTTATCATATTCTAAAATTTGTTTTTATATCAAATATATCATTATTTATAATGATTTGATATGTATAATTTTTTATTTTAGTCCCTATAATTATACTTTTATCAGTATGGTTCAAACAAACATTGCAATCAAACCAAAATCTTTGACAGCGACTGCAAAAGTCCAAAATTTGAATTTACTAATAAATACCAAAATATTCAAAATTAAACACACGAATTCGCATTTTCTATTTTTTTCATTTTGCTGCCTTTAGTTTTAGTTTCCTTTTTAAGTTTTGTATTATACTTAATAGTTTAAACACCAATATGATTTAAATCCCTTCCTGATACTGACCACTGGGCAATTTCTGGCATTTTTTCGTTTTAATCCTTGTACTTTCATTTTTCTTAGTATTTGATCATTAACGGAGACTTTGGATATGAGAAAACCTTCTCCCCAATTTTTTTAAGTGGAAATAGAGATTAAAAGCAAAGCAAGCAAGTAAACAAAGCAACCAACTAACACCGTGTTGAGCTCAGCATTTTGCCAACCAAATTTTCCGTGTCCAGTGTCCGGTACTCCACACGAATGACAGAATATAAAATAAATAAGGAAAAATAATTGTGGGCCAAATCCAATGGCCCTATTTTTCTATTTAGTTTAGATTATTAAATTAATGGTTTAATTAAAATTTTATTAAATTATAATTTTTAAGGTGTTTAAAGTCATTTTTTGTTAAAATATATAGTTAATGTTTTATTTTATTAATATTTTAAGATTGATCCATTTATAAAATCAGTTATTATTTGACACGTTGAATTTTAAATTTCTTTTTATTTAAAAAAATTTAAAAAACTTATTTTTGGAACCCAAAACTCTCAACTTTTTTTTAAAATAACCTCAAATTCTCAAATCCTATATTGTCGTGAGCATTAAGCCGTCACAATGAAATATCTTCCTTTTGTCTAAAGAGATGCAAAGCTTAATCATAATTCATTGTTCGCGTTTGGTGTTCAAGTGACATCTTATTCATCGATTTGCAGTGATTAGATAGAGGGATAATATGTAATTGGAGTCCGACTATGAAAAATGTGTGTGGTGATGGTGATTGATTCGGCAATGATATAGAATGTATTTAAAGATTTGAGGATTAAAACTTAGGGATTGACTTATGAAAGAAATAAAAAAAATTTGTGATATTTTTGAAAAAAAAAATTAATGATTTTTTTAAAAATAAGTTAAAAAATGTTACATGCCATTTTTAAAAAATGCTCCGATTATTTTTTCGTCCCCATCTTGTACCTATCGGATCCCCACAAGTTTTGAAGAATCCCCATCCCAAAAGTTACACAAAATTCACTACTTTACTAATCAAAATATATGATCGATTTCAATTTATAAATCTCAAACTTAATAAGGTTTAAACAAAAGATACAAATATAGTAGACTGAAATATTGATAATAAAAAATTTATATAGGTAAATAAGAGTTAATTATATATTTTTAAAAAAATTGTAAAATATCGGAAAATCTTTACGAATATTTTTCGAGATACCCACAGTTATTTATATGGTTACAATTCGGTTATCCCAACGGTTCGGATATAACAATCTACGTCTTCATCCCCATTTGAGCTTCAGTGAGTAAAAATTTCGATTGTTCCCCATCCCTATCCTCATGGATGAAGATTCCAAATGTTCTCCAAAGTGTCAGGTTCAAATTCCCACAATTTTTCGGATATTTTTCATCCAATTCCCATCCCTTACATATCATGCATTCATTGGATCATAATTTTTTTTACTATAATTAAGGGATAAACCTTAAAATAGAAAAGAATGAGTATGTAACACCTATTTTGATTAAAAAACCTAAATATATATATAGTTTAAACATTTTTTAAATTAAGTCTAAATTAATCTTAGCCGTAATTTGGAAAAAAAAATCAAAACACTAATTTTAATGAAACAAATAAAATCCCTCAAATTAATTTCAAAAAATTAATTCAGCAACAAGAATTAAAACCTAATTACCATTGCCATTAAAAAAGTTGGAAGGCGAATAGTAACAAACAATATGCACAAATCACAGTTCCAAATTAAATCGACACTACTTAACCTGGTAATTTCTTTGAAACTTCATTCTCAAGCATTGGTCATCATCTTCTTGAACTCTTCGAAGTTAACGTTTCCATCGCCGTCTTTATCCACTTGACTGATCATTCTCCGGCAATCACTCAACGAGCACTTCTCGCCCAATCTTTTCAACACCGCATGCAACTCGTTTGCCGAAATCAATCCATTCTTGTCCAGATCGTACATATCAAACGCATCTTTGAGCTCTTTGTTCACGCACTGGCCATCGTCGCCTTTCACGTTCGTTCCTTGGACAGCGATGAACTCGTCTAGATCGACGTAGCCATTGCCGTCTTTGTCCATCTCCGACATTATCCGATCGACTTCGTCGGAAGAAGGCGCGGAACCGAAGGCACCGAGGACCGATTTCAGTTCGTCGCGAGAGATTTTTCCGTCTCCGTTTTTGTCGAACTTGTTGAACACTTCCCTCATCTCTTCAACTGAACCTAAGAAACCCGCCATTGAAGAGATGCAGGAAGAGATAAACAAGTAATGAATATTGGGCCGCTTTATTTATTTTTTCTTCCTTTGATCTTGGAGGCGTATTTATAGGTAGGTATATTAACGCGGTTTATTGA
The DNA here is from genome assembly GCA_019671005.1 of Hibiscus mutabilis. NCBI lineage: Eukaryota > Viridiplantae > Streptophyta > Magnoliopsida > Malvales > Malvaceae > Hibiscus > Hibiscus mutabilis. Next base: position 62,357,027 of record CM033719.1, read on the forward strand.
TTCCGCGTGGATATACGACTTTGGAAGGAAAATATGGGATACGGACAGGTATAGGTTGATTTTGTAGGTAACAGCCACCGGGATAGCGACACGTGTTTATTCGAAACAGCAAATAATTGCTTAGGATGGAAAGTTAGGTTACTTTAAAGGCAAGATTTTTACTTTATTGTTTGTACCTGACCCATATCTTTTAACGCGTTTTTTCTAATATAAAGCTATTTATATTCAAAATATAAAGCTATTTATATTCAAAATATAAAGAAATCTTTTTAATAATATCATCTTTAAAATTTAAACTTTTAATGCATTCTTAGATCTATAAGGAGTATTATTTAAATTATTGATTGAGTTGATATACTCTAATTAATTAGTTAAATATCAATTTGGTTATTACTATAAGTTAATTAATAATTACTTAATTATTTTTTATCATCTTTTTCGATCGTTTAGTTGTTATTTTCATTTTATTTTTCTCATGGTTGTATTTGATATCACATCGATCGATTAAGATTATATTAATTTGGTTATTCTGCTGATTTTTCCTACTTTGAACCCTCGAGATATATTTGCCTAAAGTATATTTTGGCTAAAATATGTGCCTAAAGTTTCATTTTTTTTCTTGTTTTAAAGTCAATTGAGGCATCTACTTAGGCACCTATTTAAACCAAAAATGAAACTCTAAGCACATATTATAGCCAAAAATAGTTTAGGCATATATTTCAGCCAAAAATAAAACTTTAGACACTTATTTCGACCAAAAACTATTTTATGCACATATTGCAAAAAAATAGACATAGTTTGGGCACTTATTTTATAATTAAGCCTTAAATAAATATTTGTATAGATAATATGCCTTTTTAATGTTTCTATTTACGCCTCTTCCAAGCTTCAAAAGGGATTACAATTAATTTAATCAAGGAATTTCGTAAGCATAATTCAAAAAATAATAATAACAAAAGTTTCCATTTTAAATTTTTAGAATTTTGTTAGTACCTGCAAACACATACTGCCACGTGTTACGACCGTGTAGCCTGCGAACATGACTGCGAACGATATCGCACGAAGGATATCCAACTATCGTGTGACAACGGCGAATACGTATGACCATTTCTAAATTATCTAGTACCCTTCGCAGCCTATGGTGAGCGAAGTAAGACTATGAACGAGATTGCATCCAGCAATCACGTGGCAACACACGTGATCGTTGCAGCTGACAACACAAACCTAAAACGTCTAATCATAGCTAATCCCATCAGTATGCCACAACAACCTGGCCACGACACTTGTCCTGGCAGTATAAAAGAGAAAATGCAAACAACGGAATGGGAAACAACTTCCATCCAATACATCACCATTGACACGAGGAATATAGTGCACAAATTTCGACTGAGATGGTAACTCTGATTATCATCGGACCACCGTCTCTGACCCCTGTTCAATTTTACAATCAACAATTGGTATGGTGATCGTGGACAGGTACATGACCTTCAGATTCAATTGCAAGCCTAAAAAACCCTGAAATGGGTAGAGGTAACCAAGATAATTCGGGCGAAAAGGCAACGGAGGGTGATGTCTTTGTGGATCAGCCGACAATAGCGATCGGTAAAAAATAACAGAAGACGATACCTTATCGGACCAACCAGTGACAACGACCATGCAACAGCTACAACAGTTCCAGCAAAATTTTCAAAAAAAGTTTTAGGACCAACCCCCTTCTTGGTTTACGGCAGGCCAGGTTGCGCAGCAAAAAAAGGGGTATCGCCATCAAAGGTCAGTAACCAACAATTTATAGAGCTATAGGAAAAGATAAAAAAACATAGAAGAATCTTTGTTGCTTTCAAAACAACAATAAAAGCTCATGCAAGATCAAGCTAAACAACATAAAATTGTAGAAGAGAAAAGCGAGAAGCTAATCAAACAGTTGTCTAAAAAGAACGCAGCAATGCAGTTCAGGAAGGTGAGATTTTCTCTAACAAGAAATCAGGGCATCAATCTCGACAATTGGAGGAGGATTATGAAGATTCATATGACATGGACTATAGTCCATTTGAAAATGATGAACAGTAAGTGTTAAGGGCGAAGATGGAGTTGTTAGAGAAGAATTTCCAGAGCATCTAAAATCTTCGACAGGATGACCTTCCTCAGAACCCCTGCAGGTATAAAAATGAATCTTTGTTCGTAGACATCCTGGAACATAATGTATCTGCATCTTTTAAGGTCCCAAAAACTATGTACTACAGAAAATGCGACCCTCAAGATCACTTGTCTTACTTTCTGAACCACACGGATTTGTTTAGTGCCTCCGATCAAGTTAAATGTTAGACTTTCTTAATGACCATCAAGGATTCAGCTCAAGCTTGGTATCTCCAGCTTCTATCGAATTCAATTTCCAGTTTTGATCAGTTAACATGTCTATTTATAAGTCATTTCTTAGTAAACAAGGTATTAAACAAGTCGCCAGTGTATCTTATGTCTGTCATCTAGAAGTCAGGAGAATCCCTATGAGAGTTTGTCCAGCGATTTCACGTCGTAACCATGCAAACCAAAAGGGCTTCCAATGAGTTTGTTATCCCTATTTTCATTAGCAGTACTTCACATTAGCATCTTAAGTATAATTTATTAGACTGACCGCTAGCGACGCTGTCAGAGTTATACAAGAAGGTTTAGTCATATGCTAAAATGAAAAAAGAACAACATGAGGGCTATGGTATACGATTTGCAGCATATGAGCCAACATCAAGATGATCGCGGCCCCATGCTCTACAAACCCCCTCTTCATCTAGGAGTGGGTCGAGGAAGCCAGTAATTTTACCGTAGGCCACAATATATTTACAATAATGGTCAATCGCAGCAGTATGCACAAAATGGTCAGCAACGAGAGTCAACCCAAGAAAGGTTATATGCGTATAGAACTTATCACGAGTTAACAGAATCACCTTCGCAGATATTGCACCAGATTGAGCATACATGAATCTTGAGATCACCATTACCAATGAGAAAAATCGAGCTTAGAGAGAGTTCTGGACGAAGGTAAGAGTTTTATAAGCTCAAGGTTATTCTACGGATGGCTGCGTACATTTAAAGAACGCAATTGAGTCTATAGTGAAAATAGGGCAACTAGAAATATTTTTAGCTTCCCATCACAAACAGGTCGAAGACAACAAGAAGGCTCAGCAACCAATACCGCATAACAATAAAAGAAACAATTAGGATGACAAGAGTACTATATATATGATAATCGAAGTAGATAAAAGGTGGAACCAATCAAACTACAGGTACAAGGTGTATGTATGAGGAATAATGCCAGTTTCGGCGGGAATGGTAAAAAACCAAAGAACAGAAACTCGTGGAAAGTCTTATTTATCGAGAAAGAAGAATATAGTATTTTGGATGAAGAAACAAATGACCCTATTGTCGTTACAGCTCTGGTAGTAGGGTTTACTATAAAAAGAATTCTAGTTTGTACAGGTAGTGTCGTAGAAGTGTTGGGCTAGAACGTATTCAAACAAATAGGAATTCTGAACTCATAATTAAAGTCGGCAAGCTTAGTGTACGGGTTCGACAACTGGCCTATCGAGGTGAAAGGCTCTATCCAACTTCCCGTGACCACGAGAGATGGCGAAAACAAGGTCACGAAAATGGCTGATTTTCTAGTCATTGACAACTCATTTGTGTTCAACGCTATCTTTGGGATACCCTTGATGAAAACGGCTAGGATGATATAACCCTATTTTTGCCTACAAGTTAATTTTCCCACGTCATCGGGAAAAGGTTTTATACATACTGATCAAAGGACGGAAAAACAGAGACATACCATGTTACTTCGGTTAGCCCAAAATCAGAAAGATCATGACCACACTCGCGACGAAGCCCTGTCCCAGCTAAAAAGACCTGGGATCAATATCTTACATAAAACCATAAGGACTCTCGAAGGCTCATACCTCATAGGGGCGGGAAACTTGTGAGACTAGGGCTGACGAAAGCAATAGAGATGGCGGAAATTCATTTGGATAAGCCTGCAAAACTGACCGGAGTTACAGCAAGGCTAGTCAAGCACAGTAGGAATGATAAGGTTACCGCGAGACAATATAGCAAGTAAAGGACTTTGAGGAAGCAAAGATTTACGGACTTCATTATGTTTGCCGTCTCCCTAAAGGTCCACTTTTCTCCTACTTCCTCTTTTTGTTTTTCTTAGACCTAAATATATAATAGCTTGAAAGTTTCTTTAGACCTTGAAATATTTTATTTTGTTTGTGGATCTAACTTTTTCGTGCATAATGGAAGGTCCTATTTCCACATCCCATAGCCCTATATGTCTTGTACATGGCAAATTTAAGAAAATACTACTTCGTAACAACAAAAAATAAACAAAAGATCATCTGAGCGTCTGCCATTTTTAAGAAGTGTACACAGAAGAATCAGATCAACGATCGTCGCTTTCGAAACAAGCGAGTAGAAGTAAACAAAGGATCGTCCGGGCGTCTGCCACTTTAAAAAGTGTGCATAGAGGAATCAACTCAATAATCGTCATTTTCGAAGTAAGCGAGCAAAATAAACAAAGGATTGTCTGAGCGTCTGCCACTTTTAAAAAGTGTGCATAGAGGAATCAGCTCAACGATCGCTGCTTCTAAAGCTAGCGAGCAGAAATAAACAAATGGTCGTCTGAGCGTCTGCCACTTTTAAAAAATATATATAGAGGAATCAGCTCAATGATTGCCGCTTCTGAAGCAAGCGAGTAGAAACAAACTAAGGATCGTATGAACGTCCGCCACTTTTAAGAAGTGTGTAGAAATAAATCAGTTTGCCGATTCCAAAGCAAGCGAGCCACATAAACAAAGGGTCGTATACACTGGTGCTAAGTTAACAACGTCACTCCAAACCAACAAAATTGCTTATAGCACATAGTAGTATAACATAAATACAAGTGGCATTCATCCGCAAAAAGGGCACCAATTTACACTACTCACAACAACAAACAGCCGAACTATTTATACACAAGACTAAAAAATATACGGATAAACACAAATATGCCACGTGTCAAGACTAGACAACCCACGACGAATATCTGTAGAGTGGAGGGATAACCATTGATCACAAACCTATGCCGCTCCAAATAGCGATGTAAGGTAAATGCTCCAAGTAGCGATCTAAAGCTTACTAAAATCTACTTCGCTAAAATGTTAGCGCGAGAATTAAAAACCACGCAGCTAAAATAGTAAGTGAGCAAATTAAAAAATAACCATGTGAACAATGAAAAATTCGCTCTAAAAAGAATAATACTACAAGGTCATGAAAATGCTTGCTACTTTCAACAAGTACGCAAAAATGAATCACCTTATAGATCACTACTCCCCAGCAAATGTGACAAAAATTACAACAAAAGATTCCCTTACCTGGGAGCAAGGATTCCTATATCCAAAAAATGGATATACGAGCATATATAGCAGTATAGTTCCCTACTTGTATATTTCACAAGTTTGTGATATCAGAATTTTATCTTCATGTTTCAACACTTTCAAAGAAACAACGTTCTAAAAGCTTGCATAAGGTTAAGTGATGAGAAACAATAATTTCCATTCATATGAGAAAAGAAAAAGTTCGCTAGCCACTTTCAAGTAAGTGTGCATGATAAAGCGACCGATCATCAAGATAATATTCGCTAGCAGCTTCTAAGAAAGTGTGCAAATGTTTGCCACTTTTGGAAAGTACGCACGAAGGAATCGACTCAATGATTGCCGCTTTCGAAGCGAGCGAACATAAAAAGAAACACATATAGTAAAACGTCGTTAAAGTAAATGTGCATAATATCAAGAATAAATGATCGCCACTTGCGTAATACCTAAAATAAATAGTCATGACACTGTTTCATGATAACAACACCGTTCAATAAAAGCATACATCGATTTACAATGATCATAACAACAAAGAGCTCCCTAACTTTAAAGCAATACAATAATTAAAGATAATACAACCTCATCTCATGAAACATTAAAATAAAGAAAAATAAATGTAAAACCAAAATATTACCGTATATAATTTGCAGTAGTATCTACAACCTAGTTCAAAACAAGATTCGTTTATTTTGAAGGTTAAATTAAACTTCATGATAGAATTCATTGACTAAAACAGCAAGTGCCTGATATAAGCAATGACAAAAACCAGTTCGTTGTGTCAGTACAGCTAATGATAGAAAAACTGTAACGCAAAAGGGAAAACTAGGAATTTCTGGCAAGCTAGATCGCACTACGATAGTAATAAGGCCTGTATACACCATATCGGATAATTTTTGCTACACAACTCCGCTAATGGACATAAAAAGAAGAAATCACAAAGTAAGCCACAACGAGTTATAAAGAAACTCAAACGCACAAACAACTTCAGGTTATTCAAATGATTCTAATCGTTTTGACGATTCGAATCTCACCAAAACAATACGGTCAACAAAATAGTAAAATAGTTATTTAACCACAAAAAAAGTTTTTTTCATACAAAAAGCAAAGCTAAACGACAATAACAATTATATATCCCTACTACACTTACTCAACACATTACTATTATCAATCCTATCCTAGCACCACCTCGATCGCTTAAAGATGAGGAAGCATTTGGCTCAAAAATAACAAGAATCATAATACCTTTATACTCTGCAGCAAAGTCCTCATTGGAGGGTCTAGAAGGATTTCTCATGTCAAAGTCCACGGCTACTTTATAGAGAACGTCAAAATCTACACCTCTAACATCAAAAGGACCAGACGCTAATTGGAAGCTAAGAATAGCAGCATCAAAAATTTTACATATTCCTTCGATCATAAAGGTGGAGGTCGTATCTGCAGTTGCTTTAACCTTCTTAGCTACATCAATGTTATGAGTAGCTTTCAGTACCATAATCTTATTCTTATGAGAATCTTTTAGCACAATTAATCTCCTCGTGAAATTTGCAAAGCTTTTGTCTACTGCATTCTCCAGTTCTTCCTCAAGATCTTGAATTTCATTCTTGAAACTTTGTTTCATATTTGTAAGCATATTATTCTTAATCCTAAGAGCACAATCAAGTTTACTTTCCTTCTTATAAATGTCCTCTGAATGTCTCTTCTCCAACTCTCTCACTCGCGAACGTAATTTTGCATTCTCTTCAAGGAGAGTAGTGCAGCCCTCCAATTGCGAATGCAATTTCACGTTCTCTTCAAGAAGAGGCTTTGCATTCTTCTCCATATTAAATTAAACACGACTTAGCTCTTGAATGAGACCCCAACCCCTCCACAGTCCTTCTAATACTAGTGCAAGGCCTAGAAGCACCAAAATTATTTGAGTATAACTCGGATAGTCTCTTAGAAGCAGATTTAGGATGAAACCAATTTTTCATTTCCAAAAACCCTCTCCAAGGATAGAATGCACCCCATGGGGACAAAGCTTCACAACCCTTAACAAGAAAAAAGTCAATGCACAACAGCATCGAATGAGTAACCGCAACATCTAAGAATGTCACAGTTTTAATAGGTGCGACCACAGTGGATGTATCTTCAGAGGAACATCGAACGATAATAAAATCCATAGCAGTTGCTCCTGTAAATATGCCAATAAGAATAATAAAAAACAAAGAAGCTCATTATAAGATAAAAAGTAAAATTGTCAAACTAAAAACAACAAACACAACATTTAAAATGCCTAAAGGCACACAAACAACAGGTAAAGCACTGGTCAAACAAGCAGAAGCAACGGTCCTGATGGTGCCAGATGCAACCGCGTTAGGAGAGCCACATAATCGCAAGAAAGTAAGGGTTGTTGGGAAACGTCGGTACACCCCATGGCGCAACAAAAAAATTATCCGACGTATTCCACCAGTGATCCATGTACGAGGAACGAATTCAGGGTGAAAAAGGATGAAACGTTACCTTAAATAAATCTGAAAAATCGTAAGGAGTTAAGAGAATTCAATTCTTCTAGCGCGATATCGAATCCAAGTCGTCACAACAACGTTCTGATCTCTACGCAGTCCACCCGAATAAAACGAGCAATATTTTACTTTTCTAACTGTTAGAGAGGTTTTTGGCAAAATGCATATTTCAGCTGCTAGACCTTATGCCTTTATATAGCATTCAAAAACCTAATTCTAATTAAATTCAGATTCATTAAATATACAAAATAATTTAACCGAATATAATTAAATATGTAGAATCTGATTCTACTTTAATTAGGTTTCTTTAGAGATATATATATTTTAATAGTATTTAATAATTACAATAATTATCTAGTATTAAAATATATAAACAATATTATCTATAATTATAATTATAATAATCTTAGTTTTTTTACTTATTACGTGTACAACAAATTTGTACACGTGCTATCAAATTGATATTTGTTTATTTCAATCATAAAGTGTGACCCTTGTAGGTTCATGTGATATTAATAGTAATATCTAGAACAATTCTAATATTACAAGCAATGAGTGGCATCTAGCAATGCATCATTGCTACCTAAGTTACAAGAAGTCATGGTTTGACATAACCTTCATGATTAACTTTTTTCATGTATTACATCCTTTTGTCCTCATATCTAGATCGGACACAAGTCATGGAATAGTCACACTTGTATAGTCCATCTAATATTTCTTGATATCTTGAGTAGACTATTATAAACAAATAACTATGATATCTCATATCAATTTATTCGAGCATGGCCATGTATTTTCTAGTTTCACTCAATCAAGTAGCCTATGATATTACTCCTATTATGTAGGAGAGACAAATCCTATCTTAATCAACCATATTCCGCTACATAGATTGCGACATATCCAATATTAGTCTTTATAGTGTAGACAGTTACGACACACGTTTGACCACATCAAAATATATCACTCACGATGTTGAAATAATGATGATCTCAAGTTTGAGGATCATACATGTAGTTATCACTGTGAGCAATGTTGTGACTGTCACATAATAATCCAAGAAACATGCTCATAGCGGGTCAGTCCAATATGCCGTTCTCTAACACATACTTATGTATTGATTTTTACATCTTCATGTCAATGACAATACTTTGTCATCAATCAACTAAATATTAGTCTTAATATATTATTGTTGTCCATGCCCACAATAATACTCGACTAAGGACATTCAAGAATAACTATATTATTCTAAGGACTTTATTCTAATTCAGTTTATTTATAAATGCACAGAATAAGACTGAAAATAATAATGGCTTTATATTAATAAACATGATAAAAAAAATATGTATTTTACAACCATCTCATGATTGTCTTTGGGCATACTCCAACAATCTCCCCTAGCACTAAGACCAATCACTTCATGTATCTAATACCAAGAGACTTAGTGTGACAGTCATGCTTCTGCTGTGTCGGAGGCTTTGTTAGTGGATCGGAGATATTGTCATCCGTTGGTACTCTACATATTTCTACGTCCCCTCGATCAATGATTTCTCGAATAAGATGGTAACGCCTAAGTATGTGTTTGAATCGCTGGTGAGATCTGGTTTCTTTTGCTTGTGCGATGGATCCGTTGTTGTCACAACGTAGGTCTATAGCATTTGATATGCTAGGCACAACTCCTAGTTCAGATATGAACTTTTTGATCCAAACAGCCTCTTTTGCAGCATCACTTGTTGTAATATACTCGGCTTCTGTTGTAGAATCTACTACAGTATCTTGCTTTGAACTTTTCCAGCTTGCATCACCTCCATTAAGACAAAATAAAAAAACTCGATTGCGATCGAGAATCATCATTATCAGTTTGGAAGCTTACGTTAGTATAACCTTTTATACTTAGCCCTTCCTCATCTCCATATATAAGGAATGTATCCTTAGTTCTTTTGAAGTACTTAAGGATATTTTTAACTGCAACCTAATGACCTTCACCGGGATCCACTTGGTATCGACTTGTTATATTTAAAGCATATGATACATCTGGACGTGTACATAGCATGGAATACATGATAGATCCAATAGCCAAAGCATATGGAACCTTGCTCATGAGCTCTCTTTCTTGAGGCATTGAAGGACACATTTCCTTTAAGAGTAAAATACCATGTCTTATAGGTGAGAATCCTCTTTTAGATTTTTCCATACTAAATCTTTTTAGTACTTTATCTATGTATGTATTTTGACTTAGTCTTAAGGGTCGTCTTGATCTATTTTTATAGATCTTGACTCCTAATATGTAGGTTGCTTCACCCAGGTCTTTCATAGAAAAATATTTTCCTAACCAAGTCTTTACAGACTGTAAGGTAGGTATGTCATTTTCTATTATTAGTATGTCATCCACATACAATACCAAGAATATGACAGTGCCCCCACTAGTTTTCTTGAAAATACATGGCTCATCTTCATTTTTAATAAAACCAAATTCTTTGGTTGCATCATTGAAACGAAGATTCCAACTTTGAGAAGCTTACTTCAACCCATTAATGGATCTTTGTAGCTTGCATACCTTTTGGATCAAAAAAAACCCTCAGGTTGTGTCATGTACACATCCTCATCTAATTTTCCATAAAGGAAAGCAATTTTGACATCCATTTGCCAGATTTCATAATCATGAAATGCAGCTATTGCAAGAAATATCCGAATGGATTTAAATATAGCAACAAGAGAAAAAGTTTCATCATGGTCTATATCATGAATCTGACAAAATCCCTTAGCGACCAATCGCCCTTTGTATATCTGTACATTGCCATCCATGTCAGTCTTTCTTTTAAAAACTCATTTACACCCTATGGGTTTTATCCCTTTAGGTGGGTCAACCAAAGTCCATACTTGGTTTTCTGACATGGAATCCATCTCGGATTTCATGGCTTCTAGCCATTTCTCAGATTTTGGGCTTGCCACTGTTTCCTGATAAGTCTTAGGCTCATCTTGGTCCATGAGGTAAACATCACCATGCAATGTGATGAGAAATCAATATCTCTCAGGTGCATTGCGTTCTCTCATAGATCTCTGCAGTGGTTGTGTTTTAAGAATGATTGGATGTTCCTCAACTATTTGTGGAACTTGTTGTTGTTCAATCTCTAGTTTAGTGTTCTGTGGTTGATTTTGAATTTCCTCAAGTTCAATATTTCTCCCACTTCCTTTTCTGAAAATAATTTCTTTCGAGGAAGACTCATGTTCAAGCAACAAACACTTTGTTCTCAGATAGATTGAAGAAATAATATCCTTTAGTTTTTTTAGGATACCCCACAAAATTACACTTAAGAGATTTGGCTTCGAGTTTTGTAGACATCTAATGTTTAACATAGACTTTACATCCCCAAACTTTTATAAAAGACATACTAGGACGCTTCCCAGTCCATATTTCATATGGTGTCTTTTGAACCGATTTAGATGGAACACAATTTAGTGTGAAAGCAACAGTTTCTAACGCATGTCCCCAAAAAGAAGTTGAAAGATCAGCATGACTCATCATTGATTGAACCATGTCTAACAATGTTCGATTTCTCCTTTCAGGGACTCCATTATGTTGTGGAGTAATAGGAAGTGTAAGTTGTGAGACAATCCCACATTCTTTAAGAAATTCATCAAACTCTAAGCTTAAGTATTCTCCTCCTCGATCTGGTCAAAGAGCTTTGACACTATTTCCTAGTTGGTTTTGTATTTCATTGGCTTTAGATTTATGATGCATTAGGTAAATGTACCTATATCTACTGAAGTCGTCGGTCAAAATAATGAAGTATTGAAACCCTCCTCTGGCTTGTGTATTTATTGATCCACATACATCACTATGTATTAAACCTAATAAATCACTTGCTCGCTTGTTTTTACCGCCAAATGATGATTTGGTCATTTTTCCCATTAAGCAAAGTTTACATATATTAAATTGTTCAAAAACAAATGAAGTTTTGATATGCGTTTCTCACTTATATGACCAAAGCGACAATGCCAGAGATAAGTTTGATTAGAGTTATTTGTTTTTTTATCTTTTAGTATTTATGTTATACATAGAATTATCTTGATCTAAGATATAGAGGCCATTTATTAAATATGTCGTACCATAAAAACATTATTAAGATAAAAGGAACATCTATTATTCTTAATAATAATCTCAAAACCAATCTTGTCCAAACAAGAAATTGAAATAATGTTCTTAGTCAAACTAGGTACGAAATAACAACGCTCTAAATCTAAAACAAGTCCACTAGGTAATGACAAAGTATATGTTCCTATAGCTAATGCAGCAACTCTTGCTCCATTTTCCACTCGTAGGTCCACATCTTTTTTGCCAATTTTATACTCATTTTTATTCCATGTACAGAAGTACAAATGTGAGAACCACAACAAGTATTTAATACCCAAGAAGTAGATGTTGATATATTTATATCAATAAAATAAATACCTGATCTGGACTATCTATTTTCTCTTGCCTTCTTGATGTCCTTAAGATAGACAGGGCAATTTCTCTTCCAATTTCCAGCATTGTTGCAATGGTAACACTTTCCTTCTTTTGCAACTCTTCATTTGGGTTTCAATGCAGCCTTTCCTTTGTTGGGCTTTGGCTTTGCCTTGGTGTTGGGCTTTCATTTTCTGTTATCCTTTCGTACCATTAGAATGGGCTTGCAGCCAACCTTTTTCATGTTGTTCTCTGATGTTCTTAACAGACCAAACAACTGGGGCAACAATTTGTTAATTTCATTCATATTGAAATTAAGAACAAACTGATTAAAACTATTCGGTAATGATTGCAGGATAACATTAGTAGCCAATTCAACACTTAAAGGGAAGCCTAATTTTTCTAGGGTCTGAATATACCCTATCATTTTGAGAACATGAGTTCCTACCGGAGTTCTCTTCATAATCTTGCATCGAAATAAAGCCTTAGAGGTCTCATACCTCTCTTGACAAGCTTGCCCCTCATATAATTCCTTTAGATTTTTAACCATCTCATAGGGAACCATGTCCTCATGTTGCTTCTGAAGCTCATGAGTCATGGTCGCAAGCATCAAACACCCGACATCTTATGTCACTTGAGTATTTTTTTAAAGGCTTCCAATTCATCTTTGGAGGCATCATCTGCTGGCTTTTTAGGGACATGTTATTCGATGACTTGTAATTTTCGTTATTGCTTGAAGACAGTCTTCAAGTTACGGAACCAATCAAGGAAGTTCAAGCCATTCAATTTGTCATTCTCAAGGATGGATAGCAATGATAATGAGTTTGAGTTTGCCATAACAAATCTACAACGATAAAATATGATTTATAAGTACCTTTTATCATGTTTATAAGGTAATAACATTCCCACTATTAAAAACCCTCAAAATTGAAAAACATACTAAAAGGTATTTCTAGTGGGTAATGATCCATATTTCATTTCATCCTAAGTCAGCTTTGGCTTTACTCCTAGAATTCAATTATTTAGGTAAGCAACACTTGCTAATTACATCTCATGTAATTCCTATATTTGGTGAACAACTATTGTTCCTAATCATCTCATGATTATCCAAATCATTAGCCTTTAGGTTTCTAATCTCATTAGGACAACTTAGTTTAACCAATATTACAACCAGTGAATATCACTTGCTTATTCTTCGCGTTTAACCAAGATAGATATAAGTATTTTGCTTTGATAAAACCTACATAGTACTGATCGAGGTTTTAACGAGGGCAAATATTGGATGGCTATATTGATTAAATCTAGAGGGTTTTTTTGTTATATTAATCTCACTATTCAAGTATGATCTAATCAATTACTTTCATGCTAAAACATACATTGTAACACATATATGTAAAGCAGTAAATATAAATGCAATGGTTATAGCCCGTAAAACTAAGATGGCCCATCCCAAGCCAATGGGGGAACCAAAATAAACTAAAGATAAAACTTACTTCTCAAGCATCTAATTCACCTTTGATCAGCCCATCACTATGCTCCCGTGATCTACGCTTTCTCCACAAATATTATAATTTTCAAAAACTCGTTGTACATACGAGGGAGTAAGATGAGAAGAGAATTACAATAGATAAAATAAATGCACGACATGCATGTCGTATTTATAAATATAAAACCAAAGTAAATGGGTTATTTGGCTATAACCATGTATTTCAAACACCGTGCATATTATCCAAAACATAAACATGTTTTATATTTTTAATTATAATTACCAAAATAGTTCATACGACCTTTGTTCCCTATGCGGTCCGGCAGATCCGATGCTGCCGGGTCTGCCCGTAGAGTGCGGGCCGGTGGCCCCGGTCTACCAAATTTTTTTTAACTTTAACACTTCGATTACTATAGAAAAACATCATGATTTGATAACTTTTATCAACATATTCATGTTTTTGGGATTTTTCAATCCCTAAGGTTTTTTGCACTTGAACAACCATTGTTCATCTGCCGAAAATGATTTGCTATTAGAACCGCATGTTCACATGTTAACAATTAACATACGAACATTAAAACGTTACAGCAACAAACATGTGATTAACGTTTGACCATCAATTGTAAAAACTTATTTAAAACATATTAACATATTAATCGTGACTCGATTCATTTCTTTGTTTCGCACAAATATCGTATACTCGTCCAAATAGAAAAACAAAACATGCATCTCATACAAAAGCATCATCCAAGTATTTAAGTTCGAATTTGTATCGTACAAGTGGCTCTGATACCACTTTTGGGAAATGCCGATACACCCCATTGCGCAGCGAAAAAATTATCCAATGTATTCTGCCAGTGATCTATGTACGATGAACAAATCCGGGGTGAAAAGGGATGAAACATTACCTTAAATAAATCTGAAAAATCGTAGAGAGTTAGGAGAAACTAATTCTTCTAGCACGATATCGAATCCAAGTCGTCACAACAACATTCCGACCTCTACGCAATCCACCGAATGAAACAAGCAATATTTTACTTCTCTAACTATTAGAGAGGTTTTTCGCAAAAGGCATATTCCGGCTTCTAGACCTTATGCCTTTATATAGCATTCAAAAACCTAATTCTAAGTAAATTTGGATTCATTAAATATATAATATATTTAACCGAATATAATTAAATATGTAGAATTTGATTCTACTTTAATTAGGTTTCTTTAGAGATATATATATTTTAATAGTATTTAATAATTACAATAATTATCTAGTATTAAAATATATAAACAAGATTATCTATAATTACAATAATTATAATAATCTTAGTTTTTTTACTTATTACGTGTACAACAAGTTTGTACACATGCTATCAAATCAATATTTGTTCATTTCAATCATAGGGTGTGACCCTTGTAGGTTCATGTAACGTTAGTAGTAATATCTAGAACAATTCTAATATTACAAGCAATGAGTGGCATCTAGCAATGCATCATTTCTACCTAAGTTACATAAAGTCGTGGTTCGACATAACCTTCGTGATTAACTCTTTTCATGTATTACATCCTTTTGTCTTTATATCTAGATCGGACACAAGTCATGGAATAGTCACACTTGTATAGTCCATCAAATATTTCTTCATATCTTGAGTAGACTATTATAAACGAATAACTATGATATCTCATATCAATTTATTCGAGCATGGCCATGAATTTTCTAGTCTCACTCAATCAAGTGGCCTATGATATTACTTCTATTATGTATGAGGGACAAATTCTATCTTGATCAACCATATTCCGCTACATAGATTGTGGCATATCTAATATTAGTCTTTATAGTGCAGTCAGTTACGACACACGTTTGACCACATCAAAATATGTCACTCACGAGTTGAAATAATGACGATCTCAAGTCTGAGGATCATACATATAGTTATCACTATAAGCAATGTTGTGACTGTCACATAATAATCCAAGAAACATGCTCATAGTGGGTCAGTCTAATATGTCGTTCTCTAACACATACTTATGTATTGATTTTGACATCTTCATGTCAATGACAACACTTAGTCATCAATCAACTACATATTAGTCTTAATATATTATTGTTGTCCATGCCCACAATAATACTCGACTAAGGACATTCAAGAATAACTATATTATTCTAAGGATTTTATTATAATTCAGTTTATTTATAAATGCATAGAATAAGACTAAAAAATAATAATGGCTTTATATTACTAAACATGATAAAATAAGTATGTCTTTTACAACCATCTCATGATTGGTCTTTGGGCATACTCCAACAGGGGCAACCTCAGAGCCCAACCCATGTACATTCTCAACAACTCTAACATCCAACACTAGCCTTTTCCCTAACATCTTAGCTTCGACCACTAAAGAATGCCCCATCGAACTATAAGTCCTCATCCGCCTCGCCACACTCTTTCGTGCCACTTCTACAACATCCACTGAACCCCTTTTAGAGGCATTCTGAATACTAGGGAAAATCTCCACACAAGGAGCAGCAAGGATAATGTCTACCAGAGACATTGTAGTAATGGTTACATCTAACACACAGTATGAAATCATTTCCCCACTATTAAGAGCCTTTGAAGATGCCGCTTCTATGGAACTTGGCAAAACTAATTGCCCGATAATAGAAACAGAAAGTGACGTATCTGACACTACAGCCCGAGGAGCAGAAATTGTCACCCATACAAAGTACACACACATACAAAAAAGAGAAAAATGGAAAGAAACATCCATCAGTAATCATAAACAAAGCATATAAAAATAAGTAAGAGAAATTTGTTTTTCTTAAAGGCTATACCAAACTAATACATGTATCTATCCGTCTATTTGTCATGCATTCCAACCGCGGAGAGCTACCTTCATCCTCTAAAGCAGACACAATAGGAGAATTTAAAATTACTTATTTTTCCTTCTTCCTACCATGACTAGAGTTGGACGGGTTGACAGTAGCACAACCCTTCGGGGCAACAGAAGCAACCTCTCCACTAACCCTACCTGGAGGGAGATCTTTCCCACGATATTTCCAAGGGCGAGTATGAACGCCCGTGTACTTAGAAAAATTCCTTTGGTTTGTATTCAGTACCCAAAAGAACCCTTGCCACTCGTTCATTGCTGCCCTCATTGAAGGGCCAAGCCTCTGCACGAATAAGCATATTTGCCAAGGAACCCTCTGGAAAAATATAGAATTCTTCTTCATCCCAACCATTGGGACTTTTTTCCTCTAGACAATACACCTAAACATTTCTAACAGTGCATACCTCCTCAAAATGCGAAGATGCTTCACGTTCTAGCCTTATAAGAAGTCTCAATTCAGTAGGTGACATTTCTCCCACGTTAGGCGATGCAACCCTATCCTTCGCCGACCGATGCCATACAACAAGAAATAGAAAGCTTTCAACACTACACTCTATTTTGATATATTTTGTCTTATCCAGACAAAGATTATTGCATTGATTACTCATTACCGACACCTTTCCTCTACGATGACCAATGATTATAAAACCCTTTACATTCTTGTCATGGACAACCATCACATTATAAAAGTAACAGAATACGTCGATAGAAGGTTCGTCTATATGGATTTTACAATTTAAGAAGTATGTCATCAAAGTCCACCAACGACTTCCACGTAATTGACCTTGTGCCAGATCAAACTAATTTAACCAAATTACAAAAAAAAGATGCAATGGTAGATGGAACCCGACTTTAAAAATTGAAAAAATGAATCAAACACAACGTCTTTCCCTCATCGGAGCATGAACTTAGTCGAAATGACCCATTCGATAAGCTAAATTGATAACGAAAATGGTTAGCAGCACGAAGACCCTGACACTTTAACAACTCGTCTACCTCCGTAGTGCAAGGATACTCATCACTGGCCGCAACAAATGAACTAGCCATTCGAGCACAAACAATTATGTTTCCTTTCCAAAAAACTTTTCTTTTTTTCTCTGATTCTCTTCTTTTTCTCTTCGAAAACCCAAAAGAAGACGACAAGATGAGCGAAATAATACCTTAAAAACAATAACAAAATTTTTATTTATACCCAAGAATCGTGTCTTCATTAACATGCTTCGCTGATAAAGTATTTTATTATGTGTCATTTCGTATACAATGATTCATTACAGAGAGTTATTACGTGATGCTTCGTATAACCTTTATAATACTTATACGGTGATTTGTACCTCATAACCATGAAAACTTTAAGCCAATGAGCCCTCTCTGAGTACCTCGGGCTCGCAAAGGTCACTTTATAACCTTCTCTCACTTGGGGGGCAATTGTTAGTACCTACAAACACCTACCGCCACGTGTCATGACTGTGTAGCCTACGAACATGACCGCGAATGATATCGCACGAAGGATCTCCAACAATCATGTGACAACAACGAATGCGTATGACCATCTCTGAATTAACTGGTCTCTTTTACAGCATACGGCAAGCGAAGTAGGACTACGAACGAGATTGCATCTAGTGATCACGTGGCAACGCACGCGACCGTTGCGGCTGGCAACACAAACTTAGGACGTCTAATCATAGTCAATTTCATCGGTATGCCACGATAACCTGGCTAAGACACCTGTACTGACAGTATAAAAGAGAACATGCAAACAACGAAACGGGACACGACATCCATCCAAGACATCACCATTGACACGAGGAGCATAGTGCTCAGACTCCGACTAAGACGGTAGCTCTGATTATTATCGGACCACCGTCTCCGACCCCTGTTCATTTTTGCAATCAACAGATTTTAAGTAAAATTCATTGATAGTTTACATAAGAAATTTTATATGTTTTCATTCGTGATATAAGAAACCTAAGTCCATCAATCATAATCTTTCTGAAGTTTTGATCGGTCATCAACGACACGTACATGAATATTTTTGTTAGTTTGACAATGAGAACGATGATTACTAAACAAATTTAAATCATGGTCGGTGGAATTAAAAACATTAACTATGGTTCTAAAAAAACATAATCATGTTAGTTTAGGGTTTATAGTTCATGTGGTTGTGTTTAGGCTATTAATTTAAGGTTTGAGGCTAAAATGTTTAAGGTTTAGAATTCAAGAGTTTAGAGTTATGATTTTAGATTTTAGGTTTTAAAGTTTAAATAAATATACGTGTGAAAAAAGTTTCAATTGTCTAGAGTAGAAATCCTCTTCCCTTTTTTTGGCTCCTATTTATGTCTCACACTAAAGAATTAGGCATAGGGTATAAGGTTAATGTTTATGGTTATGGTTTAGGATTAGGGTTTAAAGAATTGGAGGTAGGTGTATTTTTAGGGTTTAGTGTTTAAGATTTAGAATTTAGAGTTTTGGTTTAGATTTTAATTTTTTAGTGTTGGAGCATAAAAAGATCAATGAAAAGGAACATATGATTTTTTCTCCTGTCAGTACATCAAACATTAGCCCATATATATAGTTTAAAAGGATGTTACATATGATTTTTTATTGTTGGGCATAGAAAGACCTCTCTTTTGTGCTTTGTTGTTTATGTCAAGTCGTTCTCAATTGTTTTCTATAAATATTACTAAGAGCAGTCTTTCTTCTCCATTTAATATTAAAGAGGCTTTTTAAGAGGCTCTTGATATCATTCCCCTCTTTAATAAAAAAAGACATTACGCAAGTGATAAAAAATAATTAGACCCAAACATATTAAAAAATTATATTACACATTAATAACCCATTAAAATTTATACAAATATTTTAAATGTAATTACGATACACGTAGAAATTTACAAATAAGACATGAATGTATAAATTTTATCTTAATCGGCTGTATATTAAAATAAACGAGACAATCTATATTTAATATATATGAATCCCAATATTTATCTAAGAAATACAAATATTTTTCTATTTAATATATGAAATCGAGAGATGAGATAGGCTAATATGGTTAGCCGTCGTCACATATATACTATATAGATTAGTGTGTGGTAATGTTAGATAGAAAGCGTATAGTCCAGAAAGGCAAGCCAAAGCCTATTTAAAAATGACACGACTTTATTTCAATTTGGGCATTGTTTAATGGAGTAATTCAGTTCAAGTTTTATGTTTTTTGTTGGACCATCTGTGATTTCAACTACCAACCAACTTTAGTTGTGTTTTTGGGTCAAAACATCACATGGCACATGCTCCTGCCATGTGTGACAACCCAACTGCTTTCATGCTGTCATTTCCATATAAGTAATGTGATAATATTCTAAGTTTTGAGGATTTTTTTTCAGGTCAATTTTAAGAGAAGAGATAACGGGAATGCCCAGAATTTGAATCATTGCCTGTTTTTGCATTTGAAACATGTTTGGCTACACCACAGGTTTAGGTTTTTGAATTGGGTAAATTCTATTTTTCATTATTCAACTTTCTTCTTACTCTTATTTTGGTCACTAAAATTTATAATACGACATATCACACCAAAACGACATTAAAAAGTTAATGGGGTTATGACACGACAGATGACACCAAAACTACGTCGTTTAAAAAAAACTAAATTTATACCAAAACAACGTAATTTTAATGCCTATAAGTCTTCAAATATTTTTCTTTTCCTCAATTTTAAATTTAACGGTAGAGTGATCAAAATAGAAGCAATGTCAAAGTTGAGTGATTAAATTGAAAATTTTAAACTTTAGTGATAAAAATAAGAGTGAGAAAAAGTTGAGTGATAAACTAAGATAATTTATTTATGGGCTATCTTTACCGGTCTTCAAATTGTTTGGGAGCAAAGTTTTGTATTTTTCCTAGTTCAATCCGATTTCATGGAAGCTGTCAAAGTCTTGAATGATCCATCTGCTGCAACTAGTTCGCTTTAACTGGTTCGAGCCATTAACAGATTTCAGGAAGAATGTTTGGGAGTTTTCCATCTGTTGGACACCACGCCAGGGTAACATCCATGTTGATACCCTGGCCAAGCTTGCTGACCCTCTTACTAGGGACTTAACCATTTATGAAGAACCGTCTCATGCTATTTTACAGTATCCTGAAAACGATACCATAGATTTCAGCTTGATGTAAACTCTATTTGGTAGTTTGCTCTTTATGATTAAAAAAATTGTTTAAAAAGAAAAAATATATATTAGCTAGTTGGTCCAAGTGGGAAGCTGCTTAATATTGTTTAAGCAGATTTTGAGCTCGAGATCTTGTATAAGTAAAAAATTTCGAATAAGAGATTCATCCACTTAATTTGTTTTAGTTTGAATTAATTAGGACAAAACTCTAAAAAAAACTGGGAATACAACAAAAATAAATACAATTTGAGAGCCTGAAAAGGTTTAAAAAAATTGTCTTTTCACATAAAGGAATGGATTTTCTTCCAAATAAAATCTGGGCTTTGAAGTCCAAATGAAGAACAGCAGCAAATCAAAACAACAGCCCCAAAAGGACAAATTCTTCCCCTTGCTTTCTCCATTGCTCACTCTCACTTCATCTGTTTAGCATTTTTCCTCCAAAACTAAAAGAACACCCGTATCCCAATCATTTTGATCTTGTTGAATCCTTTTGGATTCTCCCTAATTCTTCCAAATTCAATAATTTTCAAATTTTTTAATTATAACTTTTGACGGCTGCTCTTTACTCCACTTCCTCTTGCCTTTATGGCAGTTTGGCTTCTTACCCGTTCAATAAATCAGTAAAAATGGGTCGTGGCAAAGTTACAGATCCTGGGTATAATTTCCCTCCACGTTTTCAGCGTTCTACTCCTAAATTGCATGTCCAAGGTAAGTTCTTTTTTGGGATAGCGATAATGCTGGGTTTTTTTTTTATGAAAAAAGAATTCATTTTGTATTTAATTTTGTTTTGATATCAGTAATCTTGGTTATTTTGAGTAATGTGAATTTTATTTTGGTAGTTGTTGCTGTAGTTTATGGAACATTCAATTTTGGAAAATGTATTATTTGCTGTCTTCCCACTTAATTTTCAATTTGATCTAAATCTAAGGGGGAAAAAGTTATTAGGTAAATTTGGAAATGTGGAAAAATGGATTATTGATGTTCAAACTTAATTAAGAAAGTTGTAAAGGATTTAAAGTAGTTGTCTAGTTATCTAGAAAGTTGGAGATTAAGGGTTTTCAGACTTATTTCCTTGCCTTGTTTTATTAAGGAATGAAAGTTACCAAGAAAATGGCTAGTGATATTTGGTTAGTTGAACGGGGGATCAGTTTGAATGATGCGAGGATAATTAGGAGTTCATGTAGTTGTTTTAAACGTTAAGGAATTGCTATTTCATATTTTGCCATGGAGTTTAAAAACTTCACAAATGTAGCATTATGGACTTCTCATGTACAATATATATGCATGAACGGAGATTGTTTCTGGGATGGGTAAAACTCATATGATTGTCTTCATAACCATAGTTGTCTTCTCTTTCATAGAGCATTTGCCCGCTCTTGGTTTGTTCTTTGAAGGATGAATTGCCCGATGCCATTTTTAGAGCAATTTTTATAGAAGAAAATTGTTAAATTTAGAGGGAAAAGATGATGCATCAGAAACAAAGTTCGAATAACACTGAACAGTGTCAGATTGGCTTATTAGTGTTCTGCATCATCAAGTCTTTAAAAGAATGGTTGCGTTGTCCTTCATATGCAGAGTTTTCTTTCATTGATCTGCTGGGTGCTTGCAGGCTTGTGGCATGAGTCTCCGGTGTGGTGCTATATTGCCCTTTGATGTTTCCCCCTGAGGGTGAATCCCCTCGTTTTAGGGCTGTCTTCTATAGGAGCGTGTGTTGTTGTATGTGTGATTTTAATGGGTTAATGTGGTTTAGGTATTCTTGTTGTAATATCCCTATGACATTATAATTAATAATATTTGTTTGGGCACTCTTTTCCTCCTTCCGCTGTCCGATTTTAGGCCTCAGCTTTTCATTTGGTTACGAAGGAGGTATATAATGAGGCCCCTTTTACTTTTTATAAAAGGAACAAAGCGGTACATATTAAATAACGCATGCCTTGAATACCTTAGAAGAGAACAAACTTATAAACCAGTCCACTGTTGAATTTAACCCTTCTTCTATGTGGCTTCATTGGATGAGAAAAAAAATATCTTGAACTATGAATGAAGAAAGTTGGTGCCCACTACAATCTTAATGTGTATGCCCCAATTTGATCTTTAAGCTCGTTAAGAAAAAGCATTTTGTAAAAGAGCATGGAGATTAGTAAGTTGGAAATTGAACAAAGTAAATGAGTAACCATCTCTGTCAAGCTTATGGTTAATTAACATTCCAACTTAAAAGTCAAGCTGCTAAAAACCTTAGTTTTTGATGTTCTCTTTAATTTAATACTTGGAAGCATCATTGCATAACCATTTAAGTGTGAATGTGACAATAGGGTGATTCTGGAAAAAGATTGGATAGAGTAAAATGCCATAGTTAATGATCATGCTTTGTTGCATTAACCGTTAATTGTTTACTAAATGCTACAGTTTTTTGAATATTTATTCAGTTGATTATAAAATCCATTTTATGTACTCAAATTTCTCTACCAGTTGGTAGGATAACTCGTGAAATCATGTTTCTGTTGCATTAATGTTTTAATTATTTACTAAATGCTACAGTTTTTTTTTGAATATTTATTCAGTTGATTATAAAATCTATTTTATGTACTCAAATTTCTCTACCAGTTGGTAAGATAACTCATGAAATCATGTTTCTGTTGCATTAATGTTTTAATTATTTACTATATGCTACAGTATCATCTGATCATCATAGATTAATTTTCATGAATATTTGTTGTCGGTTATAATCTCCATTTCGTCCGGACTATTCTTATTCAGTGGTCGCCATGAAATCTTTACTGATAAAGTTTGGAAGTTGCTTTTCTAAAGGAATGAATTGATTATACACGAAAGAAAGAAATCAAATCAAGGCTTTCATTGTTTCCATGGGCGACCCTTTTATTCTATTAATAATAATACTGAGAGGGCATTATAATTTGTGGTGTCTTGATGCATATTTGTTTCTATAGAAAATCGAGCTATGTCAAGGGTATCTCGACTCTGGTAGTATGGTTGAATGCCACACACTAAAGTTTGACTCTTTAACTTAGAAATAAAGCTGGACTAATGATAGTGGGTATTAAACTTTATTTTTAGGGTAAAGTACACAAATGGTCACTAAACTATCCCTACAAATATAAAATGGTCACCAAATTTTAAAAAATTACATAATGATCATTAAACTTTAGTTTTTACTACAAAATGGTCATTGTGCTGTTAACTGGGAGATGAGTTAGTTACGAAAATTTGTATAATAACATATTTAATCTTCAATATTTACACATTTTATCAATTTAGACATCAATAATGAGGGTTAAATTAGGAATAAATTGATTAAATGTGTCAATATGGAGGATTCAATGTTATATTATTCAAATTTCTGCAACTGTCACGTCTCCCAATTAACGACAGTTAGCGGCCCAGTGACCATTTTGTAACAAAAACTAAAGTTTAATGCCCATTATGTAACATTCGAAAGTTTGATGAACATTTTATATTTTTAGAGATAGTTTAGTGACCGTTTGTGTACTTTACCCTATTTTTTATTAATACAATCATAGTTTTCTCTTTTTGACATGCGGTTGCTGTATATAGTTTGCCGTATGTCTCACTTTCCACAGCTAATAATTTTCTTTGCCATAATTATTTTAGGAAAAGCCCTTCTGGTTGATGGATTACCTGAAATAAAGGACTCTTCACTTGTGGTTTGTTTTGGGGAAATGCTGATAGATTTTGTCCCAACTATCAGTGGGCTTTCATTGGCAGATGCTCCTGCATTTAAAAAGGCTCCTGGAGGTGCACCTGCTAATGTTGCTGTTGGCATAGCTCGTCTTGGTGGCTCATCGGCTTTTATTGGAAAGGTACTTTTTAAAATGTATTTTCATTTTTGTTTGTTATTCAGGTTATAAAAATTTTGATGGTGCTCAGTTCTGTCTGCTGGATTTTCAGTTCTATGAACTTACATTTTCCTAGTTCAGGATCAAAATTTTTCGTAGTATCCTCAGCTTATTAATATTACCTCTCGTTTTATGAAATTTGGCTGCTCTACCTTGATAAAAGTTTCTGTTTCAAGTTGTTCTTCATTTCTATTCAAGTTAGGCCCCCTTTACCTATTGGTTTCAGGTTGGATGCTTAACATGATATCAGAGTTTTGGTTGAAAAGATGATTTTTTAATTTATATATTTTCTTAGCTTTGATGTATTTTATGATGTGGACAGTTTGGTGAGGATGAGTTTGGATACATGCTTGCAAACATATTAAAGGAAAATAATGTCAACAGTGAAGAGATGCGTTTTGATCCTGGTGCACGAACTGCTTTAGCATTTGTAACACCAAGGAATGATGGGGAACGTGAATTCATGTTTTATCGTAATCCTAGTGCTGATATGTTGCTCCAAGAAAACGAACTTGATTTTGATTTGATTACGAAGGTATGATGCCTCTATAACTGTTAACTAAATAACAGTAAAAACACACAGTGACAAGATATATGCAAACAAATAGTACCATATAATAGTTATAGAGTGAGAAAGTGCATATATAATGCTGTTTGGAGTTATGGAGTGATATGGAGTGACTTTCATGCTGTTTCGTATTCATTAATTCAAATCAACAATCATTCAAAAGGACACTCAGTTTTGAACCTTTTTATTATGATAGATCAGTTGGCAAGATTTTTATGTAAAAAATATTGGCATATATAACAATTTGGCCCCTGTTGAACTAGATGATATTAAAGTAAACCCCTGAGTGCAATATTGTCCTGCACGTATTTGAAAATTCGCGATCAAATAAGCCTCTCGAACTTGATTATAATTTTTTCTATTAATGGCTCAGTTGAGATGTTTTCCCAATTTTAGGGGCTTATTTGACCACGACTTTTCAAATAAGGGCTCACTTGAGGCAACATTTCACATAGGGGAATATTTGACTATTACCTAATTCGACGGGGCCAATTTGTTATACAAGCCAAAAATATTTTCATTTCAAGAAGTACTCCGGGTGTCAATACCTTTGCATCTTCCTTTAATTTTCCTAGTCTTTTTTTAGCGCTACTATTCATCATGTTGAGCTCTTGTAGTTTCTGTTAGGCTCTGCTGCACTGGTAAGGCGTTGGTTCCTGTATAATTGCTGTGTAGGTCCCTTTGTTTTTACTTTTTAGCAATTTTGTTTCCTTTGTAAAGTTCTGGTTTATGTGGTTTGAATTATATATCATCTTTTGGCAGGCAACAATTTTTCATTATGGTTCTATAAGTCTTATTACTGAACCATGCAAGTCAGCTCACATTGCTGCAGCAAAAGCTGCGAAGGATGCAGGTGTTGTTCTGTCCTATGATCCCAACCTTAGGCTTCCGTTGTGGCCCTCTGCGGAGAGTGCCTGGGAAGGAATTATGAGCATTTGGGATACTGCGATATTTTCAAGGTAATGATCTTATAAAACAGATGATTTAAAGCGAGGAGTGCAATGCACAATGTAAAAGGTATCCATATAGATGATCTCAATTATTGAATGTGAATTTCAGGTAAGCGAAGATGAGATTTCTTTCCTAACACAAGGAGAAGATCCATATGATGATGCTGTTGTTCGTAAGTTATTCCACCCAAATCTGAAACTGCTTCTAGTTACGGAGGGCCTGCATGGTTGCCGTTATTATACTCACGTAAGTTCTCTAGATATGTTCTGCATGTAAGTTATTTGGATGTCAGGACTCTTCAGAACAGTGATGGCTGGAATTGCCCCTTTAGATAAAAGATGACAATGGGGTCAGTTTTGTCGGTTTGAGCCGACAAATGCTCTCCCCTAGGGGTAGGGCAACCTAAACACACCTGCAATCGAAGGCTGATTTTACATGTTGAAAGCCTTCCTTACCCCTACCCAACCCTTTTGTTTTCACCCCCCCCCCCCCTCCGGGCCACACCCAACAAAAAAAGCTCAACCAGGGTGGGTACGTAAAACATGCTTCGTAGATGATTATTCTGAACATATTCAATATCTTTAGTCTGATGTTGCACAATCTTGGAGCTTTGAGCACAATGAAAATGAGTTTGATGATCAAGCACTCTTCATCGGATTATTTACTCTCTTACAAAGAGTTAGTCATTTTGTTAACGACCATGGTCTCAATTAATACTTGTTTCAACACTTTTCTGAATTTGGTATCTGAAGCTTAAAGGGCACCAATAACCCTAATGAGAAATGGATCACATTTTCCAGGAATTCAGTGGGAGAGTCAAGGGCTTGATGGTAGAAAATGTAGACACCATCGGTGCCGGGGATGCTTTTGTATTTGGAACATTATCACAACTAGCTTCTGACCTTTCTTTGCTTCAGGTTTTACCCTTCTAAGTAGCAACACTTAAATTTAACCTACTTATCCTAATAGTTGTAAGGAATGGTTATTTTCATGCAGGATGAGGATCGATTGAGGGATGCTCTCAGGTTTTCTAACGTTTGCGGTGCATTGACCGTGACTGAAAGAGGTGCGATTCCTGCTTTGCCAACTAGAGAAGCTGTCCTCATGCTATTCTCAAAACTGTAGCATAAGTTTTCTACCCGGACTCTGTAATTAAGGTGACTTCCAAGTTCTGTGCCTACATCTCTATTGGCAACCTGGGCTCGATCGGAATGAAGTTAATGAAACGATCCCGCGTAAGCCCTACTAATATTCTATCGTCACCGTTACCGTCGTCCGTGAACTTTTAGCTGTTCCAATATTCTGTATAATGGAAAGTCTCATGCATTGTTAGATAATAATTCCAAGCCTGTTGCCTCTTGATTTTGTATTCTCCCTTTCCTAGTATGTATTATATGTATGATACTTTAAATTGGTTTTGTCACACCCCAAACTTTTCCCCAATTTAAAAATCCCAAATTTGTAAAATCCCCCATTGAAAACCCTAATTTTTTGGGAATTAAATGTGAAACCCTAATTTTGATTGGTGGATTTAATTTGGTATAAAAGTAATTTAAGTGGCCAATTTATGAAAATATCAGATTTAGAGGGGGCTATTTCATGGTTCGGGTAAGTGTAGGGACTTCTTTTGTGATTTACTCTTTTTCCAAAAGGGTAAACTTCTTTTAACCTTATCAGACGTTTAAGCTCCAACAATTGTTTCTTTTCAAACCTGTAGCTGTACTCCCTTTACCCGAAATTCTCTGAAATCCCTAAATCTTCTTGCGTGCTTCACCATTGAAGCTCTGGCGAGCCCCAAACGCCGTCCGTGAGCAACACGGACGTCACCTCCGGCCTTCTCGCCCCATCGCCTTCAAAACCTGATTGTTGCTTCGTCATTTTCAAACGGCGTTAGCATCCGAAACCGTCTTCCCTTATGCAGTTGCCTTGCCGGAATCTCAAAGAAAACCGTTGCGGATTTTCCTTTACGTTGTTGTGCCGACGTTGCCATCCTTTTTCCTTGCATCATCGTTGCTCCGCCGTGCTCCTCGGTGGCTTGCCGAATCTGTGCGTGTGGATAAGCCACAAACCCAGTTATGTTGTTTTATTTTGGAAACCCTGGGTTGTTGATCGAGGTTGGTGAGCGTTCGAGAATCTTTACCACCGTCGCACTGTTCAGAGTTGTTGCCGCTGTAGTATCCTCTTTTGTCGCCGTTGTTGTCAAGGGTTCATGAACCCCAGTTGCTGTCTGGCAACGATGGGTTAAGGCGGGCCGGTGTGAGTGTGATGAGTGAAAATTGGGTTTAACCCAATTTGGCTTATTAGCCCAATGAGAGAGAGCCCGTTTTGAGCCAAGCGAGAAAAGCCAAGTGGTGTGTAAGCTGAACTGGACCAGCAAGCTAAACCGAACCCGAACTGACCGATTTAGCTAAACTGGCAGATTTGAACCGAACCGGATAGGTAGCAGTGACCTGTTGACTGACCTGACTCATTGACCGACCCGACTCGTTGACCGACCTGTAGATTGACTAGATTCGTTGACCGGCTAACGTCGGCGTTGATTTTTTGGCTAACGTCAACATTGACTTTTTCTGCCAAAGTTGATTTTACGTTTTTCGACGTTCTGATTTCAAATTTGCTGCCCGTTTTCTCAAATACAAACCCGAAAGATCGTTTTGCTATCTATAATTAATTATAGTCAGTATTTTGAGAATTTTGAATATTAGAATCTGATCGAATATTATTGTGTTCAGGTGACATTGACTCGGAGCATGAGAATTTTCCTCCCTCTCTACTTGTTTGACCTTTTTCTGCATAACCTGCGAGTTCTGCACGCGAGTATGATTTTGTTTAGTGTTTAAGTCAGTATGGCATAGTAGTAGTGAATAATCATGTTTTGATGACCTCGTAGGTGTTGACTCTTTCCGACCTAATACTAGAGCTGAGCGTGAGAGGTGTCACTCTCGACATTGAGTTATTGGCTACTTAAGGTGTGTCTCTTTTGGTGCTATATCATTTATGTGCTTTATGTTATGCGTGCTTGTTGTATATGTGAATGGTTGAATGATCTGTGAATTATTGTATGTTTTGTATGATGGCATGTCACTCATCAATTATCAGAATCAGATTAAATTATTATATCGAATATACTCTCGGATTCAGAAAATATAAATCAAAACATGTCATATCATTTGAGTTGGGAAATTATACGGGGAAGTTCAGTGGGTTCACCCTTCGGGCTGAATTTCACTTCGGATCAGTGGCTCCACTTTCGGGTCGTTCCACTTCGGATGGTGACGATGTAGTTAGAGTGGTTCTGGGGAACCTTACTCTTCAGACGGTGTATGGAGATGGGTGCATGACATTACATTTTATGTCTCTTATTAAATGCATATGTGTATTGAGATGATTGTTGAACTATACTTGTTCAGATTTTTGTTATGTGTTTTATCTGCACTTTAGAGACACACTGAGCTTCATAGCTTACTCCCCCTTAGTTTCTCTTTCAGATACTCAGGCTTAGGCGTACGGTACTTGGAGGATTTCATATCATCAGATTTTACCTTATTTTTACAGTATGATTATTTAGACATTTGAGTTTCTCTATTATTATTATTATTATTATTATTATTATTATTTCGGACGATTTTGTATTTGAGACTTAGGACATTATTACTATTTTTAGACTTATTGTTTTGACATGCATTTATTATTTGAATTTCTTTGAAATTTTATAATGACTTTTGGAATTTTTGCTAAACGACTATGTTTTATTTAAACGATATAATTTTGTGGTTTTGATCTTTATAATTAAGTTATAATTTGAATTATTAAACCTAATAACCTTTATTGAGGGATAAGTTTTTCAAACTTAACTTCTAAGTTTCGACTTAAGAAATTAAGTCAAATTTAGGAGGTTACATTTTGTGGTATTAGAGCCTAGCTTCAACCATCGGACTGTGTGGCTCGAATAAAATTTTAAACCGAAAATGATTTTTGCATGCATACTAAATGTTTTTAGGCAAAATAGGATTTTTTTAATAAATATAATATTTTTATTTTGAATAGAAACTCCAAATACCGACTCTAGCTTAGGATTATCTTTTTTGTGATAGACTATTATGCCACCTCGTAGGAATTTTAGATTACCGACCGGACGTGGTCGTGGCCGAGGTCATTCTATCGCAGTTGAGAGTGGTGCTCTGCCTTCTACGAATATGCCGCAGGATCAGGATGACGTACACGCTGCTGATGTAGAGGATCAACCTAGGAATCAAGCTGAAGCTCAAAATACAGCACCTCGCCAGCGGACGCAGAGTGTTGGTCTACGTGATTCCTAGAATAGTGAGATCGTGGGCATGGATTCTGTTACAGTACAGAGGGAGTTATTTTGTTACCTTTGTTATTCTGAAGGCGTGAGGAAACCTATTTCTACCGAGTTCTTAGCTGCTGGGATGACCATGTTTGATGGCAAGTTGGGTACAAACCTGGCTAATGCGGAGTATTGGCTGAAGAAACTTCAGCATTTGTTTGTTGAGATTGAGTATACTGCCAACCGAAAATTGAGAGCTGATGTACCATTGCTGCAGGGTAAGGCCCAGAACTTTCAGTCATATTTCATGGGAGCTTTTCAGACAGTCATTTCAGGACCGATATGTTGGACCTGAGTATCTACCAAAGTACCGAGACAACTTTATGAATCTGGAGCAGAATGATATGAGCGTTAATGACTATGAGATAGAGTTTTTGAGGCTTCTCCAGTATGTTCCGAGACTGGTTACTACAAAAATAGAGAAGTGTGAATGGTTTCTCAGAGGGTTGCGTTTTTCTATCAAGATTGGGTTTACTTTACATCAGGATAAGGAGTATAAGGAGATCACCCAGCAGGCCAGAACTCCTGAGCGGATTGAGTTAACGAAGAAACAATAAAAGTTTAAGGGTAATGATCGGGCCAGGAGGCAGTCGACCGCATCAGTTTAGCACAGTCAGGGGAATCAGTCTAGGAAGAGGACAAAGATGAGTACGACCATCAGAGTTATTCCAGAGCTAGACCAGTGACATCTACTGTTCCGACCGCCAGCGTTGGAGGTTCGTCTAATTCTCGTAGGGTGCCACAGTGTTCTTTTTGCAAGAAATGACACCCAGACGAGTGTAGGAGGCAGTCTACGGCGTGTTTCCGAGGAGGTTCTTTTGAGCATTTTTTTAGAGATTGTCCGATGGCACCTTCATCTGTATATGTTCCGAGTCAATCACAGGCATCTGTTCAGACTCCTAGTAGAAGGAGAGGTCATGGTAGATCTGCTGTTTCGGGTACTGTTGGTAGGGGTAGACTTGCTTAGAGTAGAGGATCAGCTGGTTTAAGTGCGAGACAGCCAGGGTTGGTTTATGCTACCAGAAGGTATGAGGATTGAGATGAGCCAGACGTTATTGGCGGTACATTTTCTATTCACTTTATCCCTTATTTTGCACTGTTGGATAATGGTTCTACTCATTCGTATGTTGCAAGTTCTGTATCTGGGGGTCTTGAAATTTCCGCTGAGGATGTTGTTAATGCGGTTACCGTGCATAGTCTTGTAGGTAATCCTGTTGTGGTTTTTAAGGTGTATAAAAATTATCCTCTTGAGATTCAAGGGGAAATCTTTCCTGCTAATCTAATGGAGTTACCCTTTGGTGAGTTTGACCTAATTCTGGGTATGGACTTATTGTCTACCCACCGAGTCAATCTGGATTGTGAGAAGAAAAGAGCAACTCTAAAAACTTCTGATGACCGAGAGGTAATTCTTATTGGAGAACATCGGGGCTTTTTGTCTAATGTAATATCGGCTCTCAAAGCCGAAAAGAAGATCAAGAATGGGTCCATTGCCTACCTTACTTACATTCTTGATTCGAGATAGCCTGACTCTGGATGGATAAGATCCGAGTTGTGAGAGACTTTCCCAATGTATTCTCGGAGGAATTGCCTGGTGTTCCGCCAAAACGCGATGAGATTGAGTTTGGTATTGAAGTCTATCCGTGTTCAGCTCCTGTATCTATGGCACCTTACCAGATGGCACCGAAGAACTTAAAAAGTTAAAGGTGTAGCTGCAAGAATTGTTAGACAGGGGATTTATCTGACCCAGTATTTTTTCGTGGGAAGCTCTTGTTCTTTTTGTTAAGAAAAATGATGTGACACTTCGGTTATGCATCGATTATCAGAAGCTGAATAAGCTGACAATCAAGAACAAGTATCCTCTTCCTCATATTGATGATATCTTCGATCAGTTACGGGGAGCTACGGTATTCTCTAAGATAGACCTGAGATCTGGTTACTACCAACTCAAGGTTAAGGATTCTGATATTTTTAAAATGGTTTTTCGGACACGTTACGGTCATTACGAGTTCCTTGTGATGCCCTTTGGGTTCATGAATATGATGAACATAATATTTCAACCCTATCTCGATCAGTTTGTTGTGGTCTTTATAGACGATATTATGGTTTATTCTAAATCTGAGGTTGAACATAAGGAGCATCTACGGATTGTTTTGCAAACTCTGAGGGAGAAACAACTTTACGCAAAATTCAGTATGTGTGAATTCTAGCTTTCAGGGGTGATGTTTTTGAGGCATATTGTTTCTGTTGAGGGTATTCGGGTTGATTCGAAGAAGATCGAAGCTATCATGAGTTAGAAGCAACCTAGGAATGTTCATGAGATCCGAAGTTTCTTAGGTTTAGCCAGCTATTATCGGAGGTTTGTTGAGGGTTTCTCGATCATCGCAGCTCTGTTGACTAAACTTTTGAGGAATAATGTTCTTTTTGTCTAGTCTGAGGCTCAACAGACTAGTTTTGAAAAGCTTAAGATCGTATTGACTGAAACACCGGTCCTAATCCAGATAGAGCCTAAAAAGGCTTATACTATCTACAGTGGCGTTTCTCATACCGAATTGGGGTGTGTTCTGATGCAGGAAGGTAAGGTAGCCTATGCGTCCCGACAGTTGAACCTGCATGAGTGTAACTATCCTACCCATGACCTTGAGCTTGTTGCTGTAATCTTTGATCTCAAGATATGGGGACACTATCTTTATGGAGAGAAGTGTTATATCTTCACGGACCATAAGAGTCTGAAGTATCTTCTCACTCAGAAGGAGTTGAACTTGAGACAACACCATTGGTTATAGCTTCTTAAAGACTATGACTGTGAAATTGAGTATCATCCAGGTAAGGCCAATGTTGTTGCCGACGCCTTGAGTTGTAGTGATATATCTGATTTGCGAGCCTTGTTTGCTCGGGTGAGTTTATATGAAGATGACAGTATTTTGGCAGAACTTCGGATTATTCCTACCTTGATTTTTAATATTCGAGCTGAGTAGCCTAGTGATCCGTTCTTGATGTACCGTATAAGAGAGGTTGAAGAAGGTACATCTCAGGATTGCTCTATTGACCAGAATGGTGTACTGTGTTTCTGGGGTCGATATTGCATTCCAAGGAATTTTGGCTTGAAACAAGTTATCCTTCGTGAAGCTCATGACAGTCCCTACTATATGCATCCTGGTGAGGACAAGATGTATAAGAATCTTCATGAGAGATACTGGTGGAGGGGCCTGAAGAGGGATGTTGTTGGGTTTGTGTCGAAGTGTTTGACTTGTCAGAAAGTAAAAGCAGAGCATCAGCGTCCGTCTGGGTTACTTCAGCACATTGAAATTCCTCAGTGGAAATAGGAGCGTGTGACGGTAGATTTTGTCAATGGTCTTCCGTTGACTTCCTCAAAGAAAGACTTTATCTGGTTATTGTTGATCAGTTGACTAAGTCTGCACACTTTATTCCTATTCAAGTTAACTATTCTTTGAGTAGGTTAGCTAAGATTTACATCTCAGAGATTGTTAGACTTCATGGGGTGCCTTTGTCTATTATTTCTGATCGAGACCCAAGGTTCACAGCGAAGTTCTGGAGGTCTCTTCATACAGCTCTGGGTACTCGATTAAATTTTAGCATTGCTTATCATCCGTAGATCGATGGCCAGTCTGAGCGGGTAATCCAGATTCTTGAGGATATGTTGAGGGGTTGTGTTGTGAATTACAGTTGAGGTTGGGAAGATTTCTTACCGCTTGCGAAGTTCGCCTACAATAATAGCTACCAAGCTAGTATCAAGATGGCACCGTATGAGGCTCTGTATGGGCGTAAGTGTTGTACACCTATTGGTTGGATCGAGCTTAATGAGCACAGATTGTTGGGACCAGATATCGTACATGAGGTTGGGCAGACTGTTAGATTAATTCAGGATCGGCTTAAGGCTGCTTTTGACAGACATAAGTCTTATGCCGATTTGAGACGTCGATATCTTAAGTTCGATGTGGGATATAAGGTTTTCTTGAAAGTATATTCGTTGAGGAATGTGCTTCGTTTTGGTCGGAAAGGCAAGTTGAGTCCTCGTTTTATTGGCCTTACTATATTATCCGTATAGTTAGACCAGTTGCCTATCAGCTTGAGTTACCACTTGAGCTTAATCATATTCATGATATCTTCCACGTCTCTGTGTTGAGACGGTATCATGCTGACCCATCTCATATTATTCATGTGGAGGAGATTGAGATTCGTCCCGACTTGCGTTTCGAGAAAGAGCCAGTTGAGATTCTTGCTCAGGACAAGAAGCTTCTTCGGAGGAAGACCATTAAGATGGTCAAGGTCTTGTGGCGTAATCTTGGTTATAATGAGGCTACGTGGGAGCCCAAGGCTGTTGTCAAAGCTCAGTATCCACATCTCTTTGATCTAGGTAAATTTCGAGGCTGAAATTTTTTCAAGGAGAAGAAAGTTGTCACACTCAAAACTTTTCCCCAATTTAAAAATCCCAAATTTGTAAAATCCCTAATTGAAAATCCTAATTTTTTTAGGAATTAAATGTGAAACCCTAATTTTGATTGATGGATTTAATTGGGTATAAAAGTAATTTAAGTGGCCAATTTATGAAAATATCAAATTTAAGGGGGCTATTTCATGGTTTGGGTAAGTTTAGGGACTTCTTTTGTGATTTACCCTTTTTCCAAAAGGGTAATTTTAACCTTATCAGACGTTTAAGCTCCCACAATTATTTCTTTTTAAACTTGTAGCCACACCCCCTCACCCGAAATTCTCTGAAATCTTTAACTCTTCTTGCATGTTTTATCGTTGAAGCTCCGACGAGCCCCAAACGCCATTCGTGAGCAACACGGCCATCACCTCTGGCCTTACCGCCCATCGCCTTCAAAACCTGACTGTTGCTTCGTCATTTTCACACGACGTTAGCATCCAAAATCGTCTTCCTTATGCAGTTGCCTTGCCGGAATCTCAAAGAAAACAATTGCGGCTTTTCCTTTGCGTTGTTGTATCGCCACTGCCATCTTTTTTCCTTGCATCATCGTTGCTCTGTCGTGCTCCTCGGTGACTTACCGAATTTGAGCGTGTGGGTAAGCCACAAACCCAATTATGTTGTTTTATTTTGGAAACCCTGGGTTGTGGATCGAGGTTGGTGAGCCTTCGAGAATCTTTATTGCCGTCGCAGTGTTCGGACCTACTACCGCCGCAGTATCCTCTTCTGTCGTCGCTACTGTCAAGGGTTCATGAACCCTAGTTGTTGTCTTGCAACGATGGGTTAAGGCGGGCCGGTGTGGGTGCGAGTGTGAGGAGTGAAGATTGGGTTTAACCTAATTTAGCTTGTGAGCCTAATGGGAAAGAGCTCGTTTTGAGCCCAAGCGGGAGAAGCCAAGTGGTGTATAAGCCGAACCATACCAACAAGCTAAACCGAACCCAAATCGACTGATCTAGCTAAACCGACAGATTTGAACCGAACCGGATGGGTAGCACGTGACTCTTTGATTGACCCGACCTGTTGACCCTACCCGTTGACTGACTCAGCTCGTTGACCGACTCGACCCGTTGACCGGATGACGTTAGCGTTGACTTTTTGGCTGACGTTAGCATTGACTTTTTCAGCCAAAGTTGACTCTACAATTTTCGACGTTCTGATTACAAATCCGCTGCCTGTTTTCCCAAATTTAAACCCGAAAGATCGTTTTGCTATCTACAATTAATTATAGTCAGTATTTTGAGAATTTTGAATATCAAAATCTGATCGAATATTATTGTGTTCAGGTGATGTTGACTCGGAGCTTGAGAACCTTTCTTCTCCTCCACCTGTTCGACCTCCTTCTGCACAGCCTGCGAGTTCGGCACGTGAGTATGGTTTTGTTTAGTGTTTAAGTCAGTATGGCATAGTAGTAGTGAATAATCATGTTTTGATGACCTCGTAGGTGTTGACTCTTTCCGACCTAATACTAAAGCTGAGCGTGGGAGGCGTCACTCTCGACGTTGAGTTATTAGCTGTCTATGGTGTGTCTCTTCTGGTGCTATATCATTTCTATGCTCTATGTTATGCGTGTATGTTGTGTTTGTGACTGATTGAATGATATGTGGATTATGGTATGTTTTGTATGATGGCATGTCACGCATCAAATATCGGAATCAGATTAAATTAATCTCAGACTTATATCATATGCACTCGGATTAAATTATTATATCGGATATACTTTCGAATTCGGAAAATATAAATCGGAACATTTCATATTATTTGGATTGGGAAATTGTATGGGGAAGTTCAGTGGGTTCACCCTTCAGGCTGAATTCCACTTCGGATCAGTGGCTCCACCTTCGGGTCATTTCACTTCGGATGGTGACGATGTAGTTAGAGTGGTTCTGAGGCTTACTCTTCGGACGATGTATGGAGATAGGTACATGACATTACATTTTATGTCTCTTATTAAATGCATATGTGTATTGAGATGATTATTGAACTATACTTGTTCGGATTTCTGTTATGTGTTTTATCTGCACTTTATAGACATACTGAGTTTCATAGCTTACTCCCCTTTAGTTTCTCTTTCAGCTACTCAGGCTTAGGCGTACGGTACTTGGAGGATTTCATATCATCAGACTTTACCTTATTTTTACATTATGATTATTTAGACATTTGAGTTTCTCTATTGTTATTATTATTATTATTATTATTATTATTATTATTATTATTATTATTTCGGACGATTTTGTATTTGGGACTTGTGACATTATTACTATTTTGAGACTTATTGGTTTGACATGCATTTATTATTTGAATTTCTTTGAAATTTTATGACTTTTGGAATTTTTGCTAAACGACTACATTTTAGTTAAACGATATAATTTTGTGGTTTTGATCTTTATAATTAAGTTGTAATTTGAATTATTAAACCTAATAACCTTTCTTGAGAGACCAGTTTTTCAAACTTAACTTCCTAGTTTCGACTTAAGAAATTAGGTCAAATTTAGGAGGTTAGAGGTTTAGTGAATGGATGACTCAGTGGCTTTTATGCTATCCGTTTTAGAGGATAGATGAAATCCATTGAATCCAAATCAGGGTTTTGTTAAGTCAAATTCAAGTTGTCCGAGTTCGATCCGAGCAATAATTAGAATTAATTCATTCACAGCTAAGTTTGAAATTTCATACTCGAGCTTTAGTTTGATTATCATAGGAGTAAAACACAAATCGAAATTCGAGTTATTCGTTTTCGAATTGAGTTAGTCAATTTTTCATGTTTTAATTGAGTTAAATTTTACAATTTAAATAAATTGAATAATGAAATGATGTAAATAACTTTTTAAGTTATTGTTAATTTTCGAAGGTGTGCCGACACTTTTTAGTAAAAATTTACATATAGAATTAAAAAAAAAACTCAAACAATAAAAAATAAAAAGTACAAGAATATAGAAATTATTTAAAATAATAAATAAATAAAATTCTATAAAATATTTAAATTAGAAAAATGTAATTTTGTTCCAAAATAATAAATCCGATTTATTAAACAAACAAATTATCAAATCTAAATTTATTATTTATCCTATTAAAGGTTAAATAATATTGTTTTTTGTATTATTTTGATTTGAAAGAATATACGAATATATTGATTTTATATATATTTGCTCTAGCTCGGAATTTAGGCATTGTCAACAAAATTTTAATTTGACTTTTTAATCAAACTCAAATAAATTTATTTAATTTGTCACGACTTGAATTTCAAATTAAACTTGTATGATAAAATAAAATTCATAAACTCGATTAACTTAAAAATTATATACTCAATTCAAGCAGATACTCAACTCTAAATCATCATACTTAGTCAGTGCCTTCATAGTTTGATCGGTTTTTTCATTTATTCTTTTGAATCCAGTTGTAAGATTGAAATATTCAACTTAAATGCGTTTTAAATATCAGCATTTTTTAAAAAAATTATCCTAATTTTTCTATCTAAAAATTCAAATAAATTTTTTTATCCACAAATTAGTTGAGTACTATAGAAACCCTAAACAAAATTTAATTTTATTATCAGTCGGGTATTGAAATTGAAAAAAATTTAAATTTAAAATTATATGATGAATATTCGAATCGACAAAATTTAAAATCTGAATCTGCTAAAATTCTAGGCGACAAGGTTTAATCCCTTGTAATTCAACATATTCTCCTCTTGCAATTCAGGGCCGGATTCAGATATCCAATGTGTAATTCATATATGGATTAGTAATACGGATTCTGATAATAAATACTCGGAATATCTATCTATATTTATTCTAAAGTGTTAATTACCCTATTGATACATGAACTATACTGAATTTTTAGTTTTATGCATAATATTTTAAAATTTTTAGTTTTATACATAGAGTATTTCGCCATTAACGGGTTTGCTTATTTCCGTGATGGATTCTGACGTGGACCCCTTGATCCAGTCAGAAATTAACATTTAGCATCCAATTGTTTTAAAAAAATTCTCCATTTACTCAAGAGTTAATATCAAGATTAGTCCTCCTATTTATCGATTTTTTTAATTTCACCCAGAAAATTTTAAAAATAAAAAATAAAATATTTACTTTTAACGCATGTGGGAGATAAAGCATCGGGCGTGTGCTCCATGCGCGCATGAAATAACTAAAGAGGCCCTCTCGATTTAATCTGGACTGTTGGATCAACTGTCAGATCTCAGCTGCGCATGAAGAAAAGAGGATAACATCATATAGGGCTTTTAGGGTTTTTGTTTTTTAATTTCTGGGCCCAGGCCAATGTAATGTTATAAATATTTTGGGCTTGTAAATGCACTAAATATTTAATTTAATTGGGTTATTTCAAAAAAAAATTATAAATTTTTTTTATATATTTTTCTTTTCCCCCAATTTCATGTGTTCCTTTCTTTTAACATTTCCCCCTTCCCCTCCCCTCCCCTCCCCTCCCCTCCCCGTCTTCTTCTCCCATACAACCCCTGTCACCATGTTCTCGGGGTTGCCTTCTTCCCCTCAATCGAACAATTGTGGGTAAGCTCACAAATCCCTCTTCTGTATTCCAATGGTAGGAAATTTCAACGTCAAGAAGAGACGAGTCATGAGGAGGCATATTAGAGAGTTTTTTGGATGCCCCTGTGTCGGGGTCTGGGTCTTTTCTTGCTTCGGAGAATATTAAGTCTTCATCTGCCATGGAAGTCCTTAGAAATTTCATTCAAAGGAGGTAAAGAAAAAGAATTTGCGATTTGGAGGAGGAACTTTGACAAGGTTGTTAATTTCTTTGGGTATTCTTATATGGGTTGCTTACATTTGGGTTTTTTTGTTGATTTTCAATAGGAATATGCTTCTTAGCTTGGAACGTGAGAGGATTCGGCAAAAGGGAGAAGATATGTGCAGCTAGTAATCTCATTCGAATGCATAAGCCTAAAGTGGCCTTTTTTTCAAGAAACAAAGCTTGAGGTGATATGCAATTCTGTGCAGCTAGGGTTTTCAACAACATTACTGAAAATTGAAAGAGGGGGGGGGGTTCACCCTCTTCAAAAACGTACAGTTACCATCTCTTTCCCTCTCCAATTGTTAAGCAAGTTGAAAGCTTCCATTGTTTCCTGTAAGCAATTCAGGGGAATTAATTTTGCAAACTGTAAACAATTCAAGGGAATTAATTTTGTAAACATATTAGATTTCTGGGTTTATTTATTTACTGTAAGGATATTAAATTTCTGAGTTTATTAGACCATGGTCGCCACTGATTTTGAAGAAGTTTGAGAAGATGAAATGGGGGTGAAGATGATGAAGTGACGACCATGGAAAAATATAAACTTCTTGTAAAAAAATAAAGGCAAATTGAAAATAATGAAATGTTAAAGGATTAATTTTGTACCAACGGGTAATTAACCCTATTCTAAATCTATTGTGGATGACAGTTTTAAGTTTTAACGTCTGAATTGTAAAAAAATAGATTGAATATCTTAATTGCAATCATGCATTTTTGTTAAATATATATTTGATTTTAATATAACAAAGACTAAATTATAAAAGAAATAAATATTTAAATATTTAATTTATTCATTAAATTAACAGGCATTTGAATTTAAAATACTTTCTAAGTTAAACTTTGAATCCCTAAATATTTTATAGGTATTTTAGTACTCAAATTAGCTAATTTGGTAACTGAGTACTAGTACGGCCAATGACGTACCGATACAAATTTTCGTTACTGAAAACTAAATTTGTGCATAATGGCCAAAGGGTACCGGTACAACCTATGGCATACCGATACGAAGTTTTTGAAACTGGAAACTAAATTAAGCTTGAGTATCGGTACAACCCATAGCATACCGGTACGGTGTTAAGATTTTTAAAATTTTTTCATTTAATGTTTTTGACCGTTGCCTTGTCAGTTCTTTTGGAACTATAATTTTAAAAGTTTGTTAACGCGTACCGATATAACTTACCTCGTACCGATACGATATTTTAACCAAATGTTCCAAGGATTCCAGTGAGTAAAATGAATATCGGTATGGTACGGCATGTACAGATACTCTTTGTAAAATTAACACTTCGTACCGATATTTCTTGTCGTGTAT
Source organism: Hibiscus mutabilis (assembly GCA_019671005.1). Classification (NCBI taxonomy): domain Eukaryota; kingdom Viridiplantae; phylum Streptophyta; class Magnoliopsida; order Malvales; family Malvaceae; genus Hibiscus; species Hibiscus mutabilis. Next base: position 62,398,159 of record CM033719.1, read on the forward strand.
CGGTACCCCTTTGTTGCAACGTTTCTTTCTTTTTTGACAAGTACCAATATGTGTTCTCGTGTACCGATATCCTGTGTTGTCAGAAAACATTTATTGTGGGAATAATGCAGCTCAACGGCTGTAGCGACCTTTTTGAAAATTCAAATTTAAATCGCTAAAAAGGAGTAGCATGTTTCCTTTCGTTTTTTGGGAAAATATTTGGAAAATAGAGAAATATTCTAAAAATTTGTGTTTTTGAAAAACAATAAAACTTGGAGTCGCCACCGGCCACTGAGGTAGGCCGGAAACCATAAAACCAGAGATTCGTTTGAAAGTAGGTTCAGGAGTCGGTTACGGATGGGGAAGGTTTTGGCACCCCATACAGCCCAAAAATTGGTAACATAAAAAGAAAATATATAATTACCGCTTTGTTAATATTAAACTTGCCAAATTAAAGTGGCGATTAAGTTAAGATCCGGTTATACATGCGAGTAAATTTTAAGGGTCTCGTTATTCGAAAGTAAACCGCAAAACCACAATCACTACGTTTGATACTGGTTGTGTTTACCCCAAATAACAAGGTACCGTATTAACATTTTATATTCCAATATGCATCTTGAACAACATGATAAAACAAAGAGGTAAACAAAACATAATTAAAACACTTACATGCTAAATATACGAATGTTAAGCATACATGGACATATATGTACAAAAAACACGGCAGTAGTTACATATGTATATACTAACATTACATACCATGTGCTGTATATAAAAAAGTTGAAAACCCTAGATTTTGTACCAGATAAAAACTATATACTTTATGAGAAAAACTTCAATACACAGTCTATGTAAACTTTAGTGTCTACAACGGCTCTATTGAATATCATAACCACCCAAATTGCTAGACATCAATGAGGGGTATAAAATCAAGTCTCCAAAATTTCTTCAACAAAGCGACAATTATCCAAAAGCATTCAAGCACATATCTAACTATTTAAATCTTTTATTGCAAAAATCTTGTAATCCACTTGAGTGATTCTCATTCTATTTTATCTTTCATCAAGTTTGGGGTTTTAGTAAGCTTTGAATTGTGCAAACATTGATCCTTTAGAGGATTTTCATAGTTTGTTTCTTTGTATCCACCTTTAAGAAAAAAGATCACTAGACTTTGGGGTATAAGTCTAGGTATTTGTGAGGTTATCTCTTTTAACCTAAAAGAAAAGACAAATTAGTAAATTTGTAAAAATTCTTAGTGTGGATAGTTAAGATAGTTGATGTAGACTTTGTTTAGAATGTCGAACCACTCTAAGCAATTGTACAAATTTACTTTCTTTTTGCTCATTGCTTCCACTAATTTTTTAATTGTCAATTCACCCTTCCTGGTCATTTTCATTGATTGTTCATCCCAACACATTTAGCATTATAATTGAAATTTTAATTGGAACAATTTAAAATGTTAAAAAAGTTTTTTTTTAATTTTAATTGATCTAATAATTATATGTAATTATTTTAGACAGAACACGATGCAGGTAATAAATATAAAAGAGATACATGTTTGATATCCGACTATCAAACAATTTATGCTTTATTTATTTTATAGACTCTCTCTTGGTTAAATTCTATCCTCCACAAAGTACATTTCCATAATTACCTAAGAAAAAGATCCAGAAATGTGTTGTATATTTTGCCTTAATTTCAGTAAAACAGTTGGATGATCTGTTCATAATGCCACATCCTTGTTTCTTTTAAGAACACCCTCGAGTTGTACAAACATATATTTGAAAATCAAAAGTTTCTTATTTACAAAAAACCAAGGGTAGAAAATAAATGGACGATGAAGAGAAGGCTAACAACGACCGCATTTTCAAGCGTTTCGACACGAATGAGAACGGCAAGATCTCCGCATCGGAGCTCGGAGTGCCGTTGCAGACACTCGGCTGCGTCACCGAGGAAGAAGTCAAGTCGATGATGGCTGAGATCGATACCGACGGGGATGGTTAGATTTCGTACGAGGAGTATATGGATTTCGCTGCTGCCAACCGTGGGCTGATGAAAGATCTGGCCAAAATATTTTAAAGTTATTTTTTTTCTTTCAATTTTTTGAAAAAAAAATAAAAAAAAATAAAAAATACTTGTCAAATTATGATTGGGTGATGAATTTTTTTTAGTGGCGTGACCTTAAAACAATAACGGAATAAAACTTTAGACACCTATTTCAGACGAAAAAAAAAACGTTAGACACATATTTCAGTCAAAAAATATCTTAGGCTCCTATTGCAAAAAAGAGGTGAAGTTTGTACATTTATTTTATAGTTAAGCTTATATTAAGATGCTCATCTACCACTTATGATAAATACAAATCTCATGAAATTCAATATGCTATAGCAATTTTTGAGGTGCCTCAATTTTTTGAAAATAAAAGCAACTAGTTTTATTGACAAAAGAAAATATTTAAAATTATAACAGGGTTCATTACAATAAATTTTAAACATAAACTAATCACTTAATTTGAATATTTTTCTATAATTATTAAAACAAAATAATTAGCGATTTTGAGATCACACGATGATTATACAATGAAAAGGTATAAATCCAATCAAAAGACTCGAACAAAAGATAAATACAAACAACACTAATAATCGGCAATGAGGATAAAACCATCAACACTAAATATTAAAAAATACATATGACCCTTATGACACGTTGATATAATGGTCATTATCACACCTCAATTGTGAATAAAAAATGATTATTGTAGACACGTACCCAAATCCATTCCGAGGGTCCAAAACAAAAGAGATCGGCAGGATAACAAATAAGTACTATCTTGATCAGTCACGACATCGTCAAATCTACCTATAAATAAGCATAAAATAAAAGAAATAGTCAAACGACCGATAAATTAGACAAACGTGTTAAAAAATAGAGAAAATGTGTTACAAAGTAAGAGTTGTTTTTATTAAAAACTAGAAGAAAAAAAACAAAGGGAAAAACAATAATAGGATATAGTAAAGCAAGAAAAAAGAAAAAATTCCGACGGTGGATGACTAACACAAATAGTGCTCCCACCGGCCAAATGAAGATAAAAAAATATGTTAAACGTTTAGATTAGAGAGAAAAGCTAGACTTTGAGGTCCCTTAATTCTAAATTTTTTAGTGGCAAAAAATATATATTCGTATTTGGGTTTATTATATAAATTAATATATGAATTGGATAATTTTTTAAATAATTTTTTTTTCAAATTTGTACGTGTATTAATTTGACATTTCAACATCTAATCAAATTGTTAATATAACATCGATCGATCGGTGATGATATCATTAAGCTATATGTGTTATATTGCTAAAAGTACAACATCAATACTATGTTTTTTTTTTGTGTGAAAATCAACACTATGTACTAATTTGAAAAAATTTCGAACATAAATATAACTTAAAAATTCTTTTTAAATTCAAATGCTAATTTGAGAAAATTTACTAAATTCAAAAACTAAGTTATATAATAAGTCTAGTATTTGTACAAAGCCAAATATTCAAGTTGTAAACGATAAGAAAGTCGAAGCAGACATTTACATTAAGGGTAAGAATTGAGGGGGAGAATATCCGAAAATTATGGGGATTTGAACCGACGAAGATGGAGGATAATTGAAATATTCACTCAAGATGACGAGGACGGGAAAGTTTTATCACCGAAACTCAAATGGGGATGGAGAGGTGATTGCTATAACCGAACCCTAACTGTATAAATAACTGTAGGGATCCCTAAAAAACGTCCGCAAAGATCTCGATATTTTATTAGATATTTAAAAAATATACTTAATTATCTATGTACCCCTAATATATATCTTAAGTAAAAAACCCTAACTATATTATTATCACTTCAATTTTCTTTCAAATCTAAGAGCACTCAAGTTTCTCAATATGTTTCTATTTTAGTTTTTAGATATAAGTTAAAACTTTTATCTAAATCTTCCTCCAATATAATACCCTTTCAACTTTTATTATCTCGTAACTGCTTCCGATTATAGTATCCAAACTTTTATATTTTGGTCTGATTTCCACCCCTAAGTTACATATAACGTTTCGACTTGGTTTTTCTTTGATTACTGAACAAATACAAAGAAATTGGAAATCATATATGTTTAGTGGGCGTGCTGGAGTGGTTATCGGGCATGACTAGAAATCATGTGAGCTCTGCCCGCGCAGGTTCAAATCATATATGACTAGAAATTTTGCATACACACATCGTGATTCACTTGAATAATCTTTTGTGGGTGCCATGGTATTCAAAAAACAGGGTTCGAAATTCATGGTATAAGGACACCAAACAATCCTCCTAAAAACATGGAATTGCTCTTTTCCCCAAGGGCCACCTTTGCTTTTCTGTGTCTTCCCTAGACCATGTGGAGGATGATTTCCCAAAAGATTTAACACATTCATAATGGATTTAATCAACGTTCGTCTTGCATCTCATTAACTACACCATATGTTCCTGTTCTATTACAATAATTAAAACCTCCAACTTAATTTCAAATAAAAAGAGAATAGGTCCTAGAAGACCGGGTTCAAGCACTTTTGTGTGTAAAGAGTGTGTGCCATATCAGAACGTTAAAAAAATATGAACAAATACTATCATTTAATCACATAAGTATATTAAAAAAATTGCTGGTGAAGCCTTTTTTAAACTTAACTGATCCAATCATCGATTGCTTCCCCTGATCCTATCAAGAAAAGTAGATCGATAGAATGGCCAATGGCTCCTTCCATGACTGACTTACAAGCCAGCATGAACAATGAAAACAGCACAACACACCCACATGCAGAAGTGAAAGGAAAGAACGTAGGAAGCAGCCTAAAAAACTAAACTAAGTCCGAACATTTCTTCCTACTGTGTGTGTGAAATAAACTGCAGAACAAAACATGGGAATCTGAGAGACGTGGGGATGGAGAAATATCCGCCGACCCTTATGCTGCGTTTCCCATTATTTTCTCTCTCTTTGTTTTGCTCTAATCTTCTTCGATCGTCCCTCTGCCAGCTAACAATCCCGATGCAATCATATTATATTATATAATTGCTGGTTCATTACATCTATGCAATACCACCTACATTTAATATGCAGGTTTCTCCTTCTGATAAGGAAAAACAAATACTAAAGTATTTTCAATCCATCTTTATTTTTAATTTAATATTTAATCTGCTGTTTCAATCTCTACATATATATATATATATATGTAGGCCTTTTAGGGAAGTTGTGTTTCAAGTTCACTTCAACCCCATTTTGTCACACTCTTAATGGCACTTGCCAAGGACCCTATCTGCTCACTTCAATCCTCTGAACCTTACAAATTTGATGAAGGTGGTGACTTGGAAAAGCCTGGTGGGATTGTCAAGAATTTTCCGATGACTAGTTCTTCGTCTTTTTCCTCTCAAGGCGGTGCGGATTCCGACGGTTTCGTGTTCCATCCACCCAAGGAAGTTCACTCTTTGATAAACTTCAAAGGTTCGGTGTATGAAGACTTCATTCATGGGACTAATTATGGATCTCTGCTTAGCTTTGAGCAAAATGACAAGGCTCTGCAGGATACTTGCTTGAAAACCAGCGGCCACAAAGATGATTACTCGATGTGGGAGGGCGGCTCGAATCCGAATTACCAATGGAATCCTATGAATACGAAGACCGGTGCCGATCCTCGCCTGGTGGAAGATTTTAGCTGCTATGAAACTGCTAGCAGTTTCAGTTCCATAACAAAAGAGAACAACGGAAATTGGTTTTACTCTGAAGCAGCAGTGGTTGCTGATAGTATCCCGGAGATACAATCACCCGAAGCAGCCGGTGTCAAGCGTCCGAATACGGTACCATTCTTCTTTTCCATTCAATCCAAACAATTAACAGTCAATTCACATAAGATAGCTACTGATTTTACTTTCGACATTATTGCTGTTCTACAGGGAAACATCAATCAAACTTTGAAGAAACAAAGCAGCAACGAAGCTAAGAAGGCGAAAACGAAGTCCAGTCCGTCAAAGGACCCCCAAAGTATTGCAGCCAAGGTCTGTTGACATGCATTTTAAGTAAATTCAGTTAAAGTTTGATCGAAAAGTAAGCAAAATCAAGAATGAAAATTAACATTTACAGATTGTTTCGATATCCAGAATCGACGTGAGAGGATCAGTGAGCGGCTGAAGATACTACAAGAACTGGTTCCCAATGGCTCCAAGGTAAGGAAACTGATATTTGCCATTGCAGTTATGGTAAAAGCTGGAAATTATATCTTACAAATTATTGGTTCACAGGTTGATCTGGTCACCATGCTGGAGAAAGCAATTAGCTATGTCAAGTTTCTTCAGTTGCAAGTTAAGGTGCTGGCAACCGATGAATTTTGGCCGGTTCAAGGTGGGAAAGCTCCTGATATTTCTCAAGTTAGGGAAGCCATTGATGCTATACTCCTATCTCAGAAAGACAGGAACTCAAGTTCAAAGTGATGGGTTCAAAGTTCATCTGAGCAGACAGCAGCATAGTGTCTGTTTCTTTTATATTGAAGATCTTGTAATAGATGTTTCTTCCTTACACTAATTTGAACTAAGATTTCCAACTTAATCTTAGTTTTATTTCTTTTATCTATTTAGTTTTTGTTTCTATTTTCTTCTCATGTCATTCATAGATCTAAATAGATCTGACAATGACATCACAAGTTTTTTACTCCCGTCCCATTTATTTTGTCTATTGTTGACTTTTAACACAATTTTAAGAAGAAAAAAGTTTGCGTATGAATGTGTAAGAAAGATGATATAAAATAATTGAAACGACAATTTTATTTTTAAAAGTTGAATTTTGTTTTGTTGTGAAACTAAAAAAAGGTATAAAGGGAAATGTGCCTTATAAAAGTTGTTAATTTTTTCAATGAGACATTTTAAGTGAGACAATTTCAAAACACAAAATGGACATATTGAGTGGGACAGAGAGAGTACAAAATAGTAGCAGCAAATATATTTTTGGCATAATACCAAAAGATGCCCCTAACATTTGACAAAACAATTATTTTGGCTCTTATTCTTTTTTGAACTAATTTAATCCCTAACGTTTTATTTTGGGTCAAAATGTCCTCTTTGCGGATGAAATCTATCAGTCAACTGACGGTAAACAGCTTGAAATAACATGACAAACCTATATAACCGTGCACGCTGCGATAACAATGTCATATAGACAAATATACTGACTTTACATAATGACACATTAGTCAAAAAATATTTTTATAAAATTGTACAAAATATTAGATATTTTTTTCAAACGTGTCATTTTACCAAGTTATTTATCGTCAGTTGACTAACAGCTTTCATTCGTAAAGGAGCCATTTTTGACTCAAAGTAAAACATTAAAAGTTAAATTAGTTAAAAAAATAATAAAAATCAAAATAACTATTTAATTAAACATTGGAACATTTTTTTCTTTATGCCTATATTTTAAAAAAAAAACCAATACAAGAAATTGCAAATCCTGCCACCTAAACGAAATTAATCGGCCAACCGCATACAATTATTAGTAGGGTGAATCACAAATGCTTAACGAAATTAGCATTAAAATAAACTAATACCATAAACATTACAACAATTCTGGACGTTAAATGTTTGCCCGACTAATGTTTACGGGATTTAGTGCACCTAAAATAAGGAGAAATTATTACATAATCTCGGCTTATCACGTCATCCATAGTTCCATCTAATGATATTCATTTATTTAATGGAATGTAAGAAAGAGGTGAAGATTCACCTTGAAAAAAATGAGATAAAAAATTATTATTGGATGAGACCATGAATGACGTGGTGAACCTAGTCCATCTAATAATTTTTCTAAAATAAGAGTTCATCCGCAGAGGATGAGACCGCAATGATATGGCGGACCATTTAGCGAAAAAATACAGAAGTTATTTAAAGCTTGGTGATAGCAAGTTATAAATGGTCATGTTGTTATATAAGAAAGTCTTTTCCTCTCGTATTTTTCTTATGTTTATTGTCTAATTGTGTAGTACTCTTTTCTTTCAATTAGATTAGAAAGTTTTTTAGCGAGGCTTACAATGAAAGGCATATGATATGTATAATTTTATCATTATTAATAAAATCGTACTTTGCGAATAAAAAAAATATGTGAATATCCTTATTTTATCTCTTGTTAGTCCCGATGGACGGAGAATGTTAGTTTAACCAAAAGATAAGTATCAATTTATGTATGCAAGATGCCCCGTCCATGCTTTTTCAGACAAGAAAAGGTAGAGAAAATGACATGAATTAATGTTCGACTTCCATGTGCTACAATGCTAAAATAACCCATGCTAACATGTATCTATGTAGTTAGTGGTGGAGCCACATAGCCTTGGAGGAGTGTAATTGCACCCCCGTTTCTTGGGGAAAAGTTTTTTTTTTTGTGTGTGTTAATTTTTTTTTAAAAAAATTAATTTAGTGTGTAAATGGAGGAGAAAAAATAAGAATATGCATCCCATTTGAGAAAAAAAGTTATTTTAGACTTTTATTTTTAAATTTCTGGATCCGCCACTGCATGTAGTCTCATGCATGAACATCTAAAGAATCACACCATATCTCTTAACTCTATTAATTAATACTGATTAGCTCTCTTCTAGTTTACTCAAATAAGGGGACCATCTGATTCAATATGACTATTAACCAGGATTAATCATATTCTAATCCCATTTAATGAACATTCTGCGGAAGCTCAAGCTGAAAATCGAACCGAAATTATTTAGTTTTCCTATACAAATTTTCAAATGATAATGTTATTTGTATGATTTTCCTTCTAATAAACTCATACTATTCTGATAAAAAAGAATGCAAGGTGCGACATTTTCTACAAGAAATACCTTCAAAATAAGTGTCTAGCGAACATACGACCTGACAAATAGATAAACAAATGGGAGTAATTATATTCCCTTTGATCACCATAGAATTGAAAATTTAAACATCATGTGACATTGGAGAATGGCAGGGTGGAAATTTGATAATATAAAGTACAATCTCAAAATAATTGGAGTTGATAAAATTAAAATATGAAGGTTGAAGTTTAGCAGCCTAAATTGGAAAGGATGGAATTGATGAGTGTGGTCCAATCTGAAGGCTGATTTAAGAATCAATTTAAAGATATTTCATGTTGACAGCTTTGAAGACAAAATAAGCTTACATTAATCAAGGCTGTTTTTATTTGGAAATAATTTTGATACACAGTGTGAAAACTTTAGTTTACACGTGCCTTTTAATTTTAGGGATTAGGGTTTTAGTTTAGGGGTTTAAGTTGTATGGTTTAGAATTTAAGGTTAGTATTTATAATTTAGTGTATATGGTTTAAGGTTTAGGGTTTAGTTTTTTAGGGTTAGGATTAGGAATTTAGTATTTGAGTTTTCATAGTGTAACTACACAGGTTTGTGTAAAATTAGTTTTACACAGCCTATGTATCAAAGTTTTACCCTTTTTATTTTATTTGTTTTGACAAACTTTGGAACATGGAGAACACCTTGTATGGGTTTAAATATATTATATTTAATATATGGTGTCATGTGGGAATTTTGACTTCAACTGTGAATTATTTTATGTTAAGCATAAAACATACACATTGGGTTTCATCATTTAATTCCTCAACAAACCATCTGGCTTCACAACACATAAATATTAGTATTATAAAGTTTTTCATATAAAATAATATTTTTAATAGTATTAAGGTGATTACAATGTAGTATTTATTTATATATATTCTTAACTCTGTGAGAAGGCACACACACTTTGTAGGCAAAGCGATTTGAACACAGATTTCCTAGGATGAACATCATCCTCTTTTTCACTCGAACCACTTGTTGGGTTTTAATATAAATAATATTTAAGATATTATGAACTGTGATATGTTAATGTATTATATAAATTAGGACATATCCCGAACATCTGTTTCATGTTCATATCGTTATTCCATGCCTTGTCACTTTTATAATGCTATGCATTTCCTTATTGAGATATATGAAAGTCTGAGGCAGTTTCAGCCGGGTTTGTTCTCTAGTTGTTAGTTGGTTAGAAAGGTTGGTTATTCTAATGGCCCAATCTGTTAAATATCACAAGTCTTCTCAAAATGTCTTGGCTGATTAAATAGATGAGCTATATAAGCCCGGGAACTGGCCCAGTTAAATCTTTATCCTAAACTGTAATTTCTCTTTCTTTCCTTCTCTTTGTAACCGTCTCCTTCTTCTTCTTTAGTTTTCTGTTGATTCTCAATTTAATCAATTTTTTCTCCATTCTTCTGCATCTTGTTGTTCATTGGAGCTAATTTAAGATGGTATCAAAGTCAGTGATGGTGGTGGTGGTGGTGACCAGGTGGCCGAATCGTGATTGAGGTGTGCTGAAGGAATATGTTCTTGTCTGTTGCTGCGCAATTAGGGTCTCTCTCCGTCATCAATGGAATCGAACGGAGTTACTACCAGTTTGCAGATCGGCAACCAGTCAGATGCTCAGGGCAATTCGACTTAGACAAGACCTCTGTTTGCGAACAAATAAGTGAATATTCAGCTTGACGATACTAATTTTCTGCTATAAAAACAGCAAGTTATCTTGATGATACGAGGATACGAGTTGGAACATTACTTGGATGAAAATACTCCGATTTCCTCTAAGATAATTACTGATTCATCTGGACAATTAGTTCTTAATGTTGCCTATAGAAGATTTAAGAAAGAGGATAGTTCTCTAGCCTCTTGTCTGCTCTCCACTATAGGACCAAGTGATCTTCCCCAATTAGTGGGAGCTGAGACAATAGCTTCTATTTGGATTGTTGTGAACAAATTGTTTTCTAAATTTTCTACCGCTAAAATAATGAATCTACATTGTCGTTTGCGAGCTTTAAAAAAAGGCTCACTCTCTATTGCTGAGTATACTACTCAGATTAAGGAGTTGTGTGATTTGTTAGCCACTAGTGGTAGCCCTGTTGCTGAGGTTGAGCATATTGCAACTGTGCTCAATGGTTTGCCCATTGAATATGAGCTTTTTGTGGCTGGCATCACTATGAGTCGAGAACCATACACATTCGAATCTGTCACGTCTGTATTAAAGGATGCTGAGACTAGATATCTGGATCCAATGAAAGTTTTAGTTGGAATTAATGTTCCTCAGTGTGGTGCTGATAAAGGTTCAGACTCAAGGGGATCTCATAGACAAGCCTCGCAGCCAGCTTATAACTCCTACTCCAGATCCAGAGGCTCACAATTTGCAGGAGGTTATCGTGCTCGATCGCGTCCTCAGTGTCAAGTGTGTGGCAAGATAGGACACTTGGCTGACAGATGTTGGCATCATTTCAATAAAAACTTTAAGGGAGTCTCGTCTCGTCAACTGCAAGATTCTGAAGATAATCAGGCAAACATGTGTCAGTATGGTGCTTATGTTGAGGATTAGTTCTATGGCCCCTTTGTCAATGCCAATGTAGGGTCGGCTGATGTGTCTGCTGAAATTTCTGGTGACACTGTTCAGGTAAACTCTCTTATTGCCATGGGGATTATTTTTACTAATGATAAGTGATTTCCAGATTCTGGTGCTACTCACCATGTGATTAGGAGTTCTCAAGTTGCTGGTCGAGGGCAAGCCTATATTGAGAATGGTAAGGTTTATTTAGGTGATAGTTCAACTCTTAACATTACTCATATTGGTAAATACAATATTTCTACATCTTCCTATCCTCTCACCCTTGATAATTTGCTGTGTGTTCCCAATATCACAAGAAATTTGTTTTCCGTCTCTAGGTTTACAAGAGATAACCATGTTTATGTTAAATTTCATGCTGACAGATGTTATGTCAAGGATGAGGTAACTGGTGTTGTTCTGTTGCAAGGCAGTTTATGTAAGTTGACAGAACATGAAGAAACATAATTTTATATTTTGTATTCTCTTTTTCCAATAATTGAAAATACCTCGTTACAATGCTTTAAAAAGACTCTGGGTATAGGACTTTTAGTTACATTAGGAGTCCTAGATACAATTAACTACTAACTATAATCTCTTAAGTAGTAAACTTTAAGTATAACTCTTACACTAGGATTATTTACAATACTAATCTGATAAGGATAGAAACAACATTTAATCCTAATCGTATTAACCTACACTCCCCCTCAAGCTGATGAGTATACATTGTATAATCCCAGCTTGAACAAAAACTTATCAAACTGGACTTTTGGCAGAGCTTTAGTAAGTATATCTGCCACTTGTTCTTCTGTTAGAATGTAAGATAGAGAAGCAACTCCACTTGTGAGTTTTTCTGCTATGAAGTGTCTATCTATCTCAACATGTTTTGTCCGATCATGTTGGATAGGGTTTTTAGCAATCTGAATTGCTGACTGGTTATCACAAAAAACTTCAAATTTTTTATCCTGACACACTCCAAGTTCTTCGAGTAACTTCAAGAGCCAAATCCCCTCATACATTCCTAGAGCTAAAGCCCTATACTCAGCTTCAGCACTACTTCTTGAAACCACCGTTTGCTTCTTACTCTTACATGTAACTAAGTTGCCCTAAACAAACGTGCAATAACCACTTGTAGATCTTCTATCAGTGAGTTCACTAGCCCAACTAGAGTCTGAAAAAACTCTAATTGTTCTGTCCAAGTTTTTCTTGAAAATTAAACCATGTCCAGTAGTGCCTTTAAAATACCTTAGTATTCTTTTTACAGCTTCCATATGCTGTCTCGGGTCAGTCATATACTGACTTATAATGTTGACTGGAAAAGAGATGTCTGGTCGAGTTAGGGACAGGTATATCAACTTCCTTACCAGCCTTTCCTTTGTCTACCTTAGGGCCCAAGTCCACTTTGTTGAATTTTAGGCCAGCATCCATGGGAGTGTCTGCTGGTTTACAACCCATTAGTCCAATTTCTTCAAGCAAATCTAGAATATGCTTCTTTGATTAATAACCAACCCTTTGCCAGATCTAGCCATCTCCATGCCTAGGAAATATCTCAACTTTCCTAGGTCTTTAATCTCAAATTCTCTGCTCAACAGCCTTTTTAGTAGACAAATCTCCTCTTCATCATCACCTGTTAGGATTATATCATCTACATAAACTATCAAGATAACCTTTTTGTTATTTAAAGTTACCTTTGAAAACAAAGTATGGTCTGAAAAAGACTGTTTGAACCCTTCTTTCAAAACAACTTTAGTAAATCTCTCGAACTAGGCTCTTGGTGACTGTTTCAGGCCATAAAGTGACTTATTGAGCTTGCAAACTTTCTGGTAATTTCCATCATTCTCCAGCCCTGGTGAAATTTCCATATAAACTTCTTCCTCCAATTTTCCATTGAGGGATGCGTTTTTAAATATCAAGTTGATGTAAATTCCAGTCAAGATTTACTGCTAAACTCAGTAAGACTCTGACAGAATTGAGTTTAGCTACCGGAGCACAAGACTCTTTAAAATCAACTCTATAGGTTCGCGTAAAACCCTTAGCAACCAGCCTTGCTTTGTGCCTCATTACATTGCCATCAGAATTAAATTTAACAGCAAAAACCCACTTACAGCCTACTGGTTTTTTACCTTGAGGAAGATCAGTAATAGACCAGGCGTTGTTCTTGTTTAGTGCTTCAATTTCCTCTTCCACTGCCAATCTCCACTTAGGACATTGTAGGGCTTCTTCAATAGTTTTAGGAAGTTGCTCATCATCTAAACAAGCTGTGAATGCTTTAAATGATGACATCAATTTTCCATAAGCTGCATACCTTTGAATGAGGTATTTAGTGCACTGTCTAACACCTTTCCTTTTAGCAATAGGTGTACACTCAAATTCAAGATGAGAAGGAATTTTTGTTGAGTTATTACCTCCATTTTCCTCATCGGCAGCTGGACTCAAGTCCAATTCTTGATAAGTACCAGATTGCAAAAGGGTCTCGAGAATTTTCTGTAACGCCCTCGACCTGGATGTCACATTTGGGCCTCAAGTCCAAATGCAAAACCAAAACTATAAAATTTTCTTTTCAAACAGGATCAACCCATCAAGTTGCAAAAGCATTTTAAAACTAACGATCAATATATATATATATATATATATATGTAAATGAAATATTACGTAGGAGCTCCAATTTAAACTTAAGACGTTTGAAGGTACAATTTAAATAATACAATTTCAAAATAATAATTACAGACTCCACTTGTAAGGTCCTATGAATACATATCCCACTAGACTCAAATACCGTACTCTGAAGGCCACCACGCGCTAGAATCCCGGTCTGACAGTGCTTCACGATCCTGCGGTCCAACGGTCAACCTACGCACGGAAACAACGATTTCGAGCGCTGAGCTTACAAAGCTCTGTGGTACACATCTACTCTACTGTACTTCATGCTAATCATAAACGTAAGTATGCAAGCTAGTACGAGTAATAAGGAAAGATAAATAAACATGTGGCGCTACCATAATCGCCTAAACACATGCCATAAACAACCATCACCTCAACAACATAAAAGTAAACAAACCATGAGTGAGGCCCAATGTCATCCGACACTGGGAGACCCACCCATACTCGGAATCTCACATCTAGCTGCTTGGAATCTCACATCGAGCGGGGCTCGGAATCTCGCATCGAGCAAATATCATCTCCCGGAATCTCACATCCGATGGCCTTCATTTTATCACCCAGAATCTCACATCGGATGGCCTTCATGTGTTGCAACACTCACTCACTGGGTATCCAGATCCCACCAAACAAAGACTCGTAACTAAACAATTGCCCTACTTGGCACGTAACCATACATGATCCGCCACGGATCCATACAAGTGCCCTACCTGGCACACAACCATCAAACGGCCAATCACGGGTCCCTATTGTTGCTATTACAACCAATTAAGCATTACCGAGTTGTTTATGGAAGAGTAATACAATTCATTCCTATCAATTCACATATTCTCGTCTATTACAGTAATAACCACTTGTTAAACATATTCGTCAATTTCCATCATCAACTAACCTTTAGGCCAAATAGTATTAATTACCGATTCCATAAACGATTATCGAGTATGTGCCGATATTAATTACGATGCCCTATTCTACTCCTAAAGCTTATAAGAGTCATTATAGTTTGTTTTTAGCGCATTAAAATCACTTAATTGAACATATTATTATTTCCAGATAATACAAGAGGAATCATCATAAATCGGTCAAACAACCAATCAGATAGTCATACGAATATTCAAACAATCCTATACGGTCTTTACAGCTCATGACAGTCTCAACATTCTCAAGCTCATCAAGTATCATAATAATTATTAAGCATTGCAATAACAGTACCGACGTATGCGTATTACTCATCTTCTATTTTGCAACCACTAACATGCAAGACAATTACACTTATGATGCCCATGAAGCATTTCGGAGTTCGAGGTATACTAACATTGTGCTGACATCGCTAAAATCCCCATCCTAGCTTCTCAAAATACCACTTGGTCCGATAATCGACCTCGATCAATCCTCGCATATCAACAATTAAGAAAACACTTAAACTCCAAACACCTCCTAAGTTAAGCGATGGGTCAAACATATAAAAACAGCTTACCAGGTTTGAATTTGGCAAAATAGACTGCGCCATTGGATCCAGAATGTCGAGAAACCCCAGGGTAGGGTCCCCCGAAAAAGTCAACACCGGGCAACAGTCAACGGCGGTCAACGGTGGCAGATGACGGTAGTCGGTGGTGGTTAGCGACGGACGGTGACGGTCGACGGCGGCGGTCGGTTGCAGACGGAGGACGTGGTGGTCGACAGCTGACGGCGTGGCTTGGCTCTGGGCGGTTAGGCTTGGGCTGAGTCAGCCCGGCCTGACTCGGCCGAGTCCACTCGGGTGGCTCGGTCCCCCTAGTGCTGAACCACGCCTACGCGCAGCGGCGGCCTCAGGCGACCAAACTTCATCGGCTGACTGTTCTCGAGCCGGTAAACTCGGTGGTGACCTCTGTTTCTTGATTTGAGCCCTCTAACCCCCTTGAACAGCCCAACATGAATCTTCTTCTCTCTTACCTCCTCCGACGGTAACTCTGACGGCGATGATTCTGGTATCGGCGGACTCGTCTCGGCGAGATGAGCACAATGGCGGTGGCGGTGTCGCGATCGGACGGCTAGATCTCCGTAGATCGAAATTTGAAATTCTCACCCCAAGTTTTTCCTCTCTTTTCTCTCTCTCTCACCATTCTCATCTTTTTTCTTTTCTCTCTCTTCATCATCCCTCTTCCCTTTTTCCAACCACCCACTTACTATTTAAAATTCAAACAACCTTTTTCCTTTTTTTTATTTCTTTCTATTTTCTTTTTCCATATTTACCCTTAAGCTCAATTACACATTTTAATTGGGCCATGAACCGCAGGCCCAATACTCGGTCCAAGACCCGATTTGTTAACCCGAAACCCGGGTCGTTACAACTCTCCCCTTCTTAAAAGAAATTTCATCCTCGAAATTTGCATCCATAACCGTGAAGATACCAACCCTCCCAACTCTTCGGCATCCCCAAGATCTCCCACCGTGCCACTCTAATCTCTCACAACACTTATCAATACGACCATGCCCTCTAAAGGTACAAACAAAGCCTCAACTTATTCCTTTTCATTGGGGGATTTCATCCTCGCTCGGTACATCACAACGACAAGTAAAAACACAACGGTGCCTGGACAAAACGTCACACAATTGCTTCATCAAAAAAACTTAACTTACTCTGTAGTATCCCAAAAGATTGTCGCAAACGAATTCTTCTACTACAACACACGGTCAAAAGGACAGAAGGTTAAACAACCATTACATCCAAACTAAACAACTATTCTCGTGGTAACTCTCTGATGGAGACTCTGACATCTGACGACATTCCCTTCTAAAATATCGCTGGCCGGGCGCCAACCTTTGAAACAAACGATACCCCAAACTCGTAAACAAACCACGCAGACTTCCTATGCGACTCTTACCCTTGCTAAAGATATCAAACGGTATTAATCTGTAACCATACCATTACTCAGAGAAATCCCATCAAAACTGTGCACTCATAATCCTTTGCAAGATTCACGATTGTTTATTTAATTTCCACCGATGAATACCAGAACATCCTATCAACCTTAAGGAACTCAATACTTATCTCTTAACTAATAGCAAGCGGCTACTTGTTACTATCTCAACACACAACTCCACACTGTTTCTCGAACACGTGACGAAAGCTTAGCGTCAACTGTCGCTCTCAAAATTCATTGTATTCCGACCACTGTACTTTAAGAAAGAATCTCTTACCTTGATACATCTTTTCCAAAACACCTACCACAAGATTTCCAAAGCTTATTGGCGACCATCGTATCCAAATTCAATCGTAACATTGTATCCTCTTAACTAAAAGTCAGATGCTTCTCCTCGTGGCTCCCAAAGCAAATCAACTCTTAACTTAAAACGTGCTAACAAACACTCTGGTACCGATACTGCACCGCGCTAGTATCGATACTCTTTTACATGACCACTATTTAGGATAGCCCCACATAACAGCATGATACTCCGAATCTTGTTACTCAGTACGATCCACTACTTATTTAGCTCACTTTGCTTAGATGATGATCGACTACACCGTCAACAGTTTTTTTTACATACCTTATGCCATGTCATTACCAAAACCGCAACTCCCTTAGAGATCAAGTACCTCAAACTTTACACTTTTTGGAGGAACACAACCTTTTTCTTCTAGTACCAAAAGTACAGCTCTAACGGTACAACAAAACATCTTTGAAAATCTCAAAATCTCATTCCGCTCTAATCAGGTCCACTCCCATGCCATAACGAAATGACCTCATGTAGCTCGAGTTTTCACCAGTGTCTCTCGGCTCGTTCCGAAGAAATTGTGATACGATCAAAAGCATCTACGAAGTTTTGGTCTTTGCTTCCTTAACTGATTGCAATGCCATTAACCTTTCCCCACATACACGGTCCTTGAGATAATCATATTTTCAACGCCAAACTTTCTGTATTTCTTCACATCCACACTTGTCACGCAAAACATCCAACTCGTATTCAAGAGACAACACAACGGCTCCTACCTTATCTTCACCAAAATACCTTGATGTCACCGCGAACATTACTCACTAACACAACATACTCAAGAGAAAATAGAATCTTTCTTCCAAAAACCCATTTTCTAACCATAACAATAAGCATCACCCTTCCAACTAATCTTAGAAAAACACACAGGCACCTCACATTCGATTAAACAGGTTGTCCACCCTCTAAAACAGGTAACGGTCTTCTACAATCGTTTAACAACTATCAACGGTTTGGGCAGCACATTCACGAACCAACTTCTTACTAGGGGACAAGTCTAACTCTTCTTTGAGTGAAGCACCTAGACGAAAATGACCTTACTCAATTTGTTCCTCCGAAGCTGAGCCTCCAACTACTCAACTGGGTCGATAACCTCTGACAACTATGATGGCACCGGCATCTAACTCGATCTTACCTCAACATCTACTCACATTCCCGAAATGAAGAAAACTTATCGACCCCCTTCGTGAGGCATAAACAAGCCATCTGGTAGATTAAAAGCTCTCGAGCATCGAACTACACACATTAACCGCTATCAATTCGGTCAAACCTGTCTCACGACCCCGTTGCATCCTCAAAACTATCACTGCGAAGTTCATGACAAAAGGGCAACTATCCAACATTTACATTGTAAAAGCTGGGTTCTGTCGAGGTCGCGAAGTCTTAAACTCTCTCTCGACATCACCGGCTAGCCCCACACTTGATTAACCGGAACGATTTCCATGGTGCAACAACTCTTAAGAAGGTAGCTCTCTCTCAAACCTGTAGAACGTCTAACTTCGACCATACACTGACGAACTAATGGGTCCTGAATCCACTATCTTTGATGAATACCTCTAAGAATGACAATAATACTCTCTAATTATCAACAAAGACTCATTTTTAAACAGAAAAAAGGTCCTCCAATCAACATACGCTCACTGATCGAATTCGAAAGCAGATTATCCAACAAAACCTTTATCCACGCATGACGATAATGATTCCTTGCTGTGAACTCTTGCAACGAATCTGAAGACTTCAAGGTGACTACAACGCACAACAAAAATTCTACTCATGTAATATGAGGAGAACACATTCTCGACTCGGGTGTCATCCAACTAACTTGTATCTCGACAACCTAAGGTGACCCTACTCCTGAGATCACTACCATTAACTATCCCGCACTTAACTCGGTCTTCTTGGCCACGATCAAAACCATCTTGACGTTGCAACATTTAATGCGCTATCAGAATTCTAGCCTTAAGGAGTACGAGTTTAGTTTAAGGGCTTGTATTCACTAGACACCTTACTAAAACACCTATACCACCCCAGGGTTTTCTAGAACCGACTAAACCTAGGCCCTGATACCAAATGTAACGCCCTTGACCTGGATGTCACATTTGGGCCTTAAGCCCAAATGCAAAACCAAAACCACAAAATTTTCTTTTCAAATAGGATCAACCCATCAAATTGCAAAAGCATTTTAAAACCAACGATGAAAATAAATATATATATATATATAAATAAAATATTACGTAAGAGTTCCAGTTTAAATTTAAGACGTTTGAAGGTACAATTTAAATAATATAATTTCAAAATAATAATTACAGACTCCACATGTAAGGTCCTATGAATACATAGCCCACTAGACTCAAATACCGTACTCTAAAGGCCACCACGTGCTAGAATCCCGGTCTGACAGTGCTTCACGATCCTGCGATCCAACGGTCAACCTACGCACGGAAACGATTCCGAGCGTTGAGCTTACAAAGCTCAGTGGTACATATCTACTCTACTGTACTTCATGCTAATCATAAACGTAAGCATGCAAGCTAGTACGAGCAATAAGGAAAGATAAATAAACATGTGGCGCTACTATAATCGCCTAAACACATGCCATAAACAAACAACACCTCAACAACAACATAAAAGTAAACAAACCAGTAGTGAGCCCCAATGTCACACGACACTGGGAGACCCACCCATGCTTGAAATCTCACATCGAGCTGCTCGGAATCTCGCATCGAGCGGTATAGTCGGAATCTCACATCGAGCCTTAGCTCGAAATCTCATATCGAGCGAGGCTTGGAATCTCGCATCGAGCAATTATCATCACCCGGAATCTCATATCGGATGACCTTCATTTCATCACCCAGAATCTCGCATCGGATGGCCTTCATTTCATCACCCGGAATCTCACATCGGATGGCCTTCATGTGTTGCAACACTCACTCACTGGTATTTGGATCCCACCAAACAAAGACTAATAACTAAACAAGTGCCCTACCTGGCACGTAACCACACATGATCCGCCACAGATCCATACAAGTGCCCTACCTGGCACACAACCATCAAACGACCCACCACGGGTCCCTATTGTTGCTATTACAACCAATCAAGCATTACCGAGTTGTTACGTTTTTTTGAAGAGTAATACAATTTATTCCTATCAATTCACATATTCTCGTTTATTACAGTAATAATCACATGTTAAATATATTCGTCAATTTTCATCTTCAACTAACCTTTAGGCCAAATAATATTAATTACTGATTTCATAAGCGATTATCGAGTATGTGCTGATATTAATTACGATGACCTATTCTACTCCTAAAGCTTATAGGAGTCATTATAGTTTGTTTCTAGCGCATTAAAATCACTTAATTGAACATATGATTATTTCCAAATAATACAAGAGGAATCATCATAATTCAGTCAAACAACCAATCATACAATCAGATAGTCATACGGATATTCATACAATCCTATACGGTCTCTACAGCTCATGACAGTCTCAACATTCTCAAGCTCATCAAGTATCATAATAATTATCAAGTATTGCAATAACAGTATCGGCGCATGCGTATTACTCATCTCCTATTTTGCAACCACTAACATGCAAGGCAATTACACTTATGATGCTTATAAAGCATTTCAGAGTTTGATGTGTACTAACCTTGTGCTGACATCGCTAAAATCATTATCCTAGCTTCTCAAAATACTACTTGTTCTGATAATCGACCCCGATCAACCCTCGCATATCAACAATTAAGAAAACACTTAAACTCCAAACACCTCCTAAGCCAAGCGAAGGGTCAAACACATAAAAGCATCTTACCGAGTTTGAATTTGGAAAAACAGACTGCGCCATTGGATCCGAATCGTCAAGAAACCCCAGGGTAGGGTCCCCCGAAAAAGTCAACGGTTAATGGCGGTCAACGGTGGCGGACGGCGGCAGACGACGATCGGTGGTGGTCGGTGGCTGACGTCGCGGCTAGGCTTGGGCTGAGTCAGCTAGGCCTGACTCAGCCGAGTCCACTCGGGTGGCTTTGTCCCCCTGGTGTTGGACCACGCCCACGTGCAGCGGCGGCGCGTGACGGCGGCTCTGGCGGCCAAACTTAATCGGCCGACTGTTCTCGAGCCGGTGAACTCGGTGGTGGCCTTCGTTTATTGATTCGTGCCCTCTAACCCCCTTGAACAGCCCAGCCCGAATCTTCTTCTCTCTCACATCCTCTGACGACGGTGATGCTAGTATCGGCGGACTCGTCTCGGCGAGATGAACACAATGGCGGTGGTGGTGTCGCGATCGGACGGCTAGATCTCCGTAGATCGGAATTTAAAATTCTCACCTCAAACTTTTCTTCTCTTTTCTCTCTCACTATTCTCATCTTTTTCCTTTTCTCTCTTCCATCATTCCTCTTCCCTCTTTTCAACCACCCACTTACTATTTAAAATTTAAACAAACTTTTTCTTTTTTTATTTCTTTCTATTTTCTTTTTCCATATTTACCCTTAAGCCTAATTTCACATTTTAATTAGGCCATGAACCGCAGGCCCAATACTCGGTCCAAGATCCGATTTGTTAACCCGAAACTCGGGTCGTTACATTTTTCTTCTTGTATAAACTAGTTAACCCGAAACTCGGGTCGTTACATTTTCCTTCTTGTATAAACTTGTAGAGGTTTAGAAGGTGGTGTGGGTGATTTTTGTAGGTTTTGTGAAGTAATAGGAGTAGATGTTAGTGAAGTGACAGGAGTAGGATTAGGTAAAGAATTAGGGGCTATAACAGGGATTTGTGAATCAAGTAATATAGGATAGCTAGGAGGTAAAAAGTTTGAGAAGTTGGAAGGATAGACCTGATTTTGAGAGGTTTGAGAAGGTTGAAAATCCATATAGTTCTCCCCCTGAGTTGCAGCCTTGGAAAAATAGGGATCATGTTCAAAAAATTGAAGGTCTAAAGAGGTAAATAATTTCTGAGAAGGTGGATGATAGCATGTGTAGCCCTTCTTTAGTGAAGAATAACCTACAATGACACATTTGACAGAACTTGGATCTAGTTTGGACCTAGAGGGATCTAAATTCTGCACAAAAACAATGCACCCAAACACTCTCAAAGGAAGAATAGAAGACATCGGTTTAAAGTGAGGAAAACTCTCTAAGAAAACATCCCTAGGTGTTTGAAAATTTAGAACTTTACTAGACATTTTATTGATAAGATATGTTGTTGTTAACAAAGCCTCACACCATAAAAATTTTGGCATATTATTGGTGAACATTAAGGCTCGAGTAACTTCTAACAAGTGTCTGTTTTTTCTTTCTGCAACTCTATTTTGCTATGAAGTGTCAACACAAGAACTGATTTAGACTATCCCTTTTTCTAGAAAAAATTTACCTAGGGACCGTGTAAAAAATTTACCTAGGGACCGCGTAAAAAACTCACCCCCATTATCAGATTTGAAAATCTAAATTTTGCTATGGAACTGTGTTTCAACCATTGCATTAAATTTTTGAAAAACATTAGATACTTTTGTTTTTTCTTTCAACAAATAAGTCTAAGTAGTCTTACTGTGATCATCACTAAAAGTTACTACCCATCTACTACCAATTATATTCTTCACCTTAGAAGGATCCCAAACATCACTATGGATTAGGGAAAAAGGGTGTGAAGGTTTATGAGTCAAAGGTAAGTAAGGGGTGTAGCGATCTTTCCTTTTTTATTACGCTAAAAAAATGAGTTTTAAGGGTATTTGGGGTCTTTCGGGTATTTAAAAAATATCTTACGTGGGATTTAGAACATATTTTAATTCTAAAAATGGAGTCGCCATCGACCACTTAGGTAGGCCGGACACCGTGAAACCAAAGATTTTAAAAATGTTGGTTCGGGACTCAGTTACGGATGGGGAATGATTAGCACCCCACACCGCCCAAAATTGGTACTTTAATAATTACCACTTTATTAATATTACACTTCCCAGATTAAAGTGACGATTTAATTAACATTTAATTACATGTGCGAGTAAATTTTAAAAGCCCCGTTATTCGAGAGTAAATGCCCAACCACCATCACTACGCCTGATACTGGCCCCATTTACGCTTGGATAAAAGGGCACCGCATTGACAATTTATATGTTAGAACATGACAAATATAAATAAATATTAACATAATAAAATACTAATCTAACATAAATAAAATACTAATCTAAAATATACATACATAAATATTAATTCAACATATAAATAAAAATAAATATAACATAAATAAAGTACTAATCTAAAATATAAATATACAAACTAAAAGTAAGAATACAATTTTAAATTAACTAATATTTCTTTAAATTATAAAATTACAATATAAATAAAAAGGGAAGAAAATATACCTAACTAAGAGCTCGGGTAACGAACCCTGACTGAACCCCACTGAGATCTACCATGACTTCTCCAAAAATTAACTAGATCTGACCCAAAATAGGACCCCGATCGAACAGGTTAGGATCGAGGGCACTACCCTTGTCCTTGGCTAGCCGGGAGCCTAAGCCCCCTTATTTGGCCATGCTTTTTACCGTCTCTCCACTGCCCATTGCCCCTCCCCCATGCCTCATATTTATAGGCATATTTGGGGGGTTAAAGGTGACGTGGAGCTTAGCACTCCACGCAATGTTCTATCCTTTTTTCTACTTTCTTTTTTTTACTTTTTATATTATTTTATTATTTTTTTAATTTTATATTAATAATATTATTATTAAAATAATACTAATAATATTAAAACTCGGACAAAAATGAGTGATTACAGTTGCCCCTCTTTGATTGTTCTTGTGAAACGAGAACAAAGCAAATATAAAAAACACTCATTTTTTACCTACTTCCTTGTCTTTGGCTTCGAAATCACATATTCTTCTAGAACTCTCCGCTCTTCCTTAGCTGAATCTTCAGGCTTGTAAGCTCTTCCTATATAGAACTTCGTCATCTTCCGATCTGGGAGCTACATGCTCTTCCTATATAGAACCTCACTCTGAAGCCTCGAGTTACAAGTCCCTCCTATATAGAACTTTTCACTCCGAGACGATAAAGATCGGAGTCCTTCCTATATAGAACTCTTCGCTTTCAACGCGACGTGTTTTTCCTATATAAAACTTTTTGCGTCACGGATAGATTCTTTCGACTGTGAGTTCTTCCTATATAGAACTGCTAGTTTTTAAACCCTAGAGCCGTCAGTCCTTCCTATATAGAACTTTTAGCTTCTGAAATCTCATAGTTACGGTTTTTTCCTATATAGAACCTTTTACTGCGAGGGCTCGAAAATATAGGTCCTTCCTATATAGAACCTTTATCTTCGAATTAGGGGTTAATGCCAAGCTGGCTGCCGATCTTTCTGGACTCACGCTACTATGGCTGCCGATCTTTCTGGACTCACGCTACTATGGCTACCGATCTTTCTGGACTCACGCTGCTAAGGCTTCCGGTCTTTCTAGACTCACGCTGCTAAGGTTGCCGATCTTTCTGGACTCACGCTGCTAAGGCTGTCGATCTTTCTAGACTCACGTTACTAAGGCTGCCGATTTTTTTAGACTCACACTTTAAGGCTGCCGATCTTTCTGGACTCACCTACTACGGTTGCCGATCTTTTTGGACTCACGCTACTATGGCTACCGCATCATGCTCAAAGGACTTATTGATGGCCCGAAGGACTTATCACCATGTTCGAAAGACTTATTGGCAGCCCGAAGGTCTTATCATCATGCCCGAAGGTCTTACTGATGGCCCGAAGGACTTAATATCTGGCTTTACGCTACTTTGATTACCGTCATCTGGCATCACGCTACTATGGCTGTCGCATTATGCCCGAAGGACTTCTTGATAGCCCGAAAAACTTATCGCCATGCTCGAAAGACTTACTGGTGGCCCGAAAGTTTTATTATCATGCCCGAAGGTCTTACTTATGGCCCAAAGGACTTAATATCCGGCTTTACGCTACTTTGGCTACCGCCGTCTAGCCTCACGCTACTATGGTTGCCACAATCTTTCTTCAAATTTTTTTGACAATTCTTCAAATACTTGTCTAAAACAAGCAAAAATTGACACGCCTCTATCTATATGATGCATGCAATGTAATGCTTTCTTCTTCTTCTCTCTTTTTTTTCTCTTTTCTCTTTTTTCTTTTCTTTTCTCATTTCTTTTTCTTTTTTCTTTTCACTCTCTTCTCTCTTTTTTTTTTTTTTTTTCTCTTTTTTTTTCTTTCAATCTTTCTTTGTTCTAAAGTCTTACACCCTGAAAGGTCGTTCCTCAAATTTCTTCATCTCTTTACTTCTTCATTGTATGCTCTTAAATCCTTATTTGATCAATCACTTCGAATCTGAATTAACATGCTTTTAAATCTTTCGCGTGGAAGGCTTTCTTGTCTTCAGGGTTATCACCTGTCTTCAGAAATGATTTTCTGGTTCTTATATTATTCTTATAAGAACCCTTGTCATCTTCTTCACTTGGCGTTGCCCCATTCGATCACGGGCTCCACTGCTTCAAACTTCCTGACCCATCATACAGAGTCTTGATCTATTTCTAATCACTAGGGTGAGCAAAAATGCTTCTATCTCCTGAGTTCATCATTGATCTTCTCGTAGCATTCGACGGGAACTAACTCTCGGTCCCTATACTTTAAATCCCATCATCATTCATTTTTTAAAGTGATGCAAAATGCAATTTACTTGCGTATATTTCAAAATAATGATTGTTTGAAAATATAACAATCATTTTGAAAATCACAACTTGGAGAGAATACCAAACATCTTTAAAATATTGTTTGGAACAAATGGTAAACATTTTTTTCTTTTTCTCTCTTTTTAAAGCCAAACATTTTTAAAATTAAGGTTTAGAGAATGGTAAACAAAATTCGAAGTATATTGCCAAACATTTTAAAAACTAATGTTTAGGGAAAATGGTAAACATCAAAACTTTGATAGAAAATCTCAAACCTTTTAAAACATGTTTGCCCCCAAAATATCAAATACCATAGCACATCTGCTTCAAATTGCCAGAGATCAACTCTAATGAAGCGCATATTTAGAAGATCTTGACTATTGTGGAGATATACGCAAATGTATAATTTCTTCTAGTCTATTAGGCTTTTAAGAGGCACAATCCCATACCTAATTTCTAACCCGTTTAAGGTGGCTCTCTTAATCTCACTAACTCACCATGCCTCATTCTTCCCTCATTTTGGTGTCGATCAAGCACTATAAAGTTTGGCGTTCCTTTAAGCAAGGTTAACCTTTATAGGCGGAATAAATCTGAAGACATTCTCATTCAACTTGGATATCTATAGATGATAAGAATGGTCTTCGAAGGCTTGTAA
The DNA here is from genome assembly GCA_019671005.1 of Hibiscus mutabilis. Lineage (NCBI taxonomy): Eukaryota > Viridiplantae > Streptophyta > Magnoliopsida > Malvales > Malvaceae > Hibiscus > Hibiscus mutabilis. The sequence continues at coordinate 62,424,812 of CM033719.1, forward strand.
TATAGGCCTTTGGTTCATGGTTAGACGAAGCCATATCTCTGTACTTGTATGATCTGGATATTCTCACATGGAGTATTCTTCTTTTTTTCTTTTCCTTTTTTTTGGATTCACTCTAGACTGTCCGTTTTCAAGTTTTCACCCTAGAGTTCATTTCCTTTCTCTTTCTTTTGGTTCGACTTACATTCTGGCTGTGTATTGATGCTTGTTTTCCGTAAAAAAATGATTGATCCTCCAAAGTTCCTTGAATGAATGATTATGTACATTTTTTGGAGTTCTTGTGATTGATATGCCCAGATGAAATATTCCTCTTTTTTCTTTATTCTTTTTATGTTTTTTTTTTTTTTTTTTGATATTGATGCCAACATGCTCAGGTAGACTACTCTTTCCTCTTCATTTTCGGGATCGCTCTAGACTGCCCATTTTTTGGTTTTCACCCTAAAGGTCATTTCCCTTTTCAAAATTGGCAATCTTCGGGCCGACTTGTCTTGGCTTCAATTCAAGCTTCTATATGAATCTTCAAAATTGTGGATTCTTTATGTATCGCTTGCTCATTTCTTACAGTTGAAGTCTTGATCTTGTATTGTTTGATCTGTGTGTGAAGTATATACAGTATTTTTTTTATTCCTTTTGTCTTTTTTCTCTCTTTCTCTTTTTTTTCTTTTCTCTCTTCTTTTTTCTCTTCTAAGAGAATTCAGCTCATCACAGTCCTTTGTCTCGAGGATAATAATGGAGCATACAACTGAACCCCGAGTTACTTGGCATAGTCATGATTTGAATATGTCACTCATGTAGCTACTCCACTTTTGACTTAAAAGATGGATGGAGCATACAACCACCTTCTGAGCTTTTCACTACAGCGAAGTGCCCCAGAAAATTCTACTCATTTCTCTCTTTTTAAACACTCTTATCTAGTAATGCCTTTTAGTAAACCCAAACAGTGGAGTGCAATCTCTCTTTTTCTCTTTTTTTTTTTGTCTTTTTCTTTTTGTCTCTTCTCTCTCTTTTTTAGACTGCCCATCTTTGGGTTTTCAGCCTAGAGTCTCTTCCATCTTATTTGAGTCTGTGGATTCTTGAATCAAACTGTATCTATACCAGACATTGTCGCTTGTTCCACGCTTGAACGTAATCAATTCTACCCAGCTCTTCTAAACTGGTGCCTATCAAATGGTAGAGTTTCATGTATCTTCTTCTTACGCTATTTAACTTAGTGTACTCGTTCTTGACTGCTTCATCCTTCTAATTGCCATTTCTTATGTTTCTTGGTTTACTTTCTGAGCATAAACTTGTCTTCATCAATTTTCCTCTGATAGTTCTATGGCCTTCATGTCCAATCTATCTGGTTTCATCTCTTTTTCTTAGTAAAGTGAAATAATACCATCCGTCTTTCTATTCATAGATGTACTGAGAAAGCCTTCAGAGGGTAAAGGTTTAGGGTCAACTCTCAATTCAAGGATCTTAAACGACAAGTGTCTGAGAAGGAAAATTCCTAAAATGGGAACTGCCCATTGTCTAAACACTCGTTTTGTTCCTCTGTTGGCCTAAGTGGATTAACAAATACTCACATTTGCAATATCCTCACAATTTTCAATTTCTACTAAATATAAGCAACTTAGAGTTAATTTTCGAATTTGAACCACATATATTCTTGCATTTGAGATTCAAGGACCTGATATAGAAATGATATATACATATGTCCATTCAAAAAAATGTGTATGTGTATGAAAAATCAAAAACTACCTCATAACAATGAATGAATGTTTAAAAAATCAAAGAATGCAAAAACGCTTTCCAAATGAAAATGTGAAGAAAAAAAACTGTTTAAGAGTTTTTTTTCTTCAAAACATTGAGAATTTCTTTGTGAACTGACGGGAAAACCATAGGGACCTTTGGACTACCTCCCGAGTACTAACTCATTCCGGCCCTTTCAATGTAGTGTAGGCTTGCCATTTCTCTTATTTTTCCTTGCTGGATCAATTCTTGCGTTAGGACTTCCTCGCCAACCAGCTTATGAATTTCTCGGTGCCATGCTCCAATGCCCCCACATAAAACTCATATGCACTATTCAGGTTAAAGTTGTGGGAAAATGTGTCAGGTGTAATATTCATCGGCCTAGGGGTGAGCTGCTAACCTTCGACCAAATGAGAAAATATGTCTAAAATGAGTACCCCAAATATTTTCAGACTTGTTCGATGAATTTTCCTCGGTGATTCGGAGGGATTATCAAACCTCTTTCTCTTACCATTATGAGAATCTTGAAAGTAGTACCCATCTATCTCTTACTTTTCTTCTACTCCTAGGTAAGTCTGGTCTTTAAACTTAGGTCCCGGAGTGCATGTTCGATTCTCTCTTCGATTATCATGAAGTCCTCAAAGTTGGCCTTTATTTTCCCGAGCATCTTATCCAAGAAGAAATATGAAAGGTGACATGAAACATGGAAGTCACTTTCCTCTTCGTCTACAGGAGGCTGCACCTGGGTCGCTAAACACAACCACCTCAAAGCACATTCCTTGAAGCCTTCATCAGGTTTCATCTTTGTACCCTGGAGATACTGACGACTTGGTGCTAGGCCTAAAGCATATTTATATGGGCCCAAAAAGGCATTGACTATGTCTCCTCGCGACTGAACTTGGTCTCTACTCAAACAGTTATACCATATCACGGTGGGTCCTGCTAGACTGTCGTGGAAGCAGTGGAACAGTAATTTTTCATTCTCAATGCAGCCCTCTATCTTTTTGCAGAACATGGTAAGGTGAATCTTGGGGCATCTTGTTCCGTCATCATGCGCAAATCTGGGAATCTTTGAAATCTAGAGAAATGACCAAATCAGGGTTCAACAGAGTTTTCTTGCATCGAAGGCATCAAACCTTTTTTTGAGCCCATCTTGTAACTGTTCAAATCTTGATTTTTGAGTGTTTAATTTTTTTATTCACGATAAAACTCTAATTGGTGTTTGGATTAATCCCCAAAAATGTTATGCAAGGTAATGATAATGTTATGTAAAATATGTCATGACTGTACAATGTGATGCAATGCAATGCGTGAATGCAAATGTGGTGTTGATTCTCGAACAGTTCTTAAAAGACTTTCGTTCAATAGAAAACTGTCTGGTTGCAAAAAACTAATAATGAATTACAGGTAACAGTTAGCTTCCTTTTGGAGATCTTGACTTCGTGAAGCAAAGCTCGTGCTTCCCGTCTCGACATCGCCTTCAAGATGATGGGTGACCTCGTCTTCTCCTCCTCTTATGCTACTCTATAGACTTGTGACATCATGATCTTCATGATTTGGCTTCTAAAAAACATTGACAAGTGTAGGCATAATGCAGACAAGAGTTTCTTCTTCGGTTGATCTGGGTGCAAACAAACTGATCTTCGAATAATACATCTAAATGGGTTGGATCCTAGCGGTCCAAAAGGGGTCTACTTAAAGTCTTTAAAACTTTTGGGTTTACATTAAAATTCTCAAAGATCATTTGGTTTAAAGATTTCTCATTTTTTATTATCAAAAAGTTTTAACTTACTTAAAAAAAAAATTTAGGGGGGGTATTTTCTTTTTTTGAAAGTTTTAGGAGGGAAAAGAATTCAAAACACAATAATAATATTTTTCAATTTTTTTGAAGGAGTTAAATTAAAATTTTTGAGATTTTTACAAAGGGTTAAATGTGAAGATTTTAAAATTAGTGTTATGTAGTCCCCACTGGATCCTCTGTGCCGCACGTGCCTTACTATTGGACCTTCTTCTTTCTCGATTGGTCTTTGCTCGGCCTAACTTGATACTGTAATATTATCGTTTTCGGCAAAGCAAACTTTTTTTCTATTTTGAAAGCCTTTTAAATGAATTGTTCTTGAATCAACACCATGTCATGATATGCAAAATGAATGCAAATAAAGGCGTTGATTCTGCTGGTAATCACCATTTCGAACGACTTTCATAGGAATTAAAAGGTCCAGATTCTGAAGCCAGAAGAAAAAAAAACTTATACAGATATGCCCCTCTTCATGTCTTTAGGTCATACTCAAAGAAACTGAAAGTCACGGTTAAGATTGTCGGTACCGCATTCGCTTTCCTCCTCATGCGCTCAAATAGATCTAAGATGGCTACATCAATGTTTCTGAATACCCTCGGGAAGATGATCAAACCATATGTCTCCAAAACAAATAGGTCTATCTTCATTACCTCATTCGGGTGCGCTATCTCGGATACATTCCCAAGAAGATACTAGGCTGTCTCTTCAATTCTAAATCAAATCGTTGGCTCAATCCTCGATTATCAAAAGATTTTGAGCTTTAATGGATAGTTCTGATTCCTCGGCGACTACGCGTAGATCCAATCTTTCTGTATATTTTTCTGGTTGAACAAGGCTGTGTACTCTTCTACCGTGGGTATCATGTCATGCCCGTTGAAAGTGAAGCAGCAAAAAGCAAGGTTCCAGAACTGAGAGATGGCTCGACGCAAAGGCCGATTAACCCGGACATATATTAAATGTGCTATGTCGCCATAAGTATCAGAATATAGGTCTTGTAGTCGTCGATCCCATCCTTCCCAAATCTCTTTAAGCTCTCATAGGTCATTCTGTTGTAGGCTCTTGTATGTATATCCTGGCATTATCGCTCACTCGGCAAACTGTTACCTCAGACCCGTTGATTAACCTCTGACCAATGTCGCACGACGAGGGCACTGCCCCGGTCCTTGGCTAGCCGGGAGCCTAAGCCCCCTTATTTGGCCATGCCTTTTATCGGCTCTCCACTACCCATTGCCCCTCCCTCATGCATCATATTTATAGGCAAATTTGGGGGGTTAAAGGTGACGTGGAGCTTAGCACTCCACGCAATGTTCTGTCCTTTTTTTTACTTTTTTATATTATTTTTTTATTATTATTTTTTTAATTTTTTATTAATTTTATATTAATGATATTACTATTAAAATAATACTAATAATACTAAAACCCGGAAAAAAATGAATTATTACAAGGGAATCTTGTTTGTTTAGCAAGTGGGCAAATATAACATTTAAATAAATAAGGTTTTTTATTAATGAATAATTTCGGAAACAATTTTTCAAGATAATAAAAGATTGGGTGGCCTAACCTATAATGCCATAATATAACATTGTCAATCTGTCCTAAAGAAGTAAAACAATATGTAAAAGGAGGATTTGGAGAAGAGTTGGTGCTTGAAAGAACATAAAGACCACCATGCAATCTAGCATTACCAATCCTCTTCCTCGAAGTCAGTGCCTGTAAGAAACAATCTTTATCAGTAAAACACAAAGAGCATTTTTGATCTCTTGAAAGCTTGCTCACAGATAATAAATTACAATCCAAACTAGGCACAAAAAGAAAATCTTCAAGTATTAAATCATTGTTAATAATAACAGAACCACTGCCTTTAATTGGTGAGAGAGAACCATCAGCCGTTTTAATTGAACTCTTTGAGCAAGGTGGTGTAAAATTAAAAAATAATTCTCTATTACCAGTCATGTGGTCAGAAGCACCAGAGTCAACAATCCAAGTAGGTGTAGTTGAAGTAGAAAGAAGAGTGTTGCGCGTGATAAGTGCTAAGCAAATGTGCAAGTATACACGTTGCAAGTTATAGTATAAAAGATATCGTCTCCACATGGATTGGTGCCACTTCAAGAATCTAGTCTCTTGCACTGTAAAAAGTAAAAACACAAATAAAGGATTATAGGAAGTTAACTAATAACTAAACTAGAAAGCAATAAAGTAAAAGAAAAGATGAGATCAAATGAGAGAGAGATAGGCCAGGTTATCGTGAGTTGAGGTGTGATAGCCGATTGGATCGTCTTGGTAAAAGAGTGCACGGGCAACTCAGTTGCCGTGACAACTTGCACAACGGGGTTGCCTTGGCAACTAATCGATGGTTGCCTGGGCAACTAGTTGGGCAACTACTTGGGCGTCTGGGCAGCAATCTTCAAGGTTCGGCAGAGCGTTCTTCAATGGTTTCTTCTTATCCCTAAGTCGAAACTCTAGCTACTTGTGCATGCCTTGATAATACATCCCTGCGTGAATCAAGGGTGAACAACAACCAATCTTGCGCTCCTCTTAGCCGTTGAAATCCTTAACTTATTCCTAAGCCGGATTAATCTTCACCATCAATAGATTGAATAAAGATCATATTCATTCGTTTCTTGAATCTAACTTTCCCGATATTAGATAAATATATGAAATTACGAGATCCTCTCCCAATTCACTCGCAAACAAGAATAAGAACCAAGAATAACTAAACCTTGAATAGAAAAGTGCAAACTCTTATTACCTAAACAAAAACCAATAGTTTCTCACAACCACAAAACACAATAACCATAGCCAAATAGATTTAGTTCATGGCTAGGTTCCAAAGAAACACAAGATAAATAATCCCTAGCATGAACCCAATCGAACAAGAAAGAAAAAGATGAAGAAGGAGGCTTGTCGAAATCCTCCTTGCCCTAGATGCTTGTCGAAAATTCTTTCCTCTTGCCCTCCTTGGAGTTGTCGAAATTCCCCTCTCTTGCTCTCTATGGATTGTCGAAATCTCCATCTTATTTATAGGGCTAGGCCAAAGTCCTTCTTTGAGGAGGAAGTTAAGCTAGAATTAAATTATCTTTAAAGAATATAATTCTTTATTATAATTGTATTCCTACTAGAACTTCTCCTATTTTCTTGGAATTTAATTCTTCTTTAATCTCTGCATGGAAATCAAATTCCTTTGGGTTTGGGCTTTGCTCCACGTCATCTTGGGCTTGTCTAGTCATCAATTTCGACTACCATATCACCTTTGCTCTTGTCGACAATTGCCATGGCAACTGGCTCGGCGTCTCCTTCATGCATTGCCCTGGCAACTAGCTCGGCATCTCCTTCATGTATTGCCCTGGCAACTAGCTCTGGCCTTGCTTTGTCAAATGATCCTGCACATACACACAAAACACACCAAAGCAGCATCTTTTCCCACAAAAACTACCAAGTTATGTAATCAAGCTCAACGATGGAAGGAAACATGGATTAATGCATGAATGGCTAATTATGCAACTAATATGGGCCTAAGTCTAACAATAATATGAGTAAAAAGGGTAAGAAAAATAGTACTTTTGAACACTTATCACACCCCCAAACTCGAACTATTGCTTGTCCTCAAGCAATGCAAACTCATAATTACTTGCCAAGACTTCAATTTTCACAAACTTAGCTTTGAACTTGATTTCAATTCTTTGAACCGGGGCACAAAGTATGATTGGCTTTTTATTTTTCGGAAAACTTAGGAATTACTCGGAATCAAACTATAATGCTTGTGAGTGTGTGCGGAGTTGTGTCCAAGTTGATTTTTTGGATTCTATGCAAACAATAGGTTTTCAAATTACTTTATTGGGTTCTTTTTAACATGTTTTAACTAGAGCCAGTTTTGGGCACCTCTAGTGTTTTGTTTTTAGTTTTCATAAGTTAATTTATTCAACTAGAGCCGGTTTCGGACACCTTTAGCGATCAATTTTTTTAACACATACTAGAGCCAGTTTTGGGCACCTCTAGTTATAAATTTTTAGCACATGCTAGAGCCAATTTCGGGCACCTCTAGCATTCATCCAATTTTTCTAATCTCCCAATTTGTTAATTATCAACCTAAGTTCACTAGAATTCCTTAAATCAATCAAACCACAACAGTGTTTCATCAAAATTAGCATCATAGTAAAATTCTAAGTTTTTCCATGGTTATCCTAGAATAAAAATTCTATCAATTAAGTGTATTGGCAAAGTCATCATCGAATATTCATCAAATCTAAGCAATTCTTGTTCCAATTAAAGGCATGGCAAGCAATTTATGTATCTTAAATGTAATACTTAAGATGAATGTAACTAAACATGGTAACTACTAATAACAATCCCCCCTCAAACTCGAGTGAGGCATTGTCCTCAATGCATGCATTAAAGAAAAATAGAAATAACAAAAAAATAAAATGCAAAAGAGGACTTACTCCGAGAGTTCGTCATCGTAGATGATTAGTTTCCTTTTGGTCGGTGTCTTGATTCTCTTGCTTGAACGCGATGGTTGTTTTCTTGTTGCCGTGATGTCTTTAGCTTTGGTTGCCATGGCATCTTCAGGGCTGGTTGTCGTGGCGTCATTTTTTGCGGTTGCCGTGGCGACTGCTTCATTGGTTGCCGGGGCACGGATCTCGGCAGTAGATTTCCTTAGCATAGTGGTTGTGAGTCTTGTTGTGGAAAAGAAAACAAAGAAAACCTGAAAACTAAAGAATATGAAGAAAAATAAAATCTCCTAAAAAAAATAAAAATAAAAATGAAAATAAAAAGAAAATATTGAAAGGAGAGCATGCTCATGCATCTCCTAAGTTGACCACTTCTTTGTTACGTTCCACATGGGCACCATTGTATTGCTTCAATCTTTGTCCATTAACTTTGAATTCATGGTTGTCAGAGATGGACTTGATTATCACAGCACCATGTGAGAATGGTTTGACGACTTCGAATGGTCCCAACCATCTTGATTTCAGCTTTCCCGGGAAAAGTTTTAGCCGAGAATTGAATAAGAGAACTAGTTGTCCTGGTGTGAATTGCCGTGGCAATAGTTTCTTGTCATGCCATCGCTTTGTTTTCTCCTTGTAGATTCGTGCATTGTTATAGGCGAGTGCACGAAATTCTTCTATCTCATTGAGGTCCAACAAACGCTTTTGTCCGGCACTTTCCCAATCCATGTTCACGGTCTTGATTGCCCAATATGCCTTGTGTTCGATTTCCACCGGTAGATGGCATGTCTTGCCATAGACAAGTCGGAAGGGGGACATACCTAAGGGTGTTTTGAATGCAGTGCGATATGCCCAAAGTGCGTCATCTAGTCTTAATGACCAATCCTTCCTAGAGTATACTCTTTAATTCCCGGTTGGAAATTTCTGCTTGCCCGTTGGTTTGTGGGTGATATGCCGTGGCGATCTTGTGTGATATGCCGAAGCGTTGCAACATCTTGGCAATTAGTCTGTTGTCAAAATGCTTGCTTTGTCACTGATAATTGCTCTCGGCATCCCAAATCGTGTAAATATGTTTTTCTGCAAGAATTGTTGCACGGTCTTGGAATCGTTGTTGGGAACTGCAACTGCCTCAACCCATTTAGACACGTAGTCGACGGCAAGTAAGATGTAGAGGTTGCCGAATGAAGATGGGAAAGGTCCCATAAAATCGATCCCCCACACATCGAACAATTCTACCTCGATGATGTTCTGGAGTGACATCTCATGTCGTCTAGAGATATTGCCCGTCCTCTGGCAACGATCACATTGCTTGTAAAAGTCTTGGGCATCTTTGTACAATGTTGGCCAATACAAACCGCATTGCAAAAGTTTGGCCGCGGTACGAGTTCCTCCAAAATGTCCTCCATAGGGTGAAGAATGGCATTGCCGGAGTACATTCTGTTGCTCTTCTTCAGGGACACATCGGCGTATGACCTGATCTGCACATTGTTTAAACAAAAGAGGCTCGTCCCAAAAGTAATGCTTAGCATCATGGCGGAACCGCTTCTTCCCTTGGTGAGTAATGCCATAAGGTAAAATACCACAAACAAGGAAATTAACTAAATCCGCGTACGGTATTGCCGAGGCATGTCTTTGCCGGTGGTCGCTCCCCCAAAATTGCCGAGGCGTGCGCGTCAAAGGCTGCTGAGGCGTCGAGAGTTGCCGAGGCGTGCGCGTCCATGGTTGCCGAGGCGTCGAGGGTTGCTGAGGCATGCGCGTCCATGGTTGCCAAGGCAACTAAAATTTGTTCATCCGAGAATGCATCGCATATCTCTAGATCCGTGTCCTCTTTTTTGTTCCTTTCTCGCCCCATTTCAATATCAAATTCTTGTAAAAGTAATATCCAACGAATCAAACGAGGTTTGGCATCCTTTTAGCAAATAGATATTTGATTGCCGAATGGTCCGTATGAACAATTACCTTTGTACCAATCAAATAGGATCGAAACTTGTCAAATGCGAAAAACTACAAATAGTAACTCTTTCTCCGTTGTTGTGTAATTTACTTGAGCACTATTAAGAGTTTTACTAGCGTAGTATATCACATGGAAGGTCTTACCTGTGCGTTGGCCTAGGACTGCTCCTACCGCAAATCACTTGCATCACACATGAGCTCAAAAGGTAGCGCCCAACTGTGGAACGACAATGGGTGCCGAGGCAAGCTTTTTTTTTAGGGTTTCAATGCTTGGGTGCAAAAATCATCAAAATCGAAGACTTTATCCTGCTCAAGCAAATTGCACAAGGGTTTAGTGATTTTAGAAAATTATGAATGAACCTCCTATAAAAACCTGCATGTCCAAGAAAACTTCAATTCCTTTAACCAAACTTGGTGGGGTAATCTTTCGATCACGCCCACCTTGGCTTTGTCTACTTCAATTCCTTGATGAAATCTTGTGGCCGAGCACTATTCTTCATCTACCATAAAATGGCATTTCTCCCAATTGAGGACTAAATCGCTTTCTTCACATCTTGCCAACACCTTCTAAACGGTCAAGCATTTGATCAATAAAGGGTAATGGGAAGTGATCTTTTCTCGTGGCTTTGTTTAGCTTTCGATAATCCATACAAACCCTCCAACCGGTCACACCCTGGTTGGAATGAGTTCATTATTTTTATTACTTACCACCGTTATACCTCCCTTTTTCGGTACACATTGTACCGGACTTACCTACGCACTATCGTGAGATAGGGTATATAATGCCGGCGTCAAGCCACTTGATGATTTCTTTCATTACAACCCCTTTCATGGCATGATTTAGTCTCCTCTGGGCCTCAATTGAAGGTTTGTGATCATCTTCCAACAAAATCTTGTGCATGCACACTGCCGGCTAATTCCTTCAAGTCGGCAATTGTCCACCCTATTGCCTTTTTGTGTAGCTTCAACATCTTGATCAGCTTCTTTTCCTGCTCAGGCTGTAACTTAGAAGAAATAATTACAGGCAATGTATTATCGGTTCCTAAGTATGCATATTTTAGTTGCTCGCAATTGTTTCAACTCAAGAATCGGTGGTTGTTCAATAGGGGTTTTTCGAGCTTACCTTCCTTACCCGAGTAATCCAAAGGGTTCAAAGTATGTACCGGGTCGATTGACTAGCCAATTTGCCTCTTCTTGTTGTTCCTCATCGACCGGTTCTTCATACTCCTCGTTTCCTCTTGATCGGCAATGTAGTTGCCGAGGCAACTAAATTCCTCATCGGTTAAACTCGCCGTGGCATGAAGAAGTTGGCATTCTTCCGGATCATCGGTATGCCTTAGTGTTTGGAACACATTTAGTTTAACTTGCTGGTCATTCACCCTCATTGTGAGTTCTCCTTTTCAACATCGATCAAGGTTCTCCTGTTGCTATGAATGGTCTCCCGAGAATGATGGGTGCATGCTCATCCGCTTCACAATCCAAAACAATAAAGTCAGCGGAAAAATAAATTTATCAACTTTTACCAAGATGTTCTCGATTTTTCCTCTCGGGATGCACATAGGATATGTCGACTAGTTGTAGCATAATCATTGTAGGTCTTGCCTTCCCGATTCCTAGTTTCGAAAACCGATTTAGGCATCAAGTTTATGCTAGCCCCAAGGTCGCATAATGCTTTCCCGACATAGTGATTTCCAATGGAACAGGGTATTGTGAAACTTTCGGGATCCTTCAACTTGGGTGGCATACGATTGTGCAACATTGCCATGCATCCCTCTGTTGCGCAATCGTTTCAAACTCTCCCACCTTGTTCTCTTGGACACAATGTCTTTAAGAAACTTGGCATAGTTTGGCATTTGTTCAATTGCTTCCACCAATGGCAAGTTGATGTGGACTTGCTTTAGGATATCAAGAAACTTCTTGAATTGGTATTCTTGCTTTTGTCGCTTCAACCTTTGTGGGAATGGTGGTGGAAGTCGGATATCTTTGATCCTTTCATTGATTTGAAACCTGATTTACGGCATTGCCGGGACAACTGGAGTTGCCGAGGCATTATCAACAGGGGTTGTCGAGGCATGCTTATCGCAAGTTGCCGAGGCGTCTTTATCGTCGGTTGCCGAGGCATGCTTATTGCCGGTTGCGCGCGGCAATTCCTGGTTCAAAGATCCGAGGCTTTGCCGCTAGGTTCGCCTTGATCTTTTTGTGGAGTTTTGTTTGATGAGCGGGTTTGAACCTCTCTAAGTTGTTGGCCACTTCTAGTGGTGATCGCCTTACATTTCTCATGGCGGTTCCTCTTGCGACTTGAGTATCGCTAGGTAAACCTCCTTGCGGTCTAGTATTGATTTTTTGAGCAAACCGTCCGACTTGATTTTCTAATGATTTGATTGTCGCCTCTTGGTTTTGCAATCTCATCTCGGTCCTGTTAATAAAAGCATCGATTTTTTTTTTTTATGAAATTACTATTCTCACCCATATAAGATTCATTTTCATCGTAAAAGCATTTAGAGAATTTTCCAAAGAACTAGATGTTGTCGGTTGTTGTTTGCGGCAAATCGCTGCCGTGGCATATTCTCACTGAATCCCGATGCTTGTGCATTCTGATTGTTCTGCTTTAGAGCATTGTTGGAATTACTCCATGAAAAATTTGGGTGCTTCTTCCAAGCTGGATTGTATGTATTGGACATCGCATTGTTGTTCCGATTGTAATTCCCCACATAGAAGTCGGATTCGGATTCGTATACATTCGAAAGAATTATGGTTATCACCACATAACTCACAAAAAGAATCCATTACCTTGACCTCATGTGTGTTTGGTTTTTGCATGTTCGGACCATCTTGGTTAAAGTGGCCAATTGTGCGAAATTGAATCGATGATCCTAGTTCATGTATTGTGGCTTGGCGCCTAACTCCTCCTCTTCTAGTAGATGGGAATTGATAATCATTCTTGGCCAGCCTGTTTAAAATTTGCATTGCTTCCTCCGGCGACTTATCTAGGAGTATGTCGTTTGTCGAGGCATCTAGCATCATACTTGTTGTTGTATTCACGACGTTGTAAAACATTGTTACTTGAGTCCACACCGGGAATCCGTGTAGGGGGCATTTGTGTAGAAGTTCTCTATATCGCTCCCAAGCCTCGTACATGTATTCATCATCCGTCTGCCGAAAAGAATTAATGTCGTTCTGAAGCTTATCACCAAATTTGTAGGATTAAATCTAGCAAGGAAATCACGACAAAGATCAGTCAATATGCTATTGATCCGGCAGAATGCTATTCAACCATGCTTTCGCCTATCCCTCGGTGAATAGGGGAATAATCTTAATCGTAAGACATCGGGGTGACTCCGTATTTTTGAACGAGTTGCAAATCTCGAGGAAAGATTTCGAATCTTTGCCGTGCATCTTCAGATTCTTTGAGCCGCCAAATTGACCTATTGTGTTGATCATATTAAACATTACGGTTTCAACTCAAAGTGGTCGGCTTCAATTTCAAAAAGCGACGACTCTGGATTAAGTCCATCAAGATCTTCTTCAAGATAGTCTCGAATAGTTCTGCTTTCGTGCAGAATCACTCCTCCTCCCGCCGAACATCTTGATTCATATCGGCGTCTTGATTAGCCATTGCTACTCTTATCCTTCGCTAAGTCTTTGTAAGGTTCGCTCGATTTACGGATCAAAGGGATATTCTGTGTAGTCGGTCTCGCCGTCATATACCAATGCAAAACCAAAGTTTGTTAGCCCTTTGAATCTTAAACAAGAAAAGTAAAAAGAAAGTGCAAGAAAATAAAAACAAAGTCGCTATTGCCAATCCCCGGCAACGGCACCAAAAACTTGTTGCGCGTGATAAGTGCTACGCAAATGTGCAAGTATACACGTTGCAAGTTATAGTATAAAAGATATCGTCTCCACAGGGATTGGTGCCACTTCAAGAATCTAGTCTCTTGCACTGTAAAAACACAAATAAAGGATTATAGGAAGTTAACTAATAACTAAACTAGAAAGCAATAAAGTAAAAGAAAAGATGAGATCAAATGAGAGAGAGATAGGCCAGGTTATCGTGAGTTGAGGTGTGATAGCCGATTGGATCGTCTTGGTAAAAGAGTGCACGGGCAACTTGCACAACGGGTTGCCTTGGCAACTAATCAATGGTTGCCTGGGCAACTAGTTGGGCAACTACTTGGGCGTCTGGGCAGCAACCTTCAAGGTTCGGCAGAGCGTTCTTCAATGGTTTCTTCTTATCCCTAAGTCAAAACTCTAGCTACTTGTTCATGCCTTGATAATACATCCCTGCGTGAATCAAGGGTGAACAACAACCAATCTTGCGCTCCTCTTAGCCGTTGAAATCCTTAACTTATTCCTAAGCCGGATTAATCTTCACCATCAATAGATTGAATAAAGATCATATTCATTCGTTTCTTGAATCTAACTCTCCCGATATTAGATAAATAGATGAAATTACGAGATCCTCTCTCAATTCACTCGCAAACAAAAATAAGAACCAAGAATGAATAAACCTTGAATAGAAAAGTGCAAACTCTTATTACCTAAACAAAAACCAATAGTTTCTCACAACCACAAAACACAATAACCATAGCCAAATAGATTTAGTTCATGGCTAGGTTCCAAAGAAACACAAGATAAATAATCCCTAGCATGAACCCAATCGAACAAGAAAGAAAAAGATGAAGAAGGAGGCTTGTCGAAATCCTCCTTGCCCTAGATGCTTGTCGAAAATTCTCTCCTCTTGCCCTCCTTGGAGTTGTCGAAATTCCCCTCTCTTGCTCTCTATGGATTGTCGAAATCTCCATCTTATTTATAGGGCTAGGCCAAAGTCCTTCTTTGAGGAGGAAGTTAAGTTGGAATTAAATTATCTTTAAAGAATATAATTCTTTATTATAATTGTATTCCTACTAGAACTTCTCCTATCTTCTTGGAATTTAGTTCTTCTTTAATCTAAAATCAAATTCCTTTGGGTTTGGGCTTTGCCTTTGGGTTTGGGCTTGTCTAGTCATCAATTTCACTACCATATCACCTTTGCTCTTGTCGACAATTGCCATGGCAACTGCTCAGCGCGTCTCCTTCATGTATTGCCCTCGCAACTAGCTCGGCATCTCCTTCATGTATTGCCCTCGCAACTAGCTCGCCTTGCTTTGGCAAATGATCCTGCACATACACACAAACACACCAAAGCAAAGATCTTTTCCCACAAAAACTACCAAGTTATGTAATCAAGCTCAACGATGGAAGGAAACATAGATTAATGCATGAATGGCTAATTATGCAACTAATATGGGCCTAAGTCTAACAATAATATGAGTAAAAAGGGTAAGAAAAATAGTACTTTTGAACACTTATCAAAGAGCAGTGGAGGAGGCTTTGTGCTGGACACCTTCATCATGTACTAGGGCTAGATTTCCTTCACTGCTGCCATTAAATTTGCTTAACAGTTGCTGCAACTCCAACATCTGTTGTTTTGTAAAGCCACTTTGTGTAAGTTGACGAGAAGTGTTAGAGTTTAATTTAATGTGTAATTAGAGTTTATTTCTAAGTGAGTAGTTTAGATTTATTAGAAGTCTTATTTAAATTAGGGATAAATATTATTTAAATTATAGATAAAAGTATAATTTTAGTTATGCTGAAACTCTATATCAGCCTATTTAAAGGCTTATCTCATACACATTTGATTAAGAAGAATAAGAGACAATACAGAGAAACACATTGTTCTCTGTTGAAAATATTATTTTTGTTCTATCGTTAAACTGTAGCTTTTTATATTTTATTGTTCATTGTTCATCGACATTCATCTTCTCCAGCCACCATGGCCCCTTTCTCACATGGTATCATGAGCCAACAATGGTCCTGATGTCGTCACCACTGCTGCCATCTCTGATCTGAATCAAATTGGCGATCTGATTTTTTTATATGCATATCATTTTTTTCCGCTGTTGTCATTAGGCCACACTCGTTCCTTGGCTTCTTTCTCGTTGGAATCTTACATCTATTGTGAAATTTCTACTCATTTAATTTTGTTATTTTGTTCTCTATTTAATGGTTCTATCTTAGCCAATCAAAAAGATATATGAAAAGGTTATAGTTTAGCCTTAAAAACTATTTGGTTCTATCTTAGCCATCCATTGTAAATGATAGGGAAAGGTTATAGTTTAGCCTTAAAAACTATTTGGTTCTATCTCAGCCATCAATTATAAAAGATAGGAGAAGAGGTTCTAGTTTAGCCTTAAAAACTAGATAATATTTTTTAAGGCATTCTACATCAAAGATCCAAGCTGGAATTATAGTTTGTGTAACCACCAGCTTGAGGGGAATGTAGATTTCTGTGATCATTGTTGAATGGAAGCAGCTACTTAGTCCGTGAATGATAGAAAAAGTTGGAAGACATCTCAGAAGATGCAAAAACCTAAAAAAGATCATTACTGACAGAGAAAAGCTGGAAGACATCTAAGGAGGGTGCAGAAACCAATAACAACAGTAAAGTTGGTAGACATCTCAAGAAGGATGCAGAAACCAATAACATCGTTTGCAAATTTTCAACAATGGTCGTTCAAAGAACAACATGATTAAGTCCTAGTTGTTCAACACAATGGCTCCCAAAAAAGGGGATATTCTTTCTCTAAGAAATATGAGTAGGGCATCACATCCAAGATCCAAGCTGGTGCTCTACTACGTTTGCTCACCAGCTTGAGGGGGAGTGTAAGTTATCCAAGAAGTGTTAGAGCTTGAGAGGGAGTGTAAGTTGACGAGAAGTGTTAGAGTTTAATTTAATGTGTAATTAAAGTTTATTTCTAATTTATTAGTTTAGATTTATTTATTTAAAATTAGGGATAAATATTATTTAAATTATAGATAAAAGTATAATTTTAGTTATATTGAAACTTTGTATCAGCCTATTTAAAGGCTTATCTCATACACATTTGATTAAGAAGAATAAGAGAAAATACAGAGAAACACATTGTTCTCTGTTGAAAATATTATTTTTGTTCTATCGTTAAACTGTAGCTTTTTATATTTTATTGTTCATTGTTCATCGACATTCATCTTCTCCAGCCACCATGGCCCCTTTCTCACATGGTATCATGAGCCAACAATGGTCCCGATGTCGCCACCACTGCCATCTCTGATCTGAATCAAATTGGCGATCTGATTTTTTTATATGCATATCATTTTTTCCATTGTTGTCATTAGGCCACACTCGTTCCTTGGCTTCTTTCTCGTTGGAATCTTACATCTATTGTGAAATTTCTACTCATTTAATTTTGTTATTTTGTTCTCTATTTAATGGTTCTATCTTAGCCAATCAAAAAGATATATGAAAAGGTTATAGTTTAGCCTTAAAAACTATTTGGTTCTATCTTAGCCATCCATTGTAAATGATAGGGAAAGGTTATAGTTTAGCCTTAAAAACTATTTGGTTCTATCTCAGCCATCAATTATAAAAGATAGGAGAAGAGGTTCTAGTTTAGCCTTAAAAACTAGATAATATTTTTTAAGGCATTCTACATCAAAGATCCAAGCTGGAATTATAGTTTGTGTAACCACCAGCTTGAGGGGAATGTAGATTTCTGTGATCATTGTTGAATGGAAGCAGCTACTTAGTCCGTGAATGATAGAAAAAGTTGGAAGACATCTCAGAAGATGCAAAAACCTAAAAAAGATCATTACTTGTGAGAAAAGTCGGAAGACATCTAAGGAGGGTGCGAAAACCAATAACAACAGTAAAGTTGGTAGACATCTCAAGAAGGATGCAGAAACCAATAACATCGTTTGCAAATTTTCAACAATGGTCGTTCAAAGAACAACATGATTAAGTCCTAGTTGTTCAACACAATGGCTCCCAAAAAAGGGGATATTCTTTCTCTAAGAAATATGAGTAGGGCATCACATCCAAGATCCAAGCTGGTGCTCTACTACGTTTGCTCACCAGCTTGAGGGGGAGTGTAAGTTATCCAAGAAGTGTTAGAGCTTGAGAGGGAGTGTAAGTTGACGAGAAGTGTTAGAGTTTAATTTAATGTGTAATTAAAGTTTATTTCTAAGTCGGTAGTTTAGATTTATTAGAATTCTTATTTAAATTAGGGATAAATATTATTTAAATTATAGATAAAAGTATAATTTTAGTTATACTGAAACTTTGTATCAGCCTATTTAAAGGCTTATCTCATACACATTTGATTAAGAAGAATAAGAGAAAATACAGAGAAACACATTGTTCTCTGTTGAAAATATTATTTTTGATCTATCGTTAAACTGTAGCTTTTTATATTTTATTGTTCATTGTTCACCAGCGTTCATCTTCTCCGGCCACCATGGTCCCTTTCTCACACTTTGTTGATTAGAAGTGGCAGCATTCGAGTAGGATTCCCTTTGTTGATTAGAAAAATCTGCCATACTGACAGTCGAGGTTGAGGAGAACTGCATCTCACTCGATGTTGATTGAGGATGATTGTCCATGAGAAGAAAATTATGATAGGACCGAAATTAGACTCATACCATGTAAGTTGACAGAACAGGAAGAAACAGAATTTTATATTCTGTATTCTGTTATTCCAATAATTGAAAATATCTCGTTACAATGCTTTAAAAAGACTCTAAGTATAGGACTTTTAGATACATTAGGAGTCCTAGATACAGTTAACTACTAACTCTAATCTCTTAAGTAGTAAACTTTAAGTATAACTCTTACACTAGGATTATTTACAATACTAATCCGATAAGGATAGAAACAACAATTAATCCTAATCGTATTAACCTACAGTTTAGAGGATGGCTTATTCTGTTTTTAATTTGCTTCTACTCATACTCATGAAACACACTGCAATAATGTCACTATAGACACTCCTAGACTTAGTGCTACTGATCACTCTGCTTATTGGCTGTGGTATTAACGTTTGGGAAACCCATCTCATACTGTTCTTAGTACTGTTTTAAATAAGACTATTGTTGTAGATAAGGATCTTTTGTGTATTGCCTGCTAGTTAGGAAAAGGGCATAACCTTCATTTTTCTGTTTTTACAACTGTCTACCCCAAACTTTTTTAGTTGAAACTGATGTTTGGGGTCCAACACCCATGAGGTCTGCTGCTTGGCAATATTATGTTTTATTTGTTGACATGTGTTCCAGAAATTGTTGGATTTTCTTGCTGAAAAATAAATCTGACTTCTAGTTGCTTTTATGCAATTTGTTGCCTTGGTTCACAATCAATTTTCTTCGAATCTTTGCAAACTGATGGTGGGGGTGAATTTGTAGCTTTAAGAACTGAATTAGCTACCCTAGGGATACAACATAGAGTAACCTGCCCTCACACTTCTGCTCAGAATGGTGTAGTAGAGTGCAAACACAGACATAATTAACACTGCTTTAACCCTTTTAGCTCAGGCCTTAGTTCTATTTTAATACTGGTCATTTGTAGTCTTGTCTGTGGTTTATCTTATCAATAGGCTTCCTTCACCTAAGCTTGATGGCATCTCACTTCATGAGAAGTTATATGGTCAAAAACCAAACTATCAATTTCTAAGAGTATTTGGATTTCAATGTTTTCCTTGTCTGAGAGACTATAACAGGCATAAATTTGATTATAGATCCAAATTCTGTGTCTTCTTGGGTTATTCTCCAAAATACTATGGATATCAGTGTTTGGATGACAATGGTCGTGTTTATACCTCCAAACATGTAAGGTTTAATGAAAATGTTTTTCCATTTGCTCTTGCTGCAGCTAACAAGCAATCCACATCCTCTTGTTTTCCTTCAGCTGAGTTTTCTTTGTCTGGCCAACAGATTAACACTGATCAGTTGATTTCTAGTGCAGCAGCTTCAGGTATTCTACCTGAGAATGTTCAAGCTACAACTACTGTTGGTCATGAATCAGAGGGTGTTATACTTGAGTGTCATATATCTGTCCTTTGTACCTCAGATGAACCAGAGGGATCTGCTACTGCACCTTCTAATGTATCAGCTGCGCCAGTCTTGCCTGCCACAATTTGTGAGGCACCTAAGTTGGGAACATCAACATCTACACCTGATCATGTAGATACTGAAGTTGATCAGAGTGTGTCATCTTCTGCAACTGAACATAATAAGGCTAGTCCCTTGTGTGGAATGCCTGTTAGCTCTTTATCCCCTGCTCATCAGCTTTACACATTTTTTTTGTTCATATTGTGCCTCCTAAAAATGATATTCTTGCTGATGAAATTGTGAATGTTCAACCTAGTAATACACACAGTATGGTCACTCACAGTATGTTCAGCAAGCTCTGGATCATCCTCAGTGGTATACAACAGTCATGGCTAAGTACAATGCTTTGCTGGATAATAGAACTTGGGAGACATTACCATCTGATAGGAAAGCTGTTGAGTTAAAGTGGTTTTTCAAAGTCAAGCTCAAATCAGATGGCTCTGTGGAGCAGCTCAAAGCCAGATTGGTTGCTAACGGTTGCTCTCAAACACCTGATTTTAATTTTTTTTGAGACATTTAGCCCTGTTATAAAATTCTTTACAGTTAATATTCTACTTTTTGTTGCTGTTGCATCAAGTGGCAGGTGCACCAAGTTGATGTCAACAATGCCTTCTTGAAGGGAGATCTTCAAGAAGAGGTGTATATGAAACAATCTGATGGCTTTGTTTAGTATGCTGCTGATGGCTCTTCACTGGTTTGTAAGCATAAGAAAACTTTATATGGGTTAAGGCAGGCCCCACGCAATTGATTTTTAAAGCTTAAAGAGTTTTTTCTTAGTCTGTATTTCAAGTCTTCTAGT
The DNA here is from genome assembly GCA_019671005.1 of Hibiscus mutabilis. NCBI lineage: Eukaryota > Viridiplantae > Streptophyta > Magnoliopsida > Malvales > Malvaceae > Hibiscus > Hibiscus mutabilis. The sequence continues at coordinate 62,445,492 of CM033719.1, forward strand.
GTTGACAATTCCTTGTTCATCTATAAATCTGATACTGAACTGTTATATGTGGCTGTGTATGTTGATGATATACTAGTAACAGGATCTTCTAAAGTTCATGTTCAACAGGTCATACATACCTTGGATGTGAAATTTTCTCTTAAAAGTTTGGGGAATGTGAATTATTTCTTGGGGATTGAGGTAGTTCACACAGCTGGGGGACTATTTTTAACTCAGAGGAAGTTTATAGATGAAGTGTTACCCAAGACAAATCTTTCTACTGCTAAACCAGTAGATACTCTAATAGTTGTGTCCCCTAAGCTGAGTAAATCTGATGGTTTGATCTATGCTAACCCACAACAGTATTGTAGTACGATTGGGGCTCTCCTTTATATTTGTCACACTAGACCAGAATTTTCTTTTGCTGTCAACAAGTTATCTCAATACATGCAGCAATCAACAGAGGTTCATTGGTCTGTTGTGAAGAGAGTTCTAAGATATTTAAAGGGTACTTCAGATTTTGGTCTTTGTTTTTTTTTCAGTCTGATTTTTTAAGCTGCAAGCCTTTTTTGATGCAGATTGGGGTAGTGATGTGGACGATCGAAGGTTGATATCAAGTCATTGCACTTATCTTGGTTCAAACTTATTGTCCTGGTGCTCGAAGAAACAAAGGTCTTTGTCTAGATCAACTGCTGAGGCTGAGTATCGCAGTCTTGCAGATGCCTCATGTGAAGTAATATGGGTGCAAGCTATTCTGGGTGACATGGGGTTAAAGTTGAGTGATGTCCCCCAGATATGGTGTGATAACACCAGCACGATAGCTATGGCAGCAAATTCAGTTTTACATGCTAAAACAAAACATGTGGAGCTCGATCTTCATTTTATTCGAGAGAAAATCATGAGGCATCAATTGGAGGTGAATTATGTGCCAGCTCATAATCAAATTACTGAATTCTTCACTAAACAATTACCTGTGGGTCACTTTCAAGAGTTACGCAGACAGCTTGGAGTCTGGCAACTTCAGGAAGAAGAACAAAAAAATAAAGTAGGGTGAATATTGAGATATAGGAAAGTCTGAGGCAGTTTCAGCGTTGTTAGTTGGTTAGAAAGGTTGGTTATTCTAACGGCCTAATCTGTTAAATATCACAAGTCTTCTCAAAATGACTTGGTTGATTAAACAGATGGGCTATATAAACCCTTTAACTCTTTGGCCTACACTGTAATTCCTCTTCCTTTCCTTCTATTTGTAATCGTCTTTTTCTTCTTCTTCATCTTCATCTTTAGTTTTCTGTTGATTCTCAGTTTAATCAATTTCTTTCTTCATTCTTCTGCTTCTTTGATGTTCACCGGAGCTAATTCAATATTCCTGTGTAACGTTTATATTGTACATTGAAGTTTCAGTGAATGCTGTCTTTAGGGGTAATACAAATACAACTTTGCCCAAGTGTTGAGACCGTACAGTTACGTTGCACTTGCTTTGCTAACATGAATAGCCAAAATAATTTAATGGATTTAAGGTAATAAAATCAATTAAGTAAAAATAACTTTAATATTACCAGCAGCTACATAGACTGTGGAGAGGGAAAACGTACTTATTAAATTATGACCCGGATGCTGTTTATTTTTTATTAAGTAAAAATAATTATATTTTTTACACAAATATTAAGATTCTATCCCTTATAAGATCAGACAATATAAAAATCTTTAGCCACTCTGCCAACTTGTGAATCTCCTAATATTGTTTATTTTTATATTATGTACGAAATTCAATTTTATAAGATTTAGCGAAACATTTTTTTATAAAAAAAAGATTTAGCTAAACTTAATCTGCATTAAGCTGTATTTTATACATTATTTGCATTTGCATGCATCTGTCTTGGAAATAATTACAAGTATTTAATGGGAAAACTTTTCGTTTTTTTTCATGTGTACGTCTTAACACTAAAAAAATTAAATTTTACACCTTACAGCCTAAAACTTGAATCCTAGAACCTATAGTCTAACCTCAAGTTCTAATCTTAAACCCCTCCCCCTCTTTCCTTCTTCGTCCATACACTCTTCTCCTCTAATTTTTTTTCTTTTTTTCTTCAGTTGTTAGATCTGATATTTTTGTAAAACTTATATTCTGTTTAATGAGGGCTTTTGACCTCCGACGTAGGCTGCGTCCGCCCCAAAGACCAGCGTACGGGTGAGGGAAGAAACTTCTTTGGCGGCGAGGTGGTGGTTTCGATAAAAAAATTTCTTGGTTGCTGTTGGTTTTGAGTCTTGTTTTGTTTGCTGTGCAGGTTCGACGACTGTGGTGAGTGTCGAATTTTATCTCCACCACTCCTTCCATCGGCCATTCTCGCTGAGGTTCTGTGGTCTCGTCCCCCCTTCAACCTACTCGACGAACTCTATCCCTCTCGGTAGTTTCTCTGAAGAGATGTGTATGGTTGTTAAAGGCTTTTTTCGCTTGTTTCTCGCCGTCAATGTCGGTCTAACCCCTTGAAATACTCGCCGGTTTATCTGGTCGTCAAGGCTCTCCCAAATGGTAGACCCTAAATTGATCACAATTCACGGCTCCGGTCATCTACCTAGGATGCCCCAGCTACATATTTCGACTTTCAGTTTAAGACTTCTAGCCACCATGTTTAGCCATGATATGATATTTTTTGCTTTGCTCATTTAGAGTTTGTTTCTTTAGGCCTCTAGTACCTTTGTTTATTGTTTGTTTCCTATGTTATGAATGAATGAAGTTTTCTATTTAGTAAAAAAAAACTTAAACCGTAAGGTACATAAAAACATTAAAAAAACATAAAATTTCTATTCGTATTTAATACGATGAGAAAGGAGATAGTGTGACCTCCTAATTAAACAACCAAAATTTGCTTTTGTTTTTCATTTGACCAATGCCAATGATTGATTTCTTGTCTTTCAAACCCTAAAATTAACGTCCACAATAATTCTCAAACATCAAGTTGAACCGAAAAATAAAATTAAAAGGAAATTCAACCATACTAATTGCAGTTTCCCGCCTATCCAATTTATTTTTATTTATTTCAATTTGAGATTTTATATTATAGATTTTAGGTTCAATTTTCTCCAATGATGTTTCTTAACGCACACAGAAAAGCACTAAGAGATGTATTTCCTTGCCTCCAATATTGTATTATGACCTGAAATCCATAAATATAAAGAAGATATATATTTTATATTACAGTATAATGCTCTTGTCTGATTCAAATCATTTTTCTTAGTTTAGACTTTATGCAACACTTAAATTATTAAGCAGTTAGGAACATCATTGGAGTTAAAAAAAAATTAGATTATAATGTCAAAATTTAAAGAATAATGTCATTTAACTTAAAGTGTCAATATTTTAAAAATGGTACAAATATTTTTAAATGAAATTGAAATTATTTTTTGATGTTTTTATGTAAATTTACTATATAAAAAAAATTCAGGTGTTAACTGACATCTCATTTGCTCATCTGCCTCTTCCATACGCCAGCGGCTAGGAAGATGATAATATATAATTAAGAGGAAATTAGCCTCGTTATATTATACATGCTCATGATAAGCTGCTAATGGGGATTGAGAATTGAAATTATCTGTATTTTTTAGTATTATATGTATGTTCCAACATTAAAAATTTGGATTTAAAGTTTAGGGTGAATGATTTAGACTTTAGACTTTAGTTTTTAGGGTTTATAATTTAAAATTTAAGATTAGATATAGGGTTCAATTTTTTAATGTTGAGTATACATAAGACACTAAAAAGTAACAGACGATTTTTGTAAAAAATAATTTCCTACAACCATTTTCTTTAACTATTTTTTTAACAAATTCTACTTAAGAGAGGAGAAAGGGAAATTTTATTTCTACTGGGTCTTGAACTTACGACCTACACGACTTAGGGGAAGAGAAATGTGTTAACTGAAAGCTTTAATCACTTGCTCTAGAGATTGTTGACATTTTCTTTAATTTTTAACTGTACATTAAGAATGGATATTACATGCGAAATTTCACACTAATACACCGAATCCCATTAATTATAGACTAAATAATATTGGGATTTTGGGGATTTATTAAGTAGAAGATATATCCAAGTAGCTAAATTGGCGTCATCATAATTAATGGGGCATGTGATTTTAGCAAAAGGCAGGGTGGATACAATACAGGAGGTTTCATCGAATTTATATTATAATGAAGCGACACTAATTACTGCCTTTCCGCTTCCAAATTTTATATAAACTTACTTGCATGCATGCATGCTTATGCAGGTTGACCACGTGCAAGATAAGGTTGCCTTAAATGGAATCTCACAAAACTCAAATTTTCTAACAAATTAATTATTAATCATGAAGAAAAAGGACGATTCTAATTAGGAATATCAATTGGGTGAGGTGATGCGACATACTTTTATGCATTTTTTCTTATAAAAAAATATTTTCATTTTTGATCTACGGTCGACTACAGGGTATAAAAGTCAAAATCATTTCTGCTTCACAATCTTCAATATTAAAATCATTATCGCCTCACCATTCATATAAATTTTGAGACCCACCTAATTTTGGTATACCCGTCGTGTGACTCACTTCATATAGTATACTTATAAGTATCATGTAATTAAATAAAAATATTTTTTTACGGAAAATATGAAATATTCGTCCTCCGAACTTCCATCATATATGTGACATTATTTCAGCTGCCTCTATTTAAAATGATAAATTATTGGTAATTAAAATTTAATTTCAAGACGAGTTAAAAAAATACAGAAAATATAATTCTTATATAATATCCAAATACAAACAATGTCTCAAATACATCATAAATATCTCCAAATGCAACACAAGTGCATTAAGCTTTCATATACGTAATTTGAACTTTTATTTGACAAATAAATTTAATGTGAAAAATGATATGTTACTGCCTTTAATATTAACCCAAATCCAATTTTAACCACACATCAAAGCCTCAATAGTTTCCGATACAATTCTACTATGTAAGTGTTGATTTTTTTAAAAATAATTATTGAATATGAATTGAGTGTTATAAAAATTATTATATGATTATTATGTGTATTGGACGGATAAAAATGATGCAGGGCAGATGAGAATGCACAGGAAGTGAGAACAAAATCTCACCCACGACGTGTCTAATATTTTGTTTTCACTCTCATCTCACCTATCATGAAGTTTGCACTCATTTTTTGTCTAATTAAGTGCGAAGTTGGATGGATCCTGTGAAACACACCTTGCTGACATCTCTAATCCAAACTTGAGGTGTTGGTTAAGCTTCAATTGAACTGAGTTAAAGCTGAAATTTGAACATTTCGTTTAGACTATAGTCTTGATCGGTGATTGGAGTTTGATCATTAAATTGGGCTAATTATAAGATACCAAAAAAAAAAACATTATTTGAGGAAAAGAAGAAGGGTTGGTCGGGTAGACATTAAGTGAGGGTAGTATTTAAAGGTTGGATTATGAATATGAAATCCTAATGGTAGCAAGTAAATATGGTATTGATATTTTACCACGATTCAAATCCAGTGACAAAGTCAGGATTTTCATATAATGGGTTTAGAGTAAAGTACGAGGCATATAAGATTCTCATATCAAATATTTTTTTATCTTTTTTTGATGTCCATTTCTATACCCAACACTAAGTGCTCCTTCATATTTCAAACACATTATTGTATCAATAATTACTAGCTGTGCACGTTGTGATTGATCCATTGACATTATTCCCAGAGAATTGAACGGCCTTGCAGATAATCTGGCAAAGAGGGGTATTAATCGTCCCAATGATATGTTACTTGTGTTGCCCGGGTAGTTAGCTTGGTCGGGAGTGCCTTGTGACCTTGGATCGTGAGTTGGATGTTTGGTGAAGGCTCTACTTTGTTTCTGGTTTTCAGCATCTTCTTAGGCGTCTATGGTTGTTTATGGCAGCCTTGTTTTGTATGCGTGTGAATTGGGTCGATGTGTGTCTGTTTTTTGTCACCTTTTGTTTTGGTCTATATTCGTTTCCGGCTTCTACATATACTTTTTTCCTCTATTAAAGTTTAGGGAAGTTTTTTAACGAGACTCATGTCGTTGTTTGGTCGCATTTTGAATGCATTAATAAAAGCTTGCCTTTCTCTTAAAAAAAAACTAAACTCTACACTCTAATCTTAATTTCTAAACTCTAAACCTTAAAAATTAAACTATATACTATACACTCTAAAACCTAAACCCTAAACTTTAAACCCTATTTTTTGGTATGGAGCATAGATAAGGGCATCAAAAAATTGTAGAGGATTTCTACTCTCCTGTACCACTATAATAAATAAGTAATGTTGACATCATACCCCAGCAAATTAAGTAAGGTCAAATCTAACATTTCTTATAAAAAAGTTTATATTAACTTCTTGAAAACTCATACTCTAACAAATTAAGCGAGATGAATTACATCCCCAATTTTCATATTAACTCCGTCTATGTTCAAACCTAACTAAAACTTGTATTTTTAACATCAAAATCGTAAACTCAGCTTAATCACACTCATCGCATGTGCCTCAATATATGCGTTCTTTTTCTCTGTCCCTTTACATAACCGTAAAAAATTTTAAGCTATGTGTATTATCAATAAAATATAAATAATTAATAAAACAGTAAAAAAAATCATTACTAAATGTGGAATAAAATAAAATTTTGACAAATAAATTTTGTTCTCCTCCATTTTTAATATTTTTTCTAATATTAGAATTTATGTTTAAGAAATATGTTGGGGAAGAAACCGAACAACCGAAATTAAGCGGAAGCACAACCGGTGTTCTTTCTCTCCCTATAACTCAAGTCAATAATTATGGCAAGCACAATATCACAAATATGTTCTCTAGCAGCACTAATCAACCACAAATCATCAATGCAACCACAACACAAATAAATCGAGACACCGAAACTTTTACGTGGAAAACCCCTCTAAATCAAGGGTAAAAACCACGGGACTTTAGAGTCCGATCAAAAACTCCACTATAATCAAATGTTCAACTACAAGACTACAATATCCAACCTACAACAAGCATTCAACTCCAACAAGGCTAATAATAAGTAGTTTTTAGCAAAAGAGAGTAAAATGAGAGAACATCACCAAAAATGGAGCTGGCTGTAAAACTCGTATTCCCGCTGCTACAAAGCTCAGATGAAAAATCCGACCGTACGAAGTCAAGAACACCAAGTCACCTAGCTGCTGTCCAAAAATCAGCTCAATCGAACTACGGATGGACCTCCGATCGAAGAGTTGATCAAAACTGCTCAAAGCTGGAAAAATGATTTCCTCTCCTATTTTTCTCTCGAATGATTTTCTGAGCTCTCTATCTCTTTCAAATCTGTCCACACACTCTATAATACACTAAGCCATTATTAAAGGCTTACAAAGTCAAAAACAAATAAATGTTGCAGTCAAACATATACCAAACACCAACCACCCTTTGAAATTTGGGGTGTAAACGGTGTGGGTTACCCACATAGTGGGACCCTCACCCAACAAATCCTCCTCTCCCGCTATGTGGGGAATGTCTTCATGCTGGCCATCAAGCAGCATGCTTTAAACTTCCCTCTTGGTAAGGCTTTAGTCAACATATCAACACCATTATCATCCGTATGAATCTTCTCAAGCTCTAACAATTTAGCTTCAAGAACTTCTCGTATCCAATGGTACCTCACATCAATATGCTTAGATCTAGCATGAAAAGTTGAGTTCTTACCAAGATGAATCATGCTCTAGCTATCACAATACAAGACATACCTCTCTAGAGTAAAACCAAGTTCATGCATAAATTTCTTCATCCAAAGCATCTCCTTGCACGCTTCGGTCGCTGCAATGACCTCTGATTCGGTGGTGGATAAGGCAACGCACATTTGCAATATCAATTTCCATGCCACAGCTCCCCCTGCATAAGTGATGAAGTAACCTGAAGTAGATCTCCTCGAGTCAATGTCCCCGGCCATGTCTAAATCTGTATATCCAACAAGAACAGGTTTTTCATTGCCAAAACAAAGTTTCATGTTGGAACTGCCACGAAGATACCTCATGATCCACTTCACTGCATTCTAATGTTCTCTGCATGGATTAGAAAGAAACCGACTAACTATACCAACAGCATAAGCCAAGTTTGATCTCGTGCAAACCATTGCATACATCAAACTGCCCACGGCTGAAGAGTAAGGAACTTTCTGCATCTCTTCCTTCTTATTTTCTGTGGAATGACTATGCTTGACACTCAATCTGAAATAAGTAGCAAAAGGAGTATTCACCGCTTTAGCTTTGTCTATACTAAACCTCTGAAGTACTTTCTCAATGTACCTCTCTTGTGATAACCACAATTTCTTGGCCTTTTTATCACGTGTCAACCTTATGCCAAGGATTTGCTTTGCTGGCCCTAAATCTTTCATCGCAAAAGACTTACTCAACTCTTGCTTCAACTTGTCAATTCTGGAAGCATTACGACCAACAATAAGCATATCATCAACATAGAGCAAAAGGATAATAAAATCGTCACCAGAGAATCTCTTAACAAAAACACAATGATCATAAGTAGTCTTCTTGTAGCCTTGCTCCCCCATAACAGACTCAAACTTCTTGTACCATTGCCTAGGAACTTGCTTCAAACCATACAAACTCTTCTTCAATCTGCACATGTAGTCATCTTTTCCTTGTGCAACAAATCCCTCTGGCTGCTCTATGTAAAGCTCTTTTTCCAAATCACCATGAAGAAAAGTAGTTTTCACGTCCATTTGTTCAACCTCTAAGTCATAACAGGCTGCCAAACTCAATATAGTTCTAATAGAGGATATCTTCACAACTGGAGAAAATATTTCTTCAAAATCAATCCCCTTTTTCTGAGTATAACCCTTGACGATCAATCTAGCTTTGTATCGCGGAGATGAAGACTTTTCTTCTTACTTCAGCCTGTAAACCCACCGATTCTTCAAAGCTCTCTTGCCCTTAGGTAGTTTCACCAACTCAAATGTATGGTTATCATGCAAGGGTTGAAGTTCATCTTTCGTTGCTTCAACCCAATGATCTTTGCATTCACTCTCCATAGCCTCTTCATAACATTCATGTTCTCCCCCGTCAGTCAAAATAACATATTCATCAGAAGAATACCTGACAAAAGATTGTCGTTGTCTAGAAGATCTTCGAAGTGAAACTACTGGTAAAGCTATAGGTGCTTGTTGTTTATCATTCACAACATCATCTATGGGAGCATCAAAGTCACCTATGTCCTGCTGGTCATCATTAACATCACCGTGTACATCATCCTGAATAGGATTCGGTGAAGGATCTAGGGGATCTAGATTCACATTGGTCAAGTCACCATTATTTTGTGAATCATCTTTGTCTGTCTTATCAATGTCATCAATGGTCTGATCCTCAATGAAGACAACATCTCAGTTTCTCATGACCTTCTTCTGAATTAGATCGTAGAGTCTGTAACCAAACTCACAATCTAGACCATAACCAATAAAGATGCATTGATGAGTCTTGACATCCAACTTGGATCTTTCATCCTTTGGAACATGAACAAATTCTTTACAACCGAACACACGCAGGTGATCATATGACACGTCTTTACCAAACCAAACTCCATCTGGTACATCTCTTCACAAAGGAACACTAGGAGACATATTAATTACATGTGCCACTGTATTCAAGGCTTCAGCCCAAAACGATCTTGGCAACTTTGCATCTGACAATAAACATCTGACTCTCTCAATCAATGTTCGGTTCATTCTTTCATCTAACCCATTTAAATGTGGAGTCTTCGGTGGTGTTCTCTGATATCTGATTCCCTGTCGCAGACAATACTCATGAAATAGCCCTGTGTACTCGCCACCATTATTAGTACGAATGCACTTTACCTTCTTCCTTGTGTCTCTTTCAACTGATGCTTGAAACTGTTTAAATACATCAAAAACTTGGTCTTTCGACTTCAAAGTGTAGACCCGCATCTTTCTTGAACAATCATAAATGAAAGTCACAAAATAAAGTGCACCACAATGTGACCTTACCTTTATCGGACCACAAACATCTGAATAGACCAACTCTAGCAACTTTGATCTTCTATGAGGAGGATGAGTTCTAAAAGAAACTCTTCTCTTCTTCCCCGCTAGACAATGAGCACAATTCTTCAATGTAGCATTCTTCAACCCAGAAAGTTGATTCTTCTTGGCTAAACAATTAAGCCCCTTCTCACTCATGTGACTAAGCCGTTTATGCCATAACTCAGTTGAGTCATTTATAGTCACATTCATAGTGTCTTTGGAAGTCAAAGCCTGCATCAAGTACAAATTTGAGCTCTTCTTTCCTCGAGCCACAACCAAGGAGCCTTTAGTCAGCTTCCGCTGCCCCTCACTGAAGGTGTTACAAAATCCCTCATTATCAAGCTTTCCTGCATAAATCAAATTCAAACAGATATCCGGTGCATGTTTGACATCCTTGAGAATTAACTTTGTTCCATTATTGCTCGCCAAGCTAACATCTTTCATGCCAATAACTGGAATCAAACCGTTATTACCCATCTTCAATACTCCAAAATCACCATGAGTATAAGATGTGAAGAAATCCCTCCTCAACGTGACATGAATTGAAGCACCAGTATCAATCACCCAACTAGTCTCATCGCATGCTAGGTTGACCAAATTCTCAGAACAAATGACCAATAGATCTTCCCGAGTAGCAGTAGCAACACGCTCAGATTTTTTATCATCATTCCGATCATTTTTTTCACCACCGCATTTGTTCTCTCTCTTCCACTTGTAACAATTTTTCTTGATATGGCCTTTCTTACCACAGTGATGACACTCAAGATTCTTGTATCTCGATCTCTACTTGCTTCGGCTTTTATCTCTACCCTTGTCATCTTTTTCTCTGTTTCTCCCCCTGCTCTCGGTAACCAACACCTCGGACTGTGGTGTAGAACCCTGAGATCTTCTTCTAACCTCTTCATTCAACACACCACTCTTAGCCAAATCCAAAGTAATAATACCCTGTGGAGCAGAATTAATGAGTGAGACCCGAAAAGTCTCCTAAGAGTCTGGTAGAGTAGCAAGCAACCAATTCCCTAAAATCTCATCATCAAATTTGACACCCATACCAAGCAACTGATTCATCACACTGTGAAACTCACTAACATGGTCAGTTGTAAACGTTCCTTCTTTGTATTTTGACGCCATCATTTTCTTTAGCAAAAATAATTTGTTATTGCTCGACCTTGAAGCATACAAGTTTTCAAGCTTCTCCCACAATGTGCGAGCATGTGTCTCCTGATCAATGTGGTTGTAAACATTTTCTTCAACAAACTGTCGAATATAGCCATACACATGTTGATGCTCAAATTCCCATTCTTCATCACTTTTTGAATCGGGTTTTTGAGTAGCAAAGACCGGAAGATGCAAAGCCTTTACAAACAACAAGTCTTTCATTTTATTCTGCAAAAGTTGATAATTCGTGCCATTCAACATAATCATCTTGCTCGTATTAATCTCCATAATTATCTGACACAATAACCAAGCTCTGATGCCAATTTGTTGGGGAAGAAACTAAACAACCGAAATTAAGCGGAAGCACAACCGGTGTTCTTTCTCTCCCTATAACTCAAGTCAATAATTATGGCAAGCACAATATCACAAATATGTTTTCTAGCAGCACTAATCAACCATAAATCATCAATGCAACCACAACACAAATAAATCGAGACACCAAAATTTTTACGTGGAAAACCCCTCTAAATCAAGGGTAAAAACCACGGGACTTTAGAGTCCGATCAAAAACTCTATTATAATCAAATGTTCAATTACAAGACTACAATATCCAACCTACAACAAGCATTCAACTCCAACAAGGCTAATAATAAGTAGTCTTTAGCAAAAGAGAGTAAAATGAGATAACATCACCAAAAATGGAGCTGGCTGTAAAACTCGTATTCCCGCTGCTACAAAGCTCGGATGAAAAATCCGACCTACAAAGTCAAGAACACCAAGTCGCCTAGCTGCTGTCCAAAAATCAGCTCAATCGAACTACGGATGGACCTCCGATTGAAGAGTTGATCAAAACTGCTCAAAGCTGGAAAATGATTTCCTCTCAAGTTTTTCTCTCGAATGATTTTCTGAGCTCTCTATATCTTTCAAATCTGCCCACACACTATATAATACACTATGCCATTATTAAAGGCTTACAAAGTCAAAAACATAAATGTTGTAGACAAACATATACCAAACACCAACCACCCTTTAAAATTTGGAGTGTAAACGGTGTGGGTTACCCACATAGTGGGACCCTCACCCAACAAAATAAGCGTAACTTAACGACTTCCCCCAAAGTCTACGTTAAAATCACACGATATCTATCTCTTAATAATCAATTTGGGTATTAGCAAAAGCTATACATGTAATTTAATAATTGTTTAATAAACGATAAATTAAAATAACATATTTATATTTTTTTCGACAAAATAATTTTTTATTAATTTATCAAAAGACTAACATTTGAATTGTGTGTGTAGTAACCCATTTTAGTTTGGGCCTTCGAGCCCAATTAAAATACAATCCAGACCCATTCAAAAATACCCAAAACCCAATACAAACCATATGATAACCCAATTAAATTAAATACCTATTTTAATTAAAATAACCTAACACCCAAAATACCTAAACTACCCCTAAGCCCTAAAATACCAAAAATTCCTAACACCACTTGCCCCTTCAGCCGCCGCCGCCCATGCTCCAACAGTCACGTTCGTCACTATTGGCCAATTGAGGCGGCCACCGCTCACTCTGCCGGCCACAACCCAAACCTGCAAAAATAGAAGAACATCAGAAAATAAGTTGCATGCTATATTATATTTTTCCTTTTGGGTTATAAAAACCCGATTAGTCTCGAATGTGAAGGGATGGGATTTTGAAAAAAAAAGTGTTCAATTAATAAAAAATGAGGATTCTGGTTTGAATAAATAGAAAAGGATTTTATTTTTAGTGTCCATATATCGAACAGAAAAAAAAAAAATAAAAAGGGAAAGTCGAACATAAAAAAGGGAAACAGAATCTAAAGGTAAAAAGCATACCTTTATTTTTTTCTTTAGATCTGCTCGTTTATAGACACAAATTCGAGGGCGGATTCGAGATTGGGGAGTGAAACACTGTAGGAAAGGTACGACCTTTGAGGTTCTCGGCCGCCGAAAGCGGCAGCGCCGCCGCCGGCGAGTGGCGGAGCACAGTGGCGAACGGACGGCGACCGCTTCCCCCGGCAAGAGAAGGGAGAGCGTTTTGAGAGAAAAAAAATTATTTTTTTAAATCTGAAATAAATAGCTTTTTTTTATTAAAATTGAGTATTTAACCCTTTTCAAAACTACGTCGTTTTAGGTGTCGGATATCAGGCCCAAAACGATGTCGTTTCATGCCACAACCCGCACACTCAACTCGAGCCGGGAGGATCCGCTCATTATTTTAAAAAGGGGGAAATTGCTTTTCAACCCTTTCGCATGGGATAATTTTTCTCTTAGTCCCTGAGATTTTAAATTGTTTTTCAATTTCGTCACCAAATCCAATTTTTATCCGATCTTAAAGGGGAAATTACCCTATTAGTCCCTCCGCCCCAAAAAATTTTTAAAATAGGTTTGTCGCATGGTTTAATTACCTCCACAGTCCCAAATGGTTTTGAATGGTTTGCAATTTAGCCCGTGAATCCAATTAAATCAGTCTTAAATGGGATATTTTTGTTTTTGGTCCCTCAAACTTTCGATAGCTTCCAATTTTGTCCTATTTTAAGGGTATAGTTGCGGATTTGGTCCTTGGGCTCTGTAAATTATTTATTTTCAACCCTGCATATTGTTGTTAATTTATTTTTGCACTGATTTTTTTGTTTCTTTTATTTTTAGTCTTTATTTATGTATATATTTAATATATTATGTGTATAACATATAGTATATTTTTGTTTGTAAAATCTTCTTTTATTATTACACCATTATTATTATTATTTACTTACTTATTTATAATCTAATACATATTACTGTATATTCGTATGTATGTATGTATGTATGTATGTATGTATGTATGTATGTATGTATGTATGTATGTATGTATGTATGTATGTATGTATGTATGTATGTATGTATGTATGTATGTATGTATGTATGTATGTATATATATATTATATTCATATTCATTCGTTTTAACTGGTTTTAAAGTTAAACTTTTGTTAGGGGTTCTCGTGAAAAACGTACCTCGAACGTAAGGGTGCCGCTTTTCCATTAATCTCTATTACAAAATATCATTTTAAATTAATTTTTAAAATAGGTTCCATTCATTCAGAACCTAATGGAAATTATGCCCCGGGTGTAGGGATGTAAATTTCTTTCATACAAAAAACTTTTTTTTAAATATTTTAAGGGATCACAAATTTTAAATTAAATTCGAATTCTTAATTTCCTTCGTTTAGGCATCAAATAATAGACTTGGTACCAATTTTGGGCTTTGTGGGGTGCTCACCCTTCCCCGCACGTAACTGACTCCCGAACCCAAACTTTTTTGAATCTCTGGTTAACTTTTAAAGTGTCCGGCCTACCAAAGTGGCAGGTGGCGACTCCATTGCATTCTTTCCCAAATTTTTTTCGTAAGAACGCGTCTAGCTTCCCACCGAGGGCGGGACTGTTGTTACAGTTTGCCTCATTAAAAACCTCCCTAATCTTAAGTGGAAGAAAAGAATACAACATAATCGAGTAATATACGAGATAAAAACCAATAACTTCAAACCCAAAAAAACAACACGCAAACAAACTAACATTACACTAAATCTGCACCACAAAACCATGCATCATGAAGTGACTTAACTCCCTTATTCTTGTTCAAACGCCAGAACATAACCCATCTAGCAAACCAAAGGCAACCCTTTTCTAAACCGAACGACCAACAAAATCCACCAAGCTTAGAAAAGTATCCAACCCCACCCACAATCTCTCAGCGTAAAACATAGCACCAAACAATTTTGGAACAAACAAATAACCACATACTGTTATGAATCGAGAATTGGGGAAATGTTATGAAATACTTAAAGAGGATCACCCGAACTAATTATATTTTGTATTAATTATATTTCAGTATTGTTAGTATAAATATACTAAGAGACTAGAAGGAAAGAGATATGAAAATTGAAAACATTAGAATATTAATTCTAATTAAATCTATTATATATTTATATATTCTAATTATTATATTTTATTTAGAATAATATAATTTTATTTATAATATATTATATTAATATTCTCGATAATCTATACATCCCTTATCAGTGTATGGACAGCTATCTCTCGAGTACATGTTTAGGTTCGGCCTCAATGAGAAAATAAAATAGAGCACCTACCAACGTATCTTCGCAGACCAAAAACTATAAGATCGCCCCTTTCATTCTGGGGTGACGGAGAGATTGTACCATTCGAGCATTTTTTTTTCATTTTTTTGGATTTTCGGAAAAAGCTGCAAACAATAAGATTTTCAATCTTCTCTTTCTAAAAAAAAGAACGTAATTTTTTTTCTTTTTTGCAGGAATTAAGAGATTGGATCTAGCCATAAAAAAATGGTTGTGATTATATTTCTCTCTATTTAGGTTCAGTGCTCTTTACTAAAACGTATCTTCTTCTTTTTTTACTTTTTTATATTTTTTTACTGTTATTACTTGATATGTAGTAATGTTCGTTACATTGGCGCTTTCATTGAGAGCCGATGGCGACAGAAAGTGAGTTGATTCGACAGTTGCAGGAATCGAGTGCGCAGAGTGAGCAATTACTGAGCTCCCTTCAATCTAGCACCGATGAGCAGAAACGAACACTGAGACAAGTCAAAGGATTTTACAAGATATAGTCAAACAACTTGCAAAACTGAACGCCCAGGTGAGTTTGAACAACAAATCGAAGAGCTATTTTGGAGAATCGAGAGAAAATCACGATAATTTTCTTTTTCCTCTTGAGCTTCTGTTCTTTACAGGAAAATACCCAAGAAATGTTAGAGTATGCCCAATGACCAATCATGAGATGGTTATAAAAGACATACTTATTTTATCATGTTAATATAAAGCCATTATTATTTTTTAGTCTTATTTTGTGTATTTATAAATAAACTGGATTATAATAAAGTCCTTATAATAATATAGTTATTCTTTAATGTCTTTAGTCGAATATTATTGTGGGCATGGACAACAATAATATATTAAGACTAATATGTAGTTGATTGAAGACAAAGTGTTGTCATTGACATGAAGATGTCAAAATCAATACATAAGTATGTGTTAGAGAACAACATATTGGATTGATCAGCTATGAGCATGTTTCTTGGATTATTATGTGACAGTCACAACATTGCCCATAGTGATAACTACATGTATGATCCCTATACTTGAGATCATCATTATTTCAACATCGTGAGTGACATATTTGATGTGGTCAAATGTGTGTCGTAACTGACTACACTATAAAGACTAATATTGGATATGTCGCAATCTATGTAGCGAAATACGGTTTATCAAGATAGGATTTGTCATACATAATAGGAGTAATATCATAGGCCACTTGATTAAGTGAGACTAGAAAATGCATGGCCATGCTCGAATAAATTGATATGAGATATCATAGTTATTCGTTTATAATAGTCTACTCAAGATTTCAAGAAATATTAGATGGACTATACAAGTGTGACTATTCCATGACTTGTGTCCGATCTAGATATGAGGACAAAAGGATGTAATACATGAAAGAGTTAATCACGAAAAAAAGGTTATGTCGAACCAGGACTTCCTGTAACTTAGGTAGCAATGATGCATTGCTAGATGCCACTCATTGCTTGTAATAATAGAATTGTTCTAGATATTACTGCTAAGTTACATGAACCTACAAGGGTCACACTCTATGAATGAAAAGAACAAATATCGACTTGATAGCATGTGTACAAACTTGTTGTACACGTAATAAGTAAAAAAACTAAGATTATTATAATTATAGATAATCTAGCTTATATATTTTAATACTAGATAATTATTGTAATTATTAAATGCTATTAAAATATATATCTCTAAAGAAACCTAATTAAAGTAGAATCAGATTCTACATATTTAATTATATTCGGTTAAATATATTGTATATTTAATGAATCCGAATTTAATTAGAATTAGGTTTTTGAATGCTATATAAAGGCATAAGGTCTAGCAGCCGAAATATGTCTTTTGCGAAAAACCTCTCTAACAGTTAGAGAAGTAAAATATTGTTCGTTTCATTCGGATGGACTACGTAGAGGTCGGAACGCTATTGTGACAATTTGGATTCGATATCGTGCTATAAGAATTGGATTCTCCTAACTCCCTGCAATTTTTTAGATTTATTTAAGGTAACGTTTCATCCTTTTTCACCCCAGAATCGTTCATTGTACATGGATCACTGGCGAAATACGTCGGATAACTTTTTCGCTGCGCCATGGGGTGTACCGGCGTTTCCCAACAAGAAAATGGATCAGCCCATGCTTTCTTCGAATTTTATGGGACGGAAGATTATCATCGGGTAACCATGGCATCGTTTCGGATGAAAGGGGAAGTTGGGAGATGGTTTCGATGGAGGCAGAAGTGGCGACAATTGGACGGATGAGACAATTTTGTTGATACTATTCAAAAGTTTGTTTCTCCAGAAATGGAATTGCAAGACAATCATCACCAATGTTTCTCAATT
Organism: Hibiscus mutabilis; assembly: GCA_019671005.1. Lineage (NCBI taxonomy): Eukaryota > Viridiplantae > Streptophyta > Magnoliopsida > Malvales > Malvaceae > Hibiscus > Hibiscus mutabilis. The sequence continues at coordinate 62,463,196 of CM033719.1, forward strand.
GACTCTGAGCATGATAAGGGGAGCACAAATGAGCACTACTTGTTTGATGAATTGCCACCACTATCTGACAGTGAAATTGAAGATCAAATGATTCAGGGCTGTGAAAGAGTCAAATTTTCGATTGATACAACAAGGATCATAGACTCACCTAAAACCATAGTGACAACAGAGAAACTTGCTGAAGTTCAGAGTATTGAAGCACAAGAGAAACTGTCGAAGAAGATTGAGAATATGTATTCAATGAACACAAAGCATTTCTCTGATGGCAGTAAGTGCGAAAACTATGTCTTAAAGTTTAATTTTCAAACTATTAAAGATTTAAATTTGCACTCATTGATGTGGTGTGAGCTGCAAGTTGCTGGTAATGGCTGCAAACCACAACTTATGGGGGATACGTATAAGGGATTACCTATTAGATGTTTCATGCTTACAGTTGGGGCAAACCTTAAGGAAATCTATTCATTTGTGTTGACATAGTTGAAGATATTAGTTAATTTTGATGACCCTTATATGTTTAAACTTTTTTAATGGGGAAGTGCATGATCCAGCTCATAAGAAGTTTCGAATTTAATGTTGTCAATTTCAATTTTAAGAGGTTTGGTCTTTAGAGGTTTCAACTAGGAGTATCTACTCTATTGTCGTTTGAGGCACAAGGATTGCTTGGCTGGGCTAATTTGGTGGAGAAAAAACGAGGTGCATTAATGCAATATAAGTCTTTGATGGCAATAATGGAGATTACAGCTGCTGTTGAACCCGAATCTGATCTTAGACATGTAGTTTCTAAAACAAATTCACTTGCTGCTAAGGTTGTTTTAGATAAACTTTTGAAGGTAATCAAGGAATTGGATATCACTACATTGCTATTAGATTGACAATGACTTTTCCAGCTAGCAAGAGTCAAGAAGTGACAGTGGAAACAACCGTTGCATTGCAGAGGCGTAGTTCACGATGGTGTTTCAGAATTGACAACTTTTGTTATGCTTGCATTGTACAAAATTATTGCAGCAAAGATGACAAAGATGAGGATAAGAAAGAAGAAATGGCTCCATGGGGTAATATAAAGAGCATATATTCCGGTGGTGATAATCGTGACAGGGAGGATGAAACTAATATAATGATTTTCATTGAAAGAAAATTGTGAAAAATTATCCTTAGCAAGTGAGGAAACAGTGGATAATCTCACTACATTGGATGAGAATTTTTCTTTTGAGTGGGAGGAAATTCTGAAGAATAAAGGGGATGAAATGAGACAAAGCTTGGTTAAAGAGAGCGTTGAGTTGGTATTTGACTCTGGTGCAAAGGATAATGACCCATTGAGTGTACAAATACCCGAGCTTGAAGATACACTTAACATGGCTAAAGTGAAGCTTGCAAGCAACCATGTGGTCTTGGTGGATTTTGCTGCGTTGTCAATGGGAAACCAAGAGAAATTTTAAAAAGCAAGTCATGCTTAGAACCTTGAGGATAGGGTTCTGTTTGGAGGCAGGAATAATATTATGAATCGAGAATTGAGGGAATGCTATAAAATACCTAAAGATGACCACCCGAATTAGTTATATTTTATATTAATTATATTTCAGTATTATTAGTATAAATAGACTAAGAGACTAGAAGGAAAGGATGTGAAAATTGTAAACATTGACTGCAGCTATTTTCTCTCTATTCACGTTCAGTGTTCCTTACTGAAACTTATCTTCTTCTTTTACCTCCTTCCTATATTTCTTCTACTATTATTACTTGATATTGTAGTAACTTTCGTTACACATACCCCGGAAAACAACCCCACTCCCCTATTTCTCCCACTCCTAAACAAATAATAAAATACCACACAGCCGAAACAAATTTCCAAAATCCATCAATTATAATTAAAAAACAAATTTAAAAACTAACCACGAAATAACTCAAAACCCAAAGTTCATAATCCCCAACAGTCAAAATCAAACAAAAGACAACACCATAAACCAACCACAGTTTACTTATCGAAGTCACCTCCACCTATTCCAAAAACTCAACCCTCTCCCACCTCACTTGTAACACCCTCGACCTGGATGTCACATTTGGGCCTCACGCCTGAAACTCAACCAAACAATTTTGACCTAGCTTAGCTCAATCCACAAATCCATTATGAAAATCCATTTAATTACAACCCAACAAAACATAATAAATATTTGAAAACATATACAATGAAGCTCGTTTTAAAATTACATTGTAAACATTTGACTCAATTGTTTGAAAATCCAAATATGATTTACAATATACAATAGGTTTCTACGAATACATAGCCCAAGGACCTAAATATTGTACTCTGATGAGACGAGGCGATGTAATCCTTCCCTGATGATGCTTCTCCAAGAACAAGCCAAACCTACTAACTTACGAACGAAAATAAAGAATCTGAACGCTGAGCTAACAAAGCTCAGTGAATACACCGCCACTCAACCATGCTTCATGCAAATCATAAATAAAGCAATGCAACAAGAATGATATCATGGAAAGATAACGATGGCGCTGCCATAACCGCATAAACACATAGCCTCATGAATGCATGATCACGCACACGGCTCATACAAGTACCTCATACGTTTACCTAGCATCACACAGATCACACCAACAAAATTAAGTGAGGTTTGCGTCTACCAAGCATCGGAATCCTACATCCATGCTTGGAATCTCTCATCAAGCATTTTTGAATGAGGCTCGCATCCACAAAACATCAGGATCCTACATTCGAGAGTCTTCAAGGTGTTGCAACACACTTAGGGTATCCAAATCCCAAAAATAAGGGATGACTCGACTATCTAGACGTCTCATCAGCACACAGCAAGGACCCTAGTCACCACACAGCACTTAACCTCGACACAAGGGTCTTACCGCACACAGCTCTAACACCCTTACCATCGCCCTATGGTTTCTATCAGATATTATACCACCTTATTAAACTTATCTATATATTAGTATGTTATGAAAGTACACATTAGCCGTTCTCATTAATTTATCTTATTATTCAATAGGACCTAACCTTATAGGTGCCCCTTCCGCACACAACAATGGCCTAGATTACCATATAGTATCAACGATCCACCTAGGATCCCTATGGGTTACCTCCTCACACAGTTTACCAAAATATAACGAGTCATTAGCCATTTCATTCATACACGGGGTTTAAATCTCCATTTCTCAGTTTTAATATTCATTTTACACTTAAGCAGACCCCTAGGGCCCTTTGCCTCGATTTATAGAACCCTCGAACGCATTCTCGAAAACCTTGGGCAGATTGTCCTGTGAGTACTGATACTCTTATATGGGTATCGGTACGCCACTCTAGGTACCGGTACTCCTATACGAGTATTGATACTCACATAAGGTTTGAAAAAATTTAACCATCAAGTCGTACAGATACGCTACAACCCGTATCGATACGCATCATTAGTACTCGAATCGCCTTGTACCGATCCACCCCGTACCGATACTCCTACATTAGCGTACCGATACGTTAAGCATTTCCCAGGTAATACAATAATAGGTACCGATACGCCCTTTGCGTACCGGTACGCGAAAACGTCACTGAAATCCTAATCAAGCAAGAGGTACCGATATACGAGAAGGCGTATAGGTACGCCCCTCACAATTCATCTCCCTTATAACGAAGGCGTATTGATACGCTACCACCCCGTATCGGTACGCGAGCCCAGATTTCAAAATTTGGAGCTCGAGATTTTTTCAACCCACCCTTAACCTCTATGGTTAAGTCCCAAATTGATCCTACAAGTTATTTAGAGTATAATAGGAGGTTTTCTATCTATTTTACGCCTTATCAACATCTCATCTTTGATTTACCATTAACAATCACACAATCACTCATTTTTATCCGGTGTATAAGTATTGTGTTAATCTACTTTAGTTTATTAGTTAATATATTATCATTGCATGTACACGTATTATATTATATGTTCATTACTATATGTGTGATTAATGTGTACGTAAACCATGTGTGTATGAGTATATATGCATGTATGTTGGTATATTATATTAATGTGTTACATATATTAATGTTTGCATGAATATATTAATTAATATGCGTGTATGTGTGCATACGTGTGGGTGTTTGCATGTGTATATTAATTTGTATGTGCATGTATTATATGTGTATTATATGTGTATGTATGCGTATAGTATTATTATTACTACTATTATTATTACTATTATTATTAATACTATTGGGCTGAAATTAAAATAAGATAAAAAAAAGGTATATTAAAGTCCAAATTAGATATCCAGTCCTTAATTACAAGAACCAAACTTAAGTACACATGGCCTATTCGGCCAAGCCGACCCGCACCCTAAGAAACCCTAACCCATATCAAATATTGAAATCCTAATGCTCACTTTATCATGCGCAGCTGCACGAGAACCGTTGGATCAGATCTAGATCTAACGTCCATGGTTGAAGCATAAAGACACCTCATCTGCCGCGTCAAGCCCACACGTGGGCTGTTGGATTATCTCCCGAGCCGCTACACCATCCTCGAGGCCTCATCTCAGCCGTATGATCATCAAGCGGTCCTAACCGTTGGATCAGATCTGATCCAACGGATAGGAACGGTTCTGGCAGTAATAATCGTTTCGTCTCCCAAGACGCCAGTCTGCGTAGCCGAATGGTCATCTCCACCATGTCGCTCCCCATGCCGGCCGTACCAACCACCAAGCATGGTCCGGCATGCCAAAGACACAAAAAAGGGAAAAGTGTCAGAACAAAATCAGATCCAAAAATATATATTTTATGTACTAGTTTTTACCAAACAAGATAGAGCAGACAGGATATATGTAAACCAACAAAAAGTGTAGGATCAGAGGTTTTTGGGAATAAAAAATAAAAAAAAGAAGCACCAAGTTTCAGTGGTAATCTCTCTTTCTTTTTCTTTCTTACGTGCATGCACAGTAAAAATAAGAAACAAAAGGGAGAGGAGTGCATAGATTCGTTACCCTCGTCGTCAGCGGGTCTCCCCTCGCCAGTGACAAGCCGCCTCAGTTTCCAAAACTAAACATGGTGAACTGAAAAGAGAGGGAGGTCCCTTTTGGTTTCGTTTCTGTTAAACAAAAAATATTTTTTTACTTCGTATTTGCTCAGATCTAGGAAAAGGGAGTCTTTGTGTAAATATAAGTTTAGATTTGGGTTTGGGTTGAAGCGAGGTTTGTTTTGGGTGTCTTTTTTGTTCTTCGGCGCTGACTAGCGACGGTCGGCGACGGAGAGGACGGCAGATGGTCGCCGGTTTCTGGGTTTATCGAAGGTTTGGGGTGGTCATATTGAGAGAAAAATGGGGGCTGGGGGTGTTATAAAGAATGGCCTTGAAGAAAAAATGAGGAAAAGTTTGATTTCGGGCCAGAAAATGGTGTTTTATAGGTGTTTTATTTTTTGAAATTGTGAAATTCAGTAATAAATCCCCCCGCGTTTTCGTTATTTTCATTTCTATCTTGCCGCGTGGGATATTTACAACCCTGGTCCTCCTTATATTTTAAGATCTTGCAATCCAACCCCTGGATTAAACTGAATCAATTTTTTTAAATGGTGAAATTACCTCACCAGTCCCACCGCGTTTTTGAAATTTTCACTCCGAGCTTGCCCCTTGGTCCAATTACATGTTTAGTCCTTTTAAGTTTCGTTTGATTTGTAATTTCATCCCTAAATCGTAGTTTATTACCTTTTAATTTTTGTTTCATGTTTTCGTTATTTTTCATTTCAGTCCTTTTTTGTATCTAAATATTCATGTTTATTTATTATGACTTTATATGTTGATGTGGCCCTTTTTGTGTTCTCATGTGTTTCTTTTATATATTTCGTATTCTCATGTTTATATATATGTGTTTAGTTTATGATGATTATGTGTTTTTATATGTTTGTTCGCTCGTTTGTATCATACATGTTCGACTCGTGTTTTTAGTTGGATCATATACAACATGTTTCTGTATTTAGCATGTATTGTATGTTTCCTTTCTTTTAGGTTATGTGTTAGTGTGTTTTCTTTTGTCATGTATAATACTGTGTTTCTATTTTATGTATGCAAATTATGTCGTATGTTGTGTGCTAGGTATTAGTTTCTTTGCTAGTACGTCGTTTTGATTTGTGAAATTAATATCATAGCATATTCATGTCATGCATATTTTACATTGTAGGTATTCTTGAATCATGGGTTCTTTATTTACTACGTGTTTTTACTCATGCTTCATTATTATTATTATTACGATCTGCCATATTCGTATTTTTATCATATTTATTTAATTTTGTGATATCCATGTTTTTATTATTTATTTTGTCCTTTACCATATGAATGTAAATGTATATTTCGAATTATTTCTTTAAGATTACATGTCGAGATATATAAACTGTCAATGCGGTGCCCTTTTATCCGAGCGTAAACGGGGCCAGTATCAGGCGTAGTGATAGTGGTTGGGTGTTTACTCTCGGATAATGGGGCCTTTAAAATTTACTCGCACTTACAACCAAATTTTAATTTAATCGTCACTTTAATCCGGAAAATCTAACATTAATAAAGCGGTAATTATTAAAGTACCAATTTTGGGCGGTGTGGGGGTGCTAATCATTCCCCATCCGTAACCGACTCCCGAACCCAACAGTTTTCGAATATCTGGTTCTATGGCGTCCGGCCTACCTAAGTGGTCGGTGGCGACCTCAATTTTCTAAATAAAACGCGTTTTTTAAACCCCACGGAATAAGTATTTTAATACCCAAAAACTACAAACACTTCGAAAACCAGTTTTTTAGCAAATGGGAACATCGCTACAGATGGCGACTCCGCTGGGGATTTTTTTTTATTTTTCCAAACAAAATAAAGTGAGTCGAGCTTTTTAAATAATTGTCACTTTATTAATATTAGAAATTTCGGATTAAAATGACGATTAAATTAAAATTTGGTTATAAGTGCGCGTTTATTTTAACGCATTTAAAATTTGGCATATAAACCAATTTTTTTAAGTGGGGGGGAAAACGCTAATGCTTTCGTGGAGATATCGTTCTCCCGTGTAGGCCTAGCAAGTACCTTCGGGGCTCGAGTACCTTATGCTTTTGTAAGGATATCGTTCTTTCGTGCAGGCATAAGCAAATGGGTTCCCCTGAATTGAACCCGGTTGAAAGGAGCCTATAATGGGTGATGATCGGGGGCCTTGCTACCTTTAGTAGGGGACAACAAGGACAATTAGGGTACCTCCTAGCACCAACACTGCATGTAGAGAACATAGAAACCCACCCCGTTAAGAGCAATGCGGATAACCTTAGGTGTTTTAGACTTGATAAATAGGGTTGTATTGTTTGTTTGCCTTATTTAATTTGTCCTTTTATTTATGTATTTATTATTTTTATCTGGTACTAACTCATTTCTTTTTGTGTTTTATTTTTATTTTACACATATTTTTGTTGCATTATCATTGCATTCACATTATATAGAGGCGTTGATTCAAGTGGTTTGCCCGATTAGAAAATCTTTCATCATGGAAAAAAATGTGTCTTAAGAAGGACGACATTGATCCAATCGTGCGACATTGGTTAGAGATCGATCAACAGATCCGATGTAACAATTTGACGAGCAAGCGTGTAGTGCCAAAGTATACACACGAGACCCTGATGGTAGACATACAACGATCTACAAGGTCTGTGAATGACTTAGCTACCGAAGTCGCGACTCTCCGACCTTTCGTAACCCCGGACATGGAAGAAGCACCAAGGTTTATCAAGTTGCTCAGAGCTATCGAGTAGCTAGGAGGTAGAGCTAGGGCTTATGTGTAGAACTTTGTTTTGTAATTAAGACTTTTTGTAATAGGGACTCATTTTGTAATGTGGACCCTTTTTGTAATCTGGACCCTTTAGTTCCCATGAAAGTCATTCGAAAGGGTGATTACCAGCGGAATCAACGCATTTATTTGCATTCATGTTGCATACCATGACATGGTGTTGATTCAAGAACAATTCATTAAAAGGCTTTCAAAATAGAAAAAGTCTTCTTTGTCGGAAATGATAATTTTACATTATCAAGTTAGGTCGAGCAAAGACCAATCGAGAAAGAAGACAGTACGATAGTAAGGCACGTACGACGCAGAAGATTCAGTCAGGGCTGCAGAACCTCAAATTTAAATCTTCACATTTAACCCTTTTGTAAAAATCTCAGATTTTAATTTAACTCCTTTAAAAAATTTGAAAATATTATTTTACTTTGAATATTTTTCCTCCTAAAACTTTCAGAATAATAAAAATAACAAAAAGAAACCTAAAAGTTTTATTTTTTAAGTAAGTTAAAAAAATTTGATAATAAAAAAGGGGAATTTTTAAACCAAATGATCCTTGAAAATTTTAATTTAAACCCCAAAAAGTTTTAAAGTACTCCCCTAGGATCGATAGAATTCATCCATGTTTAGACGTACCCAGATCTACAAAGGAAAAGATATTGTCTGATGTCCTTTTCAGAAGCCACAAAAATAAAGATCATGACGTCACGAGTCCATGAAATATAATAAGAGGAGAAGACGGAGTCATCCATCATCCTGAAGACGACGTCGAGACGTGGAGCACAGGTTTTTCTTCCCGAAGTCAAGGTCTCCAGAATAAATCCAACTGTTTTCTGTAATTCATTATTAATTTTTTGCAAATAGACATTTTCTCTATTGAAAGATTTTTAAAGACTGTTTGAGAATCAACATCGCATTTGCATGCATTCTCGCATTTATAGGGTATTGATTCCCGAAGTAGTTTCTCAAATCTCAGAAATCGTTCATAATTGGCAAAGGGTCGTCTGGTCAGATATTAGAGGGCACGGATCCAGGGTTTTGTCCCAGAACAAGATCGAAGACAATAGAAGAGGAACCATCTAAAGACTTCAGGTCAGACACGGTAAGGAGACACGGTACTGGTAATGAGCAATGTAAAGTGCAAGAGTTGAAAGAAGTAGAGGGAAGAAGTGATGAATCAGATGAAGACTTTGACGAAAGGTAAGCGATCTATCGAACCGAAAGAAGAACCAATTAAGGATCAGGATAGAAAGCGGGATAGTTAGAATTCTACCTCTAAGCCAGTTAAATACGACAAATTGAACCCTTTTGTGATCCGCATCAATAAACAGGCGGAAGGTATGTCTGAGTCGGGCTTTCAAAAAGTAGAGCTCGGTCCAGAAGAAACCCAAGAAGCAAGTAATGAAAAGAAATATATCCCGATTCATGTGAGATACACCGAACTACTCCTAATGTTCATCGAGAAGAGCCTTATTACCTCGGTAAAGTCTGTAGCGAAGAGACCGTCTTATCCGAGAGATTACAACACGCGTGTTAGAGGCAGTTACCGTTTAGAAAGTTTGGGTCACAGTACGGAGGATTGCGGGGCCCTGAGGAACAAGTTCAAGATCTTATCGCGATGAGAATTTTGGGTTTCAAAGACGGAGTTCCCCAATTCTATAATAAGCTAACAATCACTAGAGGGGCAAAGTCAAGGAATAATCGATATCCAGGACAAGTTTCAAGTAATGCCAAAGTGGGTCACTCAAGCGAGTTAAATTTGAAGATCGGAGATAGGGGCATCCCAGAAGAAGGATATTCTTTCGAGTTCAGCCAGCTCAGATAGGAGAGAGATAACTTTGATAAAATTGAATTTGCAGAATGATCACCAGAAGCTCTACTGAGTGTTTAAGAATATCATATTGGGTCACCTTTAAAGAATAGATGAACGATGTTGTTTAGTTGAAGGACGACTCAGAATATTGGAAGAAGAGAAACTAGTCAAGCGAGAATCAAGTCAGGCTGTTATCAGGTAAGTTTGAGGAAATTGGGAATAGGTACGACAGTCTCCAAAGATGAGCTACAGAATAACTTAGCCATTGACAAGAGTTTTGGAAACAAGTTTACGATAGAGCAATAACAATCCAACACTCTTCAGTTGGAAAGTAAAAAGTGACAACTTCCAAGCTGCGAAAGACTAAGTAGGGGATAGATGAAGACCCAAAGATCGATATTACCCAAGCAGGTAAGGCGGCTCAACAAGGTTGCAGGCTTAGTCAAAACATGGACCAAGTGTTGGACCACGGAGGCAAGCTGACCGGACTACTGGATGAAGTTAAGAAAGTAGGCACTGAAGCTTATCAGTAACTGTAAATATCTAATGTCTGATATAATGAAACCTTTTGGCCTCAATAAACGTTGTTCTATGGGGATCACTTTTGGAATTAATACCTTACTGCATTCATGTTTATATTATAGGATTGCATTGCATTACATTGTACAGTCAGGGCATATTTTACATAACATTATCATTACCTTGCATAAAATTTTTAGGGGTAATCCAAAGAACAATTAGAGTTTTATCGTGAATAAAAAATTTGAACACACTCAAAAATCAACATTCGAGCAGTTAGAATATGGACTCGAGAGAAAAAGAGAGAGAAAAAAGAAGTTTGATGCCTTTGATGCAAGAAAGCTCTGTTTGAACCCTGATTTGGTCATTCCTCCGGATTTCAAAGATTCCCAGATTTACGCATGATGACGGAACAAGATGCCCCAAGATTCACATGACCATGTTCTTGAGAGCTACATTGAGAATGATAAATTACTGTTCCACTGCTTCCTCGACAGTCTAGCATGACCCACCGTGATATGGTATAACTGTTTGAGTAGAGAACAAGTTCAATCGTGGGAAGACTTAGCCAATGCCGTTTTGGCCCATAAATATGCTTTGGGTCTAGCACCAAGTCATTAGTATCTCCAGGGTACGAGGATGAAACCTGATGAAAACTTCAAGAAATGTGCTTTGAGGTGTCTGTGTTTAGCGACCCAGGTGGAGCCTCCCGTAGATGAAGAGGAAAGTGATTTCCATGCCACCTTTCTTATTTCTTTTTTTGACAAGATGCTCGCGAAACTGAATGCCAGCGTTAAGGACTTCATGACAGTCGAATAAAGAATCGAACATGCACTCCGGGACATAAGTTTAAAAGACCAGGCATGCCTAGGAGCATAAGGAAAGACAGAGATAAATGGGTACCACTTTCAGGGTTCGCGTGGTTGTAAAAGAAGAAGACAGACAGACATATTCCTTCGAATCACCGAGAAAAATTCCTCGAACAAGTAAATATTTAGAGATATTCGGAGTATTCCATCTCGGACATATGGCCTCATCTGGTCAAGGGTTAGTACCTTACCTCCGGGCCGATAAAGATTACGCCCAGCTCATCTGCCCACAGTTTTGATCCATACAGTGCATGTGAGTTCTACATTAAGGCCCCGGGGCATGATACCAAGAAATTTGGGGTCGTTAATAGAAGAAATCAAGAAGTTGGTTGACAAATGAGTCATGACAAGAATTGATCCAGCAAGAAAAAACAAGAGAATTGGTACAAGCCTACACTACCTTGAAAGGGCTTGAGTGATTTAATACCCTGGAGATAGCCCAAAGGTCCCTACGGTTTTCTCATCATTTCACAAAGAAATTCTCAAAAAAAACAACAAAAAAGCCCATTGTTTGTCAGAATAACAAATCATATTTCCATTTAGAAATCATTTTTATATTTTCTGATTCTTTAAACATTTTATTTTTATGGGGTAGTTTTTGTTCTCCCATATGCATATACACGCATTTTTGAATGGGCATATGTATATATCATTTCTATACCAAGTCTTCGAATTTTGAATGCAACAGTACATTTGCTTCAGATCCAAAGATCAACTCTAAGTTGCATATATTTAGAAGATATTGAATGTTGTGGGGATACTGTAAATGTGAGTATCTGTTAGTTTACTTAGGCCAACAGAGGAACAAACGAGCGTTTAGACAATGGGCAGTTCCCATTTTAGGAATTTATCTTCTCAGGCGCTTGTCGTTTAAGATCCTTGAAATGAGAGTTGACCCTAAACCTCTACCCCCTGAAGGCTTTCTCAGGACATTTGTGAATGTGACGACGAATGGTATTCTTTTACTTTACCAGAAGACAGAGATGAGACCATACATATTGGATACGATGATTAGAAAATCATCAGAATAATGTGGTTGAAAACATGGATATGTCCAAACGAAAAACCAAAGAAAAGAAGAGAAATGGCAATCGGAAGGCCGAAGCAATCCAGATCGAGTAAATATCAGAAGAACTGCAGAGAGGCAATTAACTTCGAGTGGAAGATAGCATCAATACCCAGTATAGGTACGTGTTGATTCGAGGATGCATTCATAGACTCGAATAAGAAGAAAGATATTCAATGCTAAAAACCCAAAATGGGCAGTCTAAAAAAGAAAAAAAAAAGAGAATAAAAGAAAAAATAAAAAAATAAAAAAAGAAGAAGAAAATGAGAGAAAGAAAAAAGGAAGAAAAAATGGGAAAAGGGGAAAAAGAAAAAGGAAAAAAAGAAAAAGAGAAATAAAGAATAATGTATATGCTTCACACACGGATCAAACAATACAAGAACGAGACTTCAACTATGAGCAAGAAACACAAGGAATCCACATCTCAAGTAAATATCAGTTTTGAAAATTAGTATAGAAGCTTGAATTGAAGCCAAGTCAAGACAAGTCGGCCCGAAGATTGCCAATTTTGAAAAAGGAAATGACCTCTAGGGTGAAAACCCAAAAATGGGCAGTCTGGAGTGATCCTGAAAATGAAGAAAAAGAGTAGTCTGGCTGAGCATGCTGGCATCAATATCCAACCAAAATACATTGATCTGAAGGTACAAAAGAAAGAAGTGGCCTCTAGGGTGAAAACCTAAAAATGGCAGTCTAGAGCGATCCAAAAGAAAAAATGAAAAAGAAAAAAAGAAAAAAAGAGAAAAGAAGAAAGAAAGAATAACATTTTATCTGGGTGTGCCAATCACAAGAATTCCCAGAAATGTATTCGTAGTCCTTCATTCAAGAAATCTCAGTTTCGATGAGTTTTGGAGGATCAAACAATCTTGAACAAAAAACAAACATCGGTATATAGCCAGAATGCAAGGCAGCCTACAGTAAAAAGAAAGGAAATGAACTCTAGGGTGAAAACTCGAAAACGGGCAGTCTAGAGTGATCCAAAAAAGGGAAGGAATAATGGGCATATCCAAGGTACACAAGTACAGAAATACTGTCTCACTTAACCATAAACCAAAGGCCTACATTACAAGCCCCCAAAGACCATTCTGGTCATCCATAGATATCCAAGTTGAATGAGAATATCTTCAGATTTCATTCCGCCTATAAGGGTTAACTTTGCTTCAAGGAACGTCAAACTTCGAAGTGCTTGATCGACACCCAAATAAGGGAAGGATAGGGCATGGTGAGATAGTGAGATTAAGAGAGCCACCTTAAACGGGGTAGAAACTAGGTAGGGTTGTTCCTCTCAAAAGCCTATTAGACCATAAGAAACTATACATTGGCATATATCTCCACAATGGTCAAGATCTTCTAAATATGCGCTTCATTAGAGTTGATCTCTAGCAACTTGAAGCAGATGTGCTATGGTGTTTGATATTTCGGGGGCAAACAAGTTTTAAAAGGTTTGACATTTTCTCCCAAAGTTTTGATGTTTACCATTTCCCCCAAACATTAGTTTTTAAAATTTTTGGCAATATACTTCGAATTTTGTTTACCATTCTCCAAACATTATTTTAAAAAAATGTTTGGTCCTTAAAAAAAGTAGAAGAAAAGAAAAAGATGTTTACCATTTATTCCAAACAATGTTTTCAAAATGTTTGGTATCCTCTCCAAGTTGTGATTTTCGAAATGACTGTTATCTTTTCAAACAATCATTACTTTTTTGAAATATACACAAGTAAGTTGTCTTTTGCATTACTTTAAAAATGAATGATGATGAGATTTAAAGCATAGGGACCGAGAGTTAGTTCCCGTCGAAGTGCTACGAGAAGATCAAGGATGAGCTCAGGGGATGGAAGCATTCTGGCTCACCCTGGTGACTAGAAATAGATCAAGGCTCTGTATGATGGGTCAGAAAATTCAAAGCAGTAGAGCCCGTGGTTGAATGGGGCAATGCCAAGTGAAGAATATGACAATGGCTCTTATAAGAATAATATAAGAACTGGAATATCATTTATGAAGACGGGTGATAACCCTGAAGACAAGAAAGCTTTCCGCATAAAAGGTTTAAAAGCATGTTCAAATGTGGATTTAAGAGCATACAGTGAAGAAGTAAAGAGATGAAGAAATCTGAGGAACGACCTTTCAGTGTGTAAGACTTTAGAACAAAAAAGGGCTGAAAAAAAAAAAAAAAAAGAGGGAGAAGAAAAAAGAAAAAAAAAAAAAAAATGAAGGAAAAAAAGAAGAAAAGGAAAAGAAAATGAGAAGAGATAAAAGAGAAAAAAGAAAAAGAAGAGAAAGAAAGCATTACATTGCATGCATCATATAGATAGGGGCATGCCAATTTTTGCTTGTTTTGGACAGATACTTGAAGAATTATCAAAGAGTATTAAGAAGTGGATTTCATTAAAGAAAAAAAGTTTGGCAGCCATTTTCGGCGTGAGTCCCCAAATTTAAAGAAAGTTTTGGCAGCCATTTTCGGCGTGAGTCCCCAAATTTGAAGAATGTTTGGCAGCCATTTTCAGTGTGAGTCCCCAAATTTGAAGAAGGTTTGGCAGCCATTTTCGGCATGATTCCCCAAATTTAAAGAAGGTTGGCAGCCATTTTCGGCGTGGGCCCCAAATGTGAAGAAAGTTTGCCAGCCATTTTCGGCGTGAGCCCCCAAAATTGAAGAAAGTTTGACGGCAATTTTCGACGTGAATCCCAAATGTGAAGATAAAGGTTCTATATAGGAAGGGCCTATATTTTCAAATGCCCACAGTGAGATGTTCTATATAGGAATGACCCGCCGCTCCGAGGCTTCAAGAGTTGAAAGTTTTATATAGGAAGGACTTGCAGCTCCAGGGTGAAGACTAGCGGTTCTATATAGGAAGAACTCTCAGCCGAAGGAATTCACCCATGACACAGAAGGTTTTATATAAGAAAAACCCGTTGTGTTGAAGGTGAAGAGTCCTATATAGGAAGGACTCCGAGCTTTATTGTCTCAGAGAAAGAGGTTCTATGTAGGAAGAACCCGCAGCTCTGAGATTTTAGAAGCTAAAAGTTCTGTATATGAAGGACTTGCGGTTTTAGGGTCTGAAGATAAGAAGTTCTATATAGGAGGGACTCCCAATCGAAAAATCCATCCGTGATGCAGAAGATCTTATATAGGAAAAATCTGCGTTGAAGTCGAAGAGTTCTATATAGGAAGGACTCCGAGCTCTACCGTCTCAGAGTGAAGAATTCTACATAGGAGAGACTCATAACTCAAGACTCCAGAATGAAATGTTCTATATGGGAAGGACCTGTAGTTCTAAGATCGGAAGGTGAAAAAGCTCTGTATAGGAAAGACTTACGAGCCCGAAGATTCAGTCGAGGAAAAGCGGAGAGTTCCAGAAGAGCACTCCGAAGCTACAAACAGGGAAGTCAGATAAAAATGAGTGCTTATAATCTTTGCTTTGTTCTCGTTTTACAAGAACAAGCAAAGAGGGGAAACTGTAATCACTCATTTTTATCCGGTGTATAAGTATTGTGTTAATCTACTTTAGTTTATTAGTTAATATATTATCATTGCATTTACACGTATTATATTATTTGTTCATTACTATATGTATGATTAATGTGTACGTAAACCATGTGTGTATGAGTATATATGCATGTATGTTGGTATATTATATTAATGTGTTACATATATTAACGTTTGCATGAATATATTAATTAATATGCGTGTATGTGTGCATACGTGTGGGTGTTTGCATATGTATATTAATTTGTATGTGCATGTATTATATGTGTATGTATGCGTATAGTATTATTATTAATACTATTATTATTACTATTATTATTAATATTATTGGGCTGAAATTAAAATAAGATAAAAAAGGTATATTAAAGTCCAAATTAGATATCCAGTCCTTAATTACAAGACCCAAACTTAAGTACACATGGCCCATTCGGCCAAGCCGGCCTACACCCTAAGAAACCCTAACCCATATCAAATATTGAAATCCTAATGCTCCATTTATCATGCGCAGCTGCACGAGAACCGTTGGATCAGATCTAGTTCCAACGACCACGGTTGAAGCATAAAGACCCCTCATCTGCCGCGTAAAACCCACGCGCGGGCTGTTGGATTATCCCCTCGCACGTGTGAGACGCGTACAATGCCAGCCATCTTCTTCAGGCCACGGGGCGCGATCCCGAGCCGCTACACCATCCTCGAGGCCTCATATCAGCCTTCTGACCATCGAGCGGTCCTAACCGTTGGATCAGATCTAATCCAACGGATAGGAACGGTTCTGGCAGTAATAATCGTTTCGTCTCCCGAGAAGCCAGTCTGCGTAGCCGAACGGTCATCTCCACAACGTCGCTCCCCATGCCGGCCGTACCAACCACCAAGCATGGCCGGGCATGCCAAAGACACAAAAAAGGGAAAAGCGTCAGAACAAAATCAGATCTAAAAAAATATATCTTTTGTACTAGTTTTTACCAAACAAGATAGAGCATACAGGATATATGTAAACCAACAAAAAGTGTAAGATCAGAGGTTTTTGGGAATAAAAAAAAGAAGCACCAAGTTTCAGTGGTAATCTCTCTTTCTTTTTCTTTCTTGCGTGCATGCACAGTAAAAATAAGAAACAAAAGGGAGAGGAGTGCATAGATTCGTTACCCTCGTCGTCAGCGGGTCTCCCCTCGCCAGTGACAAGCCGCCTCAGTTTCCAAAACTGAACATGGTGAACTGAAAAGAGAGGGAGGTCCCTTTTGGTTTCGTTTCTATTAAACAAAAAACTTTTTTTTACTTCGTATTTGCTCAGATCTAGGAAAAATGGGAGTATTTGTGTAAATCTAAGTTTATATTTGGGTTCGGGTTGAAGCGAGGTTTGTTTTGGGTGTCTTTTTTGGTTTGTCGGTGCCGACTAGCGGCGGTCAGCGACAGAGAGGACGGCGGATGGTCGCCGGTTTCTGGGTTTATCAAAGGTTTGGAGTGGTCATATTGAGAGAAAAATAGGGGTCATGGGTGTTATAAAGAATGGCATTGAAGAAAAAATGAGGAAAAGTTTGATTTCGGGCTAGAAAAATGGTGTTTTATAGGTGTTTTATTTTGTGAAATGGTGAAATTCAGTAATAAATCCCCCCGCGTTTTTGTTATTTTCATTTCTATCTTGCCGCATGGGATATTTACAAACCTGGTCCTCCTTATATTTTAAGATCTTGCAATCCAACCCCTGGATTAAACTGAATCAATTTTTTTAAATGGTGAAATTACCTCACCAGTCCCACCGTGTTTTTGAAATTTTCACTCCGAGCTTGCCCCTTGGTCCAATTACATGTTTAGTCCT
This sequence comes from Hibiscus mutabilis, assembly GCA_019671005.1. Classification (NCBI taxonomy): domain Eukaryota; kingdom Viridiplantae; phylum Streptophyta; class Magnoliopsida; order Malvales; family Malvaceae; genus Hibiscus; species Hibiscus mutabilis. The sequence goes on from CM033719.1 coordinate 62,480,551, forward strand.
TTTAAGTTTCGTTTGATTTGTAATTTTGTCCCTAAATCGTAGTTTATTACCTTTTAATTTCTGTTTCCTTTTTTCGTTATTTTTCATTTCAGTCCTTTTTCGTATCTAAATATTCATGTTTATTTATTATGACTTTATATGTTGATGTGGCCCTTTTTGTGTTCTCATGTGTTTCTTTTATATATTTCGTATTCTCATGCTTATATATATGTGTTTAGTTTATGATGATTATCTGTTTTTATATGTCTGTTCGCTCGTTCGTTTCATACATATTCGACTCGTGTTTGTAGTTGGCTCGTATACAACATGTTTCTGTATTTTAGCATGTATTGTATGTTCCCTTTGCTTTTAGGTTATGCGTTAGTGTGTTTTCTTTTTTCATGTATAATATTGTGTTTCTATTTTATGTATGCAAATTATGTCGTATGTTGTGTGCTAGGTATTAGTTTCTTTGCTAGTACGTCGTTTTGATTTGTGAAATTAATATCATAGCATATTCATGTCATGCATATGTTACATTGTAGGTATTCTTGAATCATGGGTTCTTTATTTACTACGCATTTTTATTCATGCTTCATTATTATTACTATTATTACGATCTGCCATATTCGTATTTTTATCATATTTGTTTAATTTTGTGATATCCATGTTTTTATTATTTATTTTGTCCTTTACCATATGAATGTAAATGTATATTTCGAATTATTTCTTCAAGATTGCATGTCGAGATATATAAATTGTCAATGCGGTGCCCTTTTATCCAAGCGTAAACGGGGCCAGTATCAGGCGTAGTGATAGTGGCTGGGTGTTTACTCTCAGATAACAGGGCCTTTAAAATTTACACGCACTTACAACCAATTTTTAATTTAATCGTCACTTTAATCCGGAAAATCTAACATTAATAAAGTGGTAATTATTAAAGTACCAATTTTGGGCGGTGTGGGGGTGTTAATCCTTCCCCATCCGTAACCGACTCCTGAACCCAACAATTTTCGAATCTCTGGTTTTATGGTGTCTGGCCTACCTAAGTGGTCGGTGGCGACTCCAATTTTCTAAACAAAACTCGTTTTTTAAACCCCACGGAATAAATATTTTAATACCTGAAAAACCACAAATAATTCGAAAACCAGTTTTTTAGTGAATGTGGACATCGCTACAAAGCTATACCAAGGCCAAAAACACTAAAACGTGATTCAAAGCTTAACTTCATAATTTCCAAGAAACTATGGGAGTTAGTAGTGTGCTAACCTCGAATTAAAGCTGAAGAAGAAGCCCTCAAGGACCCATTTTTATTCATCCTCTTCCACCCCCTCAAGACACATTGCTTCTCCATTCTCAACAATATTTATCTTGGATTAAAGATCATTTGATGCTGATCGAACTTCCATCTTCAAGCAAAACGAGATTTCCCCCACAATTCTCAAATATCCAACCTTTAGGTTTTCGTTTTGGGATGATATATGAGTTTGGATGAGAGAAGAAGACAAAGAAACATAATGAGATCATCCATTTCTTTTTCTACAGAGAAAAACACAACACATCCCCCTTTTCCATTATCAAAATATGAAATTACCATTTTACCCTCGTGACATTTTCCTAGCTTAAACCTAAACCATCAACTCAAGCCCAACAACCAAGATCAAACCCAAAAAGACTTACAGAGACCCAACATTATGGCCCAAGCGCGAAGCCCTCGCCTCGGTTCAACTCGACTCTTGGATCTAGAAATTCGGGTCATATTTGCTAGACACCTATTCCTGACTCCTAACCACCCAGGGGTTTTCCTAGAACCGGCTAAACCTAGGCTCTAATACCACTAAATGTAACACACTTGACCCGGATGTCACATTTGGGCCTCACGCCTGAAACCCAACCAAACAATTTTGACCTAGTTTAGTCCAATCCACAAATCCATTTAATTACAACCCAATAAAACATAATAAATATTCAAAAACATATACAATGGAGCTCCTTTTAAAATTACATTGTAAACTTTTGACTCGATCGTTTGAAAATCCAAATACGATTTATAATATACAATAGGTTCCTACGAATACATAGCCCAAGGACCTAAATATTGTACTCTGATGAGACGAGGTGCTGGAATCCTTCCTTGATGGTGCTTCTCCAAGAACAAGCCAAACCTATAAACCTGCGAACGGAAATAACGAATCTGAACGCTGAGCTAACAAAGCTCAGTGGATACACCGCCACTCAACCATGCTTCATACAAATCATAAATAAAGCAGTGCAACAAGAATGATATCATGGAAAGATAACGATGGCACTACCATAACCGCCTAAACACATAGCGTCATGAATGCATGATCACTCACACAGCTCATACAAGTACCTCATACATTTACCTAGCATCACACAGATAACACCAATAATATTAAGTGAGGACTGCGTCCATAAAGTATCGGAATCCTACACTACGACTAAGGCACGTGTCAATATAGCATCGGGATCCTATACTCTGAGCAAGGCCCGCATCCACATAGCATCGGGATCCCACATTCATGCTTGGAATCTCTCATCAAGCATCTTCGAATGAGGCATGCGTCCACAAAGTATCGAGATCCTACATTCGAGTCTTCAAGGTGTTGCAACACACTTAGGGTATCCAAATCCCAAATACAAGGGATGACTCGACTATCTAAGTGTCCCATCAGCACACAGCAAGGACCCTAGTCACCACACAACACTCAACCTCGACACAAGGGCCTTACTGCACACAGCTCTAACACCCTTACCATCGCCCTATGGTTTCTATCAGATATTATACCACCCTATTAAACTTATCTATTTATTAGTATGTTATGAAAGTACACATTAGCCATTCTCATTAATTTATCTTATTATTCAATATGACCTAACCTTATAGACACCTCTTCCGCACACAGCAAGGGCCATATTACCATACAGCATCAGCGATCCACCTAGGATCCCTATGGGTTACCTCCTCATACAGTTTACCAAAGTATAACGATTTATTAGCCATTTCATTCATACACGGGGTTTAAATCTCTATTTCTCAGTTTTAATATTCATTTACACTTAAACAGACCCACATGGCATTTTGCCTCGAATTATAGAACCCTCAAACGCATTCTCGAAAACCTTAGGCAAATTGTCCTGCGAGTACCGATACTCCTATATGGGTATCGGTACGCCACTCTAGGTACTGGTACTCCTACACGAGTACCGATACTCACATAAGGTTCGAAAGAATTTAACCCTCAAGTCGTGCCGATATGCTCCAACCTGTATCAATACGCATCATCAGTACTCGAATCGCCCTGTACCGATCCACGTCGTACCGATACGCTAAGCCTTTCCCAAGCAATGCAACAGTGGGTACCGATACGCCCCTTACGTACCGATACGCGAAAGCGTTACTAGAATCTTAATCAAGCAAGGGGTACCAATACATAGGAAGACGTCTCGCACGTCCCTCACAATTTGTCTCCCTTATAACGAAAGAGTACCGATACGCTACCACCCCGTATCGGTACGCGGGCCCAAATTTTAAAATATGGAGGTTGAGATTTTCTTAATCCCACCTTTAACCTCTATAGTTAAGTCCCAAATTGATCCTACAAGTTATTTAGAGTATAATAGGTAGTTTTCTATCCATTTTACGCCTTGTCAACATCTCATCTTTGATTTACCATTAACAATCAACAAGCTATACCAAGGCCAAAAACACCAAAACATGATTCAAAGCTTAACTTCGTGATTTCCAGGAAACTATGAGAGTTAGTAGTGTACTAACCTCGAATTAAAGCTGATAAAGAAGCCCTCAAAGACCTATTTTCGTTCATCCTCTTCCACCTCCTCAAGAAACCTTGCTTCTCCATTCTCAACAATATTTATCTTGGATTAAAGATCATTTGATGCTGATCGAACTTCCTTATTCAAGCAAAACGAGATTTCCTCTACAATTCTCAAATATCCAACTTTTAGGTTTTGGTTTTGGGATGGGAGGGGAGTTTGGATGAGAGAAGAAGACAAAGAAACATAATGAGATCATCCACTTCTTTTTCTGCAGAGAAAAACACAACACCTCCCCCTTTTTCATTATCAAAATATGAAATTACCATTTTACCTTCATGACATCTTTCTAGCTCAAACCCAAACCACCAACTCAAGCCTAAAAAGACTCCCAGGGGGCCAAATTACGGCCTAAACACGAAGCCCTGCGCTTCAGGTCAACTCGACTCTTGGATCCAGAAATCTGGGTCATTACATCACTGCTAATTAAATTTATTTTCGGATAATTCTATTTGAACCAATTCCCTAATCACTTATCCTTCTTCACCTTGAATTTTGACCCTTAATCTCCTCCTCAACTACAAAGTCGTGCGTGTTTCTCTTGTAAGTATATCTCGACGAGCCACCAAATCTACTTCGGAGATGAATCTATCTTCTAATTCTGAATAATCCGTATTAACATTTTTCTTCTTCTTCACTTTTTTAAGTACCCTGTCTGTTTTTTTTTTCTTCTTTTTCGAAAAAACATCATCTTGAATAACAGACATAGAACCATATCTCTTTCTTTTTCCTTTTCGGTGGAAGTCTTTAAGTTCTAAAAAAATTCTCCCAAATCTTCTACATCCTCTTCTGAACCCCCTCTAAAAATAGGATCTTCATCAACAAATGCCACATTCGCTTTATCAACTTCGATAGCCCATGAAATATCTCATGAAATAAAATATTTATATACAAATAAAGGGTACAACGCACATTATTGTTCCAAATAGAGAACTGAAGTTTGAATCTTAAAGACGACATTGTTGAGAGGGAGAACTATGAACCTTTATCATGGACCATAAAATAAATATGTAGACTTATATGGTTCTTTTATGCAAAATCAATTTTAATTACTGACCAGAAAATAAAATTACTTTACATAGCACCAAAGGATTTGTTGGTTTGGAAGGAGAATAAGAATGGTGTGTTTTCGGTTAAGTCTGGGTACCATCTTCTCTTCAGTTCTGTTCTGTCATAAGCCTCTCCTAGTACAAGCGACGACCCAAAACTTGACAATAGGCTTTGGCATTCAATTTGGCACCTTGATTCACCGCCAAAAATTAAAAATTTTGTATGGAGAACGTGTCACAATGCTTTGGCCTCAAATTCTAACTGGACTGCTCGATTCAGACCTGTGTGCTCTGATTGTATGAGGTGTGGCCAAGGTAATGAGAGTATTGAGCACATCTTGTTCTTTTATCCGTTCGCTCAAGCCGTTTGGAGAGCGTCAGAATTTAGTTATTGTTCCAATGATGTTGGATTCCCGGGCTTTAGCTCTTGGTGGTTCAAACTCTCGGAGCTCTCCTTGAAAGGTTCTTTTGGTGAGGGTCTTGTTCTGATTGCCTACCTCTGTTGTTACATTTGGAAATCTCGAATTGCCTATGTCTTTTCAGGTAAGGTTGAAAGCCCACTCGATGTATGGTTCTTGGCGGAATCTGCTTACGCTGAGTTTCTGGCCTCAAAATCCAAAGATGTTCCCCCAATCGAGAAAGATCCCACTCCGTTGCCCTCTTGAAACCCTCCACCTTTCAGCTTCGTTAAAATCAATTGTGATGCTTCCTTCAACACCTCCTCAGGCAATGCTGGAGCTGCGGCCATTTTTCGAAATGAAATCGGTTCCATTATCGAGAGAGCTACTAAAATTTTCAAAGCTTCTTCAGTGGGTATTTCTGAAGCTTTTGCTCTTTGCTTAGGACTTGCCGATGCGTTGATGGACGGCTTTACCCACGTCATTGTGGAGTCGGATAATGCTAACCTCATTTCTCGACTGCCCTCGAAATCCCTCACAGCTTGGGAATCCGCCGCTGTAGAAGATGATGTTCTGTGTTTTCCTTGTTTTATGTTTGTAATTTTTCCTTTGTTAAGCGTCTTTGTAACAGGGCTGCCGATTGGGTGGCTAAGGCTACCCGTTCGGACTGTTGTCCCTCTAACTGGGTGGACTCTCCCCCTCTTGCTTTGAGATCTCTGCTGTGATCCTTTTGGTTGTTGGAATGAAGTTTTTTTTGTCAAAAAAATGTAAAGATTTAAAACATTACATTGTCGGAGAAAACATTTTCCTCTAGTTTACGAATTTGATTTCGGCTATAACCGAAATTACAATTTTTTCCTTTGTCAACACCATTAATCATTGATTCAATCAATCTCATTTCAAGTTTCATTGATCTCTCTTTGTATTGATAATATGCTAAATTTTTGTATTTATAATTGTATTTGTATTCAAGGACGAAATCATTTAGTGGATGAAAAGATTGTTATTCCTTCTTCTTTTTGTTTTATAGAATATTTTTCCATTCTAATTTAAATATTAGTTAAGAAAGGTTTTTGTCCGTCGCAATATTTTTTTTTTTTTAATAACATTTTAGATTTTTTAAATTTAAATATTAATCAAATAAGATATTTGCCCTTTCTATAGGCCTAAATGGAGATCTTAGATGATCTCATGGGCCTCACACACCTTAGAAGCAGAGGTCAATTACTCAGTTACTAGTATAGGTAAAAAAACGCATATGTAATATAAAATGCATGATACTGTATTACTCTCGATTTACCTTAGAGAGTATGTTTTAACTAAAATATCAATATCATACGAGTGATGGTTCAAATACACTCAAAATCTAACTTAAGTCTACGAGTCTACGAAGTATATTCGCGTTATCAAATAGTTAAAAATATGTATGAATAGATATTATCTTGGAATCACCTTTAGACTATTAAAAAATATCTAACTTAAGTCTACAACTCTATTTTAATAGTAAATTAAATAACACGATAAAAAAATTTAACGACTAAAAATGATATTTTTAAAAAATAAAAATGTCATTATGTCATTTATATTCTATATGTCATAATATATATCTTCATTTTAGTTTAATTTATTGTATTTATTTTTGAAACATTTTAATAATAAATATTATTTGATTTATTAATCATGTATATAATATTAATGTATCAAATATAGGGATAGTCATTTAACCCATACCCGACGGGTTTCAACCCGACCCGATCTTATAGGGTCAGGTTTTTTAAAGAAAATTTTGGGTTCGGGACTGATTTTTTTAGGATAGGGTCGGTTTGGGTTTAAGGTGAAAAATACCCTACCAGACTCGACCTGAAATAATAGTTTAATTTTATTCTAAATATTTAGGTATAATTGTTACAACGTCTCTCTCTTTATATATATATATATATATATATATATATATATATATATATATATATATATATTATTTCAATTATCTCTCTATTTTGTCTAATAATAATAGAATAATTATTATAATGCTCTCCTCTCTATTTGTGTTTTTTTCAATTAGCTTCCTATTTTATCAAATAATAATGAAAATTGATAATTTTTTATTTATGTCGGTTCGGGTCGAGTTAGGTTCGGATTTTTACTCTAGTATTCGAGTTTGGATTCGAGTCGGTAGAATATCATAAAATGTCAGGTCGAGTCAGGTTTAGTTGGAGGTGTTACATTTTCGAGTCGGGTGCAAATCGTCTAAAAACCCGATTTAATCCGACCCATAGCCCCCTAATCAAATATAGACAAAAATGTAAAATATTATATTTATAAATCAAAGCTTGTCCTCAAAATTAATGGAGATCTTTCTCACAAGTCACAAGACCAGCAAACGTGTGATTAGATCAATGAATTAAGATGGGGATTTTTTTTATTATTTTGAACATCAATTAAGATGGAGATTGGACATATGGATTTATGGACCTTCATATCATGGGCATCTAATGCTCTATTACACTTGCTATTTCTCCAACTCAAACGTGCCGACGGTCTATTTTGCATTTACATACCAGTATTACAATACACACAGTTACGCACTATTGTTTTTTAATAATTTTTAGATAAATATTAGATTTTTTTAAGAATTCGACCTACAATTAACTATTTTTAAATTAAAATTTACATTTACGTTGAATGAACCTCTTATCTTTTTTGTTTTATAGTTTTAGATAGGGGTGTACATTTTAGATTTCAGATTCGTCCTGATCCGAAATTTTGAATATCCAAATTTTTTAAATCGTCAAATTAGCAATACGTATCCAATTCAAAAAATTAGATATCTAATTTTTTCGAATATCGAATTTTCGAATATTCAAATTTATGACTTGATTTAAGTATTTTTTAAATTTGACGGTCTTATTAAAGAAAATTTTAAATTTTCGAATATAACAAGCAATAAATTATTGAATATAGCTATTTATTTCCATAAAATTTCAATATTTTATATATTATAATTAAAATATTGAATATAACAAAATTCATATACATAAAATTTTTGAATTTTTGATACCCGATATAATTGTTAAATAATTATTCGTATTCGATCTGAATTATTCAAAAATAAAAAATAAATTAAATATCTAAATTTTCAAATCAAATCGACTAGATCAAATCTTTTTGAACACCCCTAATTTTAGCTAAGAATATACTTCTTCTGTTAAATCGATTGATTTTATTAAAAATATTGTAAAACTCCGATGAAGAGAATAAAAATTTAGTTTAGAAAACCCATGTTGGGCGCCCTCGAAGATAAATATAAAACTAATTTCCCCAAAGGATCGCAGCACGACGGAGAAAACAATATCCGACTACCTTACACTAGAATCGAAACATGGTCCCACTAGAGAAACTACACTGCAGCAGTCCATAACTGACAAAATTGCACTCCTCCACCAATAGTTTCCTTCTGATTCAGAATCACATCTGACACTTGACCGTCAGCAGGCAAATGATTATTTCAAATGGTGCAATTTTTTGGCGAACAGAATGAAGATCTAATTTAATGTGCTTAGTCTTCTGATGCAGGATGGGATTAACAGTCATTGCCACAGCACTCGTGTTATCACGCTAAGTCCTTAGTGTTTTATCTAAAACAATTCCCATTTCAGTTAACACGGAGAAAAGAAGGGTTTAAGAATGAGTCTAGAGTTTGTGAAGAGTAGAGAATTTAATACTAATATTTTAAATTAAAAATAAAATACGATAAAACAAAAAGATGAAAGTTTATTCAACTCAAATCCTAACTTGATTTTAAAATATGATTAATTACATGTCAAGTATATAAGAGTTTTAATTTTTGCCTAGATATTGTGTTGCCAATTTTTATTTTGTGATGTCTGGTATTTTTTTATTTCACAGTCTAAGGATGTTTCTACTGTAAGAATGGAAGTCGGCCTATTTTTATCGCAACTTCTAAGACTTGTATAAGTTGGTGGGAAGGGAAGCAGGCATGAAATAATTACTCTTAATTAATACGGGTTAACTTTTAGGATTTATATTCAATATATCGGCGGTAAAAACTTTTAATTTCTACAAACGCTTTAGTTTTAGGGTTAGATACTCAGTTTAAGGCGAAAGGTTTAGGGGTTTAGAAGTAGGGTTTGGAATTTAGGGGTTAGTGTTAGGATTTATGGTTTAGATATTATGGTTTAGATTTAAGGTAATATGTTGAGGATTTAAGTTTTAACTTATAAACCCTAAATTCTAAGCGTAAAGCCTAAATTATATTCACAATCACTAAATTATAAGCTACTAAACCTAAACGCCTAAACACTATTTCTTAAACCGAGTCTCTAAATCTTAAAATTTAGTCGTTTGTGAAAACTAAAAATTTACACACTCGGTGTATTAAATAAATATCATAACTTTAATATACAACATGAAATACTATTTCAATTAAAAAAACATATAGTATTTGTGACGAAATAAAAGCATAAAGAGGAGGACCCACAAAGGTGGGAAAGAATGCTTCTACACACATTGATGCAATAATTATTTAGTAGATCTGAGATCTCCCCATCACCTGATTAATTAATTTGCCTTTCCTCTAATCCATCAAAACCCACGCCCCAAGTAATAATGTGGTCCCTTCTTCTGGGTTCTGGTATTATGCATGACTATACTTCTTTTATGTATTATATTGGATGAAATTGGCTTAATACATAAATAGGTGTTTAAACTATATATTTATTTTAAAATAAATGTCTAATATTTTCTTTTTTTATTTAAAATAAATGCCTAAAATTTTATTTAGTTAGTGTTTTAAGATAACACTGTTAAAAAAATTATCTCCTAATAATAAATTGACACGTGGTTTTCTTTTTATTTTTTTCAAAAATAAAGTGAAAATAAAATAAACTAAACAATATTCCAAAATTTTTAAAAATCACAAAATAGTCTCAAAATGTCTAAAACTCAAAATTAACATCACGATCGCCGCCGATAATTTTGTCGGACCTCATCACCATCGTCGTTGGAGGCCAGCACTCATTTCCCTCAACCACCCATTGTCATTAATCGGTGTGAAGGGTGTCAATCAGACGTCAAACGACGAACGTAAAAGACTCTAGCCGTTCGACGTCCGATTGACACGCCTCTCGTCGATTACAGACGAAGGGTAGCTGGAGAAAATGGATGGTGGCCTCATGCAACGACGTCGATAGAGCCCGGTGACGCTATCGACGGTAATAGTGGCGTTAATTTTAGTATTTTGAAGTTTGTAGTTTTAAAGGTTTGAGATTTTAAGAATTTTTAAATTTTTAAAATTTTCTTTTTCAGTTTTTTATATAAAAATTAAAAAATAATAAAAATAAAGACATGTGTTAAATTTTGATTGGGTGATAATTTTTTTTAATGATATTACTTTAAAACAATAACAGAATGAAACTTTAGATGCCTATTTTAACAAAAAATAAATAAACATCTATCTCAAAAAAATGTATAGTTTAAGCACTTATTTTTAAGTTAAACTTTTTTATCAAGCAGGTAAAACTACTTTTATTACTTGTAAAATACTACCTTAAGATAAATTGTGAATGACACGTTGGCAACGAGAGGTTTTCAAGTATTTGGAGTTAATAGTATTATGTCTTTAGACTATTATCATCGTTTTAAATTAATTTTTAAATTTTGTATTTTCATCCTCAAATATAATTTTCATTCTAAATTTGTCTCCAAAATTTATAGAATTAAATTTTTGGTCAATTTTTATTGGTTTATAGAGTTAGTTGCGTTAAGTGTTAAGTTTTATACAATATTTTATTTTCATTTGTTTGTAACCTTATTAATATTTAAATTATTTGAATCACTATTTTATAATTGTTTTTTTTAAATATGTATGATATCAATTGCGTTTAAAATTGGATTCGACCAACCAAATTAATACCACATGAAATATATTTATAATGACAAGTGGTGCAGATATATGGCATAATTTTTTTGACTTATTTTAATCAGCAATTGACAGAAATGTTAGAGTTCAACATTGAAAATATTGAATTTTAAAATTAATAAAATATTAGGCAAATCTATATCGTTAACCGAGAATGATGGGACTTCCCATATGCTTTCCACACCTCGCCTTCTTGAAAAAATCGTTCCGAATAAGCCCTTAGTAATTCACTGTTTCAGTTTTCCCCTAATAAAAAAATAATAGTAGTAATTAGCATTTTCAAAAACAAATCACCCCTTCTATTTTTTTTTTTTGAGGAGGTTACAATAAGTTTTTAATTTTTTTTAAAGTTTTTCTTCTTTTAGTTTTGTATATAAATAAACATTCATCTTTATTGATGAATTTTACTTGCATGTTTTCTTGTTTTTTACTTTGTCAGTTTCATCATTTATTTGTTTTTTTGCAGTTTTTTCTTATTCTTTTATGGCAGTAGTTTCGTCTGTTTTTATGGCAGTGTTCGTCTGTATTGTGACAGTTTTAGTTTGTCTGTGTGACAGTATTACCTTTTTTATCAGTTTAACGTTCGTATGACGAATATCACTCGAGCGTTGTTAGCAGCGAAGATCGGTGGTCAGTAAAATTTAATTTCCTTTTGTGGTGTTGTCGTTTTGCCAAGACCAAACAGCGAAAGAACTTGCTTTATTCTTAGAGCACTCTGGTCAAAGTAGTAGTATTGCTGGATTTTTATCAGAAGATTGTTTAATCTTTTATAAGTGATAAGCCTTGTTCTTTATTGACTTCACACCTTTAGGGTTTTATTGTTCTATTTGATGTATAGAAATTTTAATATTAGTGGTGTGATTCTTTTGTATCCTTATCACTTTGAATACAATCAAGTTTTAAAAAAATAATAGTAGTAATTAACATTTCTTTATCACAATATAATTGAAGTAACTTACAATTAAAAAATTATCTAATTAGAGTCTATATGTAATAAGATTCAAATCAGAATCCAACAAATGGTCCTAGTAGAAAAAGAGGATGATATTCATCATAACAAACTCGAGTTCAATTATTTTGTCTACAAGGTGTGTGTATTGTCAAATAGTTAAGAATGTGTATGAACAAATACTACCTTATAAATCACCTTTAAACTATTCAAAAATAATAATAAGACTTAAATTAGTATAAAATTGAGTCTAATTAATTTTATAAATTTAATGTGAACTTTTGGAATTTTTGCGACATAATTAAAATATTCAAAATTTAATGATTTTTAAAATTTAAAAAGACTTAATTTTTCTTTTAAATGAGAGACTTGATACAAATTTCATAAAATTTTGGGGAGTCCTTATTTGGACCCGACAAAATTGACTCAAATTTTTGTTGATCCGAAAGTAATTTGTACCCAATTGGACTCCAACCAAAAAATCAAATTGAACCGAAAAGTAACATAAAATGAAAGTAACTCGAATTTAATTTGCTCAAGTATGTGTGTTTTATCCTCCTTTTGTATTATATTACTAATTAACAACTATATTTACTAATAGTTTAATGGTTTAAAATCATCTTTTCTTATTTAAAAGATCATCTTCATATACTGATAAGAATTGAAAATCGGCCGATCCGATATTGATCCCACCCGAAAATTCAATCGATCTGATATTATCCGAACCTAAAAAATCAACCAATCTGATATTGAACCGATTTAAAATAACATAAACCCGAACTAAATCTAAAGTAGATTTAATCTGATCTAAATCGAACCTAACTAAAAGTAACCTGAATCGAATCCGAACGATCCGATAGTCAGATCTACCCTTACCGCCGTTATGGTCCGTCTCTTGGCAAGGCTTAACAATAATCATTAAGCCATTTCCCCGTTAGCAAAAAGTTAATTACGATTTTGTTTATTCTTTTCCTTAATTTCGTGATAATTATGCAACCAAAAATTATCTCATTTACTAAACCGAAATTTCAAGTTTATAAATAAATTCAGCAAGATGACACATTAAATTTTAAAAAATATCAATACATTAAAGCCTCTATAAATTAATAATATCGGGACTACGTAATTTTATTAATTTAAAGAGATATTAATTAATTGATAAATTAATAATTTATTAATTTAAAGAGATTTTTTCCAATTCAACGAACCTACATTATTATTCATGAATAAAATATATACATTATATTGACTAATTGAATGATGTTCATGTACAATGTGACTAAATATAATACATACCTCTAGAAAATAAAGTTCATTGTAGTACGTAATGCTAGTTAAAACTTAATGCAAGTTCATGTATGGTAAGGAAATCAATCACTATATAAACACCATCAAATATTCCTAATTACTCTTCGCATTTTTTTGTTGCAGTATAAGAAAGCAACACCGAAACTTTTGGATGCAGTAAGGAAAGTTAAAGATTAAATACAACTAGATTTAAATTTTAAGAAGAAGCAAACAATAATATAATTATATTTTACTAAGTTGTCCTAGTTATATTTGTAATTTTATAGAATAATTAATTTATAATATTGAATGGACAATAAATTTATATAAGGATCTTCCAAAAAATTATAATCTTATTAATTTATAGAAATTATTAATTTAGACTTTGAGCCCAAGTCAAGACCAAAAAAATATTATTTGAGAAGTTATTAATTTATCGAGTATTAATTTATAGAAATTTTACTGTAATTTGATTTTGTTACACTCTTGTTATTGATGAACAAAAACATTCTATGCAAAAAAAGTATATTGGCAAAAGTTTGTTTAACAAATGATTAAAAATGCAGTGGTAAGAGATTTTGTAAAATAAATTTATAAGTCACGTGTTTGAATATTATATTATAGTTTTAAAAATCATATAAAATACAGGAAATAAAAATACACTTGTAATTAGCATTATTGAATTCTTTATGAAAATTTAGATTTTTTTGTTATTTTCTAACTAAATTGATGTATAATTGAGTTGGTATCAATTCAGTAAAGTAATTTATATACAATACAGATTAATTAAAAACATCAACGGGTTAGTCTAAGTAGTAAGCAGCTTGATATCAATTAAACAGATTTCGAATTGAACTCGGGTCTTTTAAAATAAACATCATCCGCTTTTATACTGAGATTACTTGTTGGGTTCAACGTTACCCGTAATTAGTTGCAGTAGGAGTTAACTCTTCTTACAGTCAATTTTTAGAAAGGGGGAAAAACATATGCTACGTAATCGTGTCTATTATTTAGCGAAAACTCCATTCAAACTAATATCTATAAATAATATCAGAAAATGAAAAACATGCAACATTGATCAAACATTTGAAAAAGAGACTTTTAATTGCTTAAGAATTATATTTATCTGTCAGTCGAATTAAAAAAAAATGAAAGCAACATTTTCTAAAAAAAAGAATTATATAAAAGTACGATTTTAGAGAAATATTTAAACTATCTTTTATGTTTCATTATACTTACTAAAATAACATTTTAATATATTTAAACCATTTTTTATTTTCTAAACATGTGTTTTTTATTTTTAATGTTATTAAATAGTCAGTTTTTTAATATTAAGGAGAATTATTAAATTACAAATTTGCATGGGGTCACTGTAACGTATTATCTTTTTTTTTCTTTTTTGGAGTAACGTATTATCTAAACCATATAAACTTCATGTTAATTATTTATAATATTTATAGAATGTCTAGCTTTATTATTGTCCAAAAATGAAAATAAAAAGCAAAGAATAAGACATTTCCAACCATATGATTTTTAAAGTGGCAAAATGCTTTCAAACATAGGAAGTGACATTATTGAATAATTAAAATTTTGCCTCATGGAATATAATAATATTCTTTGTGAGTAGGCAATATCTGAAAATTAAAACTAAATGAAAGTGGTGTTAATTAATTCTCCCAAAAATAATTAAATCAATTTAGAAAACGTGACTTTTAAAGAATACCTCTCCCTATCTAACAGAAAAAGTTTCTTTCAACTTTATTCGTTAAATCATGTGTTAATTTTAATTAGAAAAAATACTTACTTTAATTAATGAGATGTTATTGTTTTGAAATTAATTAAGAATATAAGGTGAATTTTAGGGGTTCGTTGGATATATAATCCAAATGGATTGAATATTTGAAAAAATATGGTATCTTTGGGTATATTTTAGAATCTATGACAAATTCTACAGTGCAGGGTGAAGTCGCCACCTGCAGATGGTGACTTGGGTGAAGACGCCATCTGCAGGTGACGACTTCACCCTGATTTTGTCTTGAATAGATAAGAAAAATTATTAAACTATTACAAATCAAGGGGAAGTCGCCAATTGCAGATAGCGTCTTAGCGACTTCACCCTGCACTGTAGAATTTGCTGTAGATCCCAAAATATACCAAAAGTGCCCCAAAATATTATCTGGATTTGCATTATTCTCCAAAATAGTCCGAGTTTTAGAATAAAAATAAACTTTTTAAATTAAATTCATCAAGAAAAATTATTGATGAGAATTGAAATTTAATCATTACTGTACCACTAATAAATACTCAATCACATGAAAAAAATTTATGTTATCATAAATTTGTTCATTGCGTCTATTGAAGCAAAATGAAATAAAATAAAAAATTTGAAACATAAATATGTTCATATTTTTTCTAAAATAAAACAATAATAATAACTAATACATGTCTTTTATAAAAAAAAAACTAGTACATGTCATATTTATCTTTTTATTTTAGTTAACCTAAAATCAATAATCTCATAGTTTAATTAATTAGGTTGAAGATATAAGATGATTAAAATTTTAGGTTCAAACTCACTATACCTAAATCATACATGATTTTTTTAAGGTATAAGTCCCATGGACGGTGCCAAATGGAGGGTGGGAGGAACAATTCCCCCACTTTGAATGGTTTGTTGGTTTTAGGTCCTTAATAGTTTTAAAACCATTATAATTAAGTCTTTGTCCATTTTCAGTTGTTTTGGTTTATTATTTTTAAGACCCTTCAAGTTAAAATTAGTGTAATTAAGCCTTCACCCCTCATTTTTTTGATTTAATAATTTTTAAGTCTCTTTAATTTTAAAATTAGTGAAATTAAGATATAATTTTCTTAATTTAATGATTTAACTATTTTTTACAACCCTATTCATTTCAAAGTTAATCAACTTGTCCCCTATCATAGTTCAATATTAGCTCTGTTTTGAAGTTACAATTATAATTACAATAGCACATATGTATGACTTTCAACGAAAATAATCAATATAATGAACAAATGAATTTATGATCAATATATTTATATAACTACGCTCAGAATCAAACATTATAATGCACAAATGAACGCAGTAACATAAGGGTGAATATTTAATACACTTAAATTATTTTTACACAAGTATGTCTATTTTTAAGCTAAAATCTAAAATTTTAATCCAAAACTTAAACCCTAAATTCTAATCATTTGCTCTAAATTCTAAACTATGTGACATAAACCCCTAACATCTAAACTTAAACTAAAACTTTAAACCTTTGAATAGTCCTTTGTTTTTCACCGCTAATATATAAGGTAATAATCCTCAGCATAATGACCAAAGTAATGGAACTTAAACAAAAAAAATATTTAGACTAAAAATCCACACATATGGATCTCAAACCTCAACCTTTTGTCAATACTTCATTAATTCTCTGATTAATTTTTAATTGGCTGTTGAACTAATAATACGTTTTTTTTTTATAAAGAATTAATTATTTTTAGGCTTAAGTGGCAAATAAGTACCTAAACTATACTTTTTTTTCAGATAGGTGTCCAAAGTATTTTTTGGTCAATAAGTGCTTAACGTTTTTAAAGTTTCCATTTAGGTGCTTTGCCGTTAAGAACCGTTAAAAAGTTCTGTTAGCCAATAGAAACATGAAACATGACGATATTAAATATTTTTCTGAATTTTATTTTTTTGAAAAAAAAAATTGGAATTTTTAAAATATCCTAAAATTTTCAAATAATCCCCAAATCCTTAAATCCCTCAAATACGACCACTCCCACCGTTGGTCGCGTTTTCGACGACAGAATGAAGCATCCTTCCCTCGTCGAACGACCCTACACTATTCATCGCATGTTATGCCGTCGTTCGTCTTGAATCATTCAAATGAACTATTCTACGATTTTGGCATTTTGTATGGTGTCGATCGATTTCTGGTGACGAGGTAGTGGGATAAATGGTAGTGATGGTACGACGACGTGACAATCGTAGGTGAAATCAGGTCAAATCTGAATTTGAGTTTTGGGGTGTTAGAGATTTCAAATTTTGAGACTATTTTGTGAAATTTGGGGTTATTTTATTTTATTAATTTTTATATAATTTTGAAAATTTAAAAAAATGACACGTGTCAGATAACAAAAAATAATGATGAAATTATCGGACAATAATGACGGAGCATCTATTTGAATAAAAATGTTAAACACTTATTCAGTCTAAAATAAAATTTAAGTACTTATCTAAAAAATATATACTTATTTGTCACTTAAGCGTTATTTTTATAAAATCTAAAAATGATTTAAATAGTATACCAAACTTTACACATGGGTAAATATACCTTTTTCGTTTATTTATTTGTATATTCATAGTTATGACGTGTCGTTTAAACTGTTGCTTGACGCCACCTCTTTCAAACAAACAAACAACCTTTTACTCTCTCTATCTCCTCCTCTTTACTTTCTCTCAGATTTTTTTCTCTTTCTTTCTCTCCCACCACCGACGCTTTTCTTCTTCCGATGGACACCACCGCAGACAATCAGAGCCCTTCCTCGTCGGACGTGGATGTCACGCCGCGTGGAGCAACCTCCGCAGTCCTTCGGGCCTTGCAATTAATCCAACACGACGACTCCGATTCCAAGCTGCAAGCCGCCAAGGAAATCCGCCGTCTCACCAAAACTTCCCAGAGGTGTCGGCGGCTCCTGGCCGATGCTGTTATCCCACTTGTTTCTATGCTCCGAGTTGACTCACCTGAGTCCCACCACGAGTCCGCCCTCCTCGCCCTCCTTAACCTTGCCGTTAAAGACGAAAAGTACGTTCATACTCCAATAATCTCACACGACTGTTTATTAATTACGAATGAATTTTTCTAACCTGTTTGTTTCAAATTACGCTTTTACTGATTCGGGCTTTAGAATTAGTGTAATCGGTAGTTTTTATTGGGAATTGAGTTCGTAAATGGATTGATCTGCAATTTGATTATTCTTTACTTTAGATGTTTCTATTTTTCTTTTTCAACGTGAGAAAATCTGCAGAGGAGAGCTTCAAAATATAATTTCTTTTTCTCTCCCCCAGAATATACAATTTAATGGAGTTTAATATGATTTTGATGAAAAATAAAAAGTTGTATCGTTGTGTCGCCGACCCAAAAGCAATTAATTGGATAATAAGGCCATCTTCCCTTTTCATTTATGGTTTAAACTTCAAGGTTCAGATGAATTTAATTTTGGGATTATTCCTTTACAAAGAATTAGATGCTTCCATTTTTAGTTGATTAATTTGATTAAAAAAGTGTGGTTGTTCTTCTTTATCGAAACCTTTCCTTTACTTTCTGATTTTCTTCTAGTTGAAGTTATCATTTTGACATCACGATTCATTTGATTAAAAGTATTCCTGAAAAATGAAGCAATCCAATAGGATTAGGCTTAACTACAAGATAAGTGCTCTCTTTTTTGCAATAGGTGCCTAAATTTCAGATAAAAATAAACTTTAGGCACTTATTTCAGCAAAAAATAATTTGGCACCTATTGCAAAAAAAAAACATAGTTTGGGCAATTCTTTGTAGTTTTACCCATAGGATTAATATAAACTTGTATTTCTTAATTAATTGATAATTTTACTCCAATTTGGCAGGAATATTTTGATGTTGATTAGTGTTACATTGCTATACCTTGAATTTATGATCTTGTAATTGTCACAATTTGGTGTTCGAGTGAAGAGAATATGTTATTGAAATCTTGTTTTGCATCAAATCGTGCAGGAATAAGATGAGCATCGTGGAGGCAGGTGCGTTGAAGCCAGTTATTAGATTCCTTCAAAGTGATAACTTAAACTTGCAAGGGTCTGCAACAGCGGCATTGCTTACTTTGTCGGCTTCTGTCAACAACAAGCCGATTATCGGCGCATCTGGTGCCATTCCTCTGCTTGTAGATATCCTCGGACATGGAACCACACAAGCTAAGGTTGATGCTGTGACGGCTCTGTCCAATCTCTCAACACATCCTGACAATCTTACCATCATTAATGAAACCCGTCCTATCCCTTCCATTGTTAGTTTACTGAAAGCCTCGAAAAAGTCATCGAAAACAGCCGAGAAATGCTGTTCCATGATAGAATCATTAGTGGGTTTCGATGAAGGAAGAACAGCTTTGACAGCTGAAAACGGTGGAATATTAGCTGTCGTCGAGGTGCTCGAGAACGGCACTCTCCAAGCTAGGGAACATGCTGTCGGGGCACTGCTGACAACATGCGAGAGTGACCGATATAAATATAGGGAACCGATTCTTAAAGAAGGTGTAATTCCCGGACTACTGGAGCTAACAGTGCAAGGAACACCCAAGTCTCAGACAAAAGCCAAGACCCTTTTGAGGTTACTGAGGGAGAGTCCATATCCAAGATCCGAGCTTCAAGCTGACACACTAGAGAACATCGTTTGCAACATAATCTCTCAGATCGACGGAGACGACCAATCTAGTAAAGCAAAGAAGATGCTGGCAGAGATGGTCCAAGTGAGCATGGAGCAGAGCCTGAGACATTTGCAGCAAAGAGCTCTGGTTTGCACCCCAACTGATATATGATTGCTTCTGTTTTCCTTTTTCTTTTTGGTGGTGTTTATTACATAAAGAACCATATAGTGAAAAATGCCGGTCCAGGCCGTTTGTGGTGGTATCGGGTGACTGGTGAAGGAAAATGTGAATAAACTGGGAATTATATGATGTTGATGTACGCATGCATGTATATAGTTTCTAGGTTGCCTGTAAAGAAACTGTCCGATGTTGTAATGCATTATAGAATTGATCAAGAATTCAAGTGGTTGAAAATTCAATAATCTTAGCCTGGTCTGGTCCTAATGGCAGTGGATTCTTAATGGAGAAGGGGGCAGGTTTGAATTGAATCCGTTGTTTGATGTTGAATTGATATTTGATTAGTTGGTTGAATTTTCTTTTTCTCGTCTCTTAGTGACGGTGAGTCAAGTTAAGCGGTTGGGAATTTTCTCAAATCGGCCAATCCAAAGTGATTCGTTTTCCTGCCTGCTTGCAAATTTTCTTTTACGGTCCTCGTATGTATGTTCTCAAGTAATTATCATCGTGATGGTAACATCCAATCCAAGGCAAATCTCAGAATTTACAAAATTTTGTTTATTTATTTGTATATTTTTCATTTAGGTTTAAGTAATGAGTACGGTAGAGTCTTACGTACAACAGGTTATGGTGCAGTACTAACGAAATGTTACAAATATAAAATTTAAATATTATTTACTAATTTAAAATTTTATACTTTTTGATAACATTTTATGTTGGTAATCTCACAAGTATCAATACTCGAAGTTAAGTTTCGTTACTTAACCACCAATTTAAAATGCAAATCTAACATTATAAGTTGATGAATAACATTTTAAGTTCTATTTTGTATTATTTCAATTGGTGTCTTATCGTAGCTATACTCTATTCTGCAGCACCCTAGACTCATTCAATAAGCACCGCATGTGCTGAAATCCAATAAGAAAATTTCCCCGAAAGGCCGAAACAGGACAAGCCGGTTCTGTCCCTTGTGTGTTTTGTTTAAAAAAAAATTTGAACAAAAGGCACGGAGAATCATGTTGAAGGGATGAGAGAAAGAGATGACTTCATTCAATTGTATAGCTTAAAATTAAAGCTTAAACTAAAAAACAGTTCTCAAATTATATTTTTCTTTTGCTTTTATCTTTAAATTATAATTTGAGTAAAATAGACCTTTAAACTATTATTTTTTTGTCACTTTAAGTCTATGATTATAAAAATATTATTTATAGGCTTTTTTAATGTATATAAATATTGGCTGAAGGGTTTAGTAAGCACCTAAACTTTTGTAAAAAAATCAGTTAAGCCATAAATTTTTTTGCACTCAATTAAGCCCTCAAACTAAAAAAATAATAATAATTTGGCCCTTTGACCAACGTTGATAGTTAACTTTAACAGTTTTTTTGAAAAAAATTTGACACTTGTTGCAACAGGATAATGTCACTTGTTATTTCTACAAAATTTTAAATTTTAATTTTTAAAGCATATATAAAAAATAGAAAAAAAATAAAAAATTTAAAAAAATCTGAAAATTTCTAAAAATCATTTTAAAAATATATGTATTTTTATTTTTTAAAAAATAATAAATATTTTTTTCAAAAGATTAAAATATTTTAAAAATGAAAAATATTAAATATTAGTATACAATTATAAAAAAATAAATTGAAAAAATATAAAACAATAAAATTTATTTTGGGTTTTAAAAGAACTTTTATTTTTTATATTTTTTAAAAATAAATTTATTGTTTTATATTTAAAAAATCAAAATAACTTTTATTGTTTTATATTTTCTTCAATTTAATTTTATAATAATATTTAATATTTTATTTTTTAAAAATATTTTAATCATTTGAAAAATTATTATTTATTATTTTTTAATACATTTTGAAATTAAAAAAATTATATATTTTTAATTACTTTTTAGAATTTTCCGATTTTTAAGTTTTTTTTTAGAATTTTTCTGATTTTATATATTTTTTAAAAAATAAAATTTAAAATTCCTAGAAATGACAAGTGGCAAAAAAAGTTCAAGAAAAAACCGTTAAAGTTAACGGTCAACGTTGGTCAAAGGGCCAAATTGATTTTTTTCTTGAATTTGAGGGCTTAATTAGGTGCAAAAAAACTTTAGGGGCTTATTTGATTTTTTTTTTGCAAAAGTTTAAGGGCTTAGTGAACCCTTAAGCCATAAATATTTATGTTCTTTTTAAATTTTAAAATATCATATATCAAAATAAGCCCCTAAACTATCATTTCTGGTCATTTTAAGTCCGGTAGTTATTTAAGTCAAAAAAATTATTTCGACTAATAAGATGTTGACACATCACAAAGATTTTTTGACCAATTGATAGTTTTGGGGACTAAAAGAAGAAAAATGACATAGTTTAGGTACTTATTTTGACCAAAAAATAGTTTAGAGACTTAAAGTGGCAAAAAATGATAGTTTAAGGGTCTATTTTGCCCAAATCATAGTTTAAGGGCCAAAAAATAAAAAAAATACATAGTTTGAGGGCTGTTTTTTGGTTTAAGCCTAAAATTAATAAAAGCTATCAAATTGGATGAGACGTTGGGTCCCTTAAGTAAGGTCGGTTATTGGCGTTATGAATGAAAAAAGCTAAGCTTTATATTAGACTTTTCAATATCCGATCTAAAATAATTGATAAATAAATCATATACCGATAATTAAACAATAAAACCGATAAAAGTTGTGCGGAAATAAATGGAGTGTGATGTTTGAAATCGGAAGCGATGCAGGCCAGGAACGGAGGCCCTTCAATGCCATAGTAAATCGAACGTAGGCTTCTCTCACCAGGTAGCTAGGCGGTTGGCCCTATTTAAGTCCTAACTAAGCCTAATGGTATAATTTCATTAATTGTTAATTACTTGCGGATTAAGTTGATTTGATGTGTGTTTAGAAAGCAATTCAATAATTATATTCGAGGTGTTTGAACCAAAGAAAATTAGATTTGAGTGTAACCGCTTGTTTAGGGACCGATAACTTTAGATAATCATTATATGTAATGTAGTTAGTTAGTCCTAACGAGTTGAGTGTAATTGGAGTACCTATTACTTTCCTCAATCCTTATAGGAGAGGTTGAGAATTGAGCGCAGAGATAGTTCTGGACATGTTTAATAGGTTTGACCGTACTGACTCTTAAAAATAGGAGGCTAAATGAGTTCTATAATATATATATATATATTCTCAAAAATATACAGTAAAATATATAACAATTTTTTTTAAAAAAATCTTAATACAAACATTAACTGACTAGGGCCGCTCAATTCTATTAACTTTCCAAATGCGACAATTGCATAGAGTTTTATTGACTATTTTTTTTACTATTGTTTTTGCAGAACGGAGTTTTTCAAAATTAAAGTTCGTGAAGTTATACTTACAGACAACTATATCGCAAAAAAGGCAGAATGAGCTTGCTTTGATGGCAATTGAGAACAATTTTTGAAAGAAGTTATATATTAAAAGCGTTGTAGATGATTTTGCTTTAAAACACCCAAGAAGAGCAATACTTTTAAGTGAAAAAAATCATATTTTTATATGTTTGTCGGTTATTTTTATGTTGACTAAAATAATAATATAATATATTTTTTGTATTAAGGAAACTTTATTAAAAAAATATTACACATTTTTTATATTATAAATTAAAGGCTGTGTTTTAATAAATTCAACATGCCCCTGCCCCACTCATTTTACTCATTTAACATAGATTAGAACCAGCACCGTTGGTGCCGGTTTTATAAGGTAACAAACGAAACATTGATATTATGGGTCAGCAATTGATTGAGTAAAAAAATGATTTAGCTGAGTTTACGAGCTTTATTTTATAATTTAAAGTTTATTTGAAATTTTTTTGAGTCGATATTTGTAATGTTATGATAATAATTTGTTCTAATTCAAACAACTTTCTATAACCATATATATATATATATATTTCATTTGCGACATACATATATCAGAAAATTTTGAGGGACTCAACTCGAACTTAAAAACTAATCAACTAATTACTAAAAAAATTGAGTTATTCGAAGTCCCATTTTATAACCCAAACTTTATTTGAAATTTTTTCGAGTCAAATTTTGCTCACCCCAAATTCATATTACTAAAAATTTTGAGTTATTCGAAGTCTCGCTTTATAACTCCACTCGAACTTATAAAATTATAATCCGAATTAAGTCGAGTCGAATTTTTCTCACATATAGTTTATATTACTAAAAATTTTAAGTTATTCGAGCAAAGTTGTGGGACTCGACTCGAGATCCACTAATCACTAAAAGATTTTGGTTTATTCGAAGTCCTCTGTTATAACACAAGCTTTATTTAAAACTTTTCTAAATCGAGTGGAAAAATTTATTTTTTTTGCGTTGAATTTCGCTCACTCTAGTTCATATTATATCAAAAAAATATAGAAATCATCTAGCATTTAAATCAACTATGTGAAACTATTTCAAGTTCAAGAGTCGAGACCATGAGAATACAATCATCCTTGTGGTTCTGTATGGCTCTACGTGATTAGTCACTGTATACACTCTCAAAAATAGGTAGATGGAGCGTAAATAAAAGAAGAAAAAAAAAACCCTTTAAGATTACATGGCTGGCCATGGGCATCAATAGCGGCGGAGCCAGGATCGAACATTGACAGGGTCTAAAATATTTAAATTCAAAAAAATGTAAGGGTTTATTAAGTATTTAAACTCAACATTAATGGGACAAGGGCTAATTTGTCTAATATTTAAACTTATAGGGACCTAAATAGTTATTGGACAAAAAAAATTTGAAGACACGTACCCTAACTAATCCAGACTGACTTGCGTCGCACACCTGACTTTGGTGGGTAGGTCTCTTGGCGAAAATTTTTGTATACTGGAGGCCTGCTTAAACGATATCAACTTGCTTATCACAATAGCTCAAACTTCTTTAGTTCAACACCTACTTGATTATATATTTAATAAACTATTACAAGGGCCAAATTATTATTAGACCAATATTTATCAAATGTTTAAATTTTATAACAGAGGCCAGGGCCTTGGGCACCAAGGTAGTTTTGGCCCTGGGCATCCATGGGATTGGGAGGTGGATGATGAAGCCATTTTGATGAGAAGCAAGTTTAGACTCTCCATATAATTTGATTTTATAGCTCTAAAATTTTATAATATCATACACTTAAAATTTATTGTAACTTCTTGAAGGTTCAAATTTCTGACATAAAATTTTGTGTTCGCTTCCGGTGCTGGTCACGGGCATCAATGAGAATGGTAAATGGAAGATGAAGCCGTTTTGAAGATAAGGAACTTGAGACTCCCCATTGTAAAGTATATGAAAGTCCTGTACAATGGGAGAAATAGCACCCAATTGCCATCCTTCCCCATATTTGCGGTCAAATTCCTGTATCCCAAAAATAAAAAACCTCAATGAATAGTGATGGATCTGGATTTCGTACTAAGTCGGTTCAAGAAAATCAAAGTTAAACGAACTAAATAGAGTTAAGTGGATTTAAATATATTTAATTTCTCTCTCTACCCTCAAACTTTTCTATTTTTACAAGGATTCTCTAGAAGTAAGTGAGGTCAATTGAGCTCACTAAACTCCACTTAAATCCGCCTAGGGTTGGGCACTAGCCGGGTCGGGTAGGATTTTTGGTCCACCCGAACCCGACCTAAAAATAAACACACTAAACTCGAACCTGACCCGACCCAAAAATAAATACTCTAAACCGACCCGACCTATAAAAAAATTAATTTTAGGGACCTAATTGTAAAAAAAATAATTTTAGGAGACTTAATTGTAAAAAATAATAATTTTAAAGACTAAATTGTAAATAAAAATTTAATTTTAAGGACCTAATTATAAAAATATAAAGATGAGGTATTATTATAAATATCCCTAAAAAATTTAAGGAAGAATTACACAATTAGCCTAAGGTCGGGTTGGGTAGGATATTTTCCACCCTAAACATGACCCGACATAACCCTTGATAAAAACCCGACCTGACCCGAACTCGATTTTTTATTTAAAAATCTGACCTGATCGGGCCGGGTAGGGTCGGAACCCGACCGGGTCGGGTAAAATGTCCATCCCTAATTATCCTCCCCTGTCAACTTCAACCACCGTCGCCGGAAAACCATGCAAAGAAGGATACATTTTTACGTCAAGTTAAGGGGAAAAAAGAGAGACCTTTTTTATATATCCGGTGATTGATTTGCAGTCAGAGACATCGTAGTAATTCAAAGCTTGAGAAGCAGAAGACATAGCATGCAGCTGCATCTTCAATGGCATATCCGTGTCTTCCACTAAAGCTTTTCCTTCCAACATCTTTCCTCTACTTCTCTTCTATTATCTCAGAAAGAAACCAAGAATCATAGTCTGGGATTTTATGCCTGAAAATCAGTTTCTTAAGAAACAACAAAGCAAAATGCGAAGGAGATGAAGGTTTTTGTTTGTTTGTTTTTTTACAAAAGTGAAAGAGTCAAGTGGTATATATAACGTTTGAACAAGATAATAATAGTGTGGTAGGCTGGATCTTTTTGCCAACGCTTTTGTGCTTCTCTATCTCTGTAAGGCCCTTTTTTTATTCTTTCATTTTTGTTTTTGTTTTTAGTTTTGCTTATGGTTTGCAGGTGTTTTTTTTTCAATACAGTTGTTGACGCTTTTTTATTTTAAGGTTTGCGTGCTTTTAGCGTTTCGTGATCTATGGTTATTGTTACAGTGGTAGAAGTTGTCGCGAGCTCTACAGGCCGATTTCATGGGAAGTCGCAAGTACTGCAAATCGACTTAAGCCGAGTATAAAAGAATTCGCTAGCACTGCAAGCCGATTTCAAGTTAACTGCAGTATTCGTTGCACGTCACTTCAGCAAATTCTATTAATTACTCTATTGATTTGATAACAATCATCATATATCATGAAAATGAGTATTCCAAACTTTAAAATAAAAAATTTAACAACATTATCCAAAAATTATCTATGGTTTGCAACATTGGTTAAACAATCGGAATGCAAGAAGCCGAGTGGAAATCATATATCGACATCAAAATAGACTGAAGAGTTAACAATAAATCTCGACCAAGTAGTTAAACTCAGTATTTAACATATAAATGTTCAATATGGACAATATTGCAAAGTTCTTTAACTGTAGTTTTCTCATTTTTTGGGTGTTAAACATGTTTAATAGGTTCCACTGCACACACACATATATATGGGATAGATCTGTTCACGCAGTATAAAAGTTTTTAAGTTTTACATATTTTTTGGATCGCTGGATGTGTAAAACGGATGACTGAGATTAATAGTAGGATATGTGAAAATTATAACTTGGAAAAAAAAGTGAGGAGTTAATCTAAGCCATCTATTTTTCCCATCCAACGGTCCAAAAAACTTGTAAAGCTGTAAGTTTTACATTCTGTGTAAGTGGATCCTAACTATATATATATATATATATATATATATATATATATATATATATATATATGGGATCTAGTTACACAGTTAATCTCATCCATTCATTTCACCCATCTAATGGCCATGAATTAATGTAAAACTAGTTGAGTTTTACAAAGTGTAAGTGAGATCCTAACCCTATATATATAGAAAAATACTTTGATACACAAGCTTGTGTAAACTTTAGTTTGCACAAGCCTTCTAATTTTAGGGTTTAGAGATTTAGGCCGTGGTTTAGGTTTTAAGTTGTAGGGTGTAGAATATAAGGTTTATGGTTAGAATTTAGAATTTAGGGTTTAAAGTTTTAGGGTTTAGAGCTAAGAATTTAGGTCTAGTAATAACTTTTTCTTGCAATCACTTTATTGTGTTCAAATAGAGATGGGACAACATATATTGTAGGAGGAGCGTTTGTTCTCTCCAAATTTGATGAATTAATTATATTTGAGGTCATAATAGTTTTGAATTCATTGCAATTAAGTTATTGTCCCTCCCAAATCTATGGTTTATTATTTTAGGACCATGTAATCTAAAATTAATGAAATTAAACCTTAACCCACTATTTTTCTGGTTTAATTACTTTTAAAACCATTTTTTAAAATTTGTAAAATTAAACTCAGACTTCCTTAATTTTTATGGTTTAATTACTTTTTAAGATCATATTCGCTTCAAATTAATCACCTTGCCTTCTCGTAGTTCAATCCTAGTTCTTTCCCTGTGTCCAAACACATTATTAATAAATAAATATTTGTATTGGTTAAAGAAGTAGCGTGGAACATTTGTTTTCTAAGAAAATATCTCATGCAATGGCGGTAGAAACGAAAAGTTTCTACAAGTGTCTTAGGTTTAGGGTTTAGAGACTTAGTTAATGGTTTAAAGTTTAGGGGTTTAGAATTTAGGGTTTAAGGTTAGAATTTAGGATTTAGATGTTAAGGTTTAGTTTTTAGGGTAATATGGTTAGGGATTTAGGTTTTAACTTATAAACCCTAAATTTTAACCCTAAACCTTAAGTCCTAACCAAACCCCTAATTTCAAAACTCGTCCACTAAAATCCATAAACACTAGACCCTAAATAAAATATAGAAACCCTAAAACTAAGGTGTTTGTGGAAAAAAGTTTTCACAATTGCTTGCGCAAGGAATAATTATCCTTGTTGTTTTTGTGTGATTAGAGTATTATATTTTTTAAATAAAGAGAAAAGTTTAATTTTAAAATTATGAGACGAATGCAATAAGGAAGATAAGCTTCATAGTGCTGAGAGAGCTTGGTAATACACCAAGTAAACACTTTGAGCATATAAAAATGGGATCAGTTTAGTATTACCTAAACAATTCCATCTGTTGAACTATTGCACAACTACAATAGTGTAGGGAATGGTAGAATCTGGATATTTAGTGAGTCTAAGCTGCAGTTTGTTCCTGAATCAGACCATAATATCATTTGTAAGTTGTAATCTGGAGATAAAATTGGTTACTTCTTCGTTATATATGGCAGAAATTGTAGGAAAAATATTTAGTTAAACCGAAAAAAAGTTGAAAAGGGGATTTGCTTGAGTTGTACCCTCCAAGATTCAACAAGCACCTTTGTCGAAGTAGGCAACAGAAAGAACAAAGAACCAATGAATACTCAGCTTTAAAACGTGTTTAAAATGAGAAAGAGAGGAGAAGAAAATAAGTAGATGATTCTACTGTGAGATTAGTTTTGAAGCCATATGTGCATCGTATTTATAGTATCATGCATGACCAAAAAGGACATTTAAAAATAGCCATTAGACAAGGACAAATCAGTCAAAAATAAAATGACTGGTTATGAATAAAGATTTTATCATTTAAAATGATAGGTTTCTGACCGCATCCAGATCAAATAGACCAAGGATAGGTTTCTGACCGCATCCAGATCACATAGCCCGGAGTACACATCCCCTTATATAAGTGCCCTCACACTGACTCTAGGACATCTAGATTCCTAACCAAGACACATAAGATAACATATACTCCCCGAGTATCTATACATCTCACCAAGAGATAAGAAGCATCAAGCCAACCATTACAAATTCCCTAAGGCATATTTTATTTGTTACAATAATTAATATATATATATATATATTTTTAAGCTCATTCACGGCTTTCTCGATAGATCGTCTTATTATTCACGGCAACCAACCTATATGGACGTCCCTTTAGCACACAACAAGAAACCCAACTTTCCACATAGCATCAACCGATCTACCACGGACCCTTATGGGTTTCTAGGACAAGCAACTCACCCAATTACTACCAAGTCATTAGTCATTTATTCAACATGTGGGTTAGAAACCCTGATTTCTTAGTTTTAAAATTTATTTTATACCTTTAGGGCCCTTTGAACCCTTTACCACAAATTATAGGATCTCCGAACACAACCTCTAAATTCTTGGGCAGATTGCTCTGCGAGTACCGATACACCTATATGGGTATCAGTACTCCCCTCTAGGTATTGGTACTCCTCCCCGAGTACCGATACGTAAATTAGGTTCGAAAAGTTTGGTGCTCAAGTCATACCAATACGTTAACCGCATGTATCGATACACAATATCGGTACGTATCCACCCCGTACCGATCCCCACCTGTACAAGTACTTGTACCTTGGCGTACCGGTACACGAAAGCCTTTCTTAGGTAATATAACAGTAGGCACCGATACGCCACCTAGCGTACCGGTACACAAAAGTGCTACTAAAATTCTAATTAAGCGAGGGGTACCGGTACACGAAAAGGCTTACCGATATGCCCTTCACAACCCGTCCTCCTTATTACAAAGGCGTACTGATACGCAACTACGTCTATCGGTACGTGAGCCCATATTTCAAAACCTGAAGCTCAGGATTTCACAATTCTAGCCCTTAACCTAAATGGTTAAGCCCCAAAATGTTCCTACAGATTATTGGAGGTTTATTTGATGGTTTGCTACCAGTTTTACCCATTATTAACACAAGATACATAATTTGCCATTAAAGGGGGTTTTAAGCTTCTAAAACCTTATCTATGCAACCCAACACCATGAACCACACAAAGCAATCATTTTAGGATCCTCATGAAATGAAGGAGTCAGAAATGTACTGACCTTAAGCAAGCAAATCCTGGAATGAAGCTCTTCTCAAGCTTTTCCCACCTTTCTTCTTTGCTTTAAGCTTTAACTCCAACCTTAACCAACTTTGGGGTTATTTATCTTAGAAGATAGATCTTTGCATGCTGATTAAACTTCCCTTGATGCTCAATTCAGGATCTCCACTCAATGACAACATGTTTTCATCTTTTATCTTTGGGTTTGGGGATGGAAATTTGAAGAAGAAGATAAAGAGGGAGAGAGGACAAAGGTGACTTCACCCTCATTACAAAATGGAAGCCCCCTTAATTGGGCATCAGCCTTTTCCCTTATTTGAGGGGGAATTACCCAAATGCCTTCACATCTAATTCATCCCAATAACCCAACACTTAAGCCCAACAACACATGAAAGCCTACTAGACTCTCATGAAGCCTGATATCTCAGCCCAACAAGGTTCAAACATTTAACCCATAGTCTCGGTCCAAGACCTAGGTCAACATTCATTGTTGACTCAAAAATTTGGGTCGTCACAACTCTTTCATCCTTCAAGAAATTTTGTCCTTAAAATTTAAAAGGATGGAGGATATGAAACCAAAATAGATCCAATCATTTTTCTATTCAAACAAAATCACCATGGTTAGGGAGAGTTCTCTCTCAACCTATCTTAATTGAAACCATGCATTGAACCGCTTGTTCTCAACACATTTATCAGAAATTCTAACGACCTAAGTACCACAACCATCAGAACTTACAACGAATCTTAAAGTAGGGCACAAACCATCCTCAAGCTATGCTATCCAAACACCAATCTAAGGAGCTCATCTTTGATGAAAACCACCTCGGATAACAGTTCTTTCTACTAGCCTTTGCTATTCAAAACTCTGTACTTAGACTTTATCTATGTCTAAAACTGCTGCCCCATATCTACGGTACCTTGTCTAAACACATCATATCTAACAACTATACCCCGATCAACATCAAGGAAATGCAACACTTTGTCAACCAAACTTTAACATCAATCTACCTTGAACTAACGGTTCTTTTTTTCTGGACTTGGCCCACTAAGACGAGACTTAAACTTTACTTTATCCAAACTTGCCTCCCACACGAACGAAGACAACATTTGATTCATGAGATTTCCACAACTCAACTACTTGATTTTGGAAATAACCATTGTCACATACAAACTCACACAAGCAACCAAAATTAACCAATCTATCCACGAAGATTTAAACATCTCATTCTAACCCTTTACCCGGTCCCTACTAACACGAGATAAACCATCTAACTGCTCTTGAGAATTTCCAATGGGTCCATCCAATAACGTTTCTTTGCAACACAACTATCCAGTTACCCACAACACGACTATTGATCTCACATTTTTGTTGTGCTACTCTGATAACCTTTCACACTACTTGCCTTACCTGAAGATAACTTGTCTCAAACTCGATAGAGCAATCCTCCAACTTCACAAAATCTAGATCGAAAGGTGAACAAGCTAGGCTACCGACCTCACGACTTGCCCTTAGGGCCTCAACCATATTTATCACAACCTTCATTTACTTTTACTACGGTACCCTTACTCTGAACAAACATACAAAACTCTCGCATTCTATAACCAAAAGCAAGGTCGTCGATCTCAAGAAACAGGCACGTTCCCAGCAAAGCACTTGGCAACAACACCCAATTCGTCGTTTGCATAAGTGTGCCTCTAACAAAGAGTTCGTTAAGTGCCATGCCATAGAGCGATGGACACTAACAATGAACTCAGCCTTACCTTTATCGGGGTTCTAAACCAAGGGTACCTCCATACCCTCAAAACATCTGCAACTCTAAGGCCAGAAATTCTCAACCCTCACCTCTACAACGCAAACTAAGAACATCTTGTAACATACAGAACCCTTCTTGAGCTACCACCATGGAGCACAACGTCCACTTTAGGGAGGTAAAGATTCTACACATCTAACACTAACAACCAGGTTTAAACAATCCAGAACTTCACAACTTTTCGATCGCCACACGACATACTTGCACTCTCAACAACCATCTACAGTAAAAACTTTATCTAGCAGGATATGCAATTCTAATTACTATCTAAAGCAACAACAAACCAAAGATTTACCAAGATACGCATTCTCAAGAACCAACCCATTACACAACCAAAGAGCTAAATGGCTAACAAAAATAACTAGAATCCAAATGAAGCTTAATTACCTAACATATCCTCGGCCGTAACATTGTCATCTCTGGTCTAAGCTGCAGACTGTCTAGCCACGCCTCGCGCGTAAACCCTGGCGGTTGATCTCACATGACCTCTACCTCAATAACCTGGTAGTGCCCTAGCTCTACCTCTAGCAAAACTCTGATCAAGTAGTGAAGTAGTCAACATCTAAGACTTAGCTGGTGTATCCTTATCGGTAACGCCCCAGTTTTGGGCCTAGCAGTTTTGAGGCTTGTTAGATGGTCCGGTGGATCGGATTAAGGATTCGTGTCAGATTCGAGAGTAAATATTTTTGTGAAAGATAAAAATATAGAAAAATGGTTAAAAACTATATTTTAATATATAAAAATATTGGTGACTAAATTGTAAATGATCACATTCTTAGAATCTTTAAGGAGCTATTTTACCAAGTTGTTGCTGGTGGTTACTCCTTTCAATTAATACTTTTTAACATGTGTTTTTAAAGGCAATTAAAAGGGATTTTGATAATAAAAGTTAGTTATTGGTTTTAAAGAAATTTGACGTAAACGTTTCTCTCAACTTTTCTCTCAACTTCTTTTCTGCCAAATACTCTTGTTTTCATCAAAATCCAGAGGCGAGGGATCTTTTTACTTGGATTCTTGATTTGTAATTACTTCTCTACCTTTGATTTGCAAAACCTCATTGAAATCTTGTGTTTTCTAGCTTTAATCAACCAATTGAGGGAGAAATCACACAATAGAGGTAAGGTTTGTTCTTCTCCTCTATTTATGGTTCTTTATTGATATTTCCAAGTATTTGATCCTTGATTTATGATTTATAATCTAATTTTATGTTTTTATAATGATTAATTGATTTAATTGGGTTTAATTGATGAAATTATGGAATATTCGTATTGGATCTGTTTTTCAGTGTTGAAGATTGATTTTAAACATATTTTGGATGATTTATAATGTTGATAAGTTGTTTTTAACATTGGAATCCCGAAACTCCTTGAATCCTTGATTATTAGGTTATTAAATTTGTGTTTTTGTAGAGTTGTGGTGGCTGTGTAGTTGCTGGAAGTTTATGGATGAATTAATCCTTTTTAGATGTTGATTAAAGTGTTAGGTTGATAGATTGTGGCTGGTTTGTGTTTGGAAAGAGTTAGATGATGATTTCGGTTGTTGTGGTTGGGTAATTATGAAAGGATTGTGAGGTTTTGCAAGGAATTGTTGTTGCAGTGTTTTGAATGCATTGAGATGCATTAATTGTCTGATGTAATATGGTTAAAACATGGGAGGTCGATCCAAAAGAGATTGGTGAAGCTTTTGAGGCTTCAGACGCTTGATTTCGCGTCGACAAATTGAGGTTTCGGGTATCGGTGAGCGAGAACGTGGATTTTAGCTTTGAAATGATTTAAAAGTGGTTTATGGGAGTTTAAACTGAGCTTGAAACGCTAGTTTAAACTCGAAAGTAAGTATGATGTGGTTTTCTCTCTCGGTCGTGCTATTATGAAATGGTTTTATGCATTTGTTTTGATTTACATTGTACCTACTGTTTAAGCATGTTTTAAAGTATGTGAGATACTGTTTTTGATCATGAAATGATGATGGATGCACGTGGTAAGTGATCCATGTAAGTATATGGTTTATACTTGAGTTTTAAGCATGTGTTGTTGCTTGGAAAATGGTTTGGTTTAATACTTGTAAAAATAATAAGGTAAATGGTAAATGGTAAATTATATTGGCAAATGATGTAGTTTTAAAAATTGTTATCAGATATAGTTGGCCGGCCATATGATTGATAGTGCACTATAATAAGTAGCCTTGGATGTTGAGGGGTTTTGATTTGGTGTACTGAAAACACCATCCAAGTACCTTAACGGTCAAAGGGTTATATGGTACCGTAAACTCCCGTTAGTGGATTAAGCGTCTAACTGATGATTGGGGTTGGTGTCCCCGTGAGTTGTAAATTGTACTCGGTTGGTAATATACCGCGATTTTGATTGTATCACTATTCCGGTTGAGATGGCTTGAAGTGTTGTGAGGACACTTGTTGAATCCATGTATCCGATGAACTATTTTGATAAAGGAACTTGGTTATGATCGCTTGTAAGCCAATATAATTGTTAATGTATCATTGAAAGGTTTATGTTGTATAATGTGATTTATACATGTTTACTCTTTAAGCTTTGCATATGGTTGTTATGCATGGGAATGCTTAAATTGAGGTTTAGCAATGAGATTTGCTGTTAGTTAATGATACATGTTGCATATGGTTTAATATGTTGGGTTTTAAAGATGTAAAGTGCATGGTTTTCAAGGCATGATAATGTTTTAAATGATGTTTAAAAAATGATTGAAATGGGATTTCAATGTTTTGTCGAGAAATGGTTTTAATGCATTGATATTGTGTTGTTTTTGAGCACTCCTCACTAAGCCTAGTGTGCTTACACTCTCTTTGTCCATCAATGCAGATAATTAAAGGCTTGGAAGGCCGCGGGAAGCAAGGGATCACAAAAAGACTTGGTATTAAAAGTATGTTTTTGGATTAGACTATAAGTAATAAGGGCAATGGGGGTTCCATTGTTGTTTTGGGAGGCGTTTTGCTAAACCCCTTGTTTGAGCAAGTTTGTTTTTCTGGTCTTGGGTTGTAAAAGGCCATTTTGGATTGGTTGTGGTGATGGTTTGAGATTTCATGTTTTGCTTGCTTTGGTTTTTAGGAAGCATGCCTCTAGATTTACATTTGAAGCATGTTTCCATGAATTGATGTTGGAACTAGGTTGTTTTGATGTGGTTTGACCCTTGAATGTGTTGGATACATGTTAGATGAATGCTAGGGTATTTTGGTATGTTCGAGAGCATGATAAACTAGCAAAAGTGGATTATAGGTCAGGCGTACCGGTACAGGTATCCCTGTTTCGGTAAGAGTAAGCCATTTCAGGCTTAGCGTACCGGTACACGGGCAAGAATTTCAGTACGGGCTTAGGCAAATTTGGCCAGCGTTTGGGTACTCGAGGAGATGTTTCGATACGGCATAGTAGTTTTATGAAGGGCGTTTCGGTATGCGTGGGCATACCAGAACGAGTTTAAGCTACTGAAATTTTGGAGCATGAATTAATGAAGGCGTATCGATACACACCTTTCCTGTACCGATACGGTGTCAGTTAAATTAGTTATTTGGAATTTTTTGAAGTTCTGGTTTCTTACGTTTTAGTCCCTAAATGTTGTGAATGCAATTGAATGAGTATGAATGACCTTTATGAGCTGATTTTTGACATGTAAGCACGAAACCTACTTAATTAAAGGTTAGTAACACAAAAATAAGTTAACTCCCTATATTATTCTAAAATTACAATTTGGTCCCTAATTTGCAGCTGTGTTCAATTGGATGTCAATTCGATGCCCGATTGAGTTGAGTTTTCACCTGTGATCAGAATGTACATGTAGGATAATAATTGTGCATCTAGACAAGATAAAATAAAAAAATAGACGTGTTTTGGGTTTCATCTTCATGGTTTACTTTGGTAAACCTAATGTAGCTCGCTCGGTTCGGTCTTGCGACTAAGCCGGGTTGAGGGGGTTACATTATCCATAACTGGGCAGTCATTTGCCAAATTTCTTGGCACTCGACATCTATAGCAAACCCTCCAAAGCAAAAAGCACACTTCATGGTGATGTCAGTCGCAATGCTTGCATGCTGGTGGAAGCGACACCCCAACTGAGCCATCAATACTCCCTTCTAGAGTAGAAATCAAAGTGCCTCTATGAACCCTCGATCTAGATCCTGAACCGACCCTTGGTAGCTGATCTGATACAACTCTCTTCGAACCCTTCGAAGCATAAAACCTCTCATGTGGAAAGAGAGAAGGACCTATGATATCCCGGGTCTCCACATCATAGCTCCTAGCATCTTCCGTCCTACCAGGTGTCGTATCCTAAAGCCGCTCCAATGCCTTTACACTGTTAGCTAATTCAAAAAATATCCCAAGTGGACCCGATGTTACGTGCAATTGAAGCTCAACCCTCAAGTCTTGTCTGAACCTCTTGCACCTCAACTCCTCCTTCGCAACAAACTCTGGGCATAAAGGCTCAAACGTAGAAACTCTTGCTCATAAGAGAACACCGTTCGGTCTCCTTGAATCAAATGTAGGAATTGGTCCCTCATCTCATCCATATGTACATCACCAATGTACTTATTCTAAAACTCATCCAAAAAGAGATCCCATGTTGGGAGTGCAGGTTGTAGACCCAATTAAATGGTCTCTCACCACTCGTGTGCATTGACCTTAAAAAGGGAGACAATGCAATTAAGATCATCCTCCGGGTTTCCCCTCATCTGCCTCAAGATTCTCCGTGCGTCACGCAACCACTGATCAGCCTTGATCGGGTCATTTTCACCCAAGCCCTCAAAATTTTTAGGACTAAACGGTGAAGCCTCTCTATAGGGGTCTTACGAGACGTCTTAGATTGCCTCAGAATAGCTTGCATCACTTGCAAAAGAGTAGAGGTAAGATCACGGAAGTGACTCGCCTCTCTATTACCGGGTTCCCCTTCTATCAACTCTTTTCTGAAACACAAAGAAACAAGGTAGCACATCAGGATTCCCAGTCTTGTAAAGTACTACTCAAATTTAGGGACTTGTATTCACTAGACACCTTACCACGACCTCTATACCACCCCGGGGTTTCCTAGAATCGACTCTAAGGACCATAGTCTAGCCTAGCCTAGCTAGAGTTACAACCATGTCTCAAGATACCAGTATTCTATTAAGAGGTTCACGTGCCATCCCAGGCTTACCATACTCGAGGTTACACAACCCATCGAGATATTCGAGCTCACACAACCCACCGAGTTAAGCATCTCATACCCTGATCACATAGCCCAAGGGTAAAACAGCCAACAATCAATTATTCATACATTGATTTAAATAACATACATTCCCTAGATAATGGCCAACACAGCCCTACATTACCCGTGCTCACACAACTATCAGGTTACCCGTGGCCACATAGCCGTCGGGTTAATGGACCATATCTGGATCACCATAGCCACAAATACGTCCTAGACATACTTGGATCACAATAGCCACAAGTAGTCTTTACCTGAGGTCACTCAGTGAATCAGGTTACTCGAGTTCACATAGCACATCGAGTTACTCGAGCTCACACATCCCCCGAGTTATATTTTCATATCTGGATCACATAGCCCAAGGATATGTTTTTGACCGCATCCAGATCACATAGCCCGTGGATACGTCAGACGTACTCGATCACATAGCCTGTAGTACACATCCCCTTATATAAGTACCCTCGTACTGAATCTAGGACATCCAAGTTCCTAACCAATACTCATAAGATAACATATGCTCCCCGAGCATCTATACATCTCACTAAGAGATAAGAAACATCAAGCCAACCATTACAAATGCCTCAAGGCATATTTCATTTGTTACAATAATTAATATATATATATATATATATCTTTTAAGCTCATTCATGACTTTCTCGATAGATCATCTTATTATTCACGGTAACCAGCCTATATAGGCGTCTCCTCAGCACGCAGAAAGGACCCCAACTTTCCAAATAACATCAACCGATCCACAATAGACCCCTATGGGTTTCTAGTACAAGCAACTCACCCAATTACCGCTAAGCCATTAATCATTTATTTGATATATGGGTTAGAAACCTTGATTTCTCGATTTTATAATTCATTTTATACTTTTAGGGGCCCATTGGACCCTTTACCATGAATTATAAAACCTCTGAATTCAACCTCAAAATTCTAGGTATCAGTACTCTTCCCCGAGTATCGATACACAAATTAAGCTCGAAAGGTTTGGTGCTCAAGCCATACCGATACGCTAATCACCCGTATCGATCCGTAATATTGGTACGTATCCACCCCGTATCGATCCCCACCCGTACTGATACTTGTACCTTGGCGTACTGGTACGCAAAAGCCTTTCTTAGGCAATGTAACAGTAGGTACCGATATGCCCCATAGCGTATCGGTTAGCAAAAACGCTACTGGAATTATAATTAAGCGAGGGGTACCAATACACGAGAAGGCGTACCGGTACGCCCCTTACAACCTATCCTCCTTATTACAAATGTGTACCGATACACGACCACTCGTACCGGTACGTGAGCCTAAATTTCAAAACCAGGAGCTTGAGATTTCACAATGTCAGCCCTTAACCTAAGTGGTTAAGGCCCAAAATGTTCCTACATATTATTGGAAGTTTATTTGATGGTTTGCTACCAATTTTACCCATTATTAACACAAGATACATAATTTGCCATTAAAGGGGGTTTTAAGCTTCTAAAACCTTAACTATGCAACCCAACACCATAAACTACACAAAACAATCATTTTAGGATCCTCATGAAATGAATGAGTCAAAAATATACATACATTAAGCAAGCAAATCCCGGAATGAAGCTCTCCTCAAGCTTTTGCCACCTCTCTTCTTTGCTCCGAGATTTAACTCCAACCTCCACCAACTTTGGGGATATTTATCTTAGAAGATGGATCTTTACATACTGATTAAACTTCTTTTGATGCTCGATTCGGGATTTCCACTCAATGACAACAAGTTTCCATATTTTATCTTTGGGTTTGGGGATGGAAATTTGAAGAAGAAGATAAGGAGAGAGGGGGCAAGGGTGACTTCACCCTTCTTACAAAATGGTAGCCCCCTTAATGGGGCATCAGCCTTTACCCTCATTTGAGGTGGAAGTACCCAAATGCCTTCACATCTAATTTATCCCAACAACCCAAGACCCAACACTTAAGCCCAACAACACATGGAGGCCCACTAGACTCTCATGAAGCCTGACATATCAGCCCAACAAGGTTTGAACATTCGACCCAAAGTCTCAGTCCAAAACCCAGGTCAACGCTCATCGTTGACTCAAAAATCTGGGTCGTTACACCTCGATGTTTCATATATTAATTTTCTCCTTAGGGTTGCGTGTTTTAAGTGTTTCGCAATTGGTGCAAGTATACACGTCGCAAGTTATAGTATAGAATAGATATCGACTCCACAGGGATTGATGTAACTTCTGGATTCTAACTTCTTGTACTGAAAAGAAAATTAATTGGTGGTGATAATAGGAATTGAACTAACAAGTAAAATAAAAGAGCAAGTAAACAAAGGAGATGTTGATTGAATGAGAGACTAGGCCGGGTTATCGTGAGTTGTGGTGTGATGATTGAATGATTGTCGTGGTAATTGATTGCAAGAGTAACTCAATCGTCGTAACAATTAGCATCATTTGAATTGCCCGGCAACTGGAAATGGTGCGATTGCTTGGGAAACTGGTCTACTTCCTTCAAAGTTTGACGAAGCGTTCTTCAATGGCTTCTCGTTATCCCTAACTCTAAACACTGTTAATTGTGCATACCTTGGTGATACATCCCTGCGTTAACCATGGGTTGACAACAATTGATCTTGCACTTCTCTTAGCTATTGAAATCCGATCCTTATCCCTAAGGTGGATTAATCTTCACCAATGATTTGTTTAATGAAAACCATGTTCATTCGTTTCTTGAATCTAACTCTCCCGAGTATAGATAAATAGATAACTCTCAAGATCCTCTCCCAATTCATTCGAAATCAAAAATAAGAATCAAGAATGACAAACCTTGAATTTAAATTGCAAACAAAAACCTAAACACTCTAATCGTTTATCAAACCACAAACCCAAATAACCTCAGCCAATTAAATCTAGTTCATGGCTGGGTGAAAAGAAATTCAGACATTAAAGAGAAAAAAAATTCTAAACTCTTCAAAGCTCTTCACGCCCAACTCCTCTTCTCTAGAATTCGATTCATCTTCTCCCCTTTTTCTTGTGTTGATGCAATCAACCTTAAATAGGTGAGGAAAGCTCAATGAGTCTTTAAGGAGATTTGATTTATTCCCTTTTCTTTAGGAGATATTCTAGGCTTTATTTCCTTATCTAAATATATGGAAATAATTCAGGATTTATTCCCTTGTTTAAAGATAAGGAAATAATTTAAACTTTATTTCCTATCCTTATTTGCACATCATCCCATTTAATAGGAAACAAATCAAGATTAATGACGCCAAGATTCTCCCATCTTCATCTTCAACAGCTCGTAAATTGATTTTGGGCTTTACCTTATGCGATATGGATGAATCTTGAAAATTTTGCATTTATTTCCAACTTGTCCTGGCAACCGCTCGGCAATCAGCACGACAACTCTTTTAGAAATGACCCCTACTTGCCACGACAATCCAGTCCTGCACAAAATAAACCACACCAGCAGCGAATTTTCCACAAAACCAACCAAATGCAATACCAAGCTTATTAACTAAGGAAACTAGGAAAATATGCATGAATTCCTATCAATGCAACTAAAATGAGCCTAAGTTTAACAATAATATGAGTAAAAAGGGTAAGAAAAATAGTACTTTTACATACTTATCACACCCCCAAACTCAAACTATTGCTTGTCCTCAAGCAATGCAAAACACTAACAATTACCTGCCAAGGCCCTTACCTCCAAAAACATGCTACTTTCCTAACTTCAATCCTCAGAACCGTAGCACAAAAAGTTGATTACCTTTCGATTTTCGGAAAACATGGAAAATTACTCAAAATCGAACAA
Source organism: Hibiscus mutabilis (assembly GCA_019671005.1). Classification (NCBI taxonomy): domain Eukaryota; kingdom Viridiplantae; phylum Streptophyta; class Magnoliopsida; order Malvales; family Malvaceae; genus Hibiscus; species Hibiscus mutabilis. The sequence continues at coordinate 62,521,920 of CM033719.1, forward strand.
CAATGCTAGCGAAAATGTGTGTGCGGAGTTGTGTACAAGCCAACTAATAGGATTCCGTGCGAACAATAGGTTTTATCAAATTATTTTCTGGGGCAATTAAGTTCGCTAGAGCCAGTTTTAGGCACCTTTAGCACAATTTCTTTTTTTTAATTTAATCAACTAGAGCCAGATAGGCACCTCTAGTGATTCTAAATGCGTGACAACTAGAGCCAGATGGGCACCTCTAGTAAGAAATTATCTTAATTCAAATTGTATTTTAGGCTAGAGCCAGTTTTACGCACCTCTAGCATAATTTACCCATTTTAAATAACCTAAAGTCCACTAGGTCTCCCTTAATCAACAAGTTACAACAGTGTCAACAAATGTAGCATCATAGCAAAATTCCAAGTACTCTTCATGCTAATCCTAAAATCTAAGATTTTATCATGTAAGTGCAGTGGCAAAAAATACATCATAGGATATCACAGCAAGTTTAGGTAGTTTAATCAGGTAAGAGACATGGCAAGTAACATATGCAACTAACATGAGACAATAACATGAATGCAACAAAAACAACCCCTAAGCTCGAGAGAAGCATTGTCCTCAATGCATGCAAAAATAACTAAAAGAAAAATGAAATGCAAATGAGTTAGTCGGTGAGGTCGTCACCTGGAAAGACTAGTTTCCTGCGAGCCATTTGCTTGGTCATTTTTCTAGCTCGTGGTGGTTGTTGACGTGAATTTGGTGGTGCATCTATAGCCATTGTTTCCGTAACCTTTTCACCTGGTTCATCTTCTTTTGCAGCCTCCTTGAGTCTAGAAGTAAAAAATAAAAAAAACAAAAACAATAAACTAAAGCTAAAAATAAAAAATCTGAAAATAAAAAAATAAAAACTCTTAGAAAGAGCATTTTCATGCATCTTCTAAGGATATAGCCTCCTTATCGCGAGTCACATGTGCACCAACGTAGTGCTTCAACCGTTGTCCGTTAACCTCGAACTCGTGTCCATCCAATGTTGACTTCACCACAACAGCCCCATGAGAATAAGGTTTTACAACCTCAAATGGCCCAGACCATCTTGACTTTAGTTTCCCGGGGAAAAGCTTAAGGCGAGAGTTAAAAGAAGCACTAATTGCCTTGGCAAGAATTGTCGCGGCAATAGCTTCTTGTCACGCAAACGCTTGGTTTTCTCTTTACAGATCTGGGCATTTTCATAAACTAAGGCACATAATTCTTCAATCTCATTTAAGTCCAGTAGACGCATTTGCCCTGCACTTTCCCAATCCATGTTCACGGTATTTATAGCCCAATAGGCCTTATGCTCGATCTCCACCAGCAAGTGGCAAGTCTTATCGTAGACAAGTCTGTAGGGAGACATGCTTAGGGGCGTCTTGAATGCTGTCCGGTAGGCGAAAATTGCATCATCAATTCTCGCAGACCAATTTTTTCGGGAAGGATTAACAACTTTTTCAAGGATAGCCTTTAATTCACGATTGGAAATTTCGGCTTGCCCATTTGTTTGTGGATGATATACCATAGCAATTTTGTGTGTTACTCCAAATCGCTCTAACATTTTGGCAATCAGCCTATTGTCGAAGTGTGTGCCTCCATTACTGATAATTGCTCTTGGTGTCCCGAATCGTGTGAATATGTTTTTCTGCAGGAATTTCTGTACGGTCTTTGAATCATTTCTATGAATTATAGCCGTCTCTACCCATTTAGACACGTAGTCTACGACAAGTAGGATGTACAAATTGCCGAATGAGGATGGGAAGGGTCCCATGAAGTCGATCCCTCACACATCAAACAACTCGACCCCAAGGGAATTCTGTAGTGGCATTTTGTATCGTCGCGAAATATTTCCCGTTCGCTGACAACGATTACATCTCTTATAGAATTCTTGAGCATATTTGAAAAGAGTGGGCCAATACAAGCTGGATTGTAGGACTTTGGCCGCGATACGAGTTCCTCCAAAATGGCCTTCATAGGGTGAAGAGTCACATTGTCGAAGCAAATTGTCATGCTCCTTCTCGGGAACACATTGTCTTATCACCTGATCTGCATATTGTTTAAACAAAAGAGGCTCGTCCCAATAATAATGCTTAGCATCATGTCAGAACCGCTTCTTTCCTTGGTGAGTAAGGTTATAAGGCAAAATACCATTAACCAAGAAATTAACCAAATCGGCATACCAAGGGGTTACCATGGCAACTAACAACTGCTCATCCGGGAATATGTTGTGGATCTCCAAGGAGTCTGAATCTTCATCGCCTTTTTCCAACCTTGATAAGTGATCGACAACTTGGTTCTCCGTTCCTTTCATGTCCTTAATTTCGATGTCAAACTCTTGTAAAAGTAAAATCCAACAAATTAAACGAGGTTTGGCATCTTTCTCAGCAAATAGGTACCTAATTGTTGAATGATCAGTATGAACAATTACCTTAGTACGAATCAAATAGAAACGAAACTTATCAAATATGAAAACTACTGCTAGTAATTCTTTCTCTGTCATGGTGTAATTTGATTGCGCACCATTTAGAGTTTTACTAGCGTAGTAAATCACATGGAAAATATTACCTGTGTTGATGCAATCAGCCTTAAATAGGTGAGGAAAGCTCAATGAGTCTTTAAGGAGATTTGATTTATTCCCTTTTCTTTAGGAGATATTCTAGGCTTTATTTCCTTATCTAAAGATATGAAAATAATTCAGAATTTATTCCTTTGTCTAAAGATAAGGAAATAACTAAAACTTTATTTCCTATCCTTATTTGCACATCATCCCATTTAATAGGAAATAAATCAGGATTAATGACGCCAAGATTCTCCCATCTTCATCTTCAACAGCTCGTAAATTGATTTTGGGCTTTATCTTATGAGATATGGATGAATCTTGAAAAATTCTGCATTTATTTCCGACTTGCCCTGGCAACTGCTCGGCATACAACATGGTAACTCTTTTAGAAATGATCCCTACTTGCCACGGCAATCCAGTCCTGCACAAAATAAAGCACACCAGCAGTGAATTTTCCACAAAAACCAACCAAAGGCAATACCAGGCTTATTAACTAAGGAAACTAGGAAGATATGCATGAATGTCTATCAATGCAACTAAAATGAGCCTAAGTTTAACAGTAATATGAGTAAAAGGGTAAGGAAATAGTACTTTTACATACTTATCACACCCCCAAACTCGAACTATTGCTTGTCCTCAAGCAATGCAAAACACTAACAATTACCTGCCAAGGCCCTTACCTCCAAAAACATGCTCCTTACCTGACTTCAAACCTCAGAACCGTAGCACAAAAAGTTGATTACCTTTCGATTTTCGGACAGCATGGAAAATTACTCAAAATCGAACTACAATGCTAGTGAAAATGTGTGTGTGGAGTTGTGTACAAGCCAACTAATAGGATTCCGTGCGAACAATAGGTTTTATCGAATTATTTTCCAGGGCAATTAAGTCTACCAGAGCCAGTTTTAGGCACCTCTAGCACAATTTCTTTTTTTTAATTTAATCAACTAGAGCCAGATAGGCACTTCTAGTGATTCTCAATGCGTGACAACTAAAGTCAGATGGACACCTCTAGTAAGAAATTATCTTAATTCAAATTGTATTTTAGGCTAGAGCCAGTTTTAGGCACCTCTAACTCAATTTACCCATTTGAAATAACCTAAAGTCCACTAGGTCTCCCTTAATAAATAAGTCACAGCAGTGTCAACAAATGCAGCATCATAGCAAATTCCAAGTACTCTTCATGCTAATCCTAAAATCTAAGATTTTATCATGTAAGTGTAGTGGCAAAAAATACATCATAGGATATCATAGCAGGTTTAGGTAGTTTAATCAGGTAAGAGACATGGCAAGTAACATATGCAACTAACATGAGACAATAACATGAATGCAAGAAAAACAACCCCCCAAACTCGAGAGAAGGATTGTCATCAATGCATGCAAAAATAACTAAAAGAAAAATGAAATGCAAATGAGTTAGTCGGTGAGGCCGTCACCTCGAATGACTAGTTTCCTGCGAGCCATTTTCTTGGTCCTTTTTCTAGCTCGTGGTGGTTGTTGACGTGAAGTTGGTGGTGCATTTGGAGCCATTGTTTCCGTAACCTTTTCACCTGGTTCATCTTCTTTTGCAGCCTCATTGAGTCTAGAAGCTAAAAATAAAAAAGAAAACAATAAACTAAAGCTAAAAATAAAAAAAACTCTAAAAATAAAAAAATAAAAACTCTTAGAAGAGCATTTTCATGCATCTTCTAAGGATACAACCTTCTTGTCGCGAGTCACATGTGCACCAATGTAGTGCTTCAACTGTTGTCCGTTAACCTCGAACTCGTGTCCATCCAATGTTGACTTCACCACAACAACCCCATGAGAATATGGTTTTACAACCTCAAACGGCCCAGACCATCTTGACTTCAGTTTCCCAAGGAAAATATTAAGGCGAGAGTTAAAGAGAAGCACTAATTGCCCTGGCAAGAATTGTAGCGGCAATAGCTTCTTGTCGTGCCAACGCTTGGTTTTCTCTTTATAGATCTGGGCATTGTCATAAGCTATAAATCTATAGCAACCACACAACATACATAAATACATCTATACTGTTGGATTTTCATAGGAAATAAACTAATTTAATCATGCATATAAACGCAGCGAAAAAATATCCTATGAAGAATTTCCAGGATCTCAGTAATCATATTAATATACGAAAGAGGAAATAAAAAATTACCTTGATTTCTGATTCAGGAATCTGGTTGTGCTGAGGCGCTGCCTTTCTGAAAGACTACCGCCTTCTACAAGTATCCACACGCGAATAGACAACGAACGACTATTAGAATGCTAGTTCCAATCAAGATTTCGAAAATCTAATATTTGTGGTTTTGGTGGCTATTTCGAAAAACCTAGATCCCCTTCAAAACCTTAGCATACATACATATATATATATATATGACTTGAGTAAGGATAGGTTGAGTTCACTATTATAATTTAATTAAAACTCTTTTTAATTAAATTATAATTTAAAATGAATTCTTTTATCTCATAAAGAATTCAAATCCAACCAAATCTAGATAAAGTGATTTATTTAATAATATTATTTATTTAAAATAAATAAATAATAGATTCTAAAATAGATTCCTTATCTAATAAGGAATTTAAATCCAATCAAATCTAGATAATGAGATTATTTGATAATATTATTTATTTATATTATTTTCAAAAAATAATAAAATAAATAAGATATTCTATTAGGAACTTAACCTTTTAAATTCGAATAAATAATCTCTAGTAATATAATTTAAAATAATCGTATTATCTTAAATTTATTATTGAGAGTAATAACCACAACCATTCTTGTCCATTCTTAGTGTGCGACCCTATACATTCATTTAACGTTGGTAGTAGATAAAATCACATTTTATTCTACAAGTCATAAGTGGCCTCTAACAAGACATTATGACTACACAAGTTAAATAAAAAGCTCATAATCCTGACAACCTTAAATTAGTTTATGTCATAATCCTTTTATCTCATGATATCTTGATAGAATATAAGGCATGGAAAATGTTAACCTTATATCGTTCTATTTTTAGTTTCTCAATGCCCAATTGAACTGATTAAACAAATGACAGTGATCTCTATCAACTCATTTGAGCACAACCATGCATTTCTCAGTCTCAATCATCGAGGGGCCTAAAGATATCTCTCTTATATTAAGAGGGATAAATTCCATCTTAATCATTCACATCTCACTGCATGATTCCTTATTATGTTCAAGCATAACCTTTATAATCGTCCGATAAAAAACGATGTTTGACTAAACATAATAGTTATCATGTTGAGAACCGTAGCAATTTTAGGTCTATTGATTTAATGTTATAATTGTTTGAAGATTAATATATAACTTCAATCCATGTATTAATCTTAAGACGAGTCGATCCTAATATTTGTTCTCAACAAATACATATATGAATTTGATTTGAATCTCATTCACATATTCATCTTATGAATATCTATCAAACTTCATACTATTCTTATCTTATTATTGTTCCCACAAAAATAACTGATTAGGGATATTTAGAAAAATAATATTCAAAGATACAAAAGCATGCAAATTTATCAAAATATCATGTCCATACAATAGGCCTTAGGGCACTATCGCTAACACATACATCATCCACATAATGACCAACGAAGCCCTACTTTACCCGTGCTCATACAATCGTCGGGTTACCCATGTTCACACAGCTATCGGGTTAAATAGACCATATCTGGATTACCATAGCCACGGATACGTCCTAGACATACTTAGATCATATTAGCCACAAGTAGTCTTTATCTGAGGTCACTCAGCCAATTAGGTCACTTGAGCTCACTCAGCCTATCGAGTTTATTAACTGATCTGGATCACCATAGCCACGAATAGGTTTCTAACTGTACCTGGATCACTCAGCCTATGAGTACGTCGAATGTACTTGTTCACACAGCTCGAAGTACGCATTTCCTTATATAAGTACCGTAGTAATGACTCTGGGACATCCAGATTCTTTTACCAAAACATAAGATAACACATACTCCCCGAGCATTCGTACACCTCACCAAGAGGTAAGTGGCACCAAGCCAAGCCTTCAACAAATGCCCTCAAGGCATAACGCTAACCAACATATTTATATCGAGTCATCATTTACTAAGCTATTACACGTTATTCTCACCTATGAGGGTTAAACCTCAATTCCTAAGTTTTACAATTTAATTTAGTACCTTAGAAGCCCATTGGACCATAGTCCTTGAATTATCAACCCCTTGAACTCAACTTTATATTTTCCAAGCAGATTACCCAGACAGTACTGATACCCACTTGAGGGTATCGATACGCCCCTTTGGGTACCGATACTCAAAATATGCGTACCAATACTCAACTTCACATGATAGGGTTAATCGCTGACTCTATACCGGTACACAAACCTCGCATACTGATACTCGACTTAGGCAAAACAGAGGCTAAACCAATACCTCATATCGGTACACGAACCCCGCGTACCGATATGCCCTAAGTATCAATACGGCTCTAAGCATATCGATACCAACTTGGGCTAATGGAATTTCAATGGAACATTGAGTAGTGATCCCTCCTCAAACGTAACGATACCCCTTTAATTTTGCTTGCGATTGACATAAATAACACAGGGTATCTGTACGAGCTTCTCGCATACAAATATTAAAGCCTAGAAATGGCTTTCAAGGCTCGATAAATCACTTCCCAAGCCCCTAAAATGTAACCTTTAACCCCTTAACTTAATCCCACATCTTATGGGAGTTGATTAGAGTGATATGCTACCATTATTACACATTATTAACAACAAATCCGAATTTCACCATTAAAGGCTCTAAGCTACCAAACACCCAACTTAGCAATGTAGCGATGTTTTTTTTCCGCTAAAAATGATTGTTTTATTTTTTGTTTGAAAATGTTTTCTTTCGCATGGGATTTTAGAAAACCCGTGTTTTATTTAAAAATGGAGTCGCCACTGGCCACTCAAGGTGGACCAGACACCATAGAAAACCAGAGATTTAAAATTGATGGGTTCGGGAGTCGGTTACGGATGGGGAAGGATTAGCACCCCCACACCGCCCAAAATTGGTACTTTAATAATTACCGCTTTATTAATATAAGACTTTCCGGATTAAAGTGACGAATAAATTAAAATTTGGTTATATGTGCGAGTAGATTTTAAAGGCCTCGTTATTCGAGAGTAAACGCCCAACCACTATCACTACGCCTGATACTGGCCCCGTTTACGCTCGAATAAAAGGGCACCACATTGACAAAATATACGTTCGTTATGTAAACTTAAAAAACATGGCAAATATAAATAAATACATTGCGATAAAAATATAAATAAATACTAACATAATAAAATACTAATATAACATAAATAAAATACTAATCTAAAAATACATACATAACTATTAATTTAACACATAAATAAAAACAAATATAACCTAAATAAAATACTAATCTAAAACATACATACATAAATATTAATCTAACTTATTCACAAATATTAATTAACGTAATAACATAACAATATGTACAAACAACAATATATACATGAAATCTTATATATATATATATATATATCTAACATAAAAACATAGAAAATATAAAAATTTATACGTAAAATATGGGTTGTAGAAAAAAAGATTATATATACATAATATATAAAACATGTTTCACATACAAAAAAAACATATACGCAATAAATACATATTAGAATACTATACGTATATATACATAATAATAATATAATTTTAATATATAACATATAGAAAATAGATTATTTTGCATATATAATAATAATAAAAAAACTAATATAACAAGGAATCTAAAATAACACATACTAAAATATATAACACATACGTATACAAAAATATGGCAAAATAAATAAATAAATATAAATATAATATTATATAAACATATACTAAAAAAGAAACATAATATATACTCTCATATATTACTTAACATATATAGGTAATACACAACGTAATGCACGTATATATAACGTAATGTACATAGATGCATACTAAAAACATATATACATACGTACACATACACAAATAAAAGTCATAAACAACTACACATCATGATAAAAGTAAACACACATATTCACATATGAGAAAATTAAAAAAACAAATATTAAACAACCATCAAGAATTAATCTAAATATCCTAACAACATATAGAAAGATATGAACATAAAAAACATATAAAAACATAATAACTAAAAATAAATACGAGATTACTACTAAAACATCATTAGATTAAAAAATGATTACACCATAAACATACATAAAAAGGATACCCAAAATAAAATGAGGGGTGAATGCCGGCTCTTCCCCCTATTTTTCCTCAATAGTCGAGAGCCCCTCTATATTTTTTTTTTGCCTTGCCGATAGCTCACCTTCAATTTCCCAATTTTTTGAAATGGCCGGTTCTTTCTTTCAATTTTGTTCTGCCCACTGCCCTCTCCAATCTCTCCTTCAATTTGTGTGAAAAATGCCGGCTCCCCTTCAATTTGTTGTGGTTTAATATGGCGGGGAGGGGGATAGGGATGTGGGTGGCGTGAAATGTTGGAAATTGAAGGGTATGGGGGTGGCGTGAAATGTTGGAAATTGAAGGGTATGTGGGTGGCAGGTGCAAGCATGGGGGGAAAGGTGAGGCATGGCAGCATGTGGCAGGGCATGGGCGACATGCCCCCTTTTTTGCTATTCATTTTATTATTTTTTTTTTGAATTTTGTATATATTTTTTGGAATAGGGTAAATGGTTCGAATATAATTTGGGGCCCGGACAAAAAATGGGTATTACAAATGCCCTCTTTTGCTCATTCTTTGTGTGACAGGAATAAAGCAAAGACAAAAGAATAACCATTTTTGTCCGGTCTGGCTGAACTTCTCCTCTTTTGATGCGTGTCTTCTTTCTTCGGTAGATCTTCTTTCTCTTTGATGCATGTCTTCTTTCTTGTCTTGATTGATCCACCTTGTCACTTTTGGGGAAGCAAAACCTTCAAAATGGGGTTGAGGAAGAAAAATGAGAGCAACTCACTACATTATTGATAATAAGCTAATACCGAAGAGAGTTCGACCCAGCTGCAACACCGACGAAGAGGCAAGGTCTACAAAATTCGATCCAGCTGCCACACTGACGAGGAGGCAAGACCGATAGGTGAAAGTTCTGATGTCTGATCCAGCTACAACTCTGACGAAGAGGCAAGATCAGAAAACTGACAATTTTTCTCTCTTCTTTTTTTCTCTCTCTCTTTTTTGTTTCTTTTTCTCTGCTTTTGTTTCTTTTTTCATATTTTTTTTTTTTTTTTTTTTTTTTTTTTTTTTTTTTTTTTTTCTTTTTTGATTTTTTCTTACAACATTGATAAAACTTAAAAGTTGGTGAATTTTGACCAAGCTACAACACCGACGAAGAGGCATGGTCTAAAGTTAGTAATGTTGATCCAGCTACAACACCGATGAAGAGGCAGGATCAAGAGTTAGTGAATTTGGTCTAGCTACAACACCGACGAAGAGGCAAGACCGGAAGTTAGTGAATTAGGTTCAGCTACAACACCGACGAAGAGACAGAACCGAAAGTTAGATTTGACCAAGCTACAACACCGACGAAGAGGCAAGGTCTGAAGATTTGATCCAGCTACGACACCGACAAAGAGGCAGAATCGGATAGCTGTTCTTTTTTGTGATCAAGCTACGACTCTGACGAAGAGGCATGATCAGAACTTGGTTGAAAGCTCATTTTTCCATTTTTTCATTTTTTTTTCTTTTTTTTTTCGATTTTTCATTCTTTTTTCATTCTTTTTTCTTCTCTTTTTCTTGTTTTTTTTTTCTTTTTTTTTTTTTTTTTGAGATACAACATTGATACAACTAGAAAGTTAGTGAATTTTGACCAAGCTACAACACCAACGAGGAGGCATAATCTAAAGTTAGTAATGTTGATCCAGCTACAAGACCGACGAAGAGGCAGGATCAAGAGTTAGTGAATTTGGTCTAGCTACAACACTGACGAAGAGGCAAGACTGAAAGTTAGTGCATTTGGTTCAGCTACAACACCGACGAAGAGGCAGAACCGAAAGTTAGATTTGACCAAGCTACAACACCGACGAAGAGGCAAGGTCTGGGGATTTGATCCAGCTACGACACCGACGAAGAGGCAAGATCAGATAGTTTTCTTCTTCTTCTTTCTTCATTTTTTTATTTTTCCTTCATTTTTCCTTTTTTCATTTTATTTCTTTTCTTCTTCTTTTCAATTTTTCTTTTTTCTTTTTGATTTTTTTCAACTTTATATTTTTGATAAATTTTCTTTTTTCTTGAACTATACAAAGAAGTAAAACTCGAGAAAAAAATAGGTCTGGTTGCACCGTCAGCAGAGAAACAAGACCTGAATAAAAATTCGATATGCTTGGGGGAAAGGTTCGGATCTATTGCACCATCAACGGAGAAACGAGATCTTCAGGATGTCTATACTGTTGCACCATCAGCGGTAAAGAAGAATCTGGAAATTGTAGGCCTATAAACAATGACGAAGGCAAGATCTGGAAAAGGCTACTTCTGTTGCTCTACTGGCGAAGAGGTATGACCTAAAAATGAAAAAAAAACATTAATCAGTAAATGTTCACAAAATTTGTCACTGTTACCTTTTATTGATGTTTCAACATTCTCTTTGTGTTTGGCCTCCTCTAAGACTAAGGTTGGCTGTCGTGTTGTTGCCCCCACGGCTGAGGATGTTCGGTCTCTTTTTGAACCTTTTTGTAAGCAAAAATGCATGAATTTTATGCCTAAATGCATGGTGACTTCGGTGTATGCACTGAACATAGTTGTACGCAAAAATGATGAATGCAACTAAATGTATGAATGTGATATGATTTTTCTGGCCCTCAATGGGATGCCCCTGACTCCTCACTGGTCATGTTAGGATCTTGGTCTTTAGCATATGACGGTGCCTTAACCTCTTCTTGGGTTTGATCATCCATCTGGGTGCATGCCCCAACATTTTGTTCGTTATTATGCCATCGTCTGAAATTGCTCTTGAATTTGACAGTTTGAGGGCTGATTCTGTTGCCCCCTAAGTTGGGTTCATAAATTGTGTGTTGGTTCATGGCAGCTCATTATTATTATTATTATTATTGGATTAGGTGCAGTTTTGCAAACTGTGGTCAAGGATGCAAGAGTTTGACTCGGCAATGAAGGTTGGACCTTGGCAAAGAATGCCCCTAGACTGAGGCCTTATTAGAGGCACAATATTTGTAAAAGATGTGGAGGGTGCTTTTGGACATGCCCCAATATCATGCTCTTGTAGAGGTTCTGCAAAGTGCTAGGTTGACCAACTTTGTTGTATCTAATGGGGTAACTCGGGGACCGATTTTAAAAATTTCAAAATATATGCGTAAATGCAAAATGCATGTCTTAGATGCGAAAATACTGATTCAAAAATGGTTATCGTGGCTCAACTTCCGAACTCACGGGATTTATTTGCAACTTTGAATATTGTCTTGATATCTAGAGTGCTAGATTTTCTCCCAATGAGAATTTTTTAAATTGAGAGCCATTCGTGAATCAGCATTTCATGCTGGTAAAAGTGCAAAAATTAAAGTGTTATGATATGCCATGCAGTGAATGCCAAAATGAACCGATATGATGTGATCATAAAAATGGGTCAATTTAAAATTAGGGTAAAAAAAAAATTGATCGGGTAAACCACTTGAACCAATACCCCAATGTAATGCAAATGCAATGATGTATGCAAAAAAGAGTAAAACAAAAAAGAGAACGAGTCAGTACCGGATAAGATCAATAACACATAAATAGAAGAACAATTTAGATAAAACAAACAAAACAACCCTATTTACATCCCGTCTAAAACACCTAGGTTATCCGCATGGCTCTAAAAGGGTGGGTTTCTATATGTTCTCTACATGCAGTTTTGGTGCTAAGCGGTACCCGAATTATCCTTATTGTCCCCTACTAAGAGTAGCAAGGCCCCCGATCATCACCCATTATAGGCTCCTTTCAACCGGGTTCAATTCAGGGGGACCCATTCGCTTATACACATACGAAGGAACGATATCCTCACGAAAGTATAAGGTACTCGAGCCCCGAAGGTACTTGCTAGGCCCATACGGGAGAACGATATCTCCACGAAAGCATTAGCATTTCCCCCCACTAAAAAAATGGGTTTATATGCCATATTTTAAATGCGTTAAAACAAACGCGCAATTATAACCGAATGTTAGTTTAATAGTCACTTTAATCCGGAATTTCCGATATTAATAAAGCGGTAATTATTTGAAAAAGCTCGACTCTCATTTGTTTTTGAAAAACAAAAATGTCCCCAGCGGAGTCGCCATCTGTAGCGATGTTTTTTTTCGCTAAAAATGATTGTTTTATTTTTTGTTTGAAAATGTTTTCTTCCGCGTGGGATTTTAGAAAACCCGTGTTTTATTTAAAAATGGAGTCGCCACCGGCCACTCAAGGTGGACCGAACACCATAGAAAACCAGAGATTTAAAATTGATGGGTTCGGGAGTCGGTTACGGATGGGGAAAGATTAGAACCCCCACACCGCCCAAAATTGGTACTTTAATAATTACCGCTTTATTAATATTAGACTTTCCGGATTAAAGTGACGAATAAATTAAAATTTGGTTATATGTGCGAGTAGATTTTAAAGGCCCCGTTATTCGAGAGTAAACGCCCAACCACTATCACTACGCCTGATACTGGCCCCGTTTACGCTCGAATAAAAGGGCACCGCATTGACAAAATATATGTTCGTTATGTAAACTTAAAAAACATGGCAAATATAAATAAATACATTGCGATAAAAATATAAATAAATACTAACATAATAAAATACTAATATAACATAAATAAAATACTAATCTAAAAATACATACATAACTATTAATTTAACACATAAATAAAAACAAATCTAACCTAAATAAAATACTAATCTAAAACATACATACATAAATATTAATCTAACTTATTCACAAATATTAATTAACGTAATAACATAACAATATGTACAAACAACAATATATACATGAAATCTTATATATATATATATATATATAACATAAAAACATAGAAAATATAAAAATTTATACGTAAAATATGGGTTGTAGAAAAAAAGATTATATATACATAATATATAAAACATGTTTCACATACAAAAAAAACATATACTAAATAAATACATATTAGAATACTATACGTATATATACATAATAATAATATAATTTTAATATATAACATATAGAAAATAGATTATTTTGCATATATAATAATAATAATAATAAAAATAATATAACAAGGAATCTAAAATAACACATACTAAAATATATAACACATACGTATACAAAAATATGGCAAAATAAATAAATATAAATATAATATTATATAAACATATACTAAAAAAGAAACATAATATAACTCTCATATATTACTTAACATATATAGGTAATACACAACTTAATGCACGTATATATAACGTAATGTACATAGATGCATACTAAAAACATATATACATACGTACACATACACAAATAAAAGTCATAAACAACCACACATCATGATAAAAGTAAACACACATATTCACATATGAGAAAATTAAAAAAACAAATATTAAACAACCATCAAGAATTAATCTAAATATCCTCACAACATATAGAAAGATATGAACATAAAAAAACATATAAAAACGTAATAACTAAAAATAAATACGAGATTACTACTAAAACATCATTAGATTAAAAAATGATTACACCATAAACATACATAAAAAGGATACCCAAAGGCTCTTCCCCCTATTTTCCCTCAATAGCCGAGTCCCCCTATTTTTCCTCAATAGCCCCTCTATATTTTTGTTTGCCTTGTCGAGAGCTCACCTTCAATTTCCCAATTTTTTGAAATGGCCGGTTCTTTCTTTCAATTTTGTTCTGCCCACCGCCCTCTCCAATCTCTCCTTCAATTTGTGTGAAAAATGCCGGCTCCCCTTCAATTTGTTGTGGTTTAATATGGCGGGGAGGGGGATAGGGATGTGGGTGGCGTGAAATGTTGGAAATTGAAGGGTATGGGGGGTGGCGTGAAATGTTGGAAATTGAAGGGTATGGGGGTGGCAGGTGCAAGCATGGGGGGAAAGGTGAGGCATGGCAGCATGTGGCAGGGCATGGGGTGACATGCCCCCTTTTTTGCTATTTATTTTATTTTTTTTGAATTTTGTATATATTTTTTGGAATAAGGTAAATGGTTCGAATATAATTTGGGGCCCGGACAAAAAATGGGTATTACAAGCAATAATAAACCATAACATCGAGCAAAGCAACCATTTTATGATCTTCAAGAAGAGTAGGAGTCAGAGATGTACTGACCTTAGCAACAAGTCTCGGATTTAAGCTCCCCAACAAAAACCACTCAACTTTCTCCCTTGCCTAAAGCTTGAAGAATCCCAAAACACCTTCTTTATACCTCACAAACAAAAAAACGGATCAAGACTTAAACCAACCACTAAAGAAGGGTCTAGCCACATATTAACATCCTTGAAACAAGAAAAACCCAAAAGCTTAAACCCCTTCAAAAACCCATAAATGAAGAACTCACCTTTATACCTTAATAGTATACTTTTCATGAAGCTTATGAGGTGGAGATTGACATATCTCGGGCTTCAATCTCGGATGAAAGAATTGATGAAGAAATCTTGAATCTTTGAGGTTAAAAACTAGGCTTGAAAGGAAGAGGGAAATTAGTTGTGCGGAAGAAGAAAAAATATGAAGATGATATCATCTTGTCTCCCCTCCCAAAAACATGTGATAAACCAATTTCCCAATTGGTTTTCAGCCTTTATTTTGAATAAAGGTAAAATCTCAACATAAAACCTCAAGGTCATCCCCCTTTTACAAATTGATCACTTGCCAAGCCTAATTAGCTCAAAACCCAACCAAAAAAGCCCAAACTTGGGCCAATGGGTCCGATACTCCAACCAACTTAAAGGTCCATAACCCGGGTCAACGCCCAAATCATTGACTCAGAAATTCAGGTAGTTACACTAAAGCAATAAATTCAGACTTCGTAGTAAATTTTCTATAAATGTCTGTTTGGCTAGTTTTCAAGATATTGTTCTACGCCTAAGGGTGAATACATAACCACTAGTAGATCTAGTCTCACGTGAATAAGATATTTAATTATCATCATTGTATCCTTTTAATACAGTGGGTACTCCGCTAAGTAGAATATCATAACTCATGATATCCTTTTGATAACTCATTAAATTTGATACAATAACTCAACAATAATGATTTGTGTTGTGTGCATATTAGCTCAACTGAAAAATAACACGTGTCATCTTAGGTCTAGTAAAATTCATCAAGTGCATCAAAATTTTAATAATTTTGTGCACATTTGGATTGGATAACATGATCACATGTATATTTACTCATTTGAATATTAGCGTCATAAAAGGTATTCACAGGTTTGGTATCAATATATCCAAACTTCTTAAAAGAAAATTCAACGCCATGTTCTTGTGCTAGCATATTGCTACCATATTTCCTTATAATTTAAATAACCCATACGACATGTGCTTCATCCATGTCTTTCATATCGAATTTTGAAGCAAGATACCTCTCGATCTCACATAATAATTACTAAGATAGTCATGTAATCAATATGTAAACAAATAATCACACAAACATCTTCAATCAGTTTGATACAAACAAAAAATTATTTAGATAAACATGCTATCAACACAAACAAATAATCACTCATGTTTTCACTCATCAATTTTAAATAGATTATACTTGATTGAATTTCTCATTTCACTATTTGGAAAGTTTGTTTCAAGGCATATAATAATTTGAGACATTTACAGACTTTAATTTCACTACTTGATTTAATGTATTCTTTGGGTTGCTCAATATATACTTTTAAGTAACCAAAACATGATTTTAACATCCATTTGGCTAATAAAAAATTGTGTATTGAAATTAAAGCAAAAGATTCAAATGAAAAAATTCTTGTAAACGGAGCAAAAATAAATCAAACTAGTCGATATTGTTTTAAGTAAGACATTTTGCAATATATATTTATAAAATCAACAGTCTAAAAAAATTATTGTAAAAATAATTTGTTTGCAATCGATAAGTTTTGTTTTACGAAGTAAACAACTAATTTACAAATATTATAAAAATGAGTTACATTAACAATAACCATTTTTTCTCAAAAGAAAAATATTGTAAGAAGAAAATTGTTCTAGAAATTTAAACTATTCTCAGCCAAGTACTCAAAAATAATACTTCCAAATAGTTTTACAGTTCTAGGTTGTTTAAATCTTCTCAAATCACTATGTTCACAATCAAGTTTTAATCAGTTTGATTCATAGATGAATATGAAGAAACAGTCATGCAATTTAGTGATATATTTTCTTTATACTACATTATTCCATAAGAGAAGATAGATCATAGATTATGATTTCTTTTTCACTATAATCATTAAGTAGAATAAACATTTTCTTTGCCTTAGTTATCTCTTTTAACTTTTTATTCCTAAAATAAAACATGGTATATCTCGAAAATACATATCATTAAAAGTGACATTTGTTTGTTCAACAATTTTATTCCAATCAAATATGTTATTATCCAAAGCATAAAGCATATATGCTACACTATAAACATGCAATCAAATATTTTAAAGCCAAATGTTATTTCTTATGAACTAGAAGCATAAATTTGACAAGACACCCCTACACTTTAAAATATTTTAAGAACATATAAATTTAAGGTGTCTCTAACTATTTTCACATAGAAAAACAACATACATATTTTACAAGTTATATTATTATTAGCATGTCATATTAACCATAATAACACAAATTCTCACACTAGCGTGTCACATATATTATCATGACATTTTAATCAGAAAAGAAATATAACTTGCATGCATAATAACTTTGAATAAACATGTTACAAAATCCTTTTTCACAAAATATATTCTCGATTCATCACATTTGAAGAAAATTTAGGCTAAGGCTTTTTTAGATTTAACTTTGAATAATACCTTGCCTTTTTCAAATACTTGTGCAGTTTCAAACGTTCTGATAGACAGTTTTTCTTCTTCCTCCGCAAGGGGGGATGACATAAATATGTGCCTAGTAGCACCATTGTCTATCATCCACTCTTTTATATTAGTAAAAATACTAACTTTGAGAAATGACCACAAAAATTGTCCCATCTGCTTATATCACTAAAAGTGGCATTTGTTTGTTCAACAATTTTATTCTAATCAAATATGTTATTATCCAAAGCATGGAGTATTTATGCAACACTATAAACATGCAATCAAATATTTTAAAGCCAGATATCATTCTTTACGAACTACAAGATAAATTTGACAAGACACCCTCACACTTTAAAATATTTTAAGAACATATAAATTTAAGGTGTCTCTAACTATTTTCACATAAAAAAACAACATACACATTTTACAAGTTATATTATTATTAACATGTCATATTAACCATAATAACACAAATTCTCACACTAACATGTCACATAGATTATCATGACATTTTAATCAGAAAATAAATATAATTGGCATGCATAATAACTTTGAATAAACATGTTACAAAACCCTTATTCACAAAATATGTTCTCGATTTATTACATCTGAAGGAAACTTAGGCAAAGGTTTTTTTAGATTTAACTTTGAATAATACCTTGCCTTTTCAAATACTTGTGCAATTTCAAACGTTATAATGGACAATTTCTTCTCCTTCTTCCGCAAGGGGGTATGACATAAATATGTTCCTAGTAGCACCATTGTCTATCATCCACTCTTTTACATTAGTAAAAATACCAACTTTAAGAAATGATCACAAAATTATCTCATCTGCTTCAACCAAATTAAAATTTAGCTTAACATGCTTTTTTTTCATTATTCCATCTGTTTCAACCAAAATAATACTTGACTTAACATGATTAACGACATCTGTTTCAACCAAATTAATATATGGCTTAACATGATTAACTACATCTGTTTCACCCAAATAAATATTTGGCTTAACAGGATATTCATCTCTCGTTAAAATTTATGCACTAAGTTATGCAGTGGCCTAACGTGTCATCATAATTGTAGATAAAATTCATGGGTATAGTCAATGAATAATGCACCATGTAGGTTCTTTAGAAAGAGAGGTGGTGTACAAGACACTCTTAAATATCAAGTCTTTGATAAGACCAATCCTAGACATGCACTTTCACATTATCCCAACAATCAATTATGGAGTCTGCCACATGTAAAATAATTTTTTCCTTCTTTTTTTAAAATATTATTTTGGGTTTGTAACCAACTCTAATCATGTTTAGAGCTCAACTCACAAAATTTTGTAAGCATAAATATTAGGCATAATTTTTTTAATAATCCAACGCCATATCATAGATAATTAAAATTTTTATTTAAAAGCATCCACAAAAAAGTATAGACAATACATACTTATTTTAGCAGTAGAGTTTGAATTATGATGTACAGATAACAACATGTCACTAAAGGAATGCACTTGAGTACTGTACGGACAGTGTAACAACACCAATACCAACAAAAATCTTTGTTAAGAGGTCATAGGTTTTTCGGTTTAAATAGAAAATGAGAAAATATCCTTACAATTGTAGGAAAAATATTTGATTAAACCAAAAAAAAGTTAAAAGGGGGATTTGCTTGAGGCGTGCACTAGACACTGTTCTTAAGGATATTTTGCGGTGAAACGTACCCTCTAGGATTCAACAAATACTTTTGCCGAAGCAGGAAACAAAAAGAGCAAAGAACCAAAAAATACTCAACTTTAAAACGTGTTTAAAATGAGAGAGAGGAGAACAAAGTAAGTAGATGATTCTACTTTGAGATTATTTTTGAAGGCATATGTGCATGGTATTTATAGTATCATGCATGCCCAAAAAGAGCATCTAAAAATAGCCATTAGACAAGGGCAAATCAATTAAAAATAAAATGAGTGGTTATGAATAAAGATATTGTCATTTAAAATGAATGGTTAAAAATGAAATTTTTAAAAAATAAAAATAATAAAAATAGATCGGGCCTTTAGTTCATGCACATGGGAATTTGATCAATTTTAATTGAGTTGAACTTCTTGGCCGAACCCCATGTGCGCAAGACCACCATCATATTTTTTCTCTAACAAGCCTAATACAAAATCTTTATATTTAAACCCAGAAGAAGTAATATAAAAGAAAGATGTGAGATTCTTTGAAATATACTAAATAATCTTATATTTTTACAACATGAATGATGGTAGGGAGTTGAGCTGAGTTGAGCTTTCGATCGGGTCGAACAAAAAAACCAATTTAGTAAAATTTACAAATTATATTTTACGACTCAAACTTTGTTTGAAATCAACAAATTCAAATTTGACAATGGTTATCAATTCAACTTTAATTTTTAAACCAGACTAATAGTATAATTAAATCCCAGAAATTAACAATAGAATGACTCAATTTCAAAGAGTACAAAGATCGTAACACAATAAAGTTTTTTTGTTTTTTCTTTTTAAATATATCATAAAATCGTCGATTGAGTTTAGCTTGGTTAACATTATATTACGTGGGAAGATATAAAATCAAACTTGCTTAAACTGATTCATTATCTTCTTATTTACTGTTAGAAAAATAAAAAAGATTGTATGTTGAAAAATGTCTTAAGATTATAGTGGCATCTTCTTATTGTAGTTGAAAAAAAGCCAAAAACACACAAAAAGCAGTTAATCTCATGCAGTCATATGTTTACAATCTAATTTTGAATTTTATTATTTACATAACTTTCTATGGAATAAAAGTCAAGTAAATTATGAAAATGAAACTACTTTCAAGCCGATCTGAACAACTTGATTCTGATGGCGTCTCGCTACAGTTGATTTGCTAAACCAATTTCCCCTGCTTCTTGTGGAATAAAGCTCACTCTTCTGTTAGTTCCAAATCATTTAAAAAAATCATTAAAAAAGGAAACTACAAACGTTTATAAAAAAATACTATTACTTTAATATGTTGAGATCAATTATAAATATTTTAAAAAAAATTATATGTATCATTATAATTACAATCAACACATTTAAAGTACTTAATTGTTTTTGAGAATAAATTTATATCTTTGTTTTATAAAAGATAATAAAATATCAAACATTTTTTTATAACCTAAGGTCACTATTTGAATTTTTTTTTGATAAATAGTATGGGTAGAGACATCATACATGGGATATGTTATCACATGTCTCATTAAAAACCTCCCTAAACCTATGTAGAAGGAAATAATACACATGATTAGGGGTATTTAAAACCGGCCCAATGGGTACCTAGAGGCTCAATAAGTCTAACATTACTACTATATTATTACTATATTTCACCTCCCTTCGACTTTTTTAACTTGCACATTATGAGCTTATTAAGCTACTGGGTACTCATTGGGCTGGTTTTGAATACCTCTATACCTGATAACCCAAAATTACTAGAACAAACAGTCCAGAACCAGAAAACAACCCTAAACCCTAAACTATTTAATTTTTTTTGAATCATACTATTTGAACTATTCAAAATTGAAGAAAAAAATTAAAATTACAATCTTGTTTCGTCAACGCTAAAACTCAATGCTAAGGGTAATCTTTTTTATTTTATCGCAAACCATTTAATTAGATTTAAGAAGCCGTGTCAATATATCTAACCAAATAGAGAAAAATTCAAAAACCATAAAATAATCTAAGCACTTTCCTTGAATCGGAAACTAAAAGCTAAGCTTATAGGTTATGGTCATAAAAAACGAAATAGCTTTTTAAGATTTAATAATTACATAAATATCATATAAAAATAAAATAAAATATAATACGATGATATATGAATATATTACGATCTATATAACAAAAAGTTATTTAATTGTTAAAATCATATATACATAAATAAACACAATTATAATATGGAATTGATGATGTTTAACCATTTCTTACAATAAAGTTGAAAATGAGAAAAATATTAATTGCTCTTTTTCGTTTGACATTTTTATTTTGACTTTCAATTTTTTTTTTTTGAAATCTTGACTTTCAAATTGAATTAACTAGTCTATAGCCTTTCTCAAAAAAAAAAAAAACTTGTCTATAGATAATGTCAACGTTAAATTTAAATTGAAATTTAAAGGAAAACGATTAATTTCACTAATAGATGCGCGGAAGAAAATGGGGACTAATGAAATTATGACCCCACGAAATATTTAAAAACTTTATATTCCCACCGTCCGGTTTTTGATTTTATGTATGTTGGGGTTTTTAAAGAGGACTCATTCTCTTTTAAAAAATATTTAAAATTATTTTTTAATTATTAAAAATATATAGATTTATATTTAATATACAAAAAATGGAAATAAAAATTACAAGTACCTTAATTTTAATGTT
This sequence comes from Hibiscus mutabilis, assembly GCA_019671005.1. Classification (NCBI taxonomy): domain Eukaryota; kingdom Viridiplantae; phylum Streptophyta; class Magnoliopsida; order Malvales; family Malvaceae; genus Hibiscus; species Hibiscus mutabilis. Next base: position 62,543,900 of record CM033719.1, read on the forward strand.
TAGAGGTTAGGCTTTTATGTTTAGGAGTTTAGAATGTATGAGTTGATTTAGGAGTGTTTAAAAATACCCGACCCGGCCCGACTGACCCGACTCGACTACCCAACTACCCAACATAAAGAACCAAGTAATTATATGAAATTTTTTTAACTCGGGTCGGGTACTCGGCTCGCCATTTCCCGAGTCGGGCCTGGGTCATAAAGAGCTATTTTGGAGAAAAAAGGGAAACCCAAACAATATTTTGGGTTTTGGGGCATCTTAAGAAATATTTAAGAATTTACGGCAAAATCTACAATACAGGGAGAAGTCGTCATCTGCAGGTGGCGACTTGGGTGAAGACGCCATCTGCAGGTGGCGACTTCCCTCTAATTTTGTCTTGAATCGATAAGAAAAAATATTAAACTATTACAAGTCAAGGGGAAGTCGCTACCTGCAAGTGGCGAATTGGGTACCTGCAGATGGCGTCTTCACCCAAGTCGTCACTTGCAGGTGGCGACTTCACCCCGTACTGTAATTTTTGCCGTAGGTGGCGACTTCACCCCTTGTAGGCGGCGACTTCACCCCGTACTGTAATTTTTGCCGTAGATCCCAAAATATACCCCAACGCACCCCATAACCCAAAATATTGTTTGGGTTTGTATTATTTGCCAAAATTTGCCCATAAATTAGGAATTTTTGGGTACCCGTTATTTCTGGGTACCCAGATATATTTGAAAATAATATTTTTATATTTAATATATATATTAAACTAATAAAAAATCTTATTTTTTATATTTAATAAATTCATATTTTATATTAAACTAATAAATACATATTTTTATATTAAAATATTAAAATATTTTTTATTTTAAAAAATATTTTTATATTCGAGTACCCAACTACTCGATTTTGCGGTTACCAGTAACTTTTGGGTACCTGACTAATGGGTACCCGCAAAACCCGGGTCGATCGAAGAACTACCCGAAGATTCGGGTACCCGAAAACACGGTACCCGAATTTGAATATTCCTAATTGTGATTAGAATTTAGAATTTTGTTTTAGATATTAGGGTTTAGAGTTTAGGGTAAATGGTTAGGGATTTAAGTTTTAACATATAAATCATTTAAATTTAAATATCCATATATTGCACATCTCTGAAGTTGATCAATCTTCTTGGCTACCTACCAAAACGACAAACTTGTTTCATCCAAACCATTTAAATTAGCAACTCGTAGGCCCAAAAATCCATTTGAAAATTCAGTTGTTAGCTATACTTAACATGTGAACTTCCTTTAATTTTCCACTAGGTTTACCTAATTTTCCAGGAGCTACTTTTCTTTTTTCTGAAATTGAAATTGATTCAAGCAAATTGTAAACATAATAAAAGAAATTTAACATACCTCACGTTTGGCCTTTAAGTTTTCTCCAATGCCACCAAGGTCAGGTTTCCACGGCGCTTCACGGCGGATATGATTATCGGCATCACCGCCACCATTTCCGACGTAAAGATCAAGGATCTTCTCGGCCACCTCGACACCATCTCTGCTCTCTTCCACCAACTTGGCCATTTGAGACTTGGGCAGCCTCATTTTGACAGTCATCATCCCCCCGGACCCTGCTGCTCCGATCCCATCAGACCCGACGCTCGGCGTTTGTCTAACCATGGGCAGGTCGGAGACCGTTCTTCTCGACAACATCAAGCACTCTAACCTATCTTTGGCGCTCATATGAATCCCTCCCGATCGGACCCTCCTCGGCGCTTTTTCATCGGGGACGGGAAACTTGGGCAACTCCACCAGGAAGTAAACTTTCTTGGGCTTCAAATCTTGTTGCGGCTCTAATGGCTTAGCACGAATCCCGTAATGCTTGACGGCGTCGGAATCCAACAAGGCATGGCCTGGATAATCCTTCAACACGTCCCAAGCTCGGATGGGCGTCTTTAACTTTATTGTTTCCCCGTCGATTTTCATCACCTTCGCCTTCTTTCTTCCTCCCACGCTGTTCCCCATTTTTCTTGTGGTTGCTATGATTCGGTGATTAAAAGAAATTGGGTTTGTTTTGGGATTTATAGTATGCTACTCTCTCGAGTTCTTGATTTGTAAACAGTGGTGTGAATTTGGAGAAATTTCATAAAAGATTCCGATGATAGACTTTTTCTTTTGAGAAATTGAAGTGGGAAAACTCAATTGTGTCTGTACTTGTAGGAGACAGAAAAGGAAGGGGGTGGGGCTGATTCGGCCAAACCAACGTTGAAATCACAATCCACCTTTATTTGTTTTTTTTTAAGTTGATTTGATTTGAGCATCGAGAGCGTTAGTAAATAATTTTGTATCGCTTAAATATATTTTAATTTTAAAATATTGTGTATGTAAAAAATTTATGGCGAGAGATACAACAACTAAAACTAAGTATGCTACATATATTATATTTATCGAAATTAATTAAGATAAAATCTTATAAAATTAGATGAATAATAAAAAAATTAATTTAATTCGGGCATTAAGCTGAACTAGTGGGTGGTTTTCGTATATTGAATTAATGTCACATCATGACCATGAAATGCAGGGGATTGTGGGTCTCAATTGGCTTGGGGGTGGAAGATAACCTTCGAATTAAGGATAAGAATTAATCCAAAAAGGCTTAAAATATTTAAACGAAAACCAAGGGTGAAAGTTGGAAATTAAAAATTAAAGGATAGAGAAAAAATGTTAGGGTAAACTATATCAATAGTCACCGAACTATGATTTCTTTTCTATTTTGGTCACCGAACTATTTTTTTGGCAAAAACATCACTAACGTTATGTTTCCTTCTTATTTTGGTCACTGACTGTTAAAAACTTAACAATTTTGCTGACGTGGAATACTATTTTATTTTTTTAATTTTCCATGTCATTTCTTCTCTCTCCTCGTAAGCAATATATGTTATTTTATAATATTTTTATTCAAACTAACATGATGGTGAAACGTGTCACTGCCTATTAGTGAAATAAAAGGAATGAAAAATCAAGCCCCTTATGCAGCCAGAGAGATTCGACTAATAAGCAGTTACACGTGTCACCATCCTATTAGGCAGTTACACGTGTCACCATCTCTGGCTGCATAAGAGGCTTGATTTTTCATTCCTTTTATTTCACTACTAGGTAGTGATACGTGTCACATCCTGTTAGTTTGAATAAAAATATTATAAAATAACATATATTGCTTCGAGGAGAGAGAAAAAATGACATAGAAAATTTAAAAAATAAAATAAAATTCCATGTCAGCAAAACCGTTAAGTTTTTAACGGTCGGTGACCAAAATAGGAAGGAAACATAACATTAGTGATGTTTTTGCCAAAAAAAATAGTTCGGGGACCAAAATAGGAAAGAAACCATAGTTTAGTGACTACTGGTGTAGTTTACCCAAAATGTTATTATAAGAGTTTTAAGAGAAAAAAAAAACAAGATTAGAAATGTCGATAGTAGATTTCATTTGTTAACTTCAAGTAAAACAAGTTTATTTTTACTTACACACTATATCATTAAGGTAAGAACTGTTTAATAATATAAAAGTAAATAAAATAAATTATAATTTAAATTTTTAAAGGAGCTAAATTATAAAAATAGATCATAAAGATAAAAATATAAACTGTGATGGTGGGCCGCGGGGCAGACCTCTGTCAATCTTCTTGTGGCTACACCCCTGAATCAAACACATTCTACTTATATCATTATTTGAATCCGAATCATTTAAAATAACTGATAACCATTAAAATCATAATTGGGATTCTGGTTTTTAATTTAGATGATTTGAGTTGCTTCGATTTGTCTGATAATGTGGTTCAAGACAGGGTCAATATTTTACAACCCTTGTCATCTTTAAATTAAAATTTAATTCAATATTTTACTATCAAAGGGGACAGAGGCCTCGAATCAACCCCCTACCCCTATCGTCTATACACTGTAGAAGGAGATTTTGGAAATATGTGTATTGTATATAGGAAACGTTTGGTATTGTTATAGACAAGTCTTGCATGAAAGTCAACAAAAACATGTCATGTGCTCTGTTATTTTAAGCCTTTTTGGCACTCTAAAGTAGATTAGTTTTGAACATTTAACGCTTTTGCATGAGAATACGTGTGGGGGTAGGTACATTTTTTCATTCATATTTTTACGTATACTTAATTTCCAAATGCAAACAAACAAAACAAGTTTGTTATTCACTAAAGAATTTGACCAACCAGATGTATGACCGGGTTCCTCTATCTTTGAATATTGCATGAATGGTTAATATTTCCTGTTATACTTGGTGTCTCCACACTCAAGAATTTCATAAATGATTTCCAGTGTTTCTGCGCTTGACAACTTCGAAGATAACTCCACAACAACAGCTCCAGCTCCGGAGACAGACAATATTGGAGGCCTGCACGGTTTCAAAAATAGACCCTTGTCAAGAGCTACAATGGCTTGAAGGACAATTGCTTCATCCACGTGACCGGACTGCAAAGTCTATTGATTGGGAACCAAACTTAACTCTTGTGACCCATCAATAAATGTCACTAGGCCTAGCTCCATCCCATCAAACAATACCAAGAGTTATAAACGCTTGTAAAATTAAAGATAACGAAAGAGGAGATAACGAGGGGAAAATCTCCTTCTTCACTTCTCCGATCATCATACTGATCGCGACTCTCTGCTCAAACCTATAAGAGTGAATCGCTTCAAACCGCCTCAATTATTTTGGTTCTCATCTCCACCTCCATGTTTGACGCTCGCCAACTTTGGGCATCAAATTACCCCATCTATTCTTTGAGGAATGACTATTATCTCAAGACGTTTATCTAAGTCAAATCATATGTTTATTTAGGTTTAATTCACCGAATATATTGTTTATTGTTTAAAATAGTTTTACTACTAATCAAATTTGGTTTGATGTATAATAAAATAACACATCTCAAATATTAAAGTGTACGTTAAAGCAATACATTCTTAATATTCATTTTACGGTAGTCTTTCCCTTATTGCAAGTTTGCTCAAGAGTCAAGATGAGACTCCATCTCTTATTCAATTCAAATTATTACACATATTTTTAAGTTTAATTGCTCAAAAAATGAATAAAATTATTTTTAAAAAAATCAAAACTTGATTAGAGTTAGCGTAAAAGGAGGGATCAGATCAATTGGCCTTGGGTTTTAGGATATGTGTTTGAAGTATAAAATAGTTTATGGGATTCCACCCCATGAGTGTTAGGTGTGAGATTTCAACAATTTAAGTATGAAATAAAATCAGACTTTATATTATACCATAAATGGTTCACATGCATGGACCAACCACCCAATCTTAACTCGTCACTTATGGATTCCACATACCTAACAACTTATGAAAAGATAAATATCAAATAAAATTATCATGAATGCAATGTATTTTTTTCGATAAGTTGCGGGTATATTATTAATGAAACAAACAAAAACACTATAAACACACAGTCACAATACAAGGGGAGGCGAAGAAAAACAACTCAGGAACATAAAAGCAAAGCAAAACAACCACAACCCAGAAACAAGGAAACAGAAGCAACACAATCAAAGAAAAATAAACATCATAAGAACAAAAATAACAGCCAAATGAGAGCCCAAGAAACAACAGGAAACACCAGCAAAGCAAAGCCAGTACGTATGTCATTCGGGGGTCACCGAGGATGGAATATGTGGAGAAATGTAGCAAGATTGGTCATCGTCGGGCATCGCGCCATAAAAGGGATCGTTGATGCATGATGGACCAAGAAAAGGACAGTCGGGAACCAAGCCAATGGCTAACCATCGGAGAAGGACCAAACCAACAATCAGAAAAGAAAAAAACGAAGAAAACCCCCATCGAAACCACCTCAACCTTCAACCCAAAGCGCGACGACCCTTAATTCCACCGCAGGATGGCGGTCACAAGAAACGCCTTGGCCGCTGGGAAGAAAATTCAACGAACGCACCAGAGAACCAGACGAACCGTAGCAAGGACAAAATAAAAAAAGAAAATCTAAAAAAAGAGAAGAGGATAGAAGAAAGAAAAAGAAAAAAAAAGGAAAACGAAGTCCTCATAATCACCGACAAAGTTGAGACTATCGAAAAAAAAAATCTCGAGATTTAAAAACGAGAGAAAAAAGTTTTTTTTGACGGGCCTACTTTTTTAGCACGATTTGAATTTTGTTAACAATGATTTGAATTATTTTGAATGCAATGTAAAATTTTGAAATTACATAAATATGTAAATTTTAATTATGATAATAATATGAAAACAATATAAATGCGATAAAAATGCATATATTTTGATATCTAAAATTCCTTGGCTTTATTGGTTTAATATTTCCTTTAGGGATTATAATTGGAAATATACCCCCAATTGAACAACATTTTAAAAAATATCCCTCATTCAGTCCACGTAATACAAACTCAAGGTATGTCAAACGCGTTTTTAGAACTCGCGCTTTGTAAGATGCGAATTCTAGTATGATGTGGTGCTACTTATCCGTTGGCCTGTTTTTTAAACTGTTAAAAGAACTCGTGCTTAGCAGGATGCGAGTTTTGCGAGAATTTGATACGATACAACGCGAATTTATTGCGTTATCCGGATAGTACTCGCGGTTGGTGAGGCACGAGTTTTATGTATTCCTTTTTTAAAACAAGGCTCGATAGGCATGTTTTCGGTGAATTTACACGGTGTTGGGGGTGTAATTTTTTATTCTTTTTGAAATTCGATGTTGTATTAGTGAAACATCTCTTGAAAATGGTGTAAAAAATATTCGGTATAAAGCATCAGAACTGTGTAAAAAACACATAAAAAACGCTATGTTACCATGTTTCTATGCATGAAGAACATGGTAACAAGGGTCGATAGGCATGTTTAAGTAGATTTTGTTGTATTTTGTGGGATATTTTTTCTTGTTACTTAACTTTCAAGTCGTAGTATGAGAACATATTTTTAAGATGGTCCAGAAATCGGCCCCTATAAGGCATCCGAAAGGGTGTAAAAAACGCGTTAAAAATGCTATGGAGAACATAAATCGCAGCTTGGAAGATTGTTTATGTTATTTAGAAATAAAACATTACACTTAGAATTACATTTAGTTTATTCGAGGGTCTGTCCTAAGAGGACATTTTCTCCTGTCGTGTCCAGGGTTCCTACATTTAGTACAGAGCCTAGGTTGCCCTGTCCGTTGTCGTGGAACCATATCCTCGGCACAATGAATCCTTGTTGAACGCGGGCAACATTTTTTTGCACCGCAGGGAAAAATCTTGTCGTATCTTAGGTTCATCGTCAACTACGTCACGATCACGTTCATTTCTAATTGGAGGAAACTCGTATTGGTATACCTTGAATATGTTTTCAAGTCGGTATACCGGATCAACGAGTGTCATTGCTTCAAAATGAACGGATGCACATGCAGCAAAGGTATGCAAACACGGTACTTGAATGTTTGGAAACGTCTACAGTTGTATGTTTTTCAGAGTATATTAACAACGTAATTGTTCTGCATTATTCCTTCAAGCGGCCGTGAATATTCAATAACCTGGAAGCGATGTTCGTGACGAGAGAAGCATATTGCACCCATCGCGTTTGCGTATAAATTATATATTTGAAATTTTTGCTGGAGATCTGGATGGAACCTGTGGCCACCTTCCATCCAGTTCATTGCTTGTTTTTTAGGGTTGCAAAAAGAGTAGCCAGTCCCTTTAGTGACGAATTGATAGCCTCAGCCAAGTTTGTTGTCATGTGACCATATCGACAACCTCTATCATAATATCACAACTATTTTTCCTTGAGATATCAACAAGATAATTATATCAAGCTAAATTTCTTACTCTCAACTCCTCTAGCAGCTCTTTAAACTCATAAGCTCGGTGTGCGTTGCCTATTTAGTAAAAGAGGGAATAATTAATGCGAAATAATCATAAAAGTCATGTTAATTAATAATTTGATGGTGGAAGGCATACCCATGCGAAGAACCATTATTCGCTTATCATCATTCTTATATCTCTGACAGTAATTGGCAACAATGTGTCGCAAACAGTATCGGTGATGAATATATAGAAGTTCCCAAGATGAGCCCAAACGCTCGATTGATCCCCATATCCCTGCGCCTCTGTCTGAAATAATATATATCCCGTCTTTTTTTCTCGTAGAACCCAGCGTTAGACATCTGTGTGCAGGTTAGTGAGAAAAAACGTCCACGAGGGGATATCTTTTTTTTCAACGATTACAAATGCGATTGGAATGCATTTTCTGTTACCGTCTTGTACAATTGCCAGTAGTAAAATCTGGGTGTATATACTATACAAGAATGTGCCATCGATCTACAACATCGGCTTGCAGTGGTAGAAAGCCTTAACGAATTGTGAAAATATCCAAAAAAGGAAAAAAAATAAATCTCTTCAGGTACGATACGATTATTGTAGTATGACGATATTGTCTATAGTTACACAACTGTTCCAGGGTTGTATTTCTGTATCATCTTCAGCCATGTTAGCAACTCGTTGTACGATTCCTCCCACTGCCTATATAGTTGTTGGATGACACGATATCTTTCAAACCATGCCTTATTGTATTTAACTGTGTACGTGAATTGAGATTCAATCGAAGCTATACATACCGACACAGATACGCGTGGATTTGCTTTCACGAGTGGAAGGATATGATCACAAAGCACGAACCCTCCAGTTACATCCCTCGTACTTGTGTGAGCATTCAGCAATATATTTGTCTGCTTTCAATTTTCCTTACGGTGGACATAACTGAGCGACGTATGTTGTAATGCTTAATTGCTATCTCCGCCAGTTTTTTAGTACCGAATACCATTCTAAGATGCAGTTCTCCCTTATTTCATTCGTTGTTCTTCTCTAACTATGGGAATTTTGGAAATTTTGTAGCGTAAAATCCATCTATATCCATTGTTGTAAAGTGGGATGGTGGTTCGTAATACACTGAGCTACTACTTGTTGTAGTAAAGCTACACGGGGCAACAACTTCGACAGGTTCTTCCTCCACATCTTTCTTAGTATCTTCTTTCACAGCATCCTTCGCATCCTCTTCCTCATTCACATACTCGTCAAGGTCTGCTGGTTCTTCAAGAAATAAAACCATCTCGTCACTGTCAGGCCCGGGCTGACCATCATCTCAAACATGTGGTAGTCAGAGTAAGGTTGATGTTGCGAATCTGCCATGTACCACCAATAAGCGATATAATCTATATACTTCATCGCCCAATCAATCTATCATACAAGATAAAAGTTTTGGTGTTCTTTTTAGATGTTAATTACATTCAAATTATTAAAAAAATTAAGTAAAAAAATTACCTCGGGCTTTCCTTGTCGAGTGAGCTTGTGTAACTCGTCCAAATTTGGAGGGGCCACCGGAATTGGTTGGACACAACCAAACTGCGAGGACGCGGTCGCTCGGATGCCATACAACTACAGCGTAGCAGATGAGTGGTACAATAGCCGTCCAAACAAGCCTCGCGCCCTCTGAAAATTCTGGGAGACACTCGTAGACTTCCGGATCCACGTACGGTGTCCATAAAAACTTAACAAATATACTTAAAAATGTTACATGATTCTCAAATTCATTCTCAATATCCTGTCTGATAGCACTCTGACCCTTGGGAAGACCAACATAATTTAAATGGCAGCTCCACCTACAAAACAATAAGATAATTTTAATATTGAAAACATATCATAAAAAATATACTCTTTTCTTATCTCCGAGACATAAAAAAAACATATGGACTAGGCTGGCTAAGCTGAGGGCATAAAAATGGTATTCTCCACCACGCCCATGACTGAAGCAACATGAAACAACCTCTAATTCTGTACTTTTGAGGATCAGTGTTCTTGCACAACTCCCTAAATAGAGATGTCAAAACCTCCAATCCTCAGCTCAGTTTACCAGCATCTTCAAAATCACACAAATGATGAAACCACAATGTGTGAACTTTGTTGCGAGATATGAACGCGAGCATATGCCTACAATAGGAAAAAATATATTAGCATATGTACATTTAATTATTTTGCTAAAATTAATTGAAAAAATTATTTTTACATTCTTCACGTCTTCATTCGCGTCATCCGGTAAATTTTTAAAAGTGTCCCGCAGCCACATTAGTTTTACACGCCCACCATCCATCGACTTAGGCGCAACCATTAGCAAATCCAAGCATAGGCCGTATCAATCACCGCTACTGTAACCGGTGATAACCTTTCCATCAACAGACAACCCGAGGAGATGGGAGGCGTTCTTTAGAGTAATAGTCGTCTCGCTGCACGGAAGGTAGAATGTGTGTGTCTTCGGCCTCCACTCTTTAGAATACCGTTGATCAAACCAACGTCTAATTTCGCACCTCCAACAATTCTGGAGGCGTGCAAAAATTCAGCGGCCTCGATATATGGTTCCAACGTCGGGTGGGGTCCATTCGACATCCAATTGTATGAAACCTTCAGACGTCGTTCCACTCCATCCTAAAAAATTTAACAAATATAAATTAAAACGAGATTTAATTTAAAAAATAACAACATAAGAAAATAAACATAATAAACAAAACTAGATAAAACTTACATTCCTACGATGATAATCAAAAACATGTTTGTGACCCAACCTTATCAAACCCGCCATTATATCAAACAAGATAAAACACCCGAGAAATTTAGAGAGAGTGAAAATTGGTATGGGGTAAAAGGTAGGGGCCATTTTATAGTATAAATCACATCGGTCGGGGTGTGAGTATTCAATGAAACTCACATCCTGTAGACCGCAACTTCAGAAACTCGCGCCTTACAAAACGCGAGTATTGTGTAAATTTAACGCGATAATAAATATTTCAACCGTTTACCTAATTATCTAGGAACTTGTTCAATCGTTTACCTAATTATCTAGGTACTCGCACCCCCACTAACCGCGAGTTCTTTTAACATTTAAAAAAAATAGGCTAACGAATAAGTGGTGCCACATCAGATTAGAACTCTCGTTTTACAAAGCGCGAGTTTTAAAAACGCGTTTGACACACCACAAGTTTTTATTACGTAGACCGAAAGAGGGTATTTTTCTAAATATTGTTTAATGGGGTATATTTTCAATTATACTTACTAAAGGGGATATTAAACCAATAAAACCAAAATCCTTGCCGATGTGTAAATCGTGTAATGCTGCCGGCTTGATTTGACTAGTTTAAGGTTTGCAGAAAATTAATTATTTGTTTTCACATTTTTATTGACTGTTATTTCCGCCGTCTAATGGTTAGGCTATTCTGCATTATACATGAATGTTTTGGACGCGACTCAGACCACTCCTTCAGGGAATTGATTCTATCATCTTAAATAACTAAGTACCCGTTAGGTATAACGTTATAAATAAATCAAGCTTAAACGAATAATATTTAGTTTATATTCATTTATTTATTTTTGAAGATTTTCATATTCCGTTTGTATTTATTTAAATTTTTAATATAATGTTATATTTTTTTAAGGTGTTTGTGTTCGCGAATATGTTTATTTACATATTCGCGAACATGTCCATTTAACGTTCATAAACATGTTTGTGTAACGTCCACGAATATGTTCGTTTAACGTTCGAGAACATATTTCGCTTTTATGTCCGATAAATGTTATTCAAAATTGTAAAATTACACCACTAATCTTTAAGCTTCTTAGGCTTTATAACTTGAACTCCAAAGTTCACATTGTTTTCAATTTAGTCATGACGTTCACTAATATTTAAAATAAAAAATAAAAAGGGAAACTAAATAAACAAGTCGATAGATGAACTTATAAACAAATTTGTTTGAACATAAACAAATTAAATACACATATATTTGTATTTATTTATTTATTAAACAAATAAAAAATTTTATTCATATTCTTCTATTTAATTTAATAAACAAATATAAATGAATGATATTCGTCAAACATCTCTTCATTTATCCCTCTAGTTAGATACCTAAAACCAATTTTCGACCGTCACCCGACCCTCCGCATGTTGGTAAAAAGAAAAAGAAAACCCCGGGAAAACAGTACATTTCGTGATATCAACTGTCCTGGTAATACAAGGTTTTACGGTTTCCCACTACATTCTTTCTCTATATCTTCTTTCCTGTCTTCTTTTCTATACCCAAAAATAAAAACCCTCAATTTCAAAACTTACCCAATTCCCGTTCCTTCGATTACTAAGCGAATCCCATTTTTCTGAACCCAAACTCCGTCTGCCGTTTCCCAAGGTAAATTTTCTCTCATCGATTATCACTTTTGGTGAATTTGTATTCTAGATTATGGGTTCTTGATGATCAAAAACTGTTTTCAAATTCAAGGGTTGTATATGTTCCTGAGGTGTGTTTTCTGTTTTAGCTGAAAATTTAGGGCACAGTTAACTTTTCTTCAGTCTTTTTTTAGATATTCATATTTTTACTAGCATCCCAATTAAGGTGTAATGTTAATTTCCTGTTTCTAAGGATGTTTTGTTTATTTGAAATTATGGGGATCTGGTTGTTCTAAACGATGCTGGTTATGAAGAACAGATTGGTTAGGTTTTATTCGTTGTAATTGGGGAGTTTGGAAATCGGGCTTTGCTGGCGTAATTTGGATGTTTACTCAACCGGTTGTAAGGTTTTATTTGTAATAGATTGAATCTGGGCTGTTTATGTATATAGCTCCTTCACAATGTTCTATAGTTTTCCTTTCTTTGAACCTAATGTGTATGGTTTTAACCGTTCCAAATGCCCCCTTGGCGACTACGATATTAGTATGAACTTCAAAGCATCGTTAAACCTCAATAGTATGGGGTCAGTCAGTGGGAAGATGAGACCATCGTTAAACCTCAATAGTATGGGGTCAGTCAGTGGGAAGATGAGACCATTTAAACTTACAGGCACTAACAGCTTCTTTTCATCATGTGTTATGTCTTCTGTGTAGCCGGCTCTAAAGTTGAAATGGGATTTAGGGATGAGTTGGATAATCATAGGAATATGCATAAACCGATTTTGTATCATTTGTGGTAGCTTTTAGAGGGTTTGATACTGCATCAACTATTTCCCATGCATCTCTCATCCGTGTATCTAAAGTTGTTTTTGACGAGTACGATTCTTGCCGAGACTTTTTCTAGTGTTAAGCATGCCAAAACTATGTGTTTATCAGTCAGGATCTTCAAAGTTATGCTTGTAGTTGTATACATGATTCTCAGCTGCTATTGAGAAAAAAAAACTCATAGGCTAATTCTTTAATCATTGTGTTGTTTTCAGCAGTGAGAATGCAAGATCCAAGGATGCCACCATCAGAGGAAGATTTGATTCCTAAGATACGGAAAAAAAAAGCTCCACCAACAAAGCACCCCTGTTTCCGTTAGAAAGAAACGATATTAAAGGGGCTTGGCAGGTACAGGGATCCCTACCATTAAGGACAGGGAAAAAGACATCAAAAAGGAACTTGAAGAATGAAATGTCTCCAATATATCTGCAACCTGAGAGATCTAACTCAGATTCATTACCAGACTCTTCTACATCTGGAAACGAGTACCGCACGCTGAGGCACAAGTATTTGCTACTGGAGGAAGAGAGTTTCACATTGGGTAAAGAGCTTAAAGAAGTTGAAGACGAGGTCAAGGCTCTTGAAGATGAGAAGCTTGCCTACTGGATCAGCTTGTTGTATTAGAAGGTCTAATAGATCCTTCAGAAATGCAATCTCATGGAGCATAGTACTACTATATATTACTTTTTTGCTTCATGCTAGTCTCTATATTTCGTGTGCTCGTCTATTGATAGGGATGATGAATGTTGAAGTAATCAACTGCAGAGGAAGTTTAATGTTTGATCCCCGTTCACTATCCTTGGCCAAAAGACATGAGCTCTTGAAGAGAATTCTGCGTTATGTTATGCAGGTGTAACTGGTAAGCTTATGTAACTAACTAAAGTTTGTGTTCGATTTCGCATGAAACTTCAATATTCACCAGTTTTGGGATTTTTTCTTATGATAGTAGAGTTTAGTACCTTCTATGAATCGTAACTAGTTTCCGATGTCATGACATACAGTGGTATAGTTCGATGAGACTATAACTACGGTATTTGCAGCGGTATAAATAGGATTAAATATTGAATTATAACTGTCCTATGGACACTTCTCTTGTTGATCAGAAAGAGGGATTAAAAGAGGAATGGAACGGGGTTGATCAGCCGTAGCTATGTTCATCTACTTGAACCAAATCAGAATCGATGTATCTCGGACCGACTAGGTTTGTTTTCCTTCTTTTCTTTGTAAGGCAGATCAACATAGATTTGATATTTTCGGGTCTTAGTATGAAATTAATCAGACCTTGTTCTCATGGAAAGAGACAAAACACAAGTCAAGTAATCCATTGTTTAGTTTGATCAGATTCCCAATTCAGCGGAGAATAATTTCTTTTTTATTATTGATTTTTTTGGCAGACAAATGCGATATTTTAGGCCTCATTTGTCGTTTGGGTTGGTTTCTTGTTCTTTCTTCTTGGAATTTGAGAGGGAGAGAATCCAATATTGAAGTTTGAATAAGGAATCAATCACGCACACTTGGCTACAATAACACCAATAACAATTGGCTACAATAACACTACAAGGGTAACTGCGGTGTTGAATTCATAGTTCATAGTCAATTCTATGAGATTTCTGATTTGCATAGGTTTTGAAAAAAATGAGCAAATTAAGAAAATGCATAAGTTTTGGGAGTAAAATTGTTATTATATTATGTCCTTGTTTTAACTTTAATGACATAGAGACTTGTTTGTCACAAAATTTTAATTAAGTGAATTGTTACTTTTAAAATAAAAGTGATATATTTGTTCCTAAACCTATAATTGAGTAACTCAATTATTACTTTTTAGAAAAAGAATGACCTATTTGTTACTGAACGTATAACCAAGACCTCTAGTGCATTTTACCCTTAAAGAAACTATAAATGAAAAGGATAAAAAATACAGTTACACTTGAGGTAATGTAGAAAATCCTGGAAAAAAATATAGAAAATCCAAACGGTAATTGTACTTTTCCCAAATGAATATAGTCTTCAGAAATTATTGTTGAATGAAAAACCTACAAAATTTGATTTGATTTTTTTCAATTAATAATTATCTATTGTTTGTTTGTTTTGATTTTAGATCCATAAGTTTGAACATTTTAATTATTCCAACTGAGTTATTATTTTTATTTTAAATTATTTTTAATCATCAATAACAATTATTTTTAGTTCTATGATATATAGAATGACTATTTAAAAAAATTAGTGAAAATATAAAAAATAGCTTTAAGAATATTTTTTTCTAAAATAAAAAATGAAATGACAACTTCTTGAGAGTTTAACCTATAATTTCCCCATTACATATATATATATATATTAAGTAAAATTTAAAAATAATAAAAGATCATTTTATATAAATATAAATAAAAAATATTTAATATCTAAATATGAAAAATAATTAAAAAAATCCAAAATCACCTTAGACCAAGTAAATTTTGCCACGTATAGATAAGAACAAATTTCCTAATTTTTTTAAAAATAAAAATCCCATCTATAAATACCAGTGTCTTTTTTTCGTCAATCTCATTCATACACACTCTTGTTATCATTGATTTTGGCAGTGAAGTGAGGTTTACAGTGATGACGCCGTGGCTCTTGTGCTATGCTTTTACTGCGATTCTGTGCATTGCGAATGCGGCTAGGCACAACCGGAATGTAGAGACTGTGGGCGACACCGGAGGTCTTAGCCGGGAGAGCTTCCCCAAGGGATTTGTATTCGGAACTGCAACTTCTGCTTATCAAGTTGAAGGGACGGCTGACCAGGGCGGCCGAGGGCCTTGCATCTGGGATGTTTATGTCAAACAACCAGGTAATTTCTGGAAAAAAATGATAATTTCTGTTTTGAGTCGATTCGAATTCGGATCGATTGAAGTTTACACTATTGTTGTTCAAATCCTTGTTGTCTGCATTCAAATCGAACTTCTTCTGTTAATTTTATTTAAAATTGATAATAAAAATAAACTAGCATGTGGAGTATCACCGTGCTCAACTCTCAAGAGATTGTTCGTGTGATGTCTAGACTAGTGTCGTTTTCTAATTAATTAATTTTAATATTAATTAATTACAGTATTTTACTAATTTAGTGATTCTTGTCATTGTTTATATATTTTTTATGTAAATTTTCTTTTTATGATTTTGTTGGAACAGGCCACATTGCCAATAATGATACAGCTGACGTTGCTGTTGATCAGTACCACCGTTACAAGGTTAACGTCTTCACTTGAAAATTGTGTTTGTAATAATATAAAAAAATATAATTATAATAAATATGGTCTAATTAATATTTCTACAGGAAGATATAGATTTACTGGCAAACTTCAACTTCGATGCTTACCGGTTTTCTATTTCATGGTCAAGGATCTTTCCTGGTATTGCACCAATGGCTCAATTGTTTTAATTATTGCTCCTTTAAACAAAACTGTTGCTTTATTAAATTTGATTTTGAAATTATTGTTGTTTAAACTAACTCTCTGATTTATTTGTATTTTTGTAGATGGAGTTGGAAAAATAAATTGGGAGGGAGTTGCTTATTACAATAGATTGATCAACTACATGGTTAAGAAAGGTAAATGAAATGAATTCCCATTGCTTGACACCTGTTTTCAATTTGTTTTGCCATGATTGCCACAATCCTGGAATGTAGAAAATGATACAGAGAAAATGAATAAAAGACCTCTATTACCTGAATTTTTCATTTTTATGTGTTTACCACATATACGACACGAGTATAGGAAGGTACACAAGGTCATAATTGTATAAACAGTTGTTCTTGAGTTCAGATAATATAGTGAACAAATGGAATGTTGGGTTAATGTTTCAGCCTCAAATCTTGAAAATCAGTTAAGATTTTGGTTTGCATTGATGTCAGAATACAATCTGTGCACTTGTACCTTTGAAATGGGCTTCATTTCCATGACATGTTTTGCACAGTGGTTATGTTCTGTATGAAAACATCTGCTGATTCATTCCTTTTGTAGGCATTACTCCCTATGGGAACTTAAACCATTATGATCTCCCTCTAGCTCTTCAGGAAAAGTATGGTGGTTACTTGAACCGCCAAATTGTGTAAGTAGAACATTTTTTTTTTTTTTTCCTGAGGTTCTCATAACTTATCGGATGATTAGCATTTAATTTGTGATTCAAATATTTTAGGGAGGATTATGCGAATTATGCAGAGTTTTGCTTCAAGACATTTGGTGACAGAGTCAAGAGCTGGTTTACATTTAATGAACCAAGGATTGTGGCTGCTCTTGGATTTGATAATGGCCTCAATCCTCCTTCAAGGTGCTCTAAGGAAGTCGCAAACTGTACCGCTGGGGACTCCGCACATGAGCCTTAAATTGCAGGCCATAATCTACTCTTATGCCATGCTGAAGCAGTGAAAAGATATCGTCAAAAATACCAGGTCAGTTAATGTCTCCATTGTATAGACTAATAAGGGGTTCAGATAGCAGCCTTAAGGTTTATCTTTTACAGTTTAGGTTCTCCGCAGTTAATATTCACCGTCTATATTTATCACAATTGATTTTGATGACCTTGAGGATTATAAATTGACCTGGAACTGGATGTATCTTCAGGAAAAGCAGCAGGGGAGGATTGGAATCCTCTTGGATTTTAATTGGTATGAACCTCTTACAAGATCAAAGGCCGATAACTATGCAGCTCAAAGAGCTAGAGATTTTCATGTTGGCTGGTAGGTTTCAAGCTTATATTAAAATTTCTATTCTAGATTTCTTTTGTAGGAAAATTATCACTGTATCATCTGATCTTGCACTTAATCATACACCAAATCTGTGCCTCTTTATCCAAAACTTCTATTCAAATGTGTACGAAATGTGACCCAAAAATATGAACAT
The DNA here is from genome assembly GCA_019671005.1 of Hibiscus mutabilis. Lineage (NCBI taxonomy): Eukaryota > Viridiplantae > Streptophyta > Magnoliopsida > Malvales > Malvaceae > Hibiscus > Hibiscus mutabilis. Next base: position 62,561,783 of record CM033719.1, read on the forward strand.
TAAAAAAAACGATGCATGTTTTGACCAAAATTGAAATGTAACAGCATTATATCATGACCCTTTGCAATTGATAGCTTCCTTTACCCTTAATTATGTTGAAATCTCAGTTCTCTTGATTTTCTTGCATTTTAACCCGAAGAAGATCAGGAGCTGTACCGTGTAGTTTCGAAAGTAAATGCTATTTCACATTTTGGGGCAGGTTTCTGCATCCCATTCGATATGGAGAGTATCCAAGAACAATGCAAGAAATTGTTGGAGACAGATTGCCAAAGTTCACTGAGGAAGAGGTTAAGATGGTGAATGGCTCAGTGGATTATGTAGGCATCAACCAATATACTACAAGTTATATTTCTAATCCTAAAGGGCCTAAACCAAACGTCACGAGCTACCAGAATGATTGGAATGCAGCCTTTGCCAGTAAGTCCTCCCTAGTGAACAGATTTTAGCTAATGCTTTATGGTTTGTTTGTATTTTTAGTATATGAATCCAATGTTTTACATTGTATTGTGTTCTCCGTCTGCAGATGCAAAGAACGGAGTGCAAATTGGTCCAAAGGTAATTTCCATAGGATTAGTAGTTAAAATCAAATTTTTAACCAATTTATTTCCTTTGCCTTCTGCACTGCATCGGACATCGTCTTAGTCATGTGCTCGGCTAATGAAATATTAATACTTAAAAGCATAACCGGACTCTTCATTTTCACAAAGCATCCATACACAGAACATTATATTTAGACATGGTTACATAATCCTTCAAATATATGGGGACTTATTTGCAGGCATATTCTTGGTGGCTTTCTATTGTACCTTGGGGTATGTACAAAAGTGTGACTTATTTGAAAGAGCGGTATGGGGACATAAATATATTCATATCCGAAAATGGTAAGTATTCTTTTCTTTTTCTTGTACAAAGAAGGGATGTAAGGATTCTGGACTCCAAAATGAACTGAATATTGGCGAAAATTGTGATAGGTATGGATGATCCAGGAAACGCTACACTTCCAAATGGATTGAAGGACACCACCAGGATAAAGTTTTTCAAGGATTACATGATTCAGTTGAAGAAAGCTATGGATGAAGGAGCGAACGTGACCGGCTATTTTGCATGGTCATTGCTGGATAACTTTGAGTGGTTGTTAGGATATACTTCAAGGTTCGGCATTGTCTACGTTGACCGCAGCAACCTCCGGAGGTACCCCAAGATGTCTGCCTATTGGTTCAAAAAAGTACTTGAAAAGAAGCGATGAGCCGAAACAGATTGTCCTTTCCCGGAGCTCATTGAACTGAAGTTGCCAAAATGAGGGGAATAATGGGGGTAAATAAACATGTAACGCAGAATTATTGCAGAGTGTTCCTTTAGTTTTAGGCAGTTCTTTTTTTTATCCAAATAATTAGTTTGTATTTGTAGGTTCTGTTTTCAAATTTAGCAGTGATTTTAGATTTGAAGAATAATTATATGAAAGAGTCCGCTTTTATTTTATTTAATTAAGTGTGATTAATTAGTTAATATTGTGTTTGAAAATGGTTTTTGGGTTTGTCTAAAATAAAACCTCGTTAAAATAAGGCTAAAAGAAGATCAAGATATTTTAGTCGTTGGATTCAGCTGAACAATTAATAGGTGTTCGATTAAAAAAAAAAAAAGAGAAATACAACCCGGTTAACCGGCCACCTTTGAAACAGGATAAAAAGAAGAAAAAAAAGGATAAAAAGGAAGTAAAAAAGCTGCATTAGGGGGATAAGGGAGCGGGAAATTGAAGGGTTTTTTTTCACTTTGAAAGCGTTGAACGGGATTGCAGGTGCGGTTCAACTCCCACCCTCCCTCTGTCGCGCCACTAACATCGATGCCATTCTTTAAGCTGCCAATGAGATTCAAGCGGAGAACCCCGCCGTTACCAAGATACGTACGTTTATCTTTATTTGGATAATCTACTTAATTATTGACTGATTTGTATTTATGTATGCTACGAGTTTAAATATGTTTCTTGATATTTTCTTTATTTCACCGTCAGTCCATTGTTATCTCTCCATTTCTTTGATGATTTACATAGAATTCTTCTCTCCTTCAGAAAGACAATGTAAGGAACCAGCCTGAGAATATTGTTCTTACTATAGCAAGTGCACAATCTCGACTTGGCATAGCTATCAAAGCTGATCCAGTAAGTTCAAAAGAATTGTATAGACGTTTTTATTCTTTGTTTTTGTTTTTATGTTAGTCATTTTGATTTACAAAATCAATCAGAATAATATTGCCATATTTGCTTGCATCAAAATTATAGTTGCTGGATTATTGAAGCAGAACTCCTGATGTGGTCGTCTATGCTCTAGAATGTTTACATATTATATAAGATGGGATGCTTAGCTTTTAAATATCATCGAAAACCGAAGCTTGACAGTTTGATATTTTATGTAAAGGATTTTACTTCTTGCCTAGTATTGGAGATGGTATGTTCAAACATGTTAAGTTTTATGTAGCTGGATGGTTGGTGTTTTAGGATATTTCTCATTACTGTTGTTTTTCATTTTAAGGAAATTATATATTCATATGTATGGATTTTAGAAGCCCTTATACTGACCCATATTTTTCAAAGAGCATGTTAAATAAGTGATTGGAAGAATTGTTTGGATAGTATGTTTGGTTAGGTGCTTTACTTTGCAGTTTAGAACTTCTAATTTTGTTTGGCATTGTGTTCTTGTTTATTTTTTCTAGTTAGATGTCTTATATAACTTGCAGTTTGCTGATAAAATTCTTTTTGTTATCAAAATTTCCATTTTTTCTTGAAAACTGATGTTAAATTAATGTTCACTTTGAACTTCATTCTTTTGATTGCTCATTTCATTTTTTATTGTTATAAAAAACTTTTGATTCAAGTCTTGTATTATTTGCAGACAATGTTGGTGTCATTGTGAACCCAAAAACAGAAAGGAAAGGTAAGATGTCTCAAATTTTGATTACCATGGGTTTTATTTTTCTTGGAATATTTGAGTCGGACTTATCTTTAGTTATCAGAATTGACATTTTCTTAATGATAAATTTAGGTTCTGCCATAACTTGTCCAATTGGGTAGGAGTGTGCTGATCTATGGCCAAGGATTGCAAGTGCAACCAATGCCATTGTTTAGGAATTGAAGTTTGTTTCTCTACTTTGGATATGATTATAGTTTGTTGGTTCACTACTTTGTAATATTTATTTTTTGTTTCTTCATATTATGTTTTGGATGGTTTTTTTATTTGATTTTGTGTTTGGGAATGAATGGTGAGTTTTTCCATTATAAAAGTTGAGATTGTTGTTGCATGGTTTTAATAATTTTGATTTTTAAAGCTTCAGTAAAAATAATATAATTGTGTTATTTGTAATTATAATTATGCTTATAATTTTGCTTGTAATTTTCTTTTAAATTTAAAGTTCTCTCATTAATAGTAAAAAAATATTTTTCCAAAAAAATTAGGAAGGATTGGGTGTAATCTCCTGCAACAACGATACATATAGCATATAAAATCAATCCACACTCATCAATTTCATGCATAAATTCTTAAAAATGAACATGAATTTTGAAATGCCCATAAACATGACATTATTTGGAAAATCAATATTTGAGTTGTTAGAAGCATGTTTAAGAAGCTAAAGCATGAAGAAAAGACATGATTATTAAAGATTTAAAGCATGAAAAACAAATTTTTTAGTGAAGATTGTATCAAATTTTGATTGTTTGAAGTTTCAATAAATATTAGTTTTGGATAAACTTACCCTGAAAAATTGATGAAGATGATGAAGCAACTCTTCTTGAGAGATTTTGCAAGACTAAGGCAAAACACTAGAGATTTAAAGCATGAATCCTATGCACTCGGGGTCCTTGCCTACTAACAAATTGCAAAGACTTACACCGGTGTAAGTCTTTCTAATTTGTTACTGGTTGCTAGGCTGGATATGCACCGGTGTAAATCTTTGTAATCTGTTACCTACTAGTGGTGGTGGCCCTTTAGTAGGAAGTTTCTCCAGTGGTATGCAAAATATGCAGGGCTTATCCTTTTTTGTACTAAAATAGGTTTTCTTGTAGCATAGTCTGTCTGTACACAAATGCTTACCGTAAGTTGAGCTCATTTTGGTTTGGGTTGATCTCAGGTAAGGATTTCTGTACGTACCTTTTTTTATTACATTTCCTGTAATAAATTATGTATATTCTTTAATAATTTGTGTACTTACTAAAATTCTCATCCTTTTTGTACTAAAATAGATTTTCTTATAGCCCAGTTTGTATGTACACAAATGCTTACCGTAAGTTGAGCTCCTTTTGGATTGGGTGATCTCGTGTAAGGATATCTGTACGTACCTTTTTTATTACATTTCTTGTAACAAATTATATATATTCTGTAATAATTTGTTTATCTACTGAAATTCTCATCCTTTTTGTACTAAAATAGATTTTTGTGTAGCCAAATTTGTATGTACACAAATGCTTACCGTAAATTGAGCTCATTTTGGATTGGGTGATCTCGTGTAAGAATTTCTGTACGTACATTTCTGATTACATTTCCTGTAATAGATTATGTATATTCTGTAATAATTTGTGTACCTACTGAAATTCTTATCCTTTTTGTACTAAAATAGATTTTCTTGTAGCCCAATATGTATGTACACAAATGTTTACCGTAAGTTGAGCTCCTTTTTGTTTGGGGTGATCTCGGGTAAGGATTTCTGTACGTACATTTTTATTACCTTTTATGTAACAAATTATGTATATTCTTTAATAATTTATGTACCTTCTCAAGTTCTCATCCTTTTTGTAAAAAAATAGGCTATATTGTAGCCTTTTCTGTGTATACACAAATGCTTACCATAAGTTGACCTCCTTTTAGTTTGGGTAATCTCAGGTAAGGATTTATGTACGTACCTTTTTTATTACATTTTCTGTAATAAATTATGTATATTCTTTAATAATTTGTTTACTTACTCGAATTCTCATCCTTTTTGTAAGAAAATAGGTTATCTTGTAGCCCTTTATGTGCGTACACAAATGGTTATCGTAAGTTGAGCTTTTTTTGGTTTGGGTGATCACGGGTAAGGATTTCTATATGTACCTTTTTTATTATCATTTTTGTAACAAACTGTGTATTCCTTAATAATTTCTGTACTTACTGAAATTCTCATCGTTCTAGTAAGAAAATATGGTTTCTTGTAGGCCAATCTATATGTACACAAATGCTTACCCTAAGTTGAGCTCTTTTTGGTTTTGGTAATCTCCAGTAAGGATTTCGGTACGTACTTTTTTTATTACCACTTCTATAACAAACTATGTATAATCCATAATAATTTCTGTAACTACTGAAATTCTCATTGTTCTTGTAAGAAAATAGGTTTTCTTGTAGGCCAATATGTATGTACACAAATGCTTACCCTAAGTTCAGCTATTTTTGGTTTTGGTGATCTTGGGTAAGAATTTCGGTACGTACCTTTGTTATTACCATTTCTGTAACAAACTACGTATAATATGTAATAATTTCTGTAACTACTAAAATTCTCATCATCCTTGTAAGAAAATAGGTTTTATTGTAGGTCAATCTGTATGTACACAAATGCTTACCCTAAGTTGAGCTCCTTTTGGATTTGGCGATCTCGGGTAAGGATTTTGATATGTACGTTTTTCATTACAATTTTTGTAACAAACTATGTTTATTCCGTAATAATTTTTGCACGTACTGAAATTCTCATCGTTCTAGTATGAAAATAAGTTTTCTTGTAGGTCAATCTATATGTACACAAATGCTTACCCTACGTTGAGCTCCTTTTGATTTTTGGCGATCTCGGGTAAGGATTTGGTACGTACGTTTTTTATTACTATTTTTGTAACAAATTATGTATAATATGTAATATTTTTTGTACCTACTGAAATTCTCACCGTTCTTGTAAGAAAATAGGTTTTCTTGTAGGTCAATCTGTATATACACAAATGCTTACCCTAAGTTGAGCTCCTTTTGGTTTTGGTGATCTCAGGTAAGGATTTTGGTACGTACGTTTTTTTATTACCATTTATGTAACAATTTATGTATATTCCGTAATAATTTCTATACATACTGAAATTCTCATCGTTCTAGTAAGAAAATAGGGTTTCTTGTAGGCCAATCTGTATGTACACAAATGCTTACCTTAAGTTGAGCTCCTTTTGGTTTTGGTGATCTCGGGTAATAATTTCGGTACGTACCTTTTTTATTACCACTTATGTAACAAATTATGTATGTTCGGTAATAATTTCTATACCTACTGAAATTCTCATCGTTCTAGTAAGAAAATAGGTTTTCTTGTAGGCCAATCTGTATGTACACAAATGCTTACCCTAAGTTGAGCTCCTTTTGATTTTGGTGATCTCGGGTAAGGATTTCGGTACGTATCTTTTTTATTACCATTGCTGTAACAAACTATGTATATCCTGTAATAATTTCTATACCTACTAAAATTCTCATAGTTTTTGTAAGAAAAAAAAAGGTTACCTTGTAGCATTTATATTGGTACACAAATCTTTACGTCGTAAGACTTCATGTATATACTATTTTTCTTATAGTTACTGTAAACATTTATGTACAAACTTCGTAAGAATTTATGTACAAATCTACTACCTGAAGAATAGGTCAACCTCATTTTAGCCTTAAATTACCTGTTTCAAAGCAGAACTTCCCATGGTCTTTATTAAGAGGCCTAAATGAAAAATAAGTGCCCAAAGTATACATCTTTAGAACTTTAGGTGCCTAAAGTATTTTTTTATAAGAATAGGTGCCTAAAGTTTCAAAAGTTATAATTTTAGGTGCCTGGCTGTAAAAATATTGTCCATTTAAACGTGACACATGACAGGAATATTAATTTTTTAATTATTTTTTGAAAAAAACTTTAAAATTTATTTTTTTAAAAATCCCAAAATTTTCAAAAATGTTCAAATCAGTCCTTAAATCCCTAAAACTAACAAAAGCTCGAATCCCCAAATCCTCACCGTTGCCTCCGTCGATCGTCGTCGCCAACCATATCCTTTCGGTCGCTGAACCTAGCCGACCATTTTTCCCAACGTGCCATAGTCGAAAATCGGTGAACGGTGTACCAATCGAGCGACTATTTAATATCGACGTTCAATGTTCGTTTGGCACACCGTTCATTGGTTTTCGACGATGGCGTATTGGGGGAAATGGTCGGTTGGGTCTGGCGACCGAAAGGGTGGGGTCGGCAATGGCAACGGTGAGGATTTGGAGATTTAGGATTTAGGGATTTGGGGACTATTTTAAAAGTTTTAGAATTTCAAGATTTTTTTGTAAAATTTTAAATTATTAAAAACAAAAAAATTGATTAAAAGAAATTATAAATTAAAAATGACACATGTCAAATTTTTATTGGTTAACAGTTTTTTAAAAGGTAGTTAACTATTATGCACCTAAAATTATAACTTTTGAAACTTTAGATACTTATTTTTACAAAAAATACTTTAGACACCTAAAGTTCAAAAAATGTATACTTTAGACACTTATTTTTTATTTAAGGCTTATTAAGAAGAAAAAAAAACACTTTGGCCCTTCAAAATTTTATATTTTTTAGTATAATTATTAGTATGTGATACATTGGTTGAGTAATCTGAATCGAATTCTGTAAATGTTCAATATAAGAACTCTTTCGACTCAGTTTGTTCTTCTCATAATATTAGAGTTTGAATTTCTAGCATCTTATCTAGATCATGAGTTCCGGTGCCCCTCAAACATTTTATAATTCAACACAAGTTGAACTGACCTTCATTTTGATTCAGCTTTTCACATCTATTATTCCCTCCCCTCCCGAAAAGCATGAAAAACAAGCAAGGAAGCAATGCGTATCCCGTGAACAACAAAGGTAAAGAAGAAAATTTCTAGTTTTCCGGGAATATGGAATTAGATAATTAATATAAAATATAAAATAACTTTTTAAAATATATGAATTTAAAATCTACTATGGATAAGATTACCTCTAGCACCCTCTCCGTTTTTTCCTATTTATGTTCTTAAAACTTTTTATAATTATATCTTAATAATAAAACACTCTTTAAACAACCATAAGAGAAACAAGAATAATGAAGTTGCTATATATCGATCTTTATCAATCCCAACGCCAAAGGACAAATATTTCTTTAGTTGTTATGGTGCGATTAATTATTGGAAAATTGATAAGTGGATTAGTCCTTTTCTTATTTAAAACCTTGGAAGCTATGTTAAAAAATGATCTTATTAATCGACGGGATTAGTTCAAGTAGTAAACAACATGATATTGCTTAAGTAGATCTCGAGTTTATTAATAGACCTGTCTTATAAGTTATAATACTAATATATTATATTTAATCAAAAAATACTAATAAATTAACCCTAGCCGCTCTCAACTCTTTTCCTATGCTAAAAAACGACAACCCTAGCCGCTCTCAACTTTATTCAATTATTTTGATCGGTGGTCAATCAATTCTAGTATTGGTTGTCGACCACCGGGTTTATTATTATTATTATTTTTAATTTTTTTTATTTTTAATAAGAATCTCTGCCTTTATGGCACGCGTTTCCTCTATTTTTGTGACACGTTTTTCTTTATTTTGTTGTGGTTCGTCTTATTCTGTCCCCGTGGCATGATTTTAGCATACTTTAGCGATCGGTTGGTGCTCGTACAAAGATCTTCACGGCGTTAATCTCTGATTATGGTTCTGTCGGTGGTCTTAGAAAGATGAATTCCCACTCGGTTGATGGTTGGTTGCCGATGTAATCAGACCTGGGTAGCGGAGCAATATGCCTGATAGCTTGTTCGCTCACCACTCATTTTTACCCCGTAAAGCGTCTCGTTTGGATAAAGACAAGGAGATTCTAGAAGGTTTATGAATTTTGGTATGCTAATCTCGATGGAAGTGTATGCTTTTCTTTGCACCATTGTAAGAGACTTTTAGTGGTCTTGTCCTCTTTTTTCTTTTTTCTCTTTTGTATGTATTGTATTGTATTATCTTTCATAGTGATTAATAAAATTCAGATATCATTATTCAAAAAAAAATAAATGTTTAACAAAGGACGATTTGAATTAGTTAGGAGAACAAAACTCTGAAAAATCGAAAGGACAAAAAATAAAAGTGGTTATTAAGAGGAGGAGAAGAAGCTTCACCAAATCTAAAGAGGGGTGGTGCTCCCCCTTTTTTTCTTATTGCCAATGAACTACTTATTTATTACTACTTTATTATAATGGTCCTCACATGCTTAGCGGCGAAAGTAATGATGATTAAATTTTATAATACTAATTAATCCCCACTATATTATAGTGAAGATCAAAAGTTATTATTCAATTTGTTGTTTTTTGCATTAAATATATGTAATTGAAAAGAAGAATGATTTAAGATAAGATCATACCTAATTGCTTTTGGTATTCCAAAGTTTAGAACTACCTTTTGTTCGAAAAAAAAAGTTTAGAACTAACTCTATTTTTTATAATTATTTTTTATATTTTATTTATTAATTAATTAATTTAAATAAAAAAATTTATTATGAGAGTGATTTTTTTAACTTAATTTATCCATTTGCAATATTAAAATTAAAAATTTTAAATTTATTTAAAAGGTGTAACGCTTCATTTCATTAGACTAACTATAATCCATAATTAACTTAATGTTTGTATATACGTCAGTCCACTAGATTTTGGAGCCAAAATTTATGGAAATATCGTTGAAATTGTGAAAACTATGCTTGCCATTAGGGTAGCCAATCTTTCATTTTAAATTGTTATATTTTTGTTTGTTAGGGTTAAAATAGAATTATAAGATGTGGACGTGTTTATTTATTTTTATTAATTTTTTTTATTTCATAAATTAGAAATAAATATTTTTTATGTGACGCACTCTATTTATGCTTATGTGACATATTTTTTTATTTTTTTATGGGTTGAATCTGATCTAGTCTCTCAAGATAACGTTCATTATGTTATCTTGTTGATTTATCTATGTTTTGGACCTCGAATTTGTCGCGACCATTTTTGAAATCGGGATGTGTAAAAATAGCTTGACGATCGAATCTTTTGTAAAATTAGGGTTTACTTACCATTTTTAATTAAATCTTGAAAATTTAGGGTTTTCATATTAAATCAAATTTTCCTTTATTTATCCTTGAAAAACACTTTGGAGTCGTCACCGATTACTTCGAGGTAGACTGGACAATGGAAAAACAAACCAGAGATTCTGTCTTAAAAATTGGGTTCGAGAGTCGGTTACGTGTAGGAATGATTAACATCCCTACGAACGCCCGTTATTGGTACCTTTAATTTTACGTGGCATTTTGGCATTTCGAATAATATTATGAATTTAATTTATTCCATAATTACTAGCTGAATTTAAATTCCGAATGCAGATATCCTTTTATAAGGAAATTCATTTTATTCAAATACGAGAATAAAAGCACTCCGTTAGGTGACACCCCTATTCATATTTAAAAATGAATTTCCCACATAAAAGGTTTTAAATGAATGGTATTTTATTGTCTTGTTCATTTTAAGTACTACCCTAAAAGGGTCTATTTAATTAATTGCTTAAAACTGTGAATATTAATTAATTTAACGACTTTTATGAGAAAATGCCAATTGCTTGAACATCTTCCATATATGTAAAGCCCCTAAATTAATCATATTCCGAATTAATTAATCTTCTAATTAATTAAAATTCTAATCCTATTAAGGCTCTAACAATTTATTATTCAATGTTATAAGTGAAAATGTATATCGAATATACACCTTTATGACCAAGGCTGAGATAACACCCCATTGTGAACAATGGAACACGATCCAGATTTGAACCTCAAAGATTTTATTCGATATACATTTAATTAACTACAATGTGTCTTAATTAATTGTTTAATTTTAACTAAAGACTAAATTTGTATTCAATTTTAAGTGAAATATATATTAAATATAATTTAGTGAAATCTGTATTGTGATAACACCTTATTGTAAATAATGGAACACCATCCAAATTTGGATTCCAAAATTATATTTAATATATATCTAATTGCTACCATTATCTACTCTATTTAATTATTGAACCCTAATTAGAGAGATCTAGACTAAAGGATCTAATTATTCATTAAGCTAAGTGTTTAGATTGTTTAAACAAATACTATATGCTCATTTTAAAATAGGAACCAAACATATAATTTAATAACACTTAAAATAAAACAATTAAATAAAACAAATTAAACATTAAACTGATTTTTATTACTATAGGACAAGATTGAAACATTACAAAACCTAAATGCCCAATTACAAAAAATCTAGTAACCCAATTGAAAGAATACAAGCCTAAAGGGTACAATTAAAAGGAGATGGGGACTAAATTGAACTAATTCAAAGCATCGAGATTAATTTAAAGGGAATTAGGGACCAAAATGATAGGAATGAAAAGCTTGTAGCCCAAACTATGAGATTTGAAAAGAAGGGCGCGGATCCCCTCTACCCAACCCGAATTAAGCCCGCGAGTCGAGTTAACCCGGCACCAAAACTGTGCCATTTCGCTCAGCCTATAAAAGGCTCTTAACTGAGTTAAACCGGTCACTTAGTAAAACCCTTCTCTCTCTTATTCTCTCACATCCTGAAACGCTCTGAACCCAAACATGATTCTGCCCAGAAATCAACCCCGAAATGGATCAAAATCCATGGTTTCCATATGGTGTTCATACGTGTTCATGAAGAACACGATGAATTCCCAAATATCCGGCCACACGCCGCCGCTAACGCCGCCATTGAATCCATATCAGCCAACTTTCGACCACCCACAACTGTTAGCTGGCAACCACCCCTGAACTCTGGCCATCGCCTCATTAGTGTAGAATTGAAATAAGGCTTTCAAGTGAAAACCATTTGTTTGTATGTCAAAACCAAAGCAGCAAAGAAGAAAAATGGTGAAAGAAAATTTTTGGGTTTCATGAATCAAATCTGAGTTTTTAATACGGGCAATGAGGGAAATTTGATGGGGCAATAAGGGTAAATGGGGAATTTTGATGCTTTGAAATATTTTATTAATTTTATTTATTTTCAAATATAATTTTGAAATTTTAAAAAGATGACACGTGTCAGGTAATAGTGAAAATTATATGTCACGGTGAGGCACCTATTTGGGTCACGGAAGAAAACGTTAGGCACATATTTGGTCCAAAATATAGTTCGTACACTTATATGAAAAAGGTATAGTTGGGGCACTTATTTGACGGTTAAGCCTTATTTTTATTTTCTTCAAAAAAATAAAATTAATACATGTCAAGCATTGATTTGGCGATGTTTTTTAACGGACTAACCTTGGTAATAGAATGAACTTCAGGCACCTAATATGGTAACGAGAAAAACGTTGTGCACTTATTTCAAGCGAAAAATAATTTGGGCACAAAAAATGAACAACAATTATAGCTTGAACACTTATTTTACTATTAATCTTTTTTTAATTGTGGCCATAATGATTTCTTTGGTTGAACTTGACTATTTTTAATATCCTAACGCCCCCAGCGGAGTCGTCAAGCTGTCACAACCTTTTTAAGGGTCTCGACTATTTTTTAATAAAAGCCAAAACAACAGAGTCGCCACCAATCTTTTTATAAGGTGTGATTGGATCACCTAAAAATGAGTTATTTTAATAAAATCATTTTATTTTATTAAAACAACAATTTTGGTATGCGAAAAACACAAAAACGGGTTCGAGAGTTGGTTACGCGTGGGGAAGGGTTAGCACCCACATCGCCCAAAAATTGGTACCTAGCCGATTACAAAATGTTTTAATGTCGAAATTTGCGAGTTCGTATAAAATTCAATTTATTGTCCATTTACGAATACGATTCTATTTTAACGGTCCTACCATCCGGAGAGTAAACTTTAATCACCGCCAACATTTCTGGCGCTAACCCGTTACCTCCTTTTGGTAGGACACCACATTAATTTTAATTTCATTTTTTAAACAAACAATCAAAGAAGCAGTTGGTGTGTTGAAATTTTTATTATTCTAAGTTAGTGATTATTAATCCTAAGAATTGTCCAAGTGAATTTTACCTGTTAGGGTTCAAATAAAATTAAGCGTATTTATGATTTTTGGTTGAAAAAGAGCTGTTATTTTTATTTCAAGGCACTAACTAAGGCTTCTAAGAACATAAATCCTAAGAGTTTTTATTTAATTTAATATTTCAATTAGAGAGTTTAAAAGATATTAGGAAAAAACTAACAAAGCACAAAAAAAGAATTAAATTACGTAGAATTAAATATTTACAAGGTGGTAATTAAATATTTCTTGAATTGAAAAGGAAAGCAAATTCGGTGACCAAAATTGAAAAGAATTAAAAGTCAGAAGCCAAGTTTTTGGAATTAGTAACCATTTTGAAACTTTTGAAAATATGGTGTTTTTGCAAAATAAAGGAAAATGGGACAGAGGGATTTAATGAGCGTAATTTACCCATTTTGTTTTAAAACACATGGATATAAAACTCAACTTTTATAAACACACTTTATAATTTTCCCAATCAAATTTTGGATCAAAACACCTTCCTTCACTTTTCCCTCAATTGTTCTGGGTGTTCTTCATCCATGAAGAACACTGGTGGCCAAACACCGCGCCGGCCGCCGTTCGCCTGGGCCGGCCGCATACCAATGGCGGAAAATTTTAGAATCCGGCAAAGCTCAAAAAAGGTAAAAATATCCCTTTTGCTTGTATATTCGAAGCAATAAAAAATGAAAAAAAAATAAAATAGAAAGGAAAATCACCTAGAGAATTTTCTTGAATGCCTCTTATTACCGAAAAATTGTGCATACAACTCGGATTTCTTTTTTGTGTTTTTTTGGTGTCTTTTGCAAAGGGGAAATTGGGGGTTTATATAGGATTCTGAATCCTAATTTACAAGGAAAAAATTTAAACAAATCCGGAATTAGAGATAATTTCCCATATTTACTCGGATTCAGATTTGACTTTCCATTATTTAGATCCGATTCAACCTTGATTTTGGCACTGATTTCCCCTTGCTTTTTCCATACTCGAACTTGATTCCCTTCCTTTTCTTACTAAAAAATCAGTGACAACAACTGCCCCTCTTTGCTCATTTCTGTGAAACAGGGATATAGCAAAGAACAAAAGGCACTGATTTTAGCCAATCACACTGCAAATTGATTGATAGACATCAAAGCAAGGTTCCATTCTCTTCGCGCCTGAACGGGTAGGCGATTGTTGAAAAAAAGTTCAATTCTTCTCGCGCCCGAACGGATAGGCGGTGTACTAAAAAGCGGGGCTACATTCCTCTTATGCCTGAACGGATAGACGGTTTGCTAAAAAGCTGGGTTCCATTCTCTTCGTGCCCGAACAGATAGGCGTTATGCTGAAAAATAAAAGTTCCATTCTCCTCGGGCCCGAACGGATAGGCGTTGTGCTGAGTAAATAAAGGTTCAATTCTTCTCGTGCCCGAATGGATAGGCATTGTGCTGAAAAATAAAGGTTCCATTCTCCTCACGCTTGAACGAATAAGCGTTTTGCTGAAAATAAAGGTTATATTCTCCTCGCGCCCGAACAGATAGGCGATTTGCTGAAAACAAAGGTTATATTCTCCTCGTGCCAGAACAAATATGCGTTGTGCTAAAAATAAAAGTTCCATTCTCCTAACGCCCGAACGGATAAGCAGTTTGTTAAGAAGCATGGTTCTATTCCTCTTACGCCTGAACAGATAGGGAGTTTGCTAAAAAGCGGGGTTTCATTCCTCTTATGGATAGGCAGTTTGCTAAAAAGCAGGATTTCATTCTCCTCACGCCCGAACGGATAGGCAATTTGCTAAAATGAAAAAAAAAACTTGTTAATTAAAAAGTGGGACCTTTATTTTTCATCACAACGTCTATCCGTTCAGGCCTAAGAAGAATGGAACCCGCCTATCCGTTCAGGCATAAGGAGAACGAAACCTGCCTATCCGTTCAGGCATAAGGAGAATGGTACCCGTCTATTTGTTCAGGCGTAAGGAGAATGGAACCCGCCTATTTGTTCAGGCGTAAGGAGAATGGAACCCGCCTATCCGTTCAGGCATAAGAAGAATGGAATCCGTCTATCCGTTCAGGCGAAAGGAGAATGAAACCCACCTATCCGTTTAGGCGTAAGGAGAATGGAACCTGTTTATCCGTTTTTAGGTGATCCAATCATATCTTATAAAAAGATTGGTGGCGACTCTATTGTTTTGGCTTTTATTTTAACGGACCCCTAAAGCAGGATTCCATTCTCCTTACGAGTATGTTACCATTAGTGTCATAACTATTTTTCACAAGTAATGCAGGTTGGGGTACTCTTATTGTTGGCATGTGTTCATTGATTAGTTTTGAAACTAAGTTTCATGGACAATGTTATTAGGAACGGATGCATAATTTTATGTTAGAGTGACAAACTTATAAAATTTATGGGGGCAGATTTATAAAATTTTAGAGGGCGAAAATAGATTTTTAATAGAAAATATATAAAAATTTATAAGAAATTTTTAAATTATATATGAATTTTAAAATTTTAGGGGACGATTACCCCTCCATCCCCTGTTCCATCCCTGAATGTTATAATATGCGTCTGGTTGCATATAATTGGTGTACAAAAGTGGTTGGTTTTGTATTTAATAAGAATTCAAGTAATTTTTTTAATACCCAATTTATCACTGTTAATTTTTGTTCTTCATCAGCTTGTTTCTTTTCTTTGCTTAAATTGCATGTATGTCATTTAAAAATTCTGGATGAATCAAACTTATAAAACTCTCTATTTCATATTATCATTTTGTTCATATCGAGTCAGAGACGAGTTAAAGCTCTAATTTAGGGGCTAATTCAGGACAGTATAAATTCAGTTATATTCTCTAAAATTTTGGATTAGAGTCGGGTAGTCAAAAATCTGTCCCGCCCCGTTACCATTTTTACGGAAGAGTAAGACCAGGAATAGACCAAGTCAAATTATATAAAAGAGGTTGAACTTTTATATATTTCCCTATACTCCGAAACCCTATAAAAATATAAACGCCACATTGGTCATCAAAAATCCTCCATCCAACTTCATTATTTCACCTTACTCAGCCCTACATGACGGAGCACGCATGAACGTTGTCATCGCTAAAGAAGGATGCGAACTTCTCCTCGGGGGCATTAGACGAAGGAGCCGGGTAAGCTTGCACCACGTTCCGAACATATCCAGCCGGTGCCCTTTTGTCATATGCCCCCGCCGCATATGGGTACAAGGTCACGTGCTGTGGGATATAAGGCCAGAACTCCGCCCTCTTCCCCGTGCTCTTCACCCTCTTCAACACCCTGTTCGGATCCACGTTCCCGGTCACCGTCACCCGACTTTGTTTCCGGACCACTTCAACTGTTTTCACACCTGTTGGTGTGCATAGAGGGACATGTTAACAACATACAATTAGTGTCAGAAATAAGTATGTGTCTGATAAAAGAAAGTCGGAATCGGACCTTTCATTTTGGTAACAGCATTTCTGACTCTCCTCTCACACCCATCGCAGTCCATTTTAACCTTGATTTCAACCGTCTGAGAAATTTTAAAAAGAGTTGGCAATAGAGTTAGTAGGAAATTATACTTTTCGAGGTGATTTCTTTAGTTGCTGGTTCGAAACTTCGAATAAGTGAAACAAGAAGGCTACCTGCAATGGCTTGCGTTTGCTCTTTCTTTCGGTCACGGTGCAAAAGCTAGAAATATACTCGAGAGCCCCCATGTTTGTTTCTTTTTTGTTGCAGAAAGATAGAGAGGGTACACAAAACACAGAGTTGAGAGAGTAAAGGAAAAAGAAAACCAAAGGAATGTTTCACAATAGACACCATCATTAGACTATGAGACTTGGTATTTATACACAAAGGTTAGGTCTAAAAGATAATGCTCCTTTCTTTTAACTAGGTAGAGAGTAATTACATATCGAACGGTCAAATTTGATTCAAAACCCGAACTGATTTACCTGACATGAGATTTGATGTCAACCCGAATTTGATCCAAACCTGAAATAAACCGAATTGAACCGAAATTGAACCAAATTTTAGTTGAACCGAAATGGACCTAAAGCGATTTTCACCCAAATCGAATGGACCCGAACTGGTATCACCCGAACCGAAGATAACCCGAAATAAAGAAAAGATATTAAAAGAAATAAAGAAAGATGTGATGTGAACTACTGCACAACTCACCAAAAAGTCATAAATAGGAGTGTAGAAATTGACCCGACTTGAAAACCCGACTAAAATGATCGATCCAAAGGTTGGCATAAATAAAAACTGATTGATCTCCTATTGACCCGACCCGAAAATAACAGACATGATATTAACCGAACCAAAAATCAACCGACCCTAATTACCATAGATCCAAACTAAAACGAATTAGACCTGAACCGAAACCGATTATAGTCAGACCCGAAATGCCTGGACCGAATGACCCTTTTGCTTACGTTCTCAAAGTAAATGTCAGAATTCAAACCATACAAGATAAGACAATATGAGCATCCTTGACCTTCCGGTCAATTAATGGATCCCAAAAGATAATGCTGCTTTATCTACCTATGTGAATCACTATCAAACTAAATATTGAATACAAATATTAAACACGAATATGATACATATATGAAATATATAATCATAATTGGTGAATATTGTTGAAATTGTGATTTGTGGTTAGGGTTATTTTATTAATAAAATAGTGAGAATAATGTCTTTAATCGGTTGGTTCCATTATCCATTTTAGTATTTCCCTTGAAAATTAACAAAGCAATTGTTCCATATTAACCTATAGAGTCTGCAGCTTTGATTGGCCTCAATCATTGGTGGAAGTTATTCATAATTGTGTCCATTGAACATGTAATTGAGCAAACACTTGGACACAAGAACAAGCTCAAATCATGTTTGTGTTGGAAAAGTGGTTTATTCCCATAACTAAGTTACGAGATTAGAGCGAATCAAACTCCAAAATTTCTGGAAAGCTCGTGTATTCTGCAAACAAATGACAACCAAGAGAATTTCAAGTTTTACATGAATGTTATATAGTAAAAGAATAGCATTAAATATTATAATTAAATTACAAACTTTTAAGCATATTTGATTATCGTATAAAACTAAAAGCTTAATAATTAAGGAGGGAGGAAATAGTAAAGAATCTAAGATGGTAGTGGGAAGCCCCACCATGGTCCAAGTCAAAATTAAATCGGAAAAGGAATAAACAAAGTAAGTAGAAGAAGAGTTGTACACCAAATTTGATTATTGGTGATAGAGAAAAGAAAAGAAAAAGAAAGAAAGAAAAAGAAATAAAGGTATAAGATGCCCAAAGCCTAACATTGAAGAATAGAGAATCCTCTCCACCCTATCCCACCTTCAACTCAAATTCCTATTCAAGTTCAATGCGCCCTCCTTTTCTCTTTAACATCAACCCCTAAATTATATCTTTTGTTTGCTTTTAGCTCTTAAACTATTGTTTGGTTAAAATAAGTCCCTAAATTATTATATCTGGTCACTTTAAGTCCGATAGTTATTTAAATCAAAAAATTATTTTGACCAATAAAATATCGACATATCACAAAGATTTTTTGACCAATAGATAGTTTAGAGAATAAAAAAAATAAAATAGTTTAGGTACTTATTTTGACCAAAAATAGTTTAGAGACTTAAAATGACCAGAAATAATAGTTTAGGGACTTATGTTGACCAAAAATTAGTTTAAGGGTCAAAAATAAACAAACGACATACTTTAAGAGTTGATTTTTCATTTAAGCCTAGCTTACCCCTTCAATGATATTTTGGGATCGAACAACAATCTTTTGCTCCTTTAACATTAAGTTCTAAATACTAAACCTTAAACCGTAAACTCAAAAAATATACATGTTTCTAATTCTCTAAACCTAACCCTAAACTTATTTTTTTAGTTAGGGGCATAAGCAAGGCACCAAAAAAAGACAAAAAAAATTCTATTTTTTTGAGATCAAAGATAAAATTAAAATTAAATGTTGAAGACAAAATTTTGTTAAGCTTTTAAATATAAAAATTAGAAAGAATAAAGATATTATTTAATTATATTTAAACGAAGATGATTCAAAATATTATACTAAAAAATTTGAGGGGACAACGACCTTGTGATCTTATTAATGGCTTATCCCCTCCTTGAGGGTGACCATTATTGTCCTATGCTGCTAAAGGTGATCATTTGAGTACATTTATCCTATTTATGTGACTTTTTTTAACTTTCACGATTAAAATATTATCTGGTTTGTATATAGTATATACATTTATATATTCACATTGCATTTGTTTTGTATTTCAAAATTCACTTGTCTTCTTTTACATATAATATATTATTTTAAAATATAATATTATATATATTTAAAAAGTTTAAATTTATCAAAGATTTTCCTATTATTTTAAATTTTAGTATTTATACCGTGACGTTGAGTTTATATACTAGTTTTTTTATTTTAAAATTTTGTTTTTTTTATATAATTATATTTAATTTTATTGTTAATTGTTGACATGAGAGCTATAATAAAAAAATGATCTTTTTAGTTCTCAGCGTCTATAATTTTTAAAAAAATTGAATTATGATATTTTTATTTATTTTAAAGATTAAAGGTCAAATTGATAAAATTAAGCCGGGTGGCAAATGCTAATTTGATCCACATGCAAACTTACACTTTCTGCTATATACTCCATATCACAACATCACTTCCTGCCATCGCCTCTACGTGTTCGTGTCCATGCCACGCAAATTTAGCTTTAACTCAACTCCACCTATTGCCCCGTTTTATTATTAAAAAAATAAACTATGTTATTTGACAAAGAAAAACTAAAAAAATAAAATAATTTAAACTCGAATATTTTAAGATAAACATTATTTACTTTTTTATTGAAATTATTTGATGGTTCAATCTTCACTCATTTGATATGTGAAAAATATGATCCAGCTATTGGACTAAATATTCCAAAAAAAAAAATATACGATGACTGAAAATGATTAAATTGAGACTATGAATTAAATCTACAGTTTGTACTAGGTCTACATTTAGTTCATAATTAAAATTTCAAAATTTAAAAAATTATCTATATGTGATCGAATTAAAATACAAAAACTAAATCTTTAAACTATATATTGTATAGTCTTTTTTTAAGGAACACATTCCGAGGACTTAAGTTAAACTTTTGAAGGACCAGAATAAAAAAAAATATAGTTTAAGTATCAATTTGTGAATTAAGCCTAAATTAAATAAAAAGAGTGTTCCCCGTCCAAATTCCTTCCATTTTGAAAGGATAAGATGGGGACGGAAAAGTAGAAACCTTTTCATTTTCTCTTCATATTCCTTTATACCGGAGAAACCAAAACAAAAGGGAAAGAAAGAAAGAAAGAAATACCAAAAATTTCTTTCCACCACCTTTCTTTTTTCCATTCCGTCAACACTCATCTTTCCTCCTCAAGATTCCTATAGAAAACTACAACACATTCATGTATGTATTCTTATCGTGTTCGTGTTATTTTTATTATAATCATCTTTAAAATATTATATATGAGAATTTTGAGACATTTATATATATATACGATGTACGCATGCAAGTACGAAAATTATGCACCAACCTGAGGAATTTGACTTGTCCCTCAGTTTATAGTCACAACATATGACCAAAAAGAGTTTAATTCATTGAAAAAGTAGCTTTTGAGTTTGCTTAAATGTTCAAACCAAAAAGAAACAGAACAAGGAATTAAGCTTGAAAGAAGCATTTTATGTGTTAATGAAGTGAAAACAAAATGCCTCATCAGTTATAGTGTCTTCAGTTTCTGACCACGTAAACCATTCCAAAAGGCTGCTGCACTTGTCACCTTCTTACCAGGAAGTTGAACCTCCAACACCTGTTTCAGGACCAGCAAACCAGAAAATGAATAAGATTTAAAAAAAAAAAAAAACTCTTCTCGGTTGTAGGATATGGTTTTAGTTTTAGGATAAAGAATGAAGATTTCATGCACCTCAAGAGTTGTACATCCTCCACAGGGAAACACCAATGCGTCCTCGACGAATGTAATGTCATTTACATCATTGCCCTGGATTTTATCATCTGGCCCTACTCTTGTGGTGATGATTTTTATTTCCAGGATATTAGGGTTCCTACTTTTGTCGTCAACAACTAAAACTTTAACACGGGTCCCTGGCCAACCTGCAAATGCACGAACCTAAAACAAGATGCACGTCACGACTGCATTCTCAGATTCAGAGAAAATGGAAGAGAAGCCAACCTTATTATGTAAAACTAAAGCTTCTTCATCAAAGGATAGCCACGATTCTTCAGGACTTATCTGCTTATGTTAGAAAAAAATTAAGCAACATTATGTACACATTAAAGGTAACTGATAAAGCCACCAAATGCATGCTTGAACATATATTATTCCACATTGTTTACTCGTAAACAAGAAGCGAAAACAATTAAACTTCAACATAGAAAACCATTGGCCTTAGTGTGCAGACTGTAGGCATTATCTGGTATCAAAATATTCAGTTCATCTACCTGGCAAGGCATATGATATCAGAATTCTTAGGATGCATGCTTAATAAGCAAACAATGCAAGATAAAAAAAACAGGGAGAAAAGAGGAGCTAGCAATTTCTTTGCAATGGCCGTGAAACAAATTTTACAGAGGAGCATGAAAAGTACACTTTGAAACAATGTTAAACTGGTAGTTCTTTCAATCAAAATGATGCTATTATCTCTTTTACCAGTGTGTAATAATGAAAAAAGACGTCTATTTTAAATGCTTTAAAAATTCAAACAGTTGCATGCTAAAAAGTTCTATTGTTAAAATTTGAAGTCCCAAACAGCAAGCAATCTATCAGTTCTACCAGCTCTTTTCAGTTGACTCCGAGTTGAGACCTAAACTACGCCATGATATTAAAAGTAAAAATTCCACTATTTAACAAATGGGTAGCACTTCTCACTCAACATCAGGAAGAGGCAAAAGAAAAATTCAGTTTTTTTATACATGGAAAACTGAAGAATGTACGCGAAGAAAGTACTAAATGGTACCAAATATTTGGAAGAATACTGATAACTTTTTAATAATTGCATACTGACATTTATAAACATAAGAAACTACACATGCCCTTCGCGAGTTATCATGTAGAAATAGGAAATGCGGACCACGAAGGATGCAACAGTATTCAAATAATTCATAGGAATGATACTTAGAGAACAGAAAGAACCGAAAGAAAATGGAACCCTTGCCTTTGGAGCCAATGTAACTTTAGAATCATCTTGAGGTTCTGCATTCACTTTAGCGGATCCGTCAAATATGGAAGGAAGTTTGTGTACAAGAAGTTTGGACCCTGCATGACTTAAGATAAAAAAAGGGTAAAGGAAGGTGACTGAACTAAATAGAAAATTAGATTTAATTGTATGATTCAACAAAATAAACCAAGCAGCATATGATGTCATACACTATGTACAGTGCCTATGAAGGAGAATCTATGAGAAATATGATTCTGTGACAAGAAAGCAGGTTTTATAGTTTTATTATTTAGGTCTCATAAACTCATTCCCGAGACTAATATATGTCTGCAAAAGGATATGAGCATGGCAAATGAAAGCAGTCTATGTCTTGATAAGAAGACAAAATGTATGCACAAAAATATATAGCCGTGAGCTGTTAAGGAAATTGCATGAGCTCTTTTAAAAAAAAAATAGATCGAAGAGTTAAGACTGTTCCATAAATCTTGATGATACTAGCAAAATTCTTAACCAAGTAGCTGTCTAATGTTGTAAATGCTTATATGCAACTATACATGAATGACAAGTATGATTGCTTTAAGATATGATAGTCTTAACCGTGTTATATGCAGCAAAAGACAAAACTATCAACAACCAACAAGTTTCATGCAAGCTGTTTGAGGAATTGTACATGAACTGCAAAAGCGTTTTGGGTATGAAGCAAAACAAGATATGGGAAATTTAGAGAAAACAATAGGAGCACCTTCAGCAAAGAGTAATGCTAGAAGATCTGGTGCCTGCACGTAAATCATACAAGCATTCATATACTTAATTTATGAGGTTACATATTGTAAATAGTGCAGAATGCAGGAAATCAACTTTGTAATATAAAACTCAAATAATGGCAGAGGCGAGAGAAGGTAAAACAGAAGGGGGGAAAATAAAAAAGGAATAAGGTAAATAAGTACTATAGATGAAAGGAAAGTCCATTTTCATGGTAAGCCTTGACCATATTCATATTGTTCTCAGCACCTTGTCTGGAGCAATTTAACATTATTTGATTAAAAAAGGTAAAATATTAATTAACCGACCATTTAATCACAGATTCAATCAGTGATTAATATAGAAACTACTTTGGAAAAAAATTACCTTAATTTGGTCATCAACTTCCACTATTTCACGGGCAATGACCGGTCCAGCATCTAAGGCACGCACAGTAAATGCTAATGAGACTCCCGTCTCTTTAACACCATCCTAATGAGGAGACTGAATGTTGTAGATCATAGGAGAAACATAAAAGCTCTCATAATTACAAAGAAATTTATAGCGGGAGCTGGGAAGGAACCTGAAGTGCTCTTTGAACAGGAGCAGCACCACGGTACAAAGGCAGTAGACTTGGGTGTATGTTGACTGTTCCTGAGAAGACAGAAGGATGCGTTGCAACTTCTCAATTAAGATATCACATCATTTATCCTTAACAAGACCATTGTTCTTAATACTAGAAGATTTTGCAAACACAAATATTATCCAATCTATTTCTCCTAATATGTAACCATGCACAATTTGAAGCCTAGAATTGATTTTTATGCAAGTAATTCAAAATAACACAAGGGATCCTATAATAAATACACTACATGCAAATTCTTAGCAATTGTACTCTCCTCCTTTTCACCTATACTTATGTTGCTAGTATTAATCCTTAGCTGTTTACCAATCTGACAACACATATAGATTGTATAGTTAAGACACCAACTACAATGACAAACCTCTCTACTTAGTGGTAGATGCTTCACAAGCTCAAGTCAACAAAACTAGCAATAATCCTTTAGGAAAGAAACTAGAAGTCTAGCATTTGTGGAAAGCTGAATCAGTAAAGATCACATTAACATTAAAAGAAAAAAAATAGTTGCAGTGTTTGTTGACTTGAGAACAAACATTAGATAAGCACAAACATAGACAAGGCAAACAAGCAGAAACATAAAACTGCAAATTAGTTAACAAAAATATCATGCACTAACCTAATGGTGGAATGTTGAGAAACTTGGTGGGTAAAATATTCCCATATGCTGCTGTAATGCAAAGTTCAGGCTGCAAAGCTCTTAAACTGGACAAGAAGGTCTCCTATATAAAGTAGAAAGAAATACTTCTTTAAGCAGGTTAGAAAAGTTAACGGCTATCTATAGTACTATATTACACAAAGTAGAATCTAGCCTGATTTGTGTTAGATTATCCGATAGAGTTAGAGTCCTTATGTAAATAGTAGTTTAAATTAAAGTTTAAAGATAGAGTTAGAGTCCTCATGTAAATAGTAGTTTAAATTAAAGTTTACTTCCTAAAAGATAGAGTTAGATGTCTTGTGTACTTAGGACTCCTAATTGTAACTAAAGTCCAATACTTGAGTCTATAAATTCACTGTAAAGGGATGTAATTTTTTGAAAATATTCAATAACAGAAAATCAATTCTGTTTTCTTCTTCTTTTCTGCAGAAACTTAAATTCTGCTTTATTTTTATGCGTTAATTAGTTTTTCCTAAAGCTAGAAAATTGCTTTTCTACAATTTGGTTGCTTCAAAAGTGTATAAATACAAACTGATGCATAACAAACTAAGGAATAACTATTCAAAACTCGTCTTTTCTCATCCCCAACCGTAAGTTAAAAAGGTAAAAAGAACAAGATAATTACATATATGTTCACAAGAAACAGAACATTTGGGCAGATCATTATGGAGCCTAGACTTTTATACAGATTTGGGTTAACAGAAACATTACATTCCACTCAACAATTCAATTAGAGCTTTTAAAAATATTGAGATTGAAAAGTAATTAGATCATATACAAACAAGATGTAGGCTCTAACTGTCTAGGCTCCAGATTCTCACCCCCACCCCTCTTTTCTTTCTTCCATACAAAGATTTCTAGTGAATAAGATTTCTCAATTTCTAACCGGACCAAAAGTTCAAGATTATTAGAACAAGATAGCAGTAAAATTAGACTCAATTTTGATGATTAGTTTTAGACTAATCGAATGAGAACATTGCCATGCAATTTAAGATATTTCATAAGAACTGATGAATGAATGAATCTTTTAAACTATACTAAATTGGAAAACTGAAAAAAAAACTACCTCTCCAGCACGTTCAGGTGTGAAGATAAGGTCAGCAGGAAAGCCTCTATCAAGAGCATACTGAGCCACTGGTGAAGGCATCATCTTTCTGCCCCTATCTCTTCTAGAAGGTGGCTGGGTAACAATTGCTGCAATCTGAAATTACAAATTTAGCAATGACTATCAACGAAAATGATAAAACAATGCTGCCAATAAACGAGTATTTTAATCTCTTTCGTCAGCCAATGCCTAAACCAAATAATTCAAGGCATAATGCCGAGAAAACCAGTGTTTCAATAGCACACAAACTTGGGTTTTACGACATTGGATATCAGAATCCATTTCCCGGAAAATGATATAAATTGGGGATACCAGCCGATAGACTGACTCCCACTTCTCAAATGGATTTCTCACGTACTTGAACCGTAGCTTTAAGTAAAACACAACCGGACTGCTATGAAGCCTAAAACCATAATTTTTTAGCTAAATATCAAAGAAAATTATCTCCAAAGAGGACATATTTTCAACAACTAACAATAACCCATTATCAAAGAGCTTATAAAGGACCAAACAACGATAAAAATAAAAATCGAACTCTTTTTTTCTATTCAGCACCTACCTCAAAAGAACTTGGTGCAGCAGAGGCATCGAAGAGTGTATCCAGAACTGTTGCAGAGACCTTAAAAAAGACAACCCATTGTTTAAAAAAGAGAACAAAACATAATCGAGAAAATATATTTAAACATATAAGTGTAGTATTAGGGAAAAGGACTTCCTTTTGTTCCCAAGTAGTTCGAAGTACCTGAGGGGAACCCAAGAAGACAAGCGACGTTTTCTTGGAAGTAATAGCAGCAGCAGCAGAAGATGAAGAAGGTGCTACTGATGACGATGCTGCTGCATTGAAGCAGAAGAAACGACGCAGCATTGAGGTTGAATACATATCTACGCCCATTCCATCTGCCGCTGAAACAACCAGATGGAAAAACAGCATTGGGCTGGCTTTTAACTACAATTTACCAGATCAGGCGGGTAACCCGATCCTAACAAAGCCAAATCCGTGATACCTATTAAAAACGACACCGCTTTTGCACGTCCCAAATGCCAAATCTAATATATATAATATCCCAATCTGTTGTTGCTTCTCCGTCTCTTCTACCTGCAAAACCAAACGGCTGCAAAATCCCCACAATAGAAAAAGAAGAGATATTTAAATCATGGAGATGAGTTTAACCCACATAGCCAAACCACCGCCATGTCTTGTTAACAAAAATTTCCTGTTCCCAAATCAAAGAAGAGGAAAAGCCATTTGTGTTAAGGCTTTAAGGAGTTCGTTTCCAAAAGCAACCGTTTCCAGCAACTGGGATGTCTCTGGTGTGTCCCCTCTTACTTCAGCTCCAGCTTGGCTTCCTAGATTTGAAGAGCTTGACACCACCAACATGCTTCTTCGCCAAAGGATTATCTTTTTGGGTTCTCAGGTTTTGTTTTCTTTTGTGTTCCTTTTTTCTTGCTTTATAGTTCAATTTGGAATATGGGTTTTTCTTTTTCTGAAGTTCTTAGACTTTGTTTTTAGCTTATATGTCAATTGGGATAGTGGGTTCGGTTTAAAGGGTTTGAAAGTTTCATTTTTTTTTTTTGTAATTTCAATCTCTCTCTCTCTCTCTTCAATTTTACTTGTTTATAGTTTTACAATTCAATTTGGAAAGTGGTTTGTTTATCGATATCTCTTTGTATTGTTTTTCTTATGGAATATAGTGAAATTGGATTCTCTCTCTCCTCTGCATTGTTGTTGATTAACGATTGAATTTCTGAAATTTTATGTTTTATGGTTTCGAATGTGATTATTTTGGTTCGAAGTTTCTTGTGTTTGAATCCATTTGTTTATTTTTTTCATTGATGTTGAATAGGTGGATGACATGACAGCAGATTTGATTATAAGTCAGCTGTTACTTCTCGATGCTGAAGACTCTGAGAAAGACATAAAATTGTTCATCAATTCACCTGGTGGCTCTGTCACTGCTGGTATGTCTTTAGATTTTCTCCCTTATGCTTGACTCCTTGTTTCTATCCTCTTTTTCTTGTCTTTATTCATATCATAAGCATTAGAATGGCCTTTGGAATGAAGTGTTTGAAAACAGTCTACGGCTTAGCGAATTGTTCGTAGTCCAGAGTAGGGCAAACTCCTAAAGTTACTAGCTTGGTTGGCTTCAAAGTAATCATATGGTTTGCAAACGGTCTTGATCGGTATTGTTTAATTGGCTGTAAAAAGGTATTCACGTAGGCGATGCAAACGGTTTAGGTGTATGTCCTTCTCTCATTGATTGATGCCTGTAGGAATGGGAATATATGATGCCATGAAGATGTGTAAAGCAGATGTTTCAACTATTTGCCTGGGGCTTGCTGCGTCGATGGGTGCATTTCTCCTGGCTACCGGTACAAAAGGGAAGAGGTTTTGCATGCCCAATTCAAGAGTGATGATTCATCAACCACTTGGAACTGCTGGTGGCAAAGTAAGTGTGATGCTCTGCATACTTTTATGAACATTGATCCTTTGAGATAAGATTTATATCTTTGCTTCAAGGACTCTTGGATACTTTGCATTGTTTGTTTTGATTATCAAATATGTCATGATTATCTTCAACTTTATTCCTTAAAGTTTTATTTAATTATTCGCTGTGTTCATTATTAAACTTGACATGCTTGCTTTCAAATTCAAACCTGCAAAATTTCTTTGGTTGGTCTAAAAATCAAGGCTGAAATTGCAATCATCTTGTGTGTTTATATTCAAATGTGATTCAAATCTGAATTCTTATCCCCCTTGCTTCCCGAGAAAATATTAGTGCTTGAAGGGACGGACGTTAAATCGAAGAATGCTGTGAGTCAGAAGCAAACTATGTAGACCTCTTTACCTGATTTGGAAGTATATTTCATCATTATATATAATGTGCATTGCTTTTTGTAATGTGTCCATGGCTAATTTTTCAGAAGCAGTTTGTATTGTTCAACTAAAACTTTCTTGCAAGATGAATTGATGTTGGCCATAGGGAAAATGGAGTTTTAACTGAAAGACGATGGAGCTTTGCAGAAAACTTTATACTTAATAGAACAAGTCCAACTTGAACTCTACTAATAATTTGTCTCAGTGGTTTTAACTGGATGTTGCTTTAGAAGGATACAATTGTCTGTTGCAAGTTAATTTCTGGTGGTTTCTGTTATTTGAAATAGACTTTCATATATGATTCCAGGCAACAGAGATGAGCATACGAATAAGGGAAATGGTGTACCATAAGGTTAAGCTGAACAAGATTTTATCAAGAGTTTCAGGAAAGCCTGCAGAACAGGTTGGATTGCCTTCCAACATTCCTTTATCATCAATTTTTCTCTTATACTTTGCGTTTGTTTTCATTTTCGAATCGTCATGTTTTTACCATCCATTATGTTGCAGATTGAAATAGATACGGACCGGGATAATTTCATGAATCCTTGGGAAGCCAAGGAATATGGCTTAGTTGACGGAGTAATAGATGATGGCAAGCCAGGGTTAGTTGCTCCAATTGCAGATGCAACACCGCCACCGAAAACCCGGGTGTGGGATTTGTGGAAAGTGGAAGGGAGCAGGAAAGCCAAGAAGAATTTGCCTACAGAACACAAAATGCTGCAGACAGGAGGTCAAGCAAGTGATGAGGGAGGAGACACAGAGCAGGAAAAGAAAGAAGCTGCTCCTTTGTGATGATTTGAGAGATAACTGTTGCCTGCATTGTTGTTTCTCTTACCAAGCTTTTGATTATGTAAGATTTATTTATTTATTTTTAGAAAATCTCAAAAAGGAACACAAATTGCTTACATTTATAATGGACTTTGATGTTCCAAATCTGATTTTTATTTGCATATTGGAAGTATCCTTGGTCTCAAAAAGGGTCATCTGTTAACTTGCAAAACATTTTTTTTATAACATTTTGTGAGGTTTAGGGAGTTGAAGTGGATAGTATTCCACATTACCTTCAATTTGTAAAATTCAATTGAGTCTGTGAATAATGTTTTGATTAGACTAGTGTGATCATTATTTTAGTTATCTTTTAGAATGTTAAATTAAGAAGTTTAGATAAAAAAAAACTTACAAAAAATAATTAAAACTTTATGAACTAAAAGAAAATACAATTGATCATTTTATTTATTCTTTGTTAACGGTCAAATCGACCCATAATGATCCTCGTTAATAGAATGTGCTAATTGATTTTTTTGTTAAAGAAATAGGTCAATTGATTGTATCTTAATTCATAAAAACTCAATTAAAAGTTGATAATGTCAGTTTGTCAACGAGCTATCATTGTTATATGGGTAAAACTTTGATACACAGACTGTGTAAAATTAGTTTTACACAAGCCTGTGTATTTACACTATAAAAACACAAATCCTAAATTTCTAACTCTAACCCTAAAAAACTAAACCCTAAACCTTAAACCTTATACACTAAATTCTAAACACTAGCTTTAAATTCTAAACCCTACAACCTAAACTCCTAAACTTTAAACCCTAAACTAAAACCTTAACCCCTAAAACTAAAAGGCACATGTAAACTAAAGTTTACACGGCTTGTGTATCAAAGTTTTTTCCTTGTTATATATATATATATATATATATATATATTAACATGAAATCAGGCAACTTTATTAATAAACAAAATAAAATTAAGAACATAACCTTTCAAAGATTTCAAACATCCAAAAAAAAAACAAAAAAAAGAACGACGTAATCAAAAGAAAACTAAAGGACTGTTCCAGCAAAATTAGACACTTCCTCATTGTACCACAACAAATCTCTGAAGTCCATTGTAGGAAGAGTCCCCTGGGGAGTTGTCAAAACATGAACTAAATGAAATCCCCGATAGAAAACTGTAAATACCTTTTACGTCGGTTCCATAGGCTCTGACCCGTTACACAATTCTGATTACATCGGCAAACAACCACAAAAGGGATCAAACTATCCAAGACCACCGACAAACCCAAATCAAGAACAAACATCGTGAGAAACACTACACGAGCATCAAACGGCCGCAAAGGTATCCGGAAAACATGTCATAAGATAGAGACGTGTCATAAAGACAGAGAAAGGTGTCTCACAAAGGCAGAGAAAAACAAACTCAATAAAATTTGTGAGAAGAAGATAACCAAAACACATAGAATTTTATTAAAAACTAAAAAACAAAGAGGAATATAAGAAAACATGGAGAAGATTGAACACCATCGAGTTTGTTGGTATAGACAATAACAGGCTTGTGTTTATTCGGGGTATTAACACCATTGAGTTTGTTAGTATAGACACTAATTTTATCCGGGAGTATTAACCCATTTTTTTTTTTACATTTTGTTAGTATGTACAATAATTGGCTTGTGTTTATTTATTGTACACATTTTATCAATGCTTTGTTACTATTATATGCCATATTATTATTGTTATTATATATTATTAGTATATATGTTTATTATTATGGAAACTCAAAAACAAAAAAGACTATTAATAGTATCATTTACTTATTGCTTTCATCTTATTATTTGTTATATTTAAAAAAATCCCAAACTATTATTATTTTTAGTATACTTGGTTAGTGTTATAATTACTATCAGTTTATTATTATATGTTATTATTAGTTGTTATGATTTGAAAAGAAAAATAAAACACAAAAACATTACTATGCCCGGTTATTATCATTATTAATATTATTATATTAGTGTCATATTATTATATCGTTATTATTATACTATATTTATTATATTAGTATATTATTATGTTATTACTATATTTTGATTATTATTATTATATTTATTATTATTAGTATTAGACAAAAACAAAAAACTAAAAGCTAAATAACATAATTAAATAAAGCCCAAGTTTATTAGATTATAACAGTCCAAATTACAAATTATAAAAACCCAAAAATATTATTAATCACATATAAGGCCCGATACGGCCCAAAACCTAATATACCCCAATTACAACATGAACACTAACACTATCTCTCTTACGCTCAACCGTCTTTCCACCGTCAGATCTGTTCTAGATCTGACAGTCCAGATCAAGCACCAGAGGAAAACCCTAGGGTGCATTATCTGCCACATCACCGCATTGCATCACGGCCGTTGGATCAGGATGCCATCGTACGGCTTGGATGAAGCCAAAGAATTTTCCAGAACCAGCACGCGCCCAGGCGCGATCCCTCAGCTCTCCACGCGCAAGTGCACAACACCGCCTAACCCTCTGCCTCCCTCATACGCGCCCTCTGACGACACAACTGCCCCGCCAAAGTCTTTCTCTGGTCCCCTCCTCCTCGCCGTTTAGCCACGATATACAAAGCAACAAGAAGGACGAATGTCACGCAATATCAACGCACAAAAATCAGAATTTAGAGCTATTTCGGTAGTGGTTCACATGCATATGGCCAAACAAAACACAGCAATAACCAATGATATTTTTATTATTTTCATGTAATACTATCAGGGCATAAAAAGAAGCCCAACAACCCTTTGTAATCCAATTCGGGAGGATTTGCAGAAATCAAATACAAAGAAAAAAACAATTTGAGGTATTCTATTTTATTTTTTCGCATGTATATATATATATATAAACCGAAAAGAGGGGGAAAGTTTACCTTCAATTCTTAGAGGTGGCTTTCGGCTCCGCCCACCGACGATAAACCTCTTGGCCTCCCTGAGGCTATGCATGGTGAGTCGGTGAGGCGATATGCGTCAAAAATTAAAAAAAAAACTTTGGGTTTCGGTTTGTTTCTTCTCAGATTTGGATAAAAGAGGTTTTCGTTATAAAAATCTGGGGTCAAATCTCGATTTAAGGAAGAAAATGGGGTCTTTTTAACAAAATTTTGGGCTACCGACACCGGTAAGCGGCGGCCAGTGCGGTGGTTTTCTGGGTTCGGTTGGGTTGTTCTTCATTTCTGGTAAGTTGAGAATATTTGAGTGTTTGAAAGAATGTTTAAAAGAAGGGCATAGGGGTTTTTTTTTGACAGATTTCAAATCGGGAATGGCCAAAAGAGATCTCTAAGAGTCGACAAAGTTCTTTTATACATTTTAGAATTCTAAAAATGGGCTAATCCCACTTTTGAACCCTCCGCGTCTTTGTATTCACACATGGAGGGGCTTCCGCGTTTTTAAATCCCCTACCTGATCCCTCTATGTTTTTAAAAGTTCTCATTTTGGTCCTCGAATTTTGGTTGAGTTCTTGTTTTAAAAATGGTTTTATTACTTTCAGTCCCTCCGTGTTCCTGCTTAAGCTTTCAGGCCCTTTCGCATTCTAAAAATACGACCGCCATCCCTAAAATTTTGCACGAATTTCCATTTATGTCCTTAATTCGAATTTAATCCGATTTTAAGTGGTTTAATACCTTTTAACACCCTAAAACGTTGTTTTGTTTTTAATCTGATCAAAGATCCAGTGTCAAAATTTCTTTTTTTTCTTTCCTTTTTGTTTTGTTTTTATTTTGGTCCCCTGCATATGCATATTTAACTTTAGCTTCGTTTTTACTTCCTTATATTTTAGTACTTTCGTCTTATGTTCGATTGTTTTTTTTTATTATTTCATATCGTACTTTTATTGTGGAATTTATGGTTACGCGGTTTAATTTAAATTGCATGTTGTATGTTCTTTTAAATTGCTTGATTGATTGGTTGTCCGTATGTCATTATGTCATATATGTGTTATAAGTTTACCTATTTACGATATATATTTAATTAGGGGCTTTATTATATATATATAAGTTGTACCTACTTAAAATATATGTACATTTAAAGTAAATACTAATGTGCGTATATAATCTGTGTTTTTAAATTATGCTATTTATAACGTTTTTTTTATAATTATGCTATTTATATCTTATATATGTTTTTGTACAGTTTAGATATATTGTAATATAATACTTAGTTGTTGTTTTTTGGTTTTTTTTTACTTGTATTTATATTGCATCGTATGGTAGGTAATATGTTCAGTTTTGGGCGATTGTTATTTATTTTGTTGTGGGGATTTAATATTTATGCTTTTATTTCATGCTTTTATTTATATTTTCATACCTTGTTTTTTTTGCATTATGCTATGTTCTTATTTGTTTATCTGCCATATTTGTGTACATGTCATATTTAGTTTTGCATCCAGATCTTTACTCTGTTAATGCGTTGCCTTATTATTCGGGAGTAAACGTTGCTAGTATCAAACGTAGTAGTGGTGGTTTTGCAGTTTGCTCTCAAATAATATGGCCCTTAAAATTTACTCGTATGTATAACCGGATTTTAATTTAATCGTCACTTTAATTCGAAAAATTTAATATTAACAAAGCAGTAATTATATTTTTTTTTTGGTACCAATTTTTTGGGCGGCATGGGGGTGCCAAAACCTTCCCCATCCGTAACCGACTCCCGAACCTGCTTTCAAACAAATCTCTGGTTTTTTATGGTGTCTGGCCTACCTCAATGGCCGGTGGCGACTCCAAGTTTTACTGTTTTTCAAAAACACGAATTTTTAAAGGATTTTTCATTTTCCATTCTCCAAGTGTTTTCCCCAAATAATGAAAAGAAACCTATTACTCTTTTTTAGAGATCACTTCGAAAAATTAGGTCGCTACAGCTGGCGACTAGTTTTAATTTTAAAAAGTAAAGTGAGTTAGACTATTTTTCAAGAAAAACAAAAATAATAATTACCGCTTTATTAATATATGAAGTTATAAATTAAAGTGATGAATAAATTAATATTTGTGTATAAATGCGAGTTTATTTTAACGCATTTAAAATTTGGCGCTTAAATCCGTCCTTTTAAGTGGGGGAAAACGCTAGTGCTTTCGTGTGGATATTGTTCCTCCGTATGGGCCTAGTAAGTACCTTCGGGGCTCGACTACCCTATGTTTTCATGGGAATATTGTTTCCTCGTACGGACATAGCTAAAAGGTCCCCCTGAATCGAACTCAGTTGAAAGGAGCTTATAATGGGTGATGACCGGGGGCTTTGTTACCCTTAGAAGGGGACAACGATGACAGTTCGAGTACCGTTTAGAACCAAAACTGAATGTAGAGAACATAGAAAGCCCACCCCTTTAGAGCCAAGCGGTTAAACCTAAGTTTTTAGAAAGGGTGCAAATGGGGTTGCTTTGTCTGGTGCTTGATTTAATTTCCCACTTTATTTTTATATATTTATTGATTTTATCCAGTACTAACTTGTTTCTTTTTGCATATTATTTTGGTTTGCACATATCTTTGCATCTACATTGCATGGCATAAAGGTGTTGATTCGAGTGGTTTACCCAAGGTAAGATATTTCATTATGGATGAGGGGCATCTCAAGAAGGAGGATACCAGGTCAACAATTTGATAGTGGTCCAAGGTCAACCATAGGGTTCAAGGTGACAGTTTGCTAGGTAAGCTCATAATAACGGAGTATACCCCGGCGGCCCTAGCAAGATGACCTTTGTGGATTCAAAAAGTGTGGACGAGTCGGTCAATCTTTCCAAGAATGTCACGATCGAAACGGATTCCTCGAGCCTTAGGAAAGTAAGCATTAAAAGGAGATATTTCGAATTTCGATCAAGGCTTGAAGTTACAGTTCAAGGTTATCCACGCGTCTTCGTGATGTTAGCCGATTTATTCAAGACCTAGACTGGTACAACACATTTTTGATAGTTTGGGTGCAAGAGGTAACCCAACATGTGGAAACATCAGCCACGGAAACTGAAGCACTTTATTTCTTTTATGGACCCAAGGATGGAGGAGACATCAAGATTCGTTCGACTACTTAGAGCTAGTGGAGAATTAGAAGTTAGGGTCAAGACTTATTGGTGCCTCCGTTGCATCGAGAACCTTTTTCAAGCCAATGCGAGTTGCTCTGGGGTGACCACCTAAGGGATCAATGCCTTTGTTTACATACATCCTTGCATTTTATTTGTTCTATGCATTGTATAAAGCATATACCATGCATTAAGTAGTTAAACAATAAGATTAATGGTGGGGGATTTTGTGACGTAATCAAAGGTTCTACATTCATACTTCGTCCGACCCCGGAAAAAAAATAGAAGACATTATTGCTAACGTGGAAGCCAATTTGGGAAGGGCATTCGTCTTAGAAAATAGGAACAAAGGAATGACTTCTAGCCAGTACAACTTCAGAAGCATGAATGACCTAGTGGCTAGGGTGGATAAGCTTGAGCAACTCCAATAACTTTTGGTTGGGAATCAAAGGGAGATGATGTCATATATGAAGAAGTTCCGAGAGGAAAATATGGGGCAAAACAACAAATTGGGGAGTATGATGGTTACTATAACCAAAGAAAATGGTTTGGCGGAAGACTCATTCGAGCAAAAGAAGATCGGGAAAATTAGTGAGAGTTGGGATTGCGACTCCATCGCAGAAAATACCTTGTCTAATAAAGACCAAGCCATCGTCAACCTGTATGAGATAGTGCGTACTACTTCTGAATGTCCCATCGAATTGGTGTTTGACAAGATTAAATATTATCTCTTTAAAATCTTATTTTCACCAACGGACTGAGAACCAGCTTGGAAGCAATTTAAGAAAGCGGATCATGCGGTTAACAACGCGAGCACCCACAAGGCCCCTAAAAATGAATGATCTTATCGCCCCAGGCTGTGTCCTAGAATGTGCAAGGCTCGAGTAGAAAAGAGATTAAGGGTCCCAAGGAGGAGATGAAGAAAAAATCTTTTACCCCTCTGCCAATTTCATATACAGAGTTGTACTCGCAACTATACAAGGCCGATTTGGTTCGACCATATTTTGTTGCTCCCTTTCAACCACCTTATCCCTCATGGTTTGATGTCAACGCACATTGTGAGTACCACGTCGAAGTGGTTGGGCACACGATAGAGAATTGTACAACATTCAAGAAAGTGGTTCAAAATATGTTAAAAGCCGAGGTCTTGAGGTGTAAAGGACCTAACGTGACAATTAACCCACTGCCAAGCCACGACGGTCAAGACGTGAATGCTCTCGAAGAGGTAGGTAAAAAAGAGGGTGAAAA
Source organism: Hibiscus mutabilis (assembly GCA_019671005.1). NCBI lineage: Eukaryota > Viridiplantae > Streptophyta > Magnoliopsida > Malvales > Malvaceae > Hibiscus > Hibiscus mutabilis. Next base: position 62,598,118 of record CM033719.1, read on the forward strand.
CGGATGTGTTAGAAATTAGATCCCCTCTAAGTTGGGTTTTCAAACAGCTTTCTATGGCGGGTTTGGTCAAGTATGGTACTAAGAATACACAAGACAGATATGGAGTATTCTGTGGGTACCATCAGAAGGAAGGGCATGATATCCAGTGTTGTTCGGAATTCAAGCAATTGGTTCAAAAGATGATGGACAACAAAGAAATTGAAATTTTGAGAAAGTTTGAAAAATTAAAGGGTCGGGATAAGCTTTGAACAAATCACTCACAATACAAAGAAAGAAGTTTGGCAAATAAAATATCCTCACAAGATACAAATTTTTGCCCAATAATGATCACTTACAATCCCAAACTTGAAACAAAGATATACAAACGAATTACACAAGTTGGGTGTACAAGATTTGACTCTAGAAGCACAAAGGGTTGGATTTTAACTTGAATGCTTGAGTGTTGATCAAAGTAGGTTCATTAGTTGTTGCAGCAGCATTGGAGTCTTGTATTTGTACCTTCTCATTGATTTCTAGTCGTTTGGGTGGTTGGAGTATTGAATATAGCCGTTGATGGACTTCTTTCCTGTAATAAATGCTATCTACCAACCATCCATATCGGTACACGAAGACTCGTATCGATACCTGTTACAAGAAAAATATAGCCGTTGTGCAGTAGTGTATCGATACGTGGAAGGTCGTATCGAAACGGTTATAGTGTAAAATTAGGGTGTATTGAAACGGCAAGGCTGTATCGGTACGATATTTGCTTACTGGAATCTGAGTTGAAAAATTGCATCGGTACGCCTAGGGGCGTATCGATACGGTTAATAGAAAATTAAAAGTTTGTTAATTCCAATAATTGACAAGGCAACAGTAAAAACATTTAATGCAAAGATCTCGAAGATCTTGAAAAATCGTATCGATACAGATGGGATTGTATTGGTATGATTAAGAATATCTTAAACCCAGATTTTAGATCGTATCGAAACATACAAGGCCGTATCGAAACATAAAGCTTAAAACTTTTGCCCAGATAAAGGTCGTATCGAAATAGTCAAGACCGTATCAAAACGCAAGGCCTAATTTTTCAAAGTCATATGAATGTCGTATCGAAACGGGCTAAGCCGTATCGGTGTACGCTTTGCAAAATCAAATTCCAGTAATGAATTTTCGTATCGAAACAACAAGGGGTGTATTGTACGCCTACGCGAAAATGTATAATTTGGCTTGTAAACACTTAGAAAAATTTTGGGTTTAAGTTTTGGACTTAAAGAAAATTTTCCTTGTCAATTTGTAAGACTTTTGAATACTTAAAAATTTATTTTCTTTTATAATTTAGTCCTTAAACAATTTGTTATATCAAAATCAAACATAGGTTTTACAAATTCTCAATTTGATATTTTTGCACTCTATGTGTTAAGCAAATTCGAAAACCTATAATATATATATGGAGAAATAGTGAGAACTAGAAGGAGTAGTTTTTGAACAGACCAAGGAAATACCATAATCATGAGGATGAACCGAGCAATCTGAAAGGAATTTCACAACTTTAAATATTGCCACAACATTCAGAGGCAAGCTATTAATCACCGGGGGATTAAATCTAAGACGCTCTTTCATTTGATATTCGGGGCATTCTATTGATTTTGATTTTGTGTATTAACCCAAAAAACATCCTTTGTTGAAGTGATAGTCAACAAACTGACATATAGATGAAAAGAAAAAAATAAAAGAAAGAAAAATAAAAGAAAAAATAGAGAGAGAAATAGAAAAAATAAGGTATTGATCCAAGAATAGAATTTAGAATTCACGGTCGAAGACCTAACATCGAATAATAAGCCGATAGCAATCATGAAAAGAATAATAGCAAGCCTTTGTATGCTACACGGTTCAAGGATTCAAAGTGAGTGTCTGTCGTCCTGCTATGTTGATTCAAAAAATTGAAGATTGAATCTTATTAAAAAATAAAATTTTAGAGACTTAAGGGCATGTTTTCAGCCCAACATTGAGATAGAAGGAAGACCATATCGATGGGCCAGGGGCAAAGTAACAATCAAACCCAAAATCGAAGACCATACGCTAGACAATTCATAGATTTGAAGTGACTTTTCTGCCTTAATGTGTTGTATGGTTCAGAATAATAAAGATTTGGGACATTGTTGAAAATTAAGGAAAATTTGGGAACTTGGGGGCATGATGTTCACACCAATGTTGAAATAGAAGAAGGCTCATTGTGAAGAGTCATAGAACAGGTAACAGTTGAGCTAAAGTTGAGTGAGGTCAATGTTACAAAATGGAATTTTAGAAAATGATAGATTCTGTATGACCAGTGTAAGGCATCAATTGTCTTTCATAATAAGACAAAAAATGAATATTCGGTAAAGACAGAAGAAATACTTTGTTTGGTTCAGGAAACTAAAAATTGAACCTCATCGAAGTATGAAAAGCTCAGAGACTTGAGGGGGTATATGCTCACCATAATGTTGGAATTGAAGAAGACTTGACGTGAAGAATCGAAAAAGAGGAAACATCTAAGCCCAAGTGGAGTGGGGGCAACGTCGCAGAATTGAACTTCAAGAAATGATCAATATTGTTCTAACCAGTACAAATTAGCAACCTCATTCGAGACGAGATAAAAGATTCAGCAAAGACAGAAAACCCAGGGAAATTAAAGGTGTTCGACCAGAAAGTAATAGTTCTTCCCAACAATTTTAAAGATAATTTCATTCGTGCATCATTTATAGTTAGACGTCTTTATGTTAGGAGTATGTTAATTCATACCATCATAGTATTCTGTTTATTCAAAATAGGTATTTGAAGATTGATAACATGTTAGATCTGCAGCTTTACAGGAGGAGAAATAGATCTCGAAAAAGAATTAAGAGTCCTTTGACTCGTGTAATTAGGATTTCTAACGGTCTTTCAATCTCTGGTTATTCAAGAATGGCATGTATCTTTTTATGCTAGGACCATCTAACGTTAGGGCATTCGGTCGATTTTCTTTTGGTAGCCATGTCGGCGTAAATCCAGTTATTGAAGATTTCCTTTGGTGGCCATGTTGACGTGAATCCAGTTATTAAAGATTTTTCTTTGGTAGCCATATCAGTGTGAATCCAGTTATTGAAGATTTCCTTTGGTAGCCATGTTGGCGTGAATCTAGTTATTAAAGATTTCCTTTGGTAGCCACGTCGGCATGAATCCAATATTTAAAGATTTTCTTTGGTAGCCATGGCGGCGTGAATCTAGTTATTGAAGATTTCTTTTGGTAGCTATATCGACGTGAATCCAATTATTGAATATTTTCTTTGGTAGCCATGTCGGCGTGAATCTAGTTATTGAAGATTTTCCTTTGGTAGCCATGTCGGCGTGAATCCAGTTATTGAAGATTTTTCTTTGGTAGCCATGTCGGTAATCCAGTTATTGAAGATTTTCTTTGATAGCCATGTTGGCGTGAATCCAATTATTAAAGATTTACTTTGGTAGCCATGTCAGCGTGAATCTAGTTATTGAAGAATTTCTTTGGTAGCCATGTCGGCGTGAATCCAGTTATTGAAGATTTTTTTGGTAGCCATGTAGGCGTGAATCCAATTATTGTAGATTTTCTTTAGTAGCCATGTCAGAGTGAATCCAGTTATTGAAGATCAGCTTGAATCCAGTTATTGAATACTTTCTTTGGTAGTCATGTTGGCATGAATCCAGTTATTGATGATTTCCTTTGGTAGCCATGTTGGCGTGAATCCAATTATTAAAGATTTCTTTTGGTAGCTATGTAGGCGTGAATCCAGTTATTGATGATTTCATTTGGTAGCCATGTCGGCTAGAATCCAGTTATTGAAGATTTCCTTTGGTAGCCATGTCAGCGTGAATCCAGTTATTAATGATTTCCTTTGGTAGCCATGTTGGCGTGAATCCAATTATCGAAGATTTCTTTTGGTAGCCATATCGGCGTGAATCCAGTTAGTGAAGATTTCCTTTGGTAGCCATGTCGGCGTGAATTCAGTTATTGAAGATTTCCTTTAGTAGCCATGTTGGCGTCAATCTAGTTATTGAAGATTTCCTTTGGTAGCCATGTCGGCGTGAATCTAGTTATTGAAGATTTTTTATGGGTAGTCGTGTTGGATTGAATCTCGTTATTTGGTCTGCAGCCTCGTGTGGACGAGGTAGATCCTATTGAAGATTTTCAATGAGTAGTCGTGTTGACGTGTATCCCGTTATCTGGTCTACAGCTTCATGTTGAAGAGGTAGATCTTATCGAAGATTTTCTTTTGGGTGGCCATATTGGCGTGAATCCTGTCACATCTAGCTAAAGGTTCTATATATGATGGACCCGTAGCTCAAGGACTTCAGGGCAAAAAGTTTTATATAGAAAAAACTCGCAGCTCCAAGATTTCAGGAAGAGGAAAAGTGAACAGTTCTATAAAGGAGGAACTCACAGCTCAAAATCTTCAGGCTGGGAAGTCGGATAAAATTAGTGCTTATGGTCTTTTCTTTACTTTTGTTCCACACTGATAAGCAAAAAGGAGCAGATGTAATCACTAATTTTATCAGGGGTATTAACCCATTTTTTTTTTACATTTTGTTAGAATATACAATAACGGGCTTGTGTTTATTTATTGTACCCATTTTATCAATGCTTTGTTACTATTATATGCCATATTATTATTGTTATTATATATTATTAGTATATATGTTTATTATGATGGAAACTCAAAAACAAAAAAGACTATTAATAGTATCATTTACTTATTGCTATCATCTTATTATTTGTTATATTTAAAAAATCCCAAAATATTACTATTTTTAGTATACTTGGTTAGTGTTATAATTACTATCAGTTTATTATTATATGTTATTAGTTGTTATGATTTGAAAAGAAAAATGAAACGCAAAAACATTACTATGCCCGGTTATTATCATTATTAATATTATTATATTAGTGTCATATTATTATATCATTATTATTATACTATATTTATTATATTATTATGTTATTACTATATTTTGATTATTATTATATTTATTATTAGTATTAGTATTAAACAAAAACAAAAAAAAGCTAAAAGCTAAATAACATAATTAAATAAAGCCCAAGTTTATTAGATTATAACAGTCCAAATTACAAATTATAAAAACCCAAAAATATTATTAATCACATATAAGGCCCGAACAGCCTAAAACCTAATCTGCCCCAATTACAACAGGAACCCTAACACTATCTCTCTTACGTGCAGCTTTCTTTCCACCGTCAGATCTGAAACAGATCTGACGGTCCAAATCAAGCACCAAAGGAAAATCCTAGGGTGCATTATATGTCACAGCGCCACATTACATCACGTCCATTGGATCAGGATGCCATCGTACGGCTTGGATGAAGCCAAAGAATTTTCTAGAACCAGCACGCGCCCACGCGCGATCCCTCAGCTCTCTACGCGCGAGTGCACAATACCGCCTGACCCTCTGCCTCCCACACGCGCGCCCTCTAACAATACAGTTGCCCTACCAGAGTCTCTCTCTGGTCCCCTCCTTCGTGTCGTTCAGCCACGATATGCAAAAGGACAAGAAGAACGAATGTCAGGCAACATCAACGCACTGAAATCAAAATTCAGAGCCGTTTCAGCAGTGGTTCACATGCATCTGGCCAAACAAAACACATCACTAACCAAGTATTTTTTTATTAATTTCATGTAATACTATCAGGGTATAAAAAGAAGTCAAACAGTCCTTTGTAATCTCATTCGGGAGGATTTGCAGAAATCAAATACAAAGAAAAAACAATTTGAGGTATTCTATTCTATTTTTTTCGCATGCATGTATATATATATATATAAACAAAAAAGAGGGGAAAAGTTTACCTTCAGTTCGTAGAGGTGGCCTTTCGACTCCGCCCACCGGTGATAAACCTCTTGGCCTCCCCGAGGCTATGTATAGTGAGTCGCTGATGCGATATGCGTCAAAAATTTTAAAAAAAAACTTTGGGTTTCTCTTCGTTTCTTCTCAGATTTGGATAAAAGGAGTTTTAATTTTAAAAATCTAGAGTCGAATCTCGGTTTAATAAAGAAATGTGGGTCTTTTAACAAAATATTGAGTTTGTTCTTCATTTCTGAGTAAGTTGAGAATATTTGAGTGTTTGAGAGAACGTTTAAAAGATTTGATGGATTTCAAACCGGGAATGACCAAAAGAGATCTCTAAAAGCCGGCAAAGTTCTTTTATACATTTTAGAATTCTAAAAATGGGCTAATCCCACTTTTGAACCCTCCGCGTCATTGTATTCACACATGGAAGGGCTTCCGCGTTTTAAATTCCCTACCCGATTCCTCTATGTTTTTAAAAGTTCTCAATTTGGTCCTCGAATTTCGGTTGAGTTCTTGTTTTAAAAACGGTCTTACTACTTCCAGTCCCTCCATGTTCCTGCTTAAGCTTTCAGGCCCTTTCACATTCTAAAAATATGACCACCGTCCCTAAAATTTTGCACGGATTTTCATTTACGTCCTTAATACCCTTTTAACACCCTGAAATGTTGTTTTGTTTTTAATCTGGTCCAAGATCCAGTGTCAAAATTTCTTTTTTGTTTGTTTTTATTTTGGTCCCCTGCATATGCATATTTAACTTTAGCTTCGTTTTTACTTCCTTATATTTTAGTACTTTCGTCTTATGTTCGATTGTTTTTTTATTATTTGTTTTTTTCATATCGTCTTATGTTCGATTGTTTTTTTATTATTTGTTTTTTCATATCGTACTTTTATTGTGGAATTTATGGTTACGCGATTTAATTTAAATTGCACGTGGTATGTTCTTTTAAATTGATTGATTGGTTGTCCATATGTCCATATGTCATATATGTGTTATAAGTTTACCTATTTACGATATATATTTAATTAGGAGCTTTATTATATGGGTAAAACTTTGATACACAGACCGTGTAAAATTAATTTTACACAAGCCTGTGTATTTACACTATAAAAATTCAAATTCTAAATTTCTAACCCTAACCCTGAAAAAACTAAACTCTAAACCTTAAATCTTATACACTAAATTCTAAACACTAACTTTAAATTCTAAATCCTACAACCTAAACCCCTAAACCTTAAACCCTAAACTAAAACCCTAACTCCTAAAACTAAAAATATCAAAGTTTTTTCCTATTATATATATATATATATATATATATATAAAAAGCTGTACCTACTTAAAATATATGTACATATAAAGTAAATACTAATATGCGTATATAATCCGTGTTTTTATATTATGCTATTTATAATGTTTTTTTATATATTATGTTATTTATATCTTATATATGTTTTTGTACAGTTTAGATATATTGTAATATAATACTTAGTTGTTGTTTTTTGGGTTTTTTTTTCTTGTATGTATATTGCATCGTTTGGTAGGTAATATGTTCAGTTTTGGGCGGTTATTTATTTTGTTGTGGGGATTTAATATTTATGCTTTTGTTTCATGCTTTTATTTATATTTTCATACATTGGTTTTTTTGCATTGTGTTATGTTCATATTTGTTTATCAGTCATATTTGTGTACATGTCATATTTAGTTTTGCATCCGGATTTTTGCTCTGTTAATGTGGTGCCTTATTATTCGGGAGTAAAAGCGGCCAGTACCAAACGCACTGGTGGTGGTTTTGCAGTTTGCTCTCGAATAATAGAGCCCTTAAAATTTACTCGTATGTATAACCGAATTTTAATTTAATCGTTGCTTTAATTTGGAAAATTTAATATTAACAAAGCGGTAATTATATTTTTTCTTTTGATACCAATTTTTTGGGCGGTATGGGGTGCCAAAACCTTCCCCATCCGTAACCGACTCCCGAACCTGCTTTCAAACAAATCTCTGATTTTTTTTTGGTGTCCGGCCTACCTCAATGGCCGGTGACAACTCCAAGTTTTCCTGTTTTTAAAAACACAGATTTTTAAAAAAAAATTCTATTTTTCAAGTGTTTTTTCCTATTACTCTTTTTTTTAGCATCACTTTGAAAAAAATTAGGCGGCTACAACTGCATTTTCGCACAAGTTTCAGTCTTTGATGTTTCTGAGAGCTTAGTTTTTAGTTCTTTTTATTAGAATATTTGTTACCCAAACTGATGTAAGGAAAGCAGTTTTAGCTACGCTAACTCGGCTCTAGTTCATTTCTTGTCTTCTTAGATTTGTTGTAGTGCTTTCTCTACCGGTTTTGCAATCTTTGGGTTCTTCGTGTTTGAGTTTATTCTTCCAAGTTCAGCTTGTATTTATAGCCACTACTTGTGAAAGGAAAACCCCTTTTAGATACTCTGCTCTGACTCTGGTTCATATGTTTGTCTTCTTTGATTTTGTGTATGCATTCATTTGACATTGATCAGTGGTGATACTTCTCCATATTGGACCTTCATTTGATAATTGATGGTAAAGTTTTGCATTTGTAGTTATGTATGTCGTATTGATATTCTTACTATAATAATGTATGGGTGGACGATGCTAATGTTATCAAGGTGCAGCTGTAAGTGCTAAGGTGAGGCACGAACCAGCAAAAACAAATTTACTCAGGTGCACATTTTTTCTTGGATTAGGTGCTCCGTTTCAAGGGCTTAACAAACAAAAGCTGCACCTAACTCAAAGGACATCAATCAACAAAAATATGAAAACATGTGTGTCTGTTTCTGTGAGAAACAAAGATGGATTGCATGAAAATGTGGGAAAAGGAAGGGATTTTGCATATATAGCAATGTAGCCATACTGAAGAACTGAGAGGGACAATAATATATAGAAGATCATTAATATAGTGGAGATGGAAAGAAACATGGCTTTAGAAAATTTACTGAGTAACACTTTCGGGGTAGAGTAGCCTGAATGAGCCTGGTTTTCAGGGAATATTTATCAAGTAAAATTATGAAAATCATCACAATATACTCTAGTAAAAGGTACAATGATTTTGATGCACAACATGCATTTAAATCGTGGTATGTGCTATGCATTGCTATTCCTTACTCTGGCTTTCATTAGCATTACATGAATCAGATATCTGCATATGCATGCTTATTGCTTCTGATAGTAAGACGAACCATTTGCTTGCAGATCAATGATGGAAACTAAACGTAGACCGTTACTCTTATTCTGGGTTGCTTTCTCATCTGCTAAAGGACTTGATTTTGAGTTGTGTAAGGTGAAGGCATGCTGCAGTTATTAAGTTGCTTTCTAGCACTGTCATTTATAACAAAAATCAGGCTCTTACAGGCACTGGAGATTGGTTGCTTGGTCCAGATTTGGTAGTGTATCTTGACATACCACCAGAGGTTAGTCATGCACAAACTGCTTTTTGTGTTAAAATCAGTCAAGTGGATTGATTACATGAAGCAATTGACTCTAGTTTGAATTTTGGTTTAATGATTATGGTGCCGGTAGTCGAACCCCCTGATGAAAGGGACCTTTGCTCCCCATGTTCCCTTTGTTCATGCCCAGGAATATTTCACTGTTTAATTTATGCAGCATTTTCTGAGGCACACACGGACTTGCTCAAAATAAGTTGATCTTAATTAATATAAGATGTCAACCTGCATTAACAGCACATTATTTTCCCAAGGAAAAAACATATTTTGCACTTCCCTTTTCTTAGGGAATTCATGTCATAAAGTCAAAATGTCATTGGAAATCTACTCTTTATCACTGCGAATAGGGTCGTCAAATAGAGCAAAATTGCAGCTGTTCATTTGAGAAAATTGCAATGAATTAATAATTTTGATGGCTTTCAATGAACAGCCAAATTTGACACTAATCAACAACATTTATTACTTTAACAAAGGGTTATTTAAAGACATACTCCTACGAGGATAAGCGGTTTTAATAAGATATGATTAAAAATTCAATAAAAGTCTGGAGAGCAGACAATGCAGTTAGTATCATATAGACTGCATGTGTTCTTAATGAGCTAAGTTACTTTGGTTTGTTTCTCTTAAATCTCAAATGTGCAGATCAGTTTGTCGAAAACAGAACATGAAAAAACAATTGGCATTTGCATTGCATATTATGCTTTCTGTTCAATTGAGTTTGCATAATAATTTAACATTTATTTCATGCTTAGGTTGATTTGCTAACTTTGATGTTCTTAGCACGTTTAAGCATAACATCCCTATATATCTGAAATATATTCTCCTATTACCAGAAAGCTGCCGAGAGAGGAGGCTATGGAGGTGAGAGATATGAACAGCTCGAGTTTCAGCGGAAAGTCGCCCAATACTATAAGCTCCTCAAAGATTCTTCTTCATGGGAGGGTTGGATTAATGGTAAAAGATTAATATGATGGCTATAAGGAATGCATTTTGCATCACTCAAACTAATGGATTGACATTAGTTGTAGTAAGTCAAGTGTGCATAAATAGAGAGTTGGAGCATTATAATTGATTAATAATTAAACAGAATTCCAATATGGGTACTATTTGATGCATAGTCTTTGTATAAAGAATTTACACAAACGTGTCTATTTAAACTAAAATTTAAAATTTAATATTAAATCTTAAACACTAACGCTTAAGATCTAAACGTACACACATCGTACAAATTAGGCTGTTTGAATCTGGATCACTTAAGTGGAACAATATATCCTTTACCACAAGAATCACTCAACGGATTATAAATCCTAAAATTCTTAAACTCTAAACTCTATAATAAACCCCTAAACTCTATAATAAACTTACTTGCGAAAAAAAATCTTCACCATCAATACATCAAATATTTCTTCATATAATATCAAAAAAATATTTAATACAAGATCCACTAATTGACCTAATGATAATTTGTTTTACTCTCTGTAAGTTCAAACTCTAACATTTGTAATGAGATTATTATAATAACACTATTTAATAAAAAAATATTTAATGAAGTGTCGAAAATAAAATGTTAAACAAAAAGACGAAACCAAGCCTAAAGAGTAAAAGGTGTCTGTGAAGAGTGAAGAAAAAAAGAAGAGGTTTATCTGAACTTAACATGGCTGTAACAGTCTCTTTCTTTCCTCTGCCTTACCCTCGCAAAAACCCTCCAATCTTTCACCACAGATTCAACCCTTACCCATCTTCCATTAAAACCTTATCCAAATCGGCTCCACCTCCAGTCCTCTGCTCATCGGAACCCAGCGCCCCCAAACCTCAGAACATGCAAGATTTGCAAAACCCAGTTCGACCCTTTGCTCAATCACCCTCGGGCCTGCCGTTTTCACACCGCCCATTTTGGAGGTAACCTTTTTTGCTTTGCCTGTACTGCATGCACTAATTTTCGCATTTGTTTGGAAAAGTCCTTAGAAGATCATATCTCCATACCTGAGATACAAGTACTTGGATTATTTTTGTTTTGTTTTGAAGAATCGAAGCAACACAGGATAGAATTCTATGGCATTTGGAGTATGCCACAGCTCTCATGAACCTGCATGTCTAACATTTTCCGGTATAAGACCAAATAGATTTGCAGCTACTAAACTAGTTGCTAATCTGTCCTTAGAAAAATGGCAAGTTTTTATTGCAAAACAAGAAAATGAAAATGGAATTTTAGCATGCGTTGAAGTGTCTGCACTTGTTCCAGCTTCTAATTTGCTTGATAGACCACTTTGAAACTTGTTATTTTCTTTCAATTAAATTTCTCATATATCTTGAGGTCAGATATTGTTTTGGTAGAATCAACTGCGGCTTTTTACTTGCCTCAAACTACATATTTTTCCAGGGGAAACAAAGAGGAAATTCGAGAGCGTTTATGCAGGGGGCACCATGGATACTCCTGGCTCTGGCAAAGTATCCCAATATTGGCATTGTTGTGGCTCTGAAAATCCATTTGATCCTGGATGTACTGCTGCTCCGCATGCCTCTTACGACTACTAATGCTGTTTTCCGTCTTCCATTGCCAATACGAGGTCGGTTTCTTTATATATGTTAACTTTGTAAATGGATCGTCGGAAGAACATTTCATCCCGATTTTTCAAACAGAAAATGTGATAATGCATATGTTTCTTGCTTTTCATTTGAATTTTTTCGGTTTGACCTTGTAAGTGCAAGATAAGTATGTGAGTTCTGGAGACTCTGTACTACGTTCATACATATATATGTTTACCTACATTAATACAAAAAATTACCTTCCCAACTATAATCTGGGTAACAATTTCATATTCTTAATTCCATTCTGGAGAACATGGATTTAAGAGAATGTATTTGGATTAAAACCATCTAGACATATTCTACTTTGGCTTGATATATTAGTTGGTATTTAAATTACCCACTTTTTAATGCGATCGTGTCTTTCATTATTGTTGTCTCTAAAATCCGAATTTGAACCATTACAATGACCCATATTGTTGATTATATGTTCTTTTTAAAAATTAATTTGATACCTAAATTTGTCATCTTGTCTAATGTGGTACTAAATTTATCATTTTCTATTATGTTGCCTTGCTACCTCTGTTTTTTTTTAATCTAATTTGATACTTGCATTTGATTTTTTTCCTACTATGGTACCCTAATTTAAATATTTTAACGCCTTAAGTGATATTTTCGTCACGTGTTATAAACTTTTCAATTATTAAAATGCCATGTCATTACACTTTTAAATTATCAAATCCATGTATTACATTAGAAAAATGACAAACAATATTTAGAGCGAGTGGTTAAAAGCTTTTAGTTGACACCTCTCATTCCCCCTCTTTTAGGTAAGAATTGTTCAAAAAATGAAATTATCTAAAAATATAATACTATATTTAAAAACTCAAAAATTCAACCAACGGGTTAGTCTAAGTGGTAAGCAACTTGGTATCGCTTAAAAATGTTTCGAGTTTGAAGCCTTGTGCAGAAAATCTCTATTGCGAGATTCGCTCACTAAAATCAGATGTACGACGCGGGACGATCCAGATTAGTTATGGTAAAGTCTTGGAAATTGGGAGGGCAACCAAAAAAAAGAACTCACAAATTCAAATATACTAAGATGTGAGGTTGTCCCTTTTGTTGTCTCCGAGGTTTGAACTCAGATCCTCTCCTTAGGAGTATAATATACCTTAGCAATGAGCTCAACATTTAATGGTATTAATATGTATTGTTAACTATTTTATAATAACTTTTGAAATCATAAAATTTAAAATGTAGTTATTCATTTTTAACAATAAAAATATATTAAAACACATTTTTGTTATTTTTTCAGTTTTTTAATTTAAAAAATAATAAAATTTTATTAAAACAATAATTATTGCTTTAATTTTTAATTAAGTTCTTTTTAAAATAATTAATTAAATTAAAAGTTAAAGTAGTCATTATTTGTTTTAATAAATTTTTATTATTTTTGAATTTAAAAAAACCTAAAAAAATGGCAGAGTTTCAGCATATTTTATTTTCAAAAAGAATAACCAGGTTTTAGGTTCCCATGATTTTAAAAATTATTAAAATAGTTAATGGAACATGTCAATATATATGATTAGTGATATATATCGGTACATAACATATACTCTAGAATTTTTATACAATCAATATATATGTATAACTACAATTATCATTAACTATTACAAAAATAAAACAAATTAAATGATAACCAAAATTTATTCAGACGTATTTTTTAAAAGGAAATGTAAGTCTCGTTAAAACCTATTATTAACTTGATTAAACAAATTTTCAATCAAAACATATAAAAATAATAATGTCCTAAACTTTTATTCCACAAATATCAAACAGTGCATAAGTTCATTAGCATAAAAAAAAAACACACAACAAACCAAAGATATTTGTTTTGAGTGCATGCAGCGGTGAAACCTGGTAAAATAGTTTGTGGGACCTATTTATTTTTTTAATAAATATTTAAATTAAAATTTTTAAAATTCTTGAAGGTATAATTTACATTTTTCCAAAAAAATAATTAGGACCTAATTAAAATTTTTGAAACTTTTTTATGTTTAATAAGAACTTTTAAAAATTATAAGAGAGAATTTTATTAAATATTCAATTTTTTTGACTTAAAATGAATTTTTAAAATTTTGAGGGGTCAAAAATATAACAAGTAGTCGTATACATTTAATTGATAAATTAAAATATAATTTTATCATACGTTGAAATTGAGGAGCTGAAAGGATGAGGACTAAAAGCGTGCTAAAATTAGCAGTGACTGGTGAGTATGAGTTGAATGTCATCGAAAACAATATTTGCCATTCCGAAAACAATGAATCAAACCTCGTTTATGTCATTCAGACGATAATCATTTTTACATTTTCTTTTTCTTTTTTTTTTGTACTTTTATCTAAAGTCATATAAAATATTTGGCAACTAAATCACCCAAACAATGAATCCATCCTCCTTTTGTCATTCTAAAACTTTATTTTGTATTATTATATTCTATGAGGGTTTTACTAATTCTAGAAACAAGACAAAACATATAATTGAGGATTCAACATTCAATTATATTATATTATAATATAGATATAAAGTCAAAAAAATGTCTTTAAAATTTGACTAAATAGTCACTTTAGTCTATATTTTTTTTTAAATAATTCAATCCTCAACGTTTTATTTTATGTCAAAATGACACCTTTACGGATGAAAATATTAAAAAACTGACGATAAACAGCTTGAAATGACATGACAGAATGATAAGTCACCAGCAAAATTTATTTTATATTTATATAATTTTATAAAATTATTTTTTGACTGATGTAATATTTTTTTAAGTCAATACATTTGTCTATATGATACTGCCATGTCAGCATGCACTGCCATATAGGTTTGTCACTTCATTTCAAGCCATTTACTGTCAGTCGACTGACAGTTTTTATTCGCAGAGGGGTCATTTCAACCCAAAATAAAACGTTAAAAGTTGAATTGCTCAAAAAAATAAGAGCTAAAATGACTATTCAGCCAAATATTGAGAGAATTTTTTTACTTTATGTCATTATTATGTTATACGAGGTTTTAACTTATTCTAGGAACAAGACAAAAAATATAGTCGAGGATTAAATGTTTACTTTTTTAATTGCCAATATTTAATTTATTGGTCGACCAATTAAGATCAGATCTTGTAGAAACTTAATATAGAAGCGATCTTTTTAACCTAATTTTCTCTACTAATTATTTTTTTAAATTAAGGGTTTGTTTATTTTGCGGAAATGACGCTTTGAAAATATTTTTCACATTTTCAAATATTTATTTCATTAAAAGTAGTTTAAATATGTCTTTACAAGTAAATATTTTTTAGATCAATATTTAATTTAAATCGAGTTAAATATATCATATTCATAATGTTTTTTGTTTTAAAATTAATTTAAATATTAAAATATGTATATAATATTATTTCTGATACTATATTTTTAATATTATTAAATATACTCAATTATTATATATAATATTATTTATTATTTCATAAAAATATTTGTTTATTATTTTCAAAAAATTATTATTATTCAATAATAAATATAATTTGTAATATTTCAATTTCAAAAAGTGTAAAAATGGCATTTAATAATTATTATATTTCATAAATAATATTTACTAATTATTATAATATTTTAAAATAATATTATTTAATTTTTAACGACGAGTAATATTATTTTATGTATTTAAAATCAAAAAATATTTTTAGTATTATTAATTAATAATATTAACTATTTAAATATATGAATTATATTTATTAATAATTTTAATAATATAATATTTTTATTTTAATAAATAACTAATATAATTAATAATATGTTAATAATTTTTAAATAAGGATGTCTTATATGGTCCTATGTGACAATTAGCATATAACTGATAGCGGATTACATTAGCTGATAGCATTAGTTGATTTGACTAGCGAATTGCATTAGCTGGTTGTATAAAAGTGTGATGAAATTAATTTATAGATGATGGATGTTTGATTATTTGAACAAGCAAAATGACATATAAATACATTATTATATTCAATACTTGTTTGAATAATTTATTAGTTATCAATGTTTTGTATCTATTAATATTATTTAGATGATTAAAATCAATTTTTTAATATAACATTACTAAGCATATTTGAAGGATCTATATATTAATTTATTATTTATATAATTATTTTTAATACAATTTAATTAATTATTAAATTTAAATGATATTTGAAGTAATTTAGAGACTTTTTTAATTATTAAGAGTAAAAGAGTCTTTACAACTCCCATGTTAAAACCTTTAAACCCAAAAGGTTCCTATTATTAGCTTTTTCAAATTGAGATATTTTAGCCCACCCTGCTCTTACAAACCTTTATTCACTAAACATTCGAATAAATGAATTTAATTGGCTAAACCTTTTAAATAATTCGAACATCTATTTTTAATTCAAAAAAATTGTTTACCAGACATAACTGATATCAATTAAACACAAAAAATATCACATCTTCCAGAAAAGCAATTCAATTTTTAGAGATCATTTTCACGAAACAAGCCGATCCTAAAACATAGGTCCCTACTGCTGCGATGTAAGTGAAATCTTGTGATATTTTATATATGGGAACTAGCAGATGCATTAATATATCATTTTTAAAATTATAGTAAATATAGTGACTAATTATAAAAAATTTGAATAATATACCAGCTGAATTTATTACAAAATAAAATTAAGAAACAATTCAAAGGAAATAAAAGTGCAGCAGAAAAATAATAAAATTAAATTAAATAAAATTGAAAAAAAATAAAAAACAAAACATCAGCAACGTACACGTAAAGTGAATTATAATGACATGAATGAGATGAAACACTGAAGAAATAAAGCATGAAACAAAACTTCTTGACTCTATTCACCTACATGCTTAAGGATTAAAGTAGGGGTGGTGAGCGAAACTAACAATCTTGCAAGTTATTTCGCAAAACAGATCTGACTACATCGAGAAACGAACCATAAAGAGGATCATACTACTGAAAGACCGTCGACAACCGCTAATAAGAGTTGAGCATCGTCTAAAAATTATCTACAAACGCAAATATACCACAAATGTAGACAAAATGTTTAAGCCAACTATCAATAACTTTAGTGTTTTGGATCAAAATATTAACTTTTCAGACGTATAAGGACTAAAATATTTCTTTTTGCAATAGAGGGACTAAAATGAACTTTTAAATATAATACAAGGATTAAAATATTTATTTTTTATAATAAAGGGACTAAAATAAACTTTTAGGTATAGTAGAGGAACTTCTAATATACTTTTAACCTTTAGCGAATATATCAATTGATAATTTTTTTATTAATTGAGGTTATGAATCAAATAATATTAATTTAATTTAGGAAATCATTAAAAATAAAATAATATATTTGCGTTAAGACATGATATCGACATTTTAATGTTTTTATATAAAAACACATATTTTACTTAAAATTAAAAAATAATGATAAACTACATAAACGGTCACTGAATTTTTAGGGAAGATTCATTTTGGTCATTGTACTTTTAAAATATCTGATAAGTTCACCCAACTTTTAGTTCAATTTCGATATGGTCCTTCCTGTTACCTTCCGTTAGAAGTTGATGTTAGCTTTCGTTTTTCGTTAATAAAAAATGGATAAACTACACCAATCATCACTCAACTTTCTTCTCACACCTATTTTGGTTACTAGAGTTTAACAATTTTCAATTTAATAACTTAACTTTCAAATTATTAATATTTTGGCCACTCTCAAATGACATGGTTATACGAATAGAAAAATTCGATTAATCCATAAAAAAATCCAGGTAATGATTTTTTACTTTGCTTATTAAATTTACCATATTACCATATTTGATATTTTAATAAGCAAAGTCAAAAAAATTGATTACTTGAATCAAATATTTCAATTAATTGGTCAATCGATTATTCGATTTAATGGGTACAATCTAAGATCAAAAATTGAATAATAATTTAGCAATTAACCAAAATAATTTTTTAAGGATAAATTGAACCCGATTTCGGTACAAATTTTTAAAATAAATTATTTCGATTCGGTTACGGTTCACAGTTTTAAGCAAAATTGATTAACTGATATGATATATTATATACAGTATTTCTAAATTTTATGCATTACAATATCTTATAGTCTAGTGCTTTTGATACCCTTCTAATTTTTTTTAAAAGTTTTGGCTCTGGGTAGGATTAATAGGTGTGAGCTTTCAATTTTTGACTTTCTAGTTATTTTTACACTTTATTCACAACTGAACAATTATTAAATTTACCATATTATCATACTTGATATTTTAATACAAGGGCTTAACCAGGTGTAAAAAAAAAATTTGGGGACTTAATTAATTTTCTTTCAAAAATTCAAAAACTTTTTGCACTGTTAAACCATTTATTTTTCAAAAGTTCAAGACTTCTTATTCCTTTAAACCAAAAACAAAATAAAATTAGCTTAACAGTTTTGAAGCAAGTAATAGATGATATATTGGACAAACTGAGTATCTTAAAAAAAAACTTTAAAGAAAGTCTCTAACCCTATTTTTTTCTCTAGCTTTTCCTCGACCTCCCCTTTTGATATTCTCTTTATCGTTGATGACGGCCTCGCCGCTGGCATTACATTCTTTCTTTTTCTTTCCTTTGTTTCTTAAACTCCTGATAATTGAACTTTATAACTCTTGAACTCTTGAAATCAATAAGTTATTACTTATGAACATTTTACTTAGTTTTTAGGGTAAACTATACAAATGACCACCGATTTTTAGGGTTGGTGTCGAAATGACCACCGATCTTTTAATTTTGTCAAAATGACCACTCAACTATTGATATGGTTCCAATATAGCCATCAGCTGTTAAAACCTAACGGAGAGGCTGACGTGGCAGTTAAAAGAAAATTATATAATTACGTATTTAGTCCCCGTTATTTATACATTTAATCAATTTGGTCCTAATTTTAATTTAATAAAATAAATTGATTATTTAATTAGGTGGGGAAAAATAAAATTGGAGGTTGGGGGAATTGAACCAAGGACCTCCAAGAAATGGGAGCAGTATGCTTGCCACTGCCAAGCCATTTTCATGATATAAAACACAACTTTTTGTATATGTTTTATACCGTTTTGATGCCCAGAAAAATGAAGGGGAAAATAGCATCAAGGGGATTCAATCAGGACCTTGTATTGTAAGGTAGTGTATGCTTGCCACTTGAACAAGCAAATTTTTATGATATAAAATACAATATTTAGTATATATGGTATCCAGTTGTTAATGCCTGGAAAAAGAAGGAAATGTGGTTTTAGGAAACTCGAACATGACATACTTATGACACACAAAAACATCTAACCCAATTAAATAAATTTAATAATTAAATTAAAGTTAACAATATTTTGTATATATTTTAAATTATAGTTTAAAAATTATAGTTTAAACTGAGAAACCGAGATTTAATCTTCATTTAGCGAATACAAATTCACGAATTATATACAAATTCACGAATTATAGTTTAAACTGAGAAACCGAGATTTAATCTTCATTTGATTGGGGGAGGAAAATAAATAAATTAAATTAAATAAAAATTCAGTTTATTTTATTAAATTAAAATTAGGACCAAATTGATTAAATGTGTAAATAACGGGGACTAAATGCGTAATTATACATTTTTCTTTTAACTGCCACGTCAGCCTCTCCGTTAGGTTTTAACGGCTAGTGGCTATATTAGAACCATATCAATAGTTGAGTGGTCATTTTGACAAAATTAAAAGATCGGTGGTCATTTCGACACCAACCCTAAAGATCGGTGATCATTTGTATAGTTTACCCTAGTTTTTATTATAATTTATATGTAGGAGGAGATAAATAAAATTTTAGTTTGAACACAAATAAAATTTCAAGGTGTGTACAAATAAAAAAATATAAAATTCCAGTGTAGACACAATTATTAAAATAAACAATTAATAGGATAAAATTCAGATTTAAAGGCATACATATGCCTACCCTATGTTAAGGGTGGATCCGCCACTGACAACTATTGTTATAATTTATAAATGAATTAATTAGTAACTGAAGTATATCTTCAACAAAACTAAAATAGTTTTGAATAAGCTTTTCTTTATTTTTTTAAATCTAGTTACATTGCATCTTAATTATTGCAAAGACAAATTAGAACAATCAAAAGATATCGAAATTCCTTATCGTACAAACAAATTCAAGCAAGACAAATTAATAGTCAATTCCACTAAACGCCAACAACACGGCGATGATCCACACGCTCTAACACAGGTTTCATAAGAAGTTCCTTGTAGTTTCCCACTACTGTAAGTTCCTTTTTCAGCATAATCTTCTTGCTGATACCCTATAAATATTTCATCGTATCAGTGCTTCTCAAACCATATATTTAACAAATACTTGAACTTTCTCAAATCATCATATAAGCTATACAGCTTCTCCAAACCATGGAATCAACCACTTTTCCATCATACAGGCTTAACTACAGGCAAAGGCCTCTCCGGCACGGTCCGAAGTACCAGAGAAAGCCGCCAAGCCTCATCGTGGCTTCAAGCAGAGGGATCAATAGCAATAATGGACCGGAACATGTCGGTAAACTTGTCGACGAAAGCATGATTGTGCTGCGAATGCGGATTAAAGAGATGAATATTTCGGAGGGTTTGGAGCTGCCTTCGGAATGGATGGAATGGGAGAAGCAATATTTTGTGAAATATAATGCGGATGTTTGTGAAGCAATGGGGATTTTGCAGAACTTGTTGTTGAATGTTAGGCCAGGTTTGGGCGCGGCGATGGTGGCACTTGTTTTATTAAGCTTGCCAATATCGACTGGTGTCACCTTGTTTCATGCTTTGCAGTTAGCTCAAGGGTTCATAACTAGGTTTTATACAAGTTGATTTGCTAGAATAGATGGATTATGCATATAAGTTTACTTTAAGTGATGTTGGATTGAATTTTCAACGCTTGTTAGGGTTTATTAGTGTAGTTCCTTGGGTCTTTATTTTCTCTTCATTATTTCTGTATGATTTTTGTTTCTTCTCCTTGGTTAATCTGGTAACCTTTTGGTTGGTTAATAAATGAAATTTGATTTTACTTGTTCTAACCTTGTGCGTTGATTCCTGCAACAATTGCTTCTGGGCCCTGGCTATGGCGGCGGCTATTCTCGATTCCTTTTATGCTTCTTTACAGTTGATTTTCATTGCCATGCCCATGGGATAGGACAGCTCCATTTGCTTGGTTTCTTCCCTTGGAATAGAGTATAACGGTATTTGGAATTGTCGGCAAGTCTGGGTTAGGTTTCTCAACCCTTAGGGACGATACAGTTGTCTAGATTTTTATCTGAATTACGAGTTATCAAGGATGTTCACTTATACCAACCCATGTGGGTAATTTAATCATTCCAGAGGTCAAAAATATTTTAGTCGTTTCAGAAGTTTTGGTGCTTGGATAATTTCGATCAATTTGGTCAATGCAGACGTTCGGGTTCTTTCGGTCCTTCCGAACAACTTATTCATTTGCGAAACTCAAGGGTATATCCGTTATTTCAAATAATTTAACGAATTCAGTCATTTAGATCAAATCCAAATTTTGAAGTACTTCCAATATTTTTATCTTCAAAAATTATCCAGAGTTCGATAAAAAGCTCAACAATTTATCATCTCATATATTAGGATTTCAATACCGAATTCTTTCACAACCACTCAGGGATTTCAGATAACGTAATTGTCGTATCAGATTAAGTGTAGATTCCAGATCATTTCCTTTGTAGGGTATAATTGTCATTCTTACATCTCAAGGGCGATTTCATTATTTCATATCCAATTATTTTCGACAATAATTCCATTAACATGATAAATCAGAATTGGATATTTAATGATTATTAATTATTTGCTGAACTCAGAAATCCTCTTAATTTATTACACTCATCATCTGAATTATTTTCGATCTTCACCAGATCACCATTCCTTTATTTTGTAATCACATTAACTTAAGCCAAATTAATGTTATACTTATTTGTATCCTGCAAGCATTAACCGAACGCCAATATGTTTCATAAAACATACAAGAGGTAGTAGTGTATTACCTTGAATCCCTGGTATATGAGTTGACCCTTGATGCATTTTTCATCCTCCTCGAACACGCATTCGACGTCTCTCAATATCTCAGATTTGCAGCTACCTTCAATTAAACATAATCCTTAATCAGACCTTAACTCATTTGCATTAGCTCTTAACTGATTAATTAAGCACAGAAGCATTTTTAGATTCAAAGTCAGATTTAGAGGCTTTCGGTCAGAATTTCATGAAACGAACTTCAAAATTGGACTCAGGACGTCGAAAAACCCAAAATATGAATTTTTGAAAAGTTGACTTTTTGGTCAAAGTCATTGTTGACGTCAGCAGTCAAAGTCATCGCTGACGTCATTAGCTGACATCATCAGTCAATCGTGTTGACTCGGACGGGTTGACTCACCGAGCTAACTCGAACGGGTTGACTTAATAAGTTGACTCGAATGGTGGGCAGACGGGTCAGGTCAACGGGTTGGGTCAATGAGTACAGATTGGTCAAACTCAGGTCGGGTCTAACTCGGAAACCGGTTCAAGGCAGAACCAGTTCGGTCCAACCAAATTTTATAGGTCTGGCCAGGCCATGTCAATGGCTACCATCCAGGGCAGCCGAATATTGCCATAGACGACGCGTGAATCCCACGCGTGGCCTTGGACGGTCGAAAAAATGTCCTAAAATGCATATTTTGCCCAGATTTTTAACCACCAACACAACATTTCCAGAATCAAGCAACCAACAAACCAAAAAACACTAAAAACTCGCCAAAATTACTAAAATGGCCAAAAAAGATAATACTCCGATGAGTCCTCTGTCGAGGTCGAAACGATGATCGGGTGAATGGGTTAGAACCGGCTTGACACGAGGAGGAGAATAGAGGCAATGATTCCACGGTCGGACGGTTACAACGGTAAAAAAACTCATATAACTATTCAATTTAAAACCCCAGGTTCGACTAACCTTCTTGCCTTGATTCTCGGCGATTTGAACAACGACTGCGCGAGTGGCTAGGGGGTTTTTGTTCGGTCTGAGACAGGGAACATGCCGGTGACGGCGGTGATAGCCACAACGCGACGGTGATGGTTATCGGAGTGGATGGACGAAAAGGTTTGAGAGAGAGGATTTGGGAATTTTCTAGATGTTATGGGTTCTAATTATAGAAGCTAAAGAGACACAAAAGTGTTTTATTTGAAATTTTCCAAAACCATGAGATAAGGCTTATAGATAAAATGAGGCAATTTTAAGCCAAGAGCTCCTTTAGCTCAATTGGTTGGGTACTTGGTTTAAAAGACACAAGTTGTGGGTTTGAAACTCACAACCAAGAACCTCCCCCCTCTTTCCAACATTTTCATTTTAATTACTATAGGATCACATAATTAAAACATAATTTAAAAAGAAGCCGGTGAATCACTTAACCAAACTTAACTTTGGCTCAAATGGTTAACACATATGCCTACCACTTAAGGGGTCATGGGTTCAAACCCTCTTGATTGTCATTTTATTTTTTTAACTTTCAGGGTGTTACAGGAATAATTCATTTGAGCATTATTTAAAGTTTTACTTGCATAATATATGGCATATGGTTTCTTAGCCTTCCTTTGTCCTAAAACAGCACCAACATCATAACCACTAGCATCACACATGATTTCAAATGGCAAAGCCCAATCAGGAGTTCTCATTATAAGAGCAGAAATTAGCATGTTTTTAAGTTTTTTAAAAGCATGTTCACTATCTTCATTCCATTCAAACACACTATCTTTTAATAAGAGATTACATAATGGCTTAGATATTGCACTAAAATCGTTTATGAATCTCTTATAAAATCATGCATGTCCTAAAAATGACCTAATGTCCTTTACAGTCTTAGGTGTTGGCAAGTTGGAAATTAAATTAATTTTTGACTTATCTACTTCAATTCTTTTTCTGGAAACAACATGTCCCAAGACAATACCATTAGTAACCATGAAATGACATTTTCCCAATTAATAACAAGATTTTTTTCTTCACATCTAACCAACACCTTTTCTAAATTTGACAAGCAATCATCAAAGGAATCCTAAAAGCAGAAAAGTCATCCATAAATACCTCAAGAATAATATCGACCATGTCACTGAAAATGTTTAACATGCATCTTTGAAATGTGGTTGGAGCGTTACATAATCCAAAAGGCATTCTTCTATATGCAAATGTGCCAAAGTGACATGTGAATGTAGTTTTCTATTGATCCTCAAGTGCAATTTCAATTTGATTGTACCTAGAGTATCCATCTAAAAATCAATAATATTCATGTCATGCAACTCTTTCTAAGATTTGATCCATAAAGGATAAAGGAAAATGATCTTTCCTAGTTACTGAGTTAAGCTTTCTATAATCAATGCACACACGCTAACCAGAAACAGTCCTAGTTGGAATTAATTCATTATTTTCATTTTTAACCACAATAACTCCAGATTTCTTAGGTACTACTTTAGTAAGACTTACCCACTTACAATTAGAAATAGGGTAAAAGATTCCATTATCCAACAGTTTAATGACTTTATTTTTCACTACTTCTTTCATATTAGGATTAAGCCTTCGTTGCATTTGTCTACAAGGTTTTGCATTTTCTTCTAAATAAATATTACAAGTACGAATCCATGGGCTAATTCTTTTTATGTCTGCTATGGTCCATCCTAATGCATTCTTGTGCAGTTTCAAAATTTCTAACAACTTACCTTCTTGGAGTGCATCAATTATTGTAGAGATTACAATTGGAAAATTTTCATTCTTACCCAAAAATGAATATTTTAGGTGAGATGGTAGTGGCTTCAAATCCAATTTCAGTGGTTCATCATTTGATGATGCCAAATTAGTTTGTATTGATGGAAGTTTCTCAAACTTTTGTATCCAATAATGATTATCATTTTCCTGCAAAGGATTTTTTAAAGAGTTAATATGTAAAACTTTAGGGACATCATCAATTTCAAAATCAGCAAAATGAGCTTCTAATGGATCAAAAAGTTTAGAAATGTTGATTTGTTCATGAACAAGTTTATCGATAAAATCCACTTCATGTACTTCAAAGTTCTCTTTAGGTTGCTTACAAATATTGAAAACATTTAATTCTAAAGTCATATTCCCAAAAAAATGTTCAAAACACCATTCCTGCAATTAATCAAGGCATTAGAAGTAGAAAGAAAAGGGCGACCTAAAATAGCAGGAATTCGTGCATTTGTATTTGAAATAAGACTTGTCTCCAAAACAATAAAATCATCTGGAAAGTAAAATTTATCAATTTGAACCAACTGTCACACCCCGAAAACCGGTTTAGTAGGAATTAGGTTCTGGTGATCGGAAATTTTATATTGGATTTGTCCAATTGATGTAATAGCTCGAGTCTTGCACTCAATTTTGATGTAATAGATCCCAAATGAGCCTAATTAATAATGTTGGACCTTTTTTAGAGAATTTAAAGTCATTTTAATGACTCAATTGTGAAGATTAAAAGTTTGGAGGCAAAAATGCAAACTTTGAGAAATTGAAGGATCACCCTCGTAATTAGACTATTTTTGAAGGAGAGTCACCTCCTTGATTAGCTTATCCACGTGAGAATTGATGGGGAATTATCATATAATATGAAAATTATGGTGGAAAAGAAAAAGGGATTTAATGATAGGATTTTTTAATTT
Organism: Hibiscus mutabilis; assembly: GCA_019671005.1. Classification (NCBI taxonomy): domain Eukaryota; kingdom Viridiplantae; phylum Streptophyta; class Magnoliopsida; order Malvales; family Malvaceae; genus Hibiscus; species Hibiscus mutabilis. Next base: position 62,623,718 of record CM033719.1, read on the forward strand.
GATAAATTAGTTTCCTCCCAAGCTAGGAAACCATTTCATTGGTTGCTTGGGAGGCAACCATTATGAAGTCTATTATAACGCGGTTAAGGTTGAGGAGAAGTATAGATAAAGGCTATAGCAAGAGTGGGAGACTAAAACTGAGAACTCATTCCATTTTTTCATCTTTTCCACAAACTCATTAAGCAATCACCACCATTGTCATCCCTAAACTTGAGCTCAAGCAAGCACCTCTCTCAAATCCTTGGAATTTCTTTGATTTCTAAGTACCAATAGAAATCTCTTGGATTGGTAAGTCTAATCCCTCAATCAATTTGAAGATTCCATGAATTCTTGAAGTTTAATTTCAAGATTAAAGTCTTGAAAGTCAAAGCTACACCAATGTGTTAGAAGCTCAATTTCATTAAGTTAATGTTGTCTACAAGCTTTAGTAGGCTTAAATGTTTTTTTTGAATAAATGGTTTTGATTCTAATAAGTTTCCCTAGTTTTGGTCTGGTGCAAGTTGTGGAAGATAAGCCACAATCACCATCCTTCAAACCAAGCTCCTCGAAAGACAAGAGAATTGTTATTCAGGAGCCTTGAATTCCCAATAACTAGGTGAGTGTAGTTGCATGTGAATGGCTAGGTGTCATCCTGATTGCATTGAATATTTCGATTATGTTGTATTCAAGGTAAGAAGCTCAAATAGAGCATACATGTGTGGACTTCACTATGGTAAGTGTGGTAAGGTCACCGTATTGATTTTGTGCATTGGACGATATATATGCTAAGCATGACATTTGAACTATGCAATAGACAAACTATTTGTAATACGGAACCATGAATATAATGATTCATACATGTGATTTAAGCTTTACATCAATACGGTATTTCATGATAATTAATGAGATGTTAAATGACTTTATATGATATATGGAGCCAAAGCTCACCATGTAAATTGATATGATGTTATTGGCCTAAGGGCACAATAATGGTAAGTAATGAAAATACACTCCTTTGACACTTGTGGACTTTGGATACAATTGGCATGCCATAGGATTATTTGAGCTTACTATGTAAGGGATTGGACTACGGTTCGGGGCTACGACCTTCATGTGGTGTAAATGTTGGATTGTGTAAGGAATTCGAGCTACAGTTCAAGGCTAAGGCCTATATGTGATATGTTATGATGTTCAGTGGGATCTGCGTATCCATGGGTTACTTTGTCCAATGGAGGAATGCTATGATGCTTATAAATTATGACATGAGATATGATATAATTGAGGATATGAATTGATATATCTATAGTTACACTTAATGTCTTACTCATGACATAAAAACATTTTCATGTACTCCAAATTGTTGATTAAGTAACGTTCATGCATTGGTTGTGAAACTACCTCACTAGGCTATGTAAACCTAACATATGTGTGTCTCATGCATTTCAGGACCTTGAAGAAATCTTCCCTCGATCGTGTTGTTGAAGTTGCAAGTCACTCCAAGCAAATCTCCATGTATGCTATTTTGTCTCTTAACTCCTACCAAGGTGGCATAGGGTATGAACATGTTAAATTAGCCCTCTTTTGTAAGTATATGTTGGCCCCTAGGTTAAGGTGGTGAAAAATTGGTTTTTGGCATGTTTGTTAAATGGGTTAAACTAGTAAAATGACCTTTAGTGCACTAAAAGGTGAAAAGTTAGTAAATGGGATCACATGATCATGAAATTTGGCATGCTAGTAGACTATGTTGATAATAACTTGATGGTAAAATTTCATTGCTTTTGGATATCGGTTGATAGGTTAAATTGATTAAAAACCAGAACAAATCTATTATTTTAGTGCAGGTCGTATCGATACAGGTGATGGCGTATCAATATAGGTATGCGTATTTGGTCATAGTCAATACAAGTCAACATGGTGTATCGATACGTCAAAGGGCGTATCGGCACAAAAAGTCAACACTAGAATCTGGAAAATTAAATGCATCGATACGGTCTTTAAGGCGTATCGAAATGGGTCAACCTATACTGGTACGGTCCCCTATCCGTACCGATACTAGTCTTGTACATTAAATTCTGACAGTTATGAATTATGCATTGCGTATCGATACGGATATACACCGTATCGATAAGGGCCCATTGATTTGTAACAGTTTTAACGATCTTGACATAGGCGTACCGAAACGGCTTCACGAGTATCGGTACGGGTTATGGTAAGTTAGTTAATAATTCTGGAAACTTGCGAAATGGCCATTGTCTATCGAAAAGATTAATTGGACTCATAAATGAATTCTGAATAACATGAAAATTTGTAAGATCATTGATTATAGGTTGAATCTCATTATAGTAAGGTTAATTTCCAAAAAAGACCTTTAAAATAATAAAATTACAAATTAGTCCCTAAAACTTGTAAAAGTTTAAAATTGGCCCCAAATAGATTGCACCAACACATCTTCTACCACCCCTCAAGAAATTTTGATAGAGCAATCATCAAGTTAGAGTGTAATAGGTGTTGCTTCAAGTTCACGCAAACCTAACCGTTGATAAACCGAAAAAGGTAAAAGATTAACACTAGCACTAAGATCAAGCAAAACACGCTCTATTCTAGTTTTAACAATAATACATGAAATTGTCGGGCATCCATGGTCTTTGTATTTGGGTAGGGTAAGATGTTGAATGATCGAGCTTACAGTTTCTGTTAAAAATGATTTCTTTTGCACATTATGTTTTCTTTTAATAGTACATATATGTTTCAAAAACTTGGCATATGAAGAAACTTGTTTGATTGCATCCAACATAGGAATATTAATCTTAACTTGTTTGAAAATTTTTAAGATTTCAGCATTTTTGTTCAAATTCTTTGTTGGTTATAATCTTTGAGGAAAAATACAGGAATTATATATTTCTCTTTTTCCATGTCAACGTTTTTGGACTTACCATTATTCTCATATTTACCTTTTAAAGGAGATGAAAATTCTTGAATTTTGGATGAAATAGTTTTATCAACATTCTTACCACTTCGGAAGGTGTTACCTCTCCAAAAGTTATGTTTTTAATGCAAATCTTACAATGCTTTTTCTTGTTTTTAGGTACATTTAGTTGCATTAGGATGTTAGAATCATACATTTGCATAAGGAGTTTAGAGTTTTGTCTATGCCAGTGTGAAGGGTTGTTTTATTGACAATTTTGCAGGTTTGGCATAGGATTTGGCCCAGAAAAACAACACAGGAATGAGCGCCAGAGAGAATGTCGAGTGCTGTTGGCACAGATGGACAATGCCAAGTATCGGTTGGCAGAGAAGTGAACTTGATGCCACGCCAATAAGCTGTTGGACCTTGAAAAAATAGGAAATGACCAGGCTCCGAAAAGATAGCAATTAGATCAATCTCCAAAAAAATAGCGGATAAAATGGTGCCAAGACTTGTTCGCAGATTCATGCCAAGCTTGGATGCCAAGGCAGCATCGGCAGTATGACGTCAGCCCTAGCCTGATCAGCTCTCATTTAAATTTGGATAAGATGATAATCCCTTATCCCTTGGGCAGTTGAAATTCAAAATTCAAATGAGGAGCTCATCCTATCCCTTCCTCGCATACCTATTTAAATACCAACCAAGTTAGACTTTGAGGAGAGAAGATTGGATCGTGAGGAGTTGGTGTGCGACGATTGAAAACCGCTACACCTTGGAAGGGTGGTTCGACCGACTTGGCCGAGATGCCTGGATCTTGTAGGGCTGTATCGAGAGACCCCTTCTAGCCCATTCTCTCTTTCAAGTTATTTTATTTTATTTTTAACGATGATGTATTTCGAAAACGTTTTTGGGTTGTTGGTTAAATCACTCACCATGAACTAATTTAATAGTTGGTGGGGGATGTTTATGTTGAACGCTATTTTTATGTTTTAGTTTTTAATAATAAATCTTCCTTGGTAAAGTTTTCACTATTCGACATACTTTAATATTTCCCAAATACTATGCCAAGAGAGAATTGGCATTGTTGGCCTATTGCTCTTCAATATCTTAACAGACTTGGGGTGGCAACGATCAAGTTATTGAATACTAAGGAGAGAAGCTTCGAGAGAAGTTGTTCAAGTAGATAAACTTACTTCGGAAGTGAAATCTACCCCTTAGGAGTATAGATTGGATCTTAATCAAATTGGTTTAATTAAAAACAAGCACTATAGAGATATAGGGGTTTTTACATGTTCAATTTAGGGCAATGACCATCGAGAGAGGCTTTGCTAATTTTGAATCTGCTCGGCAAACAATGCCAAGACAGGTTGATATTAAAGGCTGGTGATAAGTGTTCAAAATTACTATTTTTATTACATTTTTTACTCATATTATTGTTAGACTTAGGCTCATATTAGTTGTATAATTAGTCATTCATGCATTAATTCATGTTTCTTTCCACCGTTGAGCTTGATTACATAACTTGGTGATTTTTGTGGAAAAATATGCTGCTTTGGTGTGTTTTTTTGTGTGTGTAGAATTACTTGCCTAAACAAGGCTGGAACCAGTTGCCAAGGCAATGCATGAAGGAGATGCCGAGCTAGTTGCCAAGGCAATGCATGAAGGAGATGTCGAGCTAGTTGCCAAGGCAATTTTCGACAAGGAATAAGATGATATGGTAGTCAAAATTGATGACTAGATAAGCTCAAGATGACGTGGAGCAAAGTTAAATCCCAAAGGAGTTTGATTTCCATGAAGAGGTTGAAGAGAAATTAAATCCCAAGAAGATAGGAGAAGTTCTAGAAGGAATTTAAATATAATAAAGAATTATATTCTTTAAAGATAATTTAATTCCAGCTTAACTTCCTCCTCAAGAAGGATTTTGACCTAACCCTATAAATAGATCACCAAGCCGTCAACTCCAGGAGGGAAAGAAGAGATAAATTTCGACAACTCCAAAGGGGCAAGAAAGAAGAGAGAATTTTCGACAAGCTTTAAGTGGGAGATCTCGACAAGAAGGCTTCATCCATTCTTCATCTTTTTCTTTCTTGTTCAATTAGGTTCATGCTAGGAATTCTTTGTCTTGTGTTTCTTTGGAACCTAGCCATGAACTAAATCTATTTGGCTATGGTTATTGTGTTTTGTGGTTGTAAGAAACAATTGGATTTTGTTTAGGTAATAAGAGTTTGCACTTTCTATCCAAGGTTGATTCATTCTTGGTTCTTATTCTTGTTTGTGAGTGAATTGGGAGAGGATCTCGTAACTTCATCTATTTATCTAATATCGGGAGAGTTAGATTCAAGAAACGAATGAGTATGATCTTTATTCAATCTATTGATGGTGAAGATTAATCCGGCCTAGAAATAAGTTAAGGATTTCAACGGCTAAGAGGAGCGCAAGATTGGTTGTTGTTCACCCTTGATTCATGCAGGGATGTATTATCAAGGCATGCACAAGTAGCTAGAGTTTCGACTTAGGGATAAGAAGAAACCATTGAAGAACGCTCTGCCGAACCTTGAAGTTGCTGCCCAGACGCCCAAGTAGTTGCCCAACTAGTCGCCCAGGCAACCACCGATTAGTTGCCAAGGCATCCCCGTTGTGCAAGTTGCCACGACAACTGAGTTTCCCTTGCACTCTTTTACCAAGACGATCCAATCGGCTATCACACCTCAACTCACGATAACCTGGCCTATCTCTCTCACTTGATCTCATCTATTTTTTTACTTTATTGCTTTCTAGTTTAGCTATTAGTTTAAACTCCTATAATCTTCTACTTGTGTTTTCTTTTACTTTTTACAGTGCAAGAGATTAGATTCTTGAAGTGGAACCAATCCCTGTGGAGACGATATCTTTTATACTATAACTTGTGACGTGTATACTTGCACAATTGCGTAGCACTTATTACGCGTAACAAGTTTTCGGCGCCGTTGCCGGGGATTGGCAATAGCGGCTTTGTTTTTATTTTCTTGACTTTTTATTTTTCTTGTTTAAAATTCAGAGGGCTAACAAACTTTGGTTTTGCATTGGTATATGACCAGGGCGAGACCGATTACACCAGAATATCCCTTTGATCCAGAAATCGAACGAACCTTACAAAGACTTAGACGAAGGTTAAGAGTAGCAATGGCAAATCAAGACGGCAATATGAATCAAGATGTTCCAGCAGAAGATGAGTGATTCTTGCACGAAACAGAACTATTCGAGACTATCTTGAAGAAGATCTTGATGGACTTAATCCAGGAGTTGTCGCACCTGAAATTGAAGCCGACCACTTTGAGTTGAAACCGGTGATGTTTAATATGATCAACACAATTGGTCAATTTGGCGGCTCAGCAACTGAAGATGAACGGCAACATCTTAAATCTTTCCTCTAGATTTGTAACTCATTCAAAATACACAGAGTCACCCCCGATGTTTTACGATTAAGATTATTCCCCTATTCACTAAGGGATAGGGCGAAAGCATGGTTGAATAGCATTCCTGCCGGATCAATAGGATCTTGGACCGATCTTTGTCGTGATTTCCTTGCTCGGTTTAATCCTACAAATTTGACTGATAAGCTTCATAACGACATTACTTCTTTTCGGCAGGCAGATGATGAATCCATGTACGAGGCTTGGGAGCGATACAGAGAACTTCTACACAAATGCCCCTTACACGGATTCCCAGTGTAGACACAAGTAACAATGTTTTACAACGCCGTGGATACACCAACAAGGATGATGCTAGATGCCTCGGCAAATGGCATACTCCTAGATAAGTCACCGGAGGAAGCAATGCAAATTCTAAATAGGCTGGCCAAGAATGATTATCAATTCCGCTCTACTAGAAGAGGATGAGTTAGACGCCAAGCCACAATACATGAACTGGGATCATCAGACTCAATTTCGGCACAATTGGCCAATCTAACCAAGATGGTCCAGAACATGCAAAAATCAAACAACACACAGGAAGTCAAGGTAATGGATTCCTTTTGTGAGTTATGTGGTGGTAACCATGATTCTTCTGAATGTATGCGGAATCCGGAATCCAGCTTCTATGTGGGGGATTACAACCGGAATAACAATGTGATGTCTAATACATACAATCCAGCTTGGAGGAAGCACCCGAATTTTTCATGGAGTAATCCCAACAATGCTCTAAACCATAAGAATCAAAATGCAAAAGCATCAGGATTCCAGCAGAATATGCCACGACAACAGTTGCCGCAACAACAACCGACAACATCTAGTTCTTTGGAAAATTCTCTCAATGCTTTTATGTTGAAAACTAAATCTTATATGGCTGAGAATAGTAACTTCATAAAAAGAACTGATGCTTTTATTAATAGGATCAAGATGAGATTGCAAAACCAAGAGGCGGTAATCAAATTATTGGAAAATCAAGTCGGACAATTTGCTCAGAACCTGAATACTAGACCACAAGGAGGTTTACCTAGCGATACTGAAGTCGCAAGAGGAACTGGCCATGAGCAATGTAAGGCGATCACCACTAGAAGTGGCCAACAACTTAAAGAGGCTCAAGCTCGCTCACCAAACAAAACTCCACAAAAAGATCAAGATGAACCCAGCGGCAAAACCTCAGAGGATGAACCAGGAATTGCTGCGGTAACCGGCAATAAGCATGCCTCGGCAACCAACGATAAGCATGCCTCGGCAACCAACGATAAGCACGCCACGACGACCCCAGTTGATGATGCCTCGGCAACTCCAGTTGTTCCAGCAATGCCATCAATCAGATTCTAGACCAATGAAAGGATCGAAGATATCCGACTTCCACCACCATTCCCACAAAGGTTGAAGCGACAAAAGCAAGAATATCAATTCAAGAAGTTTCTTGATATCCTAAAGCAAGTCCACATCAACCTACCATTGGTGGAAGCAATTGAACAAATGCCGAACTATGCCAAGTTCCTTAAAGACATTGTGTCCAAGAGAACAAGGCTAGGAGAGTTTGAAATAGTTGTCGCAACAGAGGGATGCATGGCCATGTTGCACAATCGTATGCCACCCAAGTTGAAGGATTCGGAAGTTTCACAATACCTTGTTCCATTGGAAACCACTATGTCGGGAAAGCATTATGCGACCTTAGGGCTAGCATAAACTTGATGCCTAAATCCGTTTTTCAGAAACTAGGAATCGGGAAGGCAAGACCTACAACAGTTATGCTACAGCTAGCCGACAGATCCTATGTGCATCCAGAGGGAAAAATCGAAGACATACTGGTAAAAGTTGATAAATTTATTTTCCCCCCTGACTTTATTGTTTTGGATTATGAAGCAGATAAACATGCACTTATCATTCTCGAGAGACCATTCCTAGCAACAAGGAGAACCTTGATCGATGTTGAAAAGGGAGAACTCACAATGAGGGTGAATGACCAGCAAGTTAAACTAAATGTGTTCCAAACACTAAGGCACGTCGATGATCCAGAAGAATGCCAACTTCTTCATGCCACAACAGAGTTTAACTTCGACGAGGAATTTAGTTGCCTCAACAACTACATTGCTGATCAAGAAGAACCTGAGGAGTATGAAGAACTGATCGATGAGGAACAACAAGAAGAGGCAAATTGGCTAGTCAATCGACCAGGTACATACTTTGAACCACTAGATTACTCAGGCAAGGAAGGTAAGCTCGAAAAGCCCTCTATTGAACAACCACCAATTCTTGAGTTGAAACAGTTACCAGAGCAACTAAAATATGCATACTTAGGAACCGATAATACATTGCCTGTAATTATTTCTTCTAAGTTATAGCCTGAGTAGGAAAAGAAGCTAATCAAAATATTGATGCTACACAAGAAGACAATAGGGTGGACAATTGCCGACTTGAAGGGAATTAGCCCGGCAGTGTGCATGCACAAGATTTTGTTGGAAGAAATCATCAAGTGGCTTGACGCCGACATTATATACCCTATCTCTGATAGTATATGGGTAAGTCCAATACAATGTGTACCGAAAAAAGGGAGGTATAACGGTGGTAAGTAATGAAAACAATGAACTCATTCCAACCAGGACCGTGACCGGTTGAAGGGTTTGTATGGATTATCGAAAGCTAAACAAAGCCACTAGGAAAGATCACTTCCCATTACCCTTTATTGATCAAATGCTTGACCGTCTTGCAGGTAAACCCTTTTATTATTTTCTTGACGATTATTCAGGTTACAATCAAATTGTCATAGCACCAGAAGATCAAGAAAAGACAACCTTCACATGCCCATATGGTACTTATGCTTTCCGAAGGATGCCGTTCGGATTGTGTAACGCCCCAGCAACCTTCCAAAGATGCATGATGGCACTCTTTTCAGACATGGTCGAAGACTTCCTTAAGATCTTCATGGATGATTTTTCCGTTTTTAGCAGTGACTTCGACAGTTGCCTCGGTAATTTAGAGAATGTGTTGGCAAGATGTGAAGAAACCGATTTAGTCCTTAATTGAGAGAAATTCCATTTTATGGTAGATAAAGGAATAGTGCTCAGCCACAATATTTAATCCAAGGGAATTGAAGTAGACAAAGCCAATGTGGACGTGATCGAGAGATTACCCCCACCAAGTTTGGTTAAAGGAATTCGAAGCTTTCTTGGACATGCAGGTTTCTACAGGAGGTTCATTCATAATTTTTCTAAAATTACTAAACCCTTGTGCAATTTGCTTGAACAGGATAAAGTCTTCAATTTTGATGATTCTTGCACCCAAGCATTCGAAACCCTCGATGCAAGTGATTTCGCGGTAGGAGCAGTCCTAGGCCAACTCATCGGGAGGAGGACGCGGATTTAGAGATATGCGATGTATTCTCGGATGAATAACTTTTAGTTGTCTCGGCAACCACGGATGCGCATGCCTCGGCAACCCTCGATGCCTCAGCAACCACGGATGCGCATGCCTCAGTAACCCTCGACGTCGTAGAAGCTCTTGACGTGCATGCCTCGACAACCATGGATGCGCATGCCTCGACAACCCTAGACGCACACGCCTCAACAATTTTGGGAGCAGTCGGCACAGCAGCACATGCCTCGGCAATTCCCTGGTACGCGAATTTAGTTAATTTCCTTGTTTGCGGTATTTTACCTTATGGCCATGGCAATTGTCGACAAGAGAAAAGGTGATATGGTAGCCGAAATTGATGACTAGACAAGCCCAAGATGACGTGGAGCAAAGCCCAAACCCAAAGGAATTTGATTTCCATGCAGAGATTAAAGAATAATTAAATTCCAAGAAGATAGGAGAAGTTCTAGTAGGAATATAATTATAATAAAGAATTATATTCTTTAAAGATAATTTAATTCCAACTTAACTTCCTCCTCAAAGAAGGACTTTGGCCTAGCCCTATAAATAAGATGGAGATTTCGACAAGAGATAGAGGGCAAGAGAGGAGAATTTCGACAAGTCCAAGGAGGGCAAGAGGAGAGAATTTTCGACAAGCATCTAGGGCAATGAGGATTTCGACAAGCCTCCTTCTTCATCCTTTTCTTTCTTGTTCGATTGGGTTCATGCTAGGGAGTATTTATTTTGTGTTTCTTTGGAACCTAGCCATGAACTAAATCTACTTGGCTATGGTTATTGTGTTTTGTGGTTGTGAGAAACTATTGGTTTTTGTTTAGGTAATAAGAGTTTGCACTTTTCTATTTCAAGGTTTATTCATTCTTGGTTCTTATTCTTGTTTGCGAGTGAATTGGGAGAGGATCTCGTGATTTCATCTATTTATCTAATATCGGGAGAGTTAGATTCAAGAAACGAATGAATATGATCTTTATTCAATCTATTGATGGTGAAGATTAATCTGGCTTAGGAATAAGTTAAGGATTTCAACGGCTAAGAGGAGCACAAGATTGGTTGTTGTTCACCCTTGATTCACGCAGGGATGTATTATCAAGGCATGCACAAGTAGCTAGAGTTTCGACTTAGGGATAAGAAGAAACCATTGAAGAACGCTCCGCCGAACCTTGAAGGTTGCTGCCCAGACGCCCAAGTAGTTGCCCAGACAACCATCGATTAGTTGCCAAGGCAACCCCGTTGTGCAAGTTGCCACGGCAACTGAGTTGCCCGTGCACTTTTTACCAAGACGATCCAATCGGCTATCACACCTCAACTCACGATAACCTGGCCTATCTCTCTCATTTGATCTCATATTTTCTTTTACTTTATTGCTTTCTAGATTAGTTATTAGTTAAACTCCTATAATCCTTTATTTGTGTTTTTACTTTTTACAGTGCAAGGGACTAGATTCTTGAAGCGGCACCAATCCCTGTGGAGACAATATCTTTTATACTATAACTTGCGACGTGTATACTTGCACATTTGCGTAGCACTTATTACGCGCAACAAGTTTTTGGGGTGACTCCGTGTATTTTGAACGAGTTGCAAATCTCGAGGAAAGATTTCAGATGTTGTCGTGCATCTTCAGTTGCTAAGCTGCCAAATTGACCTATTGTGTTGATCATATTAAACATTACCGGTTTCAACTCAAAGTGGTCGGCTTCAATTTCAGGTGCGACAACTCCTGGGTTAAGTCCATCAAGATCTTCTTCAAGATAGTCTCGAATAGTTCTGTTTCGTGCAAGAATCACTCCTCCTCCTGCTCGAACATCTTGATTCATATTGTCGTCTTGATTAGCCATTGCTACTCTTATCCTTCGTCTAAGTCTTTGTAAGGTTCGTTCAATTTCTGGATCAAAGGCATATTCTGGTGAAGTCGGTCTCGCCCTGATCATATACCAATGCAAAACCAAAGTTTGTTAGCCCTTTGAATTTTAAACAAGAAAAGTAAAAAGAAAGTGCAAGAAAATAAAAACAAAGTCGCTATTGCCAATCCATGTGGAGACGATATCTTTTATACGATAACTTGTTATGCGTAATAAGTGCTACGCAAATGTGCAAGTATACACGTCGCAAGTTATAGTATAAAAGATATCGTCTCTACAGGGATTGGTGCTACTTCAAGAATCTAGTCTCTTGCACTGTAAAAAGTAAAAACACAAGTAAAGAATTATAGGAGTTTAACTAATAACTAATATAGAAAGCAATAAAGTAAATGAATAGATGAGATCAATTGAGAGAGAGATAGGCCAGGTTATTGTGAGTTGAGGTGTGATAGCCGATTGGATCGTTTTGGTAAAAGAGTGCACGGGCAACTCAGTTGCCGTGGCAACTCAGTTGCCGTGGCAACTTGCACAACGGGGTTGCCTTGGCAACTAATCGATGGTTGCCTAGGCAACTAGTTGGGCAACTACTTGGGCGTCTGGGCAGCAACCTTCAAGGTTCGACAGAGCGTTCTTCAATGGTTTCTTCTTATCCCTAAGTCGTAACTCTAGCTACTTGTGCATGCCTTGATAATACATCCCTGCGTGAATCAAGGGTGAACAACAACCAATCTTGCGCTCCTCTTAGCCGTTGAAATCCTTAACTTATTCCTAAGCCGGATTAATCTTCACCATCAATAGATTGAATAAAGATCATATTCATTCGTTTCTTGAATCTAACTCTCCCGATATTAGATAAATAGATGAAATCACGAGATCCTCTCCCAATTCACTCGCAAACAAGAATAAGAACCAAGAATGAATAAACCTTGAATAGTAAGGTGCAAACTCTTATTACCTAAACAAAAACCAATAGTTTCTCACAACCACAAAACACAATAACCATAGCCAAGTAGATTTAGTTCATGGCTAGGTTCCAAAGAAACACAAGATAAATAATCCCTAGCATGAACCCAATCGAACAAGAAAGAAAAGGATGAAGAAGGAGGCTTGTCGAAATCCTCCTTGCCCTAGATGCTTGTCGAAAATTCTCTCCTCTTGCCCTCCTTGGACTTGTCGAAATTTCCCTCTCTTGCTCTCTCTCTCTCTTGTCGAAATCTCCATCTTATTTATAGGGCTAGGCCAAAGTCCTTCTTTGAGGAGGAGTTTAAGTTGGAATTAAATTATCTTTAAAGAATATAATCCTTTATTATAATTGTATTCCTACTAGAACTTCTCCTATCTTCTTGGAATTTAATTCTTCTTTAATCTCTGCATGGAAATCAAATTCCTTTGGGTTTGGGCTTTGCTCCACGTCATCTTGGGCTTGTATAGTCATCAATTTCGACTACCATATCACCTTTTCTCTTGTCGACAATTGCCATGGCAACTGGCTCTCCTTCATGCATTTCCCTGGCAACTAGCTCGGCATATCCTTCATACATCGCCGTGGCAACTAGCTCTAGCCTTTCTTTGGCAAGTGTTCCTGCACATACACACAAAACACACCAAAGCAACATCTTTTCCCACAAAAACTACCAAGTTATGTAATCAAGCTCAACGATGGAAGGAAACATAGATTAATGCATGAATGACTAATTATGCAACTAATATGGGCCTGAGTCTAACAATAATATGAGTAAAAAGGGTAAGAAAAATAGTACTTTTGAACACTTATCAGTGGTATTTTACCTTATGGCCTTACTTACCAAGGGAAGAAGCGGTTCTGCCATGATGCTAAGCATTACTTTTGAGACGAGCCTCTTTTGTTTAAACAATGTACAGATATGGTTATACGCCGATGTGTCCCTGAAGAATAGTAGCAGAATGTACTCTGGCAATGTCATTCTTCACCCTATGGAGGAAATTTTGGAGGAACTCATACCGCAGCCAAATTTTTGCAATCCAGTTTGTATTGGCCAACACTGTACAAAGATGCCCAATACTTTTACAAACAATGTGATCGTTGCCAGAGGATGGGCAATATCTCTAGACGACATGAGATGCCGCTCCAAAACATCATCGAGGTGGAATTGTTCGATGTGTGGGGGATCGATTTTATTGGACATTTCCCATCTTCATTCGGCAACCTCTACATTATACTTGCCGTTGACTACGTGTCTAAATGGGTTGAGGCAGCTGCAGTTCCCAACAACAATTCCAAGACTGTGCAACGATTCTTGCAGAAAAATATATTTACACGGTTTGGGATGCCGAGAGAAATTATCAGTGACGAAGGTAAGCATTTTGACAACAGACTTATTGCCAAGATGTTGAAACGCTTTGGTGTATCACACAAGATTGCCACGACATATCACCTACAAACCAACGGGCAAGCAGAAACTTCCAACCGAGAATTGAAGGGTATACTTGAGAAAGTTGTAAATCCCTCTAGGAAGGATTGGTCACCAAGAATAGATGATGCACTTTGGGCATATCACACTGCATTCAAAACACTCTTAGGTATGTCCCCCTTCCGACTTGTTTATGGCAAAACATGCCATCTACCGGTGGAAATCAAACACAAGGCATATTGGGCAATCAAGACCGTGAATATGGATTGGGAAAGTGGCGGGCAAAAGCGTTTGTTGGACCTCAACGAGATAGAAGAATTCCGTGCTCCCGCATATAACAATGCACGAATCTACAAGGAGAAAACAAAGCAATGGCATGACAATAAACTATTGCCGCGACAATTCATGCCAGGGCAACTAGTTCTCTTATTCAATTCTCGGCTAAAACTTTTCCCGGGAAAACTAAAATCAAGATGGTCGGGGCCATTCGAAGTTGTCAAACCATTCTCCCATGGTGCTGTGATAATCAAGTCCATTACCAACGAACATGAATTCAAAGTTAACGGACAAAGTTTGAAGCACTACAACGGTGCCCATGTAGAATGTAACAAAGAAGTTAACACCTTAGGAGATGCATAAGCATGCTCTCCTTTCGATATTTTATTTTTATTTTTATTTTTCTCTATTTATTTATTTTTTGAATTTTTAGGAGATATTTTATTTTTCTTCATTATCTTAGTTTCCAGGTTTTCTTTGTTTTCTTTTCTTTTCCACAACAAGACTCACAACCACCATGCTAAGGAAATTCATTGCCGACTACTTGCCACAGCAACCGCAACAGAGATTGCCCAGGCAACAACAATGGTGTCGGCAACTTCTGATGCCCAAACATGGATCAAATCAAAGCAATGCTATTTACGCGGTACCAGCCACAATCATTCAATCACTGACCGGAAAATGAATCAAGCAAATGGCACAAAGAAAACTTATCACTCGAGGTGATGACCTCTCCGACTAACTCATTTCATTTAGTTTCTTTTAAATTTTGTTTCACTTTTACGTGCATTGAGGACAATGCTTCTCTCGAGTTTGGGGGGGGGCGTGTTGGTTTCTAGTTAGTTTCATGTTTAGTTGCATTCATCTTTAGCAATCACATATAAGTTGCATATGTTACTTGCCATGCCTTTAATTGGATTTAATTTCTTAAGACTTGTTGAATATCCAATGATGAATTTTTGCCACTACACTTAATTGAAAGAACCTTTAATTTTAGGATTGCATTTAAGAACTTAGAATTTTACTATGATGTTGAATTTTTTTACACGGTTGTGGCTTGTTGATTGAAAGAAACTTAGTGAACTTAGGTTGCTTAAAATTTGGGTAAATTTAAAATTGAAAATTAAAAGTTAATTTCTTGCTAGAGGTGCCCGAAACTGGCTCTAGTAGTTAATGCACATTAAAGAATCGCTAGAGGTGCCCGAAATTGGCTCCAGTCGACTAAAATAAAATGAGAAATTGCTTATTTTGCTAGAGGTGCCCGAAAATTGGCTCTAGTGAAAATAAAAATAAATGCCCCGATAATTAAATTGATAAAAGCCTATTGTTCACATAGAATCTTGAAAATCAACTTGTACACAACTACGCACACATATTGTCACGAGCATTATAGTTTGGTTACGGGTAATTTTTGTGCTATCCGAAAAATTAAAAGGTGATCATACTTTGTGCCACGGTTCCGAGGTTTGAATT
This sequence comes from Hibiscus mutabilis, assembly GCA_019671005.1. Taxonomy (NCBI): domain Eukaryota; kingdom Viridiplantae; phylum Streptophyta; class Magnoliopsida; order Malvales; family Malvaceae; genus Hibiscus; species Hibiscus mutabilis. Next base: position 62,639,424 of record CM033719.1, read on the forward strand.
CAAGTTTGAAGCATGTCTTTGATGATTAAAGTCTTGGCAGGTAATTCTTAGTTTGCATTGCTTGAGGACAAGCAATAGTTCGAGTTTGGGGGTGTGATAAGTGTTCAAAAATACTATTTTTATTACCCTTTTTACTCATATTATTGTTAGACTTAGGCTCATATTAGTTGCATAATTAGTCATTCATGCATTAATTCATGTTTCTTTCCACCGTTGAGCTTGATTACATAACTTGGTGATTTTTGTGGAAAAAGATGCTGCTTTGGTGTGTTTGTGTGTGTGTGCAGAATCACTTGCCTAACCATGGCTAGAGCTAGTTGCCAAGGCAATGCATGAAGGAGATGCCGAGCTAGTTGCCAAGGCAATGCATGAAGGAGATGCCGAGCTAGTTGCCAAGGCAATGCATAAAGGAGATGCCGAGCTAGTTGCCAAGGCAATGCATGAAGGAGATGTCGAGCTAGTTGCCAAGGTAATTTTCGACAAGGAATAAGATGATATGGTAGTCGAAATTGATAACTAGATAAGCCCAAGATGACGTGGAGCAAAGTTAAATCCCAAAGGAGTTTGATTTCCATGAAGAGGTTAAAGAGAAATTAAATCCCAAGAAGATAGGAGCAGATCTAGAAGGAATTTAAATATAATAAAGAATTATATTCTTTAAAGATAATTTAATTCCAACTTAACTTCCTCCTCAAGAAGGATTTTGACCTAGCCCTATAAATAGATCACCAAGCCGTCAACTCCAAGAGGGAAAGAAGAGATAAATTTTGACAACTCCAAAGGGGCAAGAAAAAAGAGAGAATTTTTGACAAGCTTCAAGGGGGAGATCTCGACTAGAAGGCTTCATCCATTCTTCATCTTTTTCTTTCTTGTTCAATTAGGTTCATGCCAGGAATTCTTTGTCTTGTGTTTCTTTGGAACCTAGCCATGAATTAAATCTATTTGGCTATGGTTATTGTGTTTTATGGTTGTGAGAAACAATTGGATTTTGTTTAGGTAATAAGATTTTGCACTTTCTATTCAAGGTTTATTCATTATTGGTTCTTATTCTTGTTTGCGAGTGAATTGGGAGAGGATCTCGTAACTTTATCTATTTATCTAATATCGAGAGAGTTAGATTCAAGAAACGAATGAGTATGATCTTTATTCAATCTATTGATGGTGAAGATTAATCCGGCTTAGGAATAAGTTAAGGATTTCAACGGCTAAGAGGAGTGCAAGATTGGTTGTTGTTCACCCTTGATTCACGCAGGGATCTATTATCAAGGCATGCACAAGTAGCTAGAGTTTCGACTTAGGTATAAGAAGAAACCATTGAAGAACGCTCTGTCGAACCTTGAAGTTGCTGCCCAGACGCCCAAGTAGTTGCCCAACTAGTCGCCCAGTCAACCATCGATTAGTTTCCAAGACAACCCTGTTGTGCAAGTTGCCACGGAAACTGAGTTGCCCTTGCACTCTTTTACCAAGACGATCCAATCGGCTATCACACCTCAACGCACGATAACCTGGCCTATCTCTCTCAGTTGATCTCATCTATTCTTTTACTTTATTTCTTTCTAGTTTAGTTATTAGTTTAAACTCCTATAATCTTCTACTTGTGTTTTCTTTTACTTTTTACAGTGCAAGAGATTAGATTCTTGAAGTAGCACCAATCCCTTTGGAGACGATATCTTTTATACTATAACTTGTGACGTGTATACTTGCACAATTGCGTAGCACTTATTACGCGCAACAGCTGGCACGACATGAAAGGCGTGAAAACCAGGCATTCCCTGCCAACGCTCATTAATCATTAAAGCACCTTCCTTGCCAATGTCTTTACTTTACTTTTATTTCTTTTCATTTCAATTATTTTCAAAACCAACTTTAAAACAAATCAACTTTTTCTTAAGGCAAGTAACAATCAAAGCAATTGAATTCCAAGTCAATCTCTGTGGGATCGATACTCAGCTTACCAGCTGTATTACTTGCAGACCGTGTATACTTGCACGCAAAAGACTCATCTTGGCATGTTTTTACACTTTTCCAAAATATACCTTTTGCTACTTTTGCCAACATTCACCTAGAGAGTCTACAAGTTTTTGACGCCGTTGCCGGGGATTGCAATGGAATTGATTGTTTCTTAAAAATTTTACTTGTCTTTCTTTATCTTTACTTTTTGTTTTTACCTTTTGTTTTTTACGGTGTATGACCAAAAGCCATCCTGTGGTGGATGAGTGGCCATACGATCCGAAAATTGAGAAAACCTTGCGGCGGTTAAAAAAAAAATTAGAGCGATGCAAAACCAAGGTAATGGAGGGAATGGTGTGGTGAACAATGGAGGAAATACACTTAATAATGAGATACCACCATCACCTACTGTCCCAGTTATTAATGTGAGACCTATTAGAGATTATTCAGCACCAACCATTGATAATTTGATGCTAGGACTTGTTGGCATAAAGGTAAACGCTGTCAATTTTGAACTTAAGCTGGTAATGATTCAAACTCTTTTGAATGTAGGTCAGTTTGATGGAGCATTCACTAGAGATCCGAGGAAACATCTAAAGCAGTTCATGGAGATTTGCCAGTTATTCAAACAAAATAGAGTACCTGAAGATACCGTGAAGCTGGAGTTATTCACTTTCTCTTTAAGAAACAGAGCAAAGGCTTGGCTTAACTCCTTGCCACCTAGCTTAGTTACTTCGTGGGCAGACCTATGCCAGAAGTTCTTGACAAGATTCCAGCCGCCAACACTCACTGCGAAGCTGTGAGGTGAGATCATCACATTTAGGCAGGCTGAGGATGAGACATTATATGATGCCTGGGAAAAATTTAAAGACCTGTTAAGGAGGTGTTCTATGCATGGAATCCTGAATTGGACTAGATACAAACATGTTACAATGGATTGAATGCACAAACGAGGACTGTTTTCGATGTTTCAGTAGATGGTTCGTTGCTTGACAAGACGTACACTGAGGCTGTTGACATTTTAGAGAGGATTGCAATCAATGATTTTAAATATCCTGTTGCGAGACTTGGGACCGAAACTAAAACCAATGGGAAATTTTAAGTTGACGAACTAACGTCCATTCATGCCGAGATTTCCAACCTTACTAGCATGGTAAGAACGTTGCAAAAGAACGAGTCCCAGGAAGTCAAAGTATTAGACCCTTTCTGTACAATCTGTGGAGAGAATCATCATGTGGATGAATGCCCTACAAACCCTGAATCGGTAAACTTTGTTGTCAATGTTAATCGTTACTATAATCCTAACTCCAATACTTATACTGCAGGTTGGAGACAACACCCTAGTTTAGCATGGGGAAATCAATGAGGTAACCAGTACAATGCCCAGAGCCAGAATACCCAAAGGCAGAATAACAATGCCATGCCAACATTCTATCAGAATGTCATGCCACAAAAAGCCCAAAACAATTTTCAGCAAGGGTAAAGGCTCAACCAAGGTGGAACACTCACAGAGTACATAGAGAGGAATGATGGCATAGTCCAGAGTTTGGCAACATCAATGAGAAATTTGAAAGTCCAGATTGGGCAGATTACTAGTGCACTCAGCAATCGACCCCAAAAAACATTTCCAAGTGACACAGAAGATGCTCGACACAAAGAAAATGAGCAATGTAAAGTCATAACTCTTCGGAGCGGTAAGCAGTGTGAGGTGGAGAAGACTGCAAAGCAACCAGTTAGCCAAGTTGAGAAGCATGTGCCAGCAGATGATCCAAGGGGAGCAGAGAAAGAGGAAACAAAAACAGATAATGCCAGACAACATACTAATGCCAGACAACATACTGATGCCAACACCGATGACAAACAGACTGATGCCAACATTGCGTTGGCAAAGCCAGCAGTGCCGACATATGCTTATCTTCCACCACCATTTCCAGCAAGACTTCAAAAGTATAAGCAAGGCCAACAGTTCAAGCGCTTCTTGGAGGTTCTTAAGCAATTGCAAATCAAAATTCCATTGGTAGAAGCCCTTGAATAAATGCCCAACTATGTCAAATTTATGAAGGACATTCTCTCCAAAAAGAGAAAGTTAGGAGACTTTGAAACTGTTGCTCTGACCAAAGGATGCAATGCCATGATCCTAAACCGATTGCCACCAAAGCTGAAAGATCCGGGAAGTTTCACTATGCCCTACACCCTTGGCAACAAATTCATGGGCAAGGCACTGTGTGACCTAGGAGCCAGCATCAACTTGATGTCAATTTCAGTCTTCCGAAAGCTTGACATAGAAGCAAGACCTACCACGATGATACTTCAGCTGGAAGACCGTTCCTATGCACATCCCAAGGGTAAGATTGAGGATGTATTGGTAAAGGTAGACAAATTTATTTTTCCAGTTGATTTTATCATTTTGGATTATGATGCTGATATTAATGTCCCGATTATTTTAGGGAGACCTTTTCTTGCCACAGGTAGGGCTTTGATTGGTGTTCATAAAGGGGAGCTAACAATGCGCATGGATGATCAACAAGTTACATTTAATGTGTTTCAAGCTTTGAAATGTGCAGATGAACCTGATGAGTGCCAAGCAGAGGAGATGATAGAGTCCATTTACACTGTAGACACGGCACATTTATGCCAGGATACAGAATTTGATGCCAGCGACTTTGATGGAATAGCTGAACTGTTTTGAGGAACCAGAAGAATCAGTCTTGGATGCTGAGGAGGTAAGTTATTTTGAGCCACTACAGTTGGCCGGCAGAGAAATCAAGGCACCTAGACCATCAATTGAGGAGCCACCAGCGTTGGAACTAAAACCACTGTCAGATCACTTGAAGTATGCTTACTTAGGTGAACACATAACTCTGCTGGTGATCATTGCCACTGGTCTCACTAATAATCAGGAGGAAATATTGTTGGCAATACTACGTGATCATAAGCAGGCATTAGAATGGACCTTGGCAGACATCAGAGGTATTAGCCCAACCATTTGCATGCACAAGATTATCTTGGAGGAGTATCATGGCAAGACCATTGAAGGCCAAATAAGGCTAAACCCGAGCATGAAAGAGGTAGTGAAGAAAGAGATCATAAAGTGGCTTGATGCTGGGATTATATATCCCATTTCTGATAGCTCTTGAGTTAGCCCGGTGCAATGCGTGCCAAAGAAGGGTGGCATGACCGTAGTACAAAACAATGAAGCTGAGTTAATCCCCTCAAGAACTATCACATGATGGAGAATGTGCATGCACTATAGGAGGTTTAACAAAGCCACGAGGAAGGACCACTTCCCATTACCATTCATTGACCAGACGCTAGACAGGTTGGTAGGTAAAGCTTTCTATTATTTTTTGGATGGTTATTCAGGTTATAACCAGATTGCCATCGCTCCTGATGATCAAGATAAGACTACGTTCACGTGCCCATATGGGACGTTTGCATTCAGAAGGATGACATTTGGCCTATGTAATGTGTTGCGTGTAATAAGTGCTACGCAAATGTGCAAGTATACACGTCGCAAGTAATAAAATGATACGAGTATCGTCTCTATAGGGATTGGTTTGGGCCACTTTGCTTAAGTTACTGCATTGTGAAAATAAAAACACAATTGATAATAGAGGTTTTAATTAACGAGAAAACTAAGAGCAATAAACTAAAATAATAGATGAAATTAAAATAGAGTAAATAGGCCAGATTATCATGAGTTGAGGTGTGATAGCCGATTGGATCGTCTTGGTAAAAGAGTGCAAGGGCAACTCAGTTGCCGTGGCAACTTGCACAGCGGGGTTGCCTTGACAACTAATCGATGGTTGCCTGGGCGACTAGCTGGGCAACTACTTGGGCGGCTGGGTAGCAACTTCAAGGTTCGGTGGAGCATTCTTCAATGGTTTCTTCTTATCCCTAAGTCGAAACTCTAGCTACTTGTGCATGCCTTGATAATACATCCCTACGTGAATCAAGGGTGAACAACAACCAATCTTGCGCTCCTCTTAGCAGTTGAAATCCTTAACTTATTCCTAAGCCGAATTAATCTTCACCATCAATAGATTGAATAAAGACCATACTCATTCGTTTCTTGAATCTAACTCTCCCGATATTAGATAAATAGATGAAGTTACGAGATCCTCTCCCAATTTACTCGCAAACAAGAATAAAAGCCAAGAATGAGTAAACCTTGAATAGAAAAGTGCAAACTCTTATTACCTAAACAAAATCCAATTGTTTCTCACAACAACAAAACACAATAACCCCAACCAATCAAGTTAGTTCATGGTTGGGTTCAAAAGATATACAAAGAATAATCCCCAAACCATGAATCTAATGGAAGTAAAGAAGAAGAAGAAGAAATCGAACTCTCTCCCACTTGCTCTCTTGTCGAAATCTCTTCCTTCTTGCCCTTTGGAGTTGTCGAAAATCCTCTTTTCTTGCTCTCCTCCAAGTTGACGATATGGCCTCTAATTTATAGGGCTAGGTCAAAGTCCTTCTTTGAGGAGGAAGTTAAGTTGGAATTAAATTATCTTTAAAGAATATAATTCTTTATTATAATTATATTCCTACTAGAACTTTTCCTATCTTCTTGGAATTTAATTCTTCTTTAATCTCTTCATGGAAATCAAATTCCTTTGGGATTTAGCTTTGCTCCACGTCATCTTGGGCTTGTCTAGTCATCAATTTCGACTACCATATCACCTTATTCTTTGTCGACAATTTCCCTGGCAACTGACTCGGCGTCTCTTTCATGCATTGCCCTGGCAACTAGCTCATCTCCTTCATGCACTGCCCTGGCAACTAGTTCTAGCCTTGTTTAGGCAAGTGATTCTGCACACACACCAAAGCAGCATATTTTTCCACAAAAATCACCAAGTTATGTAATCAAGCTCAACGGTGGAAAGAAACATGAATTAATGCTTGAATGACTAATTATGCAACTAATATGAGCTTAAGTCTAACAATAATATGAGTAAAAAGGGTAATAAAAATAGTACTTTTGAACACTTATCACACCCCCAAACTTGAACTATTGCTTGTCCTCAAGCAATGCAAACTAACAATTACCTGCCAAGACTTTAATCATCAAAGACATGCTTCAAACTTGAATTCAAACCTCGGAACCGTGGCACAATGTATGATCACCTTTTAATTTTTCGGATAGCACAAAAATTACCCGGAACAAAACTATAATGCTCGTGACAATATGTGTGTGTAGTTGTGTACAAGTTGATTTTTAAGATTCTATATGAACAATAGGCTTTTATCAATTTAATTATCAGGGCATTTATTTTTATTTTCACTAGAGCCAATTTCGGGCACCTCTAGCAAAGTAAGCAATTTCTCATTTTATTTTAGTCGACTAGAGCCAATTTTGGGCACCTCTAGCGATTATTTAATGTGCATTAACTACTAGAGCCAGTTTCGGGCACCTCTAGCAAGAAAGTGCATTTACTACTAGAGCCAGTTTCGGGCACCTCTAGCAAGAATTCAACTTTTAATTTTCAATCTTAAATTTACCCAAATTTTAAGCAACATAAGTTCACTAAGTCTCTTTCAATCAACAAGCCACAACCGTGTAAAAAAAATTCAGCATCATAGTAAAATTCTAAGTTCTTTTCATGCAATCCTAAAATTAAAGGTTCTTTCAATTAAGTGCAGTGGCAAAATTTCATCATTGGATATTCAACAAGTCTTAAGCAATTAAATCCAATTAAAGGAATGGCAAGTAACATATGCAACCTATATGTGATTGCTAGAGATGAATGCAACTAAACATGAAACTAACTAGGAACCAACACCCCCCCAAACTCGAGAGAAGCATTTTCCTCAATGCATGTAAGAGTGAAACAAAATTTAAAAGAAACTAAATGAAATGAGTTAGTCGAAGAGGTCGTCACCTCGAGTGATAAGTTTATTTCATGTCGTTTGCTTGATTTATTTTTCAATTGGTGGTTGAATGCTGGTACCGCGTGAATAGCATTGCTTTGATTTGATCCATGTTTGCCGATGCAGGTTCACTTGCATGGGCATCAGTAGTTGACGAAGCCATTGTTGTTGCCTGTGTATCGCCCGTTTCTGTTGTGGTTGCTGTGGCAAGTAGTCGGCAGTGAATTTTCTTAGCATGGTGGTTGTGAGTCTTGTTGTGAAAAAAAACCTGGAAACTAAAGATAATGAAGAAAAATAAAATCTCTCCAAAAAATTCCAAAAATAAATAAAGAGATAAAAAAATAACCGAAAATAATAGAAAGAAAAAAATAGGTCGAAGAAAAAGAAAAAGAAAATATCGAAAGGAGAGCATGCTCATGCATCTCTTAAGGTGTCAACTTCTTTGTTTCGTTCTACATGGACACCGTTGTAGTGCTTCAATCTCTGTCCGTTAACTTTGAATTCATGTTCGTCGGTAATGGACTTGATTATCACGGTACCATGGGAGAATGGTTTGACAACTTCGAATGGTCCTGACCATCTTGATTTTAGTTTTCACGGGAAAAGTTTTAGTCGAGAATGGAATAAGAGAACTAGTTGCCCTGGCATGAATTGTCGCGGCAATAGTTTCTTGTCGTGCCATTGCTTTGTTTTCTCCTTATAAATTTGTGCATTGTTATAGGCGAGTGCACGAAATTATTCTATCTCGTTGAGGTACAACAAACGCTTTTGTCCGGCACTTTCCTAATCCATATTCACGGTCTTGATTGCCCATTGGTTTGTAGGTGATATTGCCCGTCCTCCGCAACGATCAGTTGCTTGCAAAACTCTTGGGCATCTTTATCTGATGTTGGCCAATACAAACCGGATTCAAAAACTTTGGCCGCGATGCGAGTTCCTCAAAATATCCTCAAAAGGGTGAAGAATGACATTACGAGTACATTCTGCTGCTCTTCTTCAGGGACACATCGGCATATGACCTGATCTGCACATTGTTTAAACAAAAGAGGCTCGTCCCAAAAGTAATGCTTAGCATCATGGCGAAACCACAGGGTATTGTCGAGGCATATGCTACCGTGGCGACTGCTCCCAAGATTGCCGAGTCATCTGTGTCTAGAGTTGCTGAGGCATACGCGTCCATGGTTACCGAGGCGTGCGTATCAGTGGTTACCGAGGCGTGCGTATCTGGAGTTGTCGAGGTGTGCGCATCAATAGCTGCTACGGCGTCGAGGGTTGCCAAGGTATGCGCATCAACGGTTGCCGAGGCGTCAAGGGTTGCTACAGCATCGAGAGTTGCCGAGGCTTGCGCGTCTGGAGTTGCCGAGGCGTGCGCGTCAAGAGCTGCTGCGGCGTCGAGGGTTGCCGAGGCATGCGCATTCATGGTTGCCGATGCGTCAAGGGTTGCCGAGGCGTGCACATCCATGGTTGCTGAGGCAACTAAAAGTTGTTCATCCGGGAATGAATAGCATATCTCTAAATCCGCGTCCTCCTCCCTATTGCATTCTAAATGTGATAAGTGATCGGCCACTTGATTTTCTGCTCCTTTCCTGTGCATTGGCTTAGTACTACTCTTACCGCGAAATCACTTGCATCACACATGAGCTTAAAAGTTAGCGTCCAATCTGGTGGAACGACAATGGGTGCCGATGTAAGCTTTCCTTTAGGGTTTCGAATGCTTGGAATGCAAGAATCATCAAAATGGAAGACTTTATCTTAGTGGGGGTAACTTCTCGATCACGTCCACCTTGGCTTTGTCTACTTCAATTCCCTTGGATGAAATCTTGTGGCCGAGCACTATTCCTTCATCTACCATAAGATGACACTTCTCCCAATTAAGTACTAAATCGGTTTCTTCACATCTTGCCAACACATTCTCTAAACTGCGAGAGGCAACTGTTGAAGTCACTACCAAAAACGGAAAAATCGTCCATGAAGATCTCAAGGAAGTTTTCGACCATGTCTGAAAAGAGTGCCATCATGCATCTTCTAATGTTAGTGCATATCTGAGAAAACTTGAGGATGGTCGTTTTGATACTTCTTATAGTCCATCCGTACCCTCCATCGGGTGACAATATTGCCCAAAAAGAGTTTGGCCAATGTGCTTGCCACTACTCCCTTTTAATTTACCATGGTGGAGGTGTCTTTCTTCTTTGTTAAACTTGTAGTCCATGTATACTCTCCACCTTGCTACTATTCCTAAAGGCACAAATATATTAATAGGAAAAATTATATCCATTCTCAACCATTCAATTACCTCATTCTTGTCGACTTCTATCATGGTTGGATGTAGCCTTTGTTGTTGTGGCAATTCTTGCACAAGCCAATTGTCGTGGCAATCGATTGCCAAAATTTGCTGTAAGTCAAGGAAGAACCAATTTTTCTGAAAAGCTTTACGAATCCAAACACCATTTTCTTTTGGCCTCTCAAACATCTCCATCGGTAGAGATTTCGATGGCTTCAAATCTACCAACCTCGGTTCCTCAAGACATACACGCAATGGACGAGGTGAGTTTTAAAGAATTCAAAGGTTTAACCATTACCTGCTCATATTCCATTGGCAAAGTATTATCATCTCGTTGATCTTGCATGTGGTCGTGTAATTGCCGTGGCAATTGTAGATGAGAGCAATCTGATTTACCTTCAACATCAATGTTGTAACCTTATGGGCATCGGGTTCCTCGAATTTCTTTGTAGTATTGTTGTTCTCAGCTTCATTGAGTGTTGTCGCGGCATTGCTCTGTTCAGGCTCCTCAATCATTGCCGAGGCAATTTGTTGTTCAGGCTCATCATGTGTTGGGCACTCTCTCATTGGCATCCTCTTGACTTTGAGGTTTTAGTTGTTCCCCACACATCAGAGAGCTTTCTTTGCATTGCTCCTTATCCTTTTGCCTTGGGACATCAGTATCCCTAGGAATGAATTGTTGGTGCATGTTATCCATGACATATGTGTATCTCCCCAATTGATCTTCTGAATCCCCTAAGGTTGCATCCCACTGAGCTATCCTCGTATCCATAGATTTTGATAGCTCTCGAATCTCTTCAATTGATTTGTCAAGTCTAGCCAAGGAAGCTAGTAACGTTTCCTCCAAGGAATTGGAATGCTCTTGAAAAGGATACGATATCGAATATCATCTCCACAGGGATTGGTTTGGGCCACTTTGCTTAAGTTACTGCACTGTGAAAATAAAAACACAATTGATAATAGAGGTTTTAATTAACGAGAAAACTAAGAGCAATAAACTAAAAGAATAGATGAAATTAAAATAGAGTAAATAGGTCAGGTTATCGTGAGTTGAGGTGTGATAGCCGATTGGATCGTCTTGGTAAAAGAGTGTAAGGGCAACTCTCGGTTGTCGTGGCAACAACTTGCACAAATGGGGCTGCCTTGACAACTAATCGATGGTTGCCTAGGCGACTAGTCGGGCAACTACTTGGGCGGTGGGTAGCAACTTCAAGGTTTAGTGGAGCGTTCTTCAATGGTTTCTTCTTATCCCTAAGTTGAAACTCTAGCTACTTGTGCATGCCTTGATAATACATCCTGCGTGAATCAAGGGTGAACAACAACCAATCTTGCGCTCCTCTTAGCCGTTGAAATCCTTAACTTATTCCTAAGCCGGATTAATCTTCACCATCAATAGATTGAATAAAGACCATACTCATTCGTTTCTTGAATCTAACTCTCCCAACATTAGATAAATAGATGAAGTTACGAGATCCTCTCCCAATTCACTGCAAAACAAGAATAAAAGCCAAGAATGAGTAAACCTTGAATAGAAAAGTGCAAACTCTTATTACCTAAACAAAATCCAATTGTTTCTCACAACAACAAAACACAATAACCCCAACCAATCAAGTTAGTTCATGGTTGGGTTCAAAAGATATATTCATGGTTGGGTTCAAAAGATATACAAAGAATAATCCACAAACCATGAATCTAATGGAAGTAAATAAAAAGAAGAAGAAATTGAACTCTCTCCCCTTGCTCTCTTGTCGAAATCTCTTTTCTTCTTGCCCTTTGGAGTTGTCGAAAATCCTCTCTTCTTGCTCTCCTCCAAGTTGACGATATGGCCTCTAATTTATAGGGCTAGGTCAAAGTCCTTCTTTGAGGAGGAAGTTAAGTTGGAATTAAATTATCTTTAAAGAATATAATTCTTTATTATAATTATATTCCTACTAGAACTTTTCCTATCTTCTTGGAATTTAATTCTTCTTTAATCTCTTCATGGAAATCAAATTCCTTTGGGATTTAGCTTTGCTCCACGTCATCTTGGGCTTGTCTAGTCATCAATTTCGACTACCATATCACCTTATTCTTTGTCGACAATTTCCCTGGCAACTGACTCGGCGTCTCTTTCATGCATTGCCCTGGCAACTAGCTCATCTCCTTCATGCACTGCCCTGGCAACTAGTTCTAGCCTTGTTTAGGCAAGTGATTCTGCACACACACCAAAGCAGCATATTTTTCCACAAAAATCACCAAGTTATGTAATCAAGCTCAACGGTGGAAAGAAACATGAATTAATGCTTGAATGACTAATTATGCAACTAATATGAGCTTAAGTCTAACAATAATATGAGTAAAAAGGGTAATAAAAATAGTACTTTTGAACACTTATCACACCCCCAAACTTGAACTATTGCTTGTCCTCAAGCAATGCAAACTAACAATTACCTGCCAAGACTTTAATCATCAAAGACATGCTTCAAACTTGAATTCAAACCTCGGAACCGTGGCACAATGTATGATCACCTTTTAATTTTTCGGATAGCACAAAAATTACCCTGAACAAAACTATAATGCTCGTGACAATATGTGTGTGTAGTTGTGTACAAGTTGATTTTTAAGATTCTATATGAACAATAGGCTTTTATCAATTTAATTATCAGGGCATTTATTTTTATTTTCACTAGAGCCAATTTCGGGCACCTCTAGCAAAGTAAGCAATTTCTCATTTTATTTTAGTCGACTAGAGCCAATTTTGGGCACCTCTAGCGATTATTTAATGTGCATTAACTACTAGAGCCAGTTTCGGGCACCTCTAGCAAGAAAGTGCATTTACTACTAGAGCCAGTTTCGGGCACCTCTAGCAAGAATTCAACTTTTAATTTTCAATCTTAAATTTACCCAAATTTTAAGCAACATAAGTTCACTAAGTCTCTTTCAATCAACAAGCCACAACCGTGTAAAAAAAATTCAGCATCATAGTAAAATTCTAAGTTCTTTTCATGCAATCCTAAAATTAAAGGTTCTTTCAATTAAGTGCAGTGGCAAAATTTCATCATTGGATATTCAACAAGTCTTAAGCAATTAAATCCAATTAAAGGAATGGCAAGTAACATATGCAACCTATATGTGATTGCTAGAGATGAATGCAACTAAACATGAAACTAACTAGGAACCAACACCCCCCCAAACTCGAGAGAAGCATTTTCCTCAATGCATGTAAGAGTGAAACAAAATTTAAAAGAAACTAAATGAAATGAGTTAGTCGAAGAGGTCGTCACCTCGAGTGATAAGTTTATTTCATGTCGTTTGCTTGATTTATTTTTCAATTGGTGGTTGAATGCTGGTACCGCGTGAATAGCATTGCTTTGATTTGATCCATGTTTGCCGATGCAGGTTCACTTGCATGGGCATCAGTAGTTGACGAAGCCATTGTTGTTGCCTGTGTATCGCCCGTTTCTGTTGTGGTTGCTGTGGCAAGTAGTCGGCAGTGAATTTTCTTAGCATGGTGGTTGTGAGTCTTGTTGTGAAAAAAAACCTGGAAACTAAAGATAATGAAGAAAAATAAAATCTCTCCAAAAAATTCCAAAAATAAATAAAGAGATAAAAAAATAACCGAAAATAATAGAAAGAAAAAAATAGGTCGAAGAAAAAGAAAAAGAAAATATCGAAAGGAGAGCATGCTCATGCATCTCTTAAGGTGTCAACTTCTTTGTTTCGTTCTACATGGACACCGTTGTAGTGCTTCAATCTCTGTCCGTTAACTTTGAATTCATGTTCGTCGGTAATGGACTTGATTATCACGGTACCATGGGAGAATGGTTTGACAACTTCGAATGGTCCTGACCATCTTGATTTTAGTTTTCACGGGAAAAGTTTTAGTCGAGAATGGAATAAGAGAACTAGTTGCCCTGGCATGAATTGTCGCGGCAATAGTTTCTTGTCGTGCCATTGCTTTGTTTTCTCCTTATAAATTTGTGCATTGTTATAGGCGAGTGCACGAAATTCTTCTATCTCGTTGAGGTACAACAAACGCTTTTGTCCGGCACTTTCCTAATCCATATTCACGGTCTTGATTGCCCATTGGTTTGTAGGTGATATTGCCCGTCCTCTGGCAACGATCAGATTGCTTGCAAAACTCTTGGGCATCTTTATACAGTGTTGGCCAATACAAACCGGATTCAAAAACTTTGGCCGCGGTACGAGTTCCTCCAAAATATCCTCAAAAGGGTGAAGAATGACATTACCAGAGTACATTCTGCTGCTCTTCTTCAGGGACACATCGGCATATGACCTGATCTGCACATTGTTTAAACAAAAGAGGCTCGTCCCAAAAGTAATGCTTAGCATCATGGCGAAACCACAGGGTATTGTCGAGGCATATGCTACCGTGGCGACTGCTCCCAAGATTGCCGAGTCATCTGTGTCTAGAGTTGCTGAGGCATACGCGTCCATGGTTACCGAGGCGTGCGTATCAGTGGTTACCGAGGCGTGCGTATCTGGAGTTGTCGAGGTGTGCGCATCAATAGCTGCTACGGCGCGTGAGGGTTGCCAAGGTATGCGCATCAACGGTTCCGAGGCGTCAAGGGTTGCTACAGACATCGAGAGTTGCCGAGGCTTGCGCGTGCCTCGAGTTGCCGAGGCGTGCGCGTCAAGAGCTGCTGCGGCGTCGAGGGTTGCCGAGGCATGCGCATTCATGGTTGCCGATGCGTCAAGGGTTGCCGAGGCTTGCACATCCATGGTTGCTGAGGCAACTAAAAGTTGTTCATCCGGGAATTAATAGCATATCTCTAAATCCGCGTCCTCCTCCCTATTGCATTCTAAATGTGATAAGTGATCGGCCACTTGATTTTCTGTTCCTTTCCTGTGCATTGGCTTAGTACTACTCTTACCGCGAAATCACTTGCATCACACATGAGCTTAAAAGTTAGCGTCCAATCTGGTGGAACGACAATGGGTGCCGATGTAAGCTTTCCTTTAGGGTTTCGAATGCTTGGAATGCAAGAATCATCAAAATGGAAGACTTTATCTTAGTGGGGGTAACTTCTCGATCACGTCCACCTTGGCTTTGTCTACTTCAATTCCCTTGGATGAAATCTTGTGGCCGAGCACTATTCCTTCATCTACCATAAGATGACACTTCTCCCAATTAAGTACTAAATCGGTTTCTTCACATCTTGCCAACACATTCTCTAAACTGTCGAGGCAACTGTTGAAGTCACTACCAAAAACGGAAAAATCGTCCATGAAGATCTCAAGGAAGTTTTCGACCATGTCTGAAAAGAGTGCCATCATGCATCTTCTAATGTTAGTGCATATCTGAGAAAACTTGAGGATGGTCGTTTTCGATACTTCTTATAGTCCATCCGTACCCTCCATCGGGTGACAATATTGCCCAAAAAGAGTTTGGCCAATGTGCTTGCCACTACTCCCTTTTGCGTTACCATGGTGGAGGTGTCTTTCTTCTTTGTTCGCTTGTAGTCCATGTATACTCTCCACCTTGCTACTATTCCTAAAGGCACAAATATATTAATAGGAAAAATTATATCCATTCTCAACCATTCAATTACCTCATTCTTGTCGACTTCTATCATGGTTGGATGTAGCCTTTGTTGTTGTGGCAATTGCTGCACAAGCCAATTGTCGTGGCAATCAGTTGCCAAAATTTGCTGTAAGTCAAGGGAAGAACCAATTTTCTGAAAAGCTTTACGAATCCAAACACCATTTTCTTTTGGCCTCTCAAACATCTCCATCAGTAGAGATTTCGATGGCTTCAAATCTACCAACCTCTGTTCCTCAAGACATACCTGCAATGGACGAGGTGAACTTTTAAAGAATTCGAAAGGTTTAACCATTACCTGCTCATATTCCATTGGCAAAGTATTATCATCTCGTTGATCTTGCATGTGGTCGTGTAATTGCCGTGGCAATTGTAGATGAGAGCAATCTACAGATTTCTGCTTCAACATCAATGTTGTAACCTTATGGGCATCAGGTTCCTCAGAATTTGCTGTAGTATTGTTGTTCTCAGCTTCATTGAGTGTTGTCGCGGCATTGCTCTGTTCAGGCTCCTCAATCATTGCCGAGGCAATTTGTTGTTCAGGCTCATCATGTGTTGGGCACTCTCTCATTGGCATCCTCTTGACTTTGAGGTTTTAGTTGTTCCCCACACATCAGAGAGCTTTCTTTGCATTGCTCCTTATCCTTTTGCCTTGGGACATCAGTATCCCTAGGAATGAATTGTTGGTGCATGTTATCCATGACATATGTGTATCTCCCCAATTGATCTTCTGAATCCCCTAAGGTTGCATCCCACTGAGCTATCCTCGTATCCATAGATTTTGATAGCTCTCGAATCTCTTTAATTGATCTGTCAAGTCTAGCCAAGGAAGCTAGTAACGTTTCCTCCAAGGAATTGGAATGCTCTTGAAAAGGATACGATATCGAATATCATCTCCACAGGGATTGGTTTGGGCCACTTTTCTTAAGTTACTGCACTGTGAAAATAAAAACACAATTGATAATAGAGGTTTTAATTAACGAGAAAACTAAGAGCAATAAACTAAAAGAATAGATGAAATTAAAATAGAGTAAATAGGTCAGGTTATCGTGAGTTGAGGTGTGATAGCCGATTGGATCGTCTTGGTAAAAGAGTGTAAGGGCAACTCAGTTGTCGTGGCAACTTGCACAGCGGGGCTGCCTTGGCAACTAATCGATGGTTGCCTAGGCGACTAGCTGGGCAACTACTTGGGCGGCTGGGCAGTAACTTCAAGGTTTAGTGGAGCGTTCTTCAATGGTTTCTTCTTATCCCTAAGTTGAAACTCTAGCTACTTGTGCATGCCTTGATAATACATCCCTGCGTGAATCAAGGGTGAACAACAACCAATCTTGCGCTCCTCTTAGCCGTTGAAATCCTTAACTTATTCCTAAGCCGGATTAATCTTCACCATCAATAGATTGAATAAAGACCATACTCATTCGTTTCTTGAATCTAACTCTCCCAACATTAGATAAATAGATGAAGTTACGAGATCCTCTCCCAATTCACTCGCAAACAAGAATAAAAGCCAAGAATGAGTAAACCTTGAATAGAAAAGTGCAAACTCTTATTACCTAAACAAAATCCAATTGTTTCTCACAACAACAAAACACAATAACCCCAACCAATCAAGTTAGTTCATGGTTGGGTTCAAAAGATATATTCATGGTTGGGTTCAAAAGATATACAAAGAATAATCCACAAACCATGAATCTAATGGAAGCAAATAAAAAGAAGAAGAAATTGAACTCTCTCCCCCTTGCTCTCTTGTCGAAATCTCTTTCTTCTTGCCCTTTGGAGTTGTCGAAAATCCTCTCTTCTTGCTCTCCTCCAAGTTGACGATATGGCCTCTAATTTATAGGGCTAGGTCAAAGTCCTTATTTGAGGAGGAAGTTAAGTTAGAATTAAATTATCTTTAAAGAATATAATTCTTTATTATAATTATATTCCTACTAGAACTTTTCCTATCTTCTTGGAATTTAATTCTTCTTTAATCTCTTCACGGAAATCAAATTCCTTTGGGATTTAGCTTTGCTCCACGTCATCTTGGGCTTGTCTAGTCATCAATTTCGACTACCATATCACCTTATTCTTTGTCGACAATTGCCCTGGCAATTGACTCGGCTTCTCCTTCATGCATTGCCCTGGCAACTAGCTCGGCATCTCCTTCATGCACTGCCCTGGCAACTGGTTCTAGCCTTGTTTAGGCAAGTGATTCTGCACACACACAAAAACACACCAAAGCAGCATCTTTTTCCACAAAAATCACCAAGTTATGTAATCAAGCTCAACGGTAGAAAGAAACATGAATTAATGCTTGAATGACTAATTATGCAACTAATATGAGCTTAAGTCTAACAATAATATGAGTAAAAAGGGTAATAAAAATAGTACTTTTGAACACTTATCATAATGCACCAGAAACGTTTCAACGTTGCATGATGTCCATTTTCTCTGATATGATCGAGCATAACATGGAAGTGTTCATGGATGATTTTTTAGTGTTTGACAAAACATTTAAGGAATGTCTTCAGAGTTTGGAGCAAGTATTGAAGAAATGTATAGAGACAAACCTAGTGTTAAACTGGGAAAATGCCACTTCATGGTGAAGGAGGGCATTGTTCTCGGGTACAAGGTAATTGAGAGAGGGTTAGAGGTTGATCAAGCAAAAGTTGAGGTAATTAAGCAGTTACCACCTCCAACGAGTGTTAAAGGTATAAGAAGCTTTTAGGACATGCCTGTTTTTACCGATTTTTTATTAAAGATATTTCAAAAATTGCAAAACTTTTATGCTTGTTGTTAGAACATAATGCCACTTTTACATTTGACGATTCTTGTTTGAGAGCATTTCAGGAACTTAAAGAAAAGTTGATCAATGCCCCTATAGTTGTGGCACCGGACTGGAATGAGCCCTTCGAGCTTATGTGTTTTACCAGCGACTATGCCGTTGGAGCAGTCTTGGGACAAAGGCATGGCAAGGTTTTCTATGCCATCTACTATGCCAGCCAAACCTTGAACGAAGCACAACTGAATTAATCTACGACCGAGAAAGAATTTCTTGCGGTTGTATTTGCTTTTGACAAATTTAGATCTTATTTAATTGGTAACAAGGTTGTGGTTTTTGCAGATCATTCGACATTGAAGTATCTCTTGGCAAAGAAGGATGCCAAGCCCAGACTAATTCGATAGACACTCTTGCTTCAAGAATTCGACCTTGAGATCTAAGACAAAAAAGGTAGTGAAAACTTAGTAGCTGACCATCTCTCACGTTTGGAGCATCATCTTGAAGATGGTAAGACCAATTCGATAAGAGATGATTTCCTTACGAGTATTTGCTTGTAGTTCATGTCATGCCATGGTATGCTGACATTGTCAACTACTTGGTAAGTAACATTCTGCCACCAGACTTGGCATACAATGCCAAGAAAAGGTTCTTGTGGGAAGTCAGGCAATACTATTGGGACGAGCCAATATTGTTCAAACAGTATGCTGACCAAGTGATCTGTCGGTGTGTGCCTGAGGATGAGTAGCATAACATATTGCATTTGTGCCATGCCGTACCATATGGAGGTCACTTTGTTGGGGTAAAAACTGGTACCAAGGTACTGCAGTCAGGATTCTTTTGGCCCACACTGTACAAGGATGCCCACGAGTATGCCAAGGCATGTGATCGATGCCAACAGACAAGAAACATCTATGGCAGACACCAACTACCGCTTCAAAACATTATGCATGTGGATTTATTTGATGTATGAGGGATAGACTTTATGGGTCATTTTCCACTCTCGTTTGGTAATGTATACATTATTGTGGTTGTTGACTACGTATCTAAGTGGGTAGAAGCTGTGGCTCTGGCAACAAACGATGCCAAGGCTATTGCTAAGTTTTTGCACAAATACATTTTTACTAGATTTGGTGCCCTAGAGTGACTATTCATGATGCGGGCACCCATTTTAAATGTAATCTAATTTCTAAATATTTGTACAGGTATGGTATACAATAGAGAATTGCCACAGCATATCACCCACAAACGAATGGGTAAGCCGAGATTTCAAATAAGGAGATTAAAAACATTCTAGAGAAGACTGTTAATCCATCAAGGAAAGACTGGCCCTTGAGGCTAGACGAGTCCTTGTGGGCTTACAGGACCACATTTAAAACTCTTTTGGGTACGTCACCATTTAGACTTGTTTTCGAAAAACCATGCCATCTGCCAGTGGAGCTTGAGCATAAAACCTACTGAGCCATCAGAACACTTGGCATGGCATGGAGAGCTGCTGGAGAAAAGAGGTTATTAGACCTAAATGAGTTGGAGGAATTCAGAACACAAGCCTATGAGAATGCCATGATCTACACGGAAAAGGAAAAACGTTGGCATGACAGTAGGATAATGCCAAGACAGATTAAGGTAGGCCAACGTGTTTTGTTATTCAACTCACGGCTTAAGTTGTTTCCAGGGAAGCTCAGATCGAGATGGACGGGTCCTTATGAAGTTGTGAAGCCCTATGCTCATGGAGCTGTGGACATTAAGAACTTGAAGATGAGAGAAATCATTAAGGTGAATGGCCAACGTTTAAAGCACTACATGGAAGGTGATTAGAACAATGCCAAAGAGGTAATCCTCTAGGCAGAGGTAACTTGAAAACACCATCAGGTTTGAGCTTTTGTAAATATTATGTTAGTGTTTTTCTTTGTTTATGTTTTTAGGTTTTTAATTGTTTTTCTTTTTTAAGTTTCAAGTTTTATT
Source organism: Hibiscus mutabilis (assembly GCA_019671005.1). Taxonomy (NCBI): domain Eukaryota; kingdom Viridiplantae; phylum Streptophyta; class Magnoliopsida; order Malvales; family Malvaceae; genus Hibiscus; species Hibiscus mutabilis. Next base: position 62,659,797 of record CM033719.1, read on the forward strand.
CCTTTACTGTGTTGAAACGTTTTCCTTTGATTTGTGCAGATTTATTATGCCAGGAACACTGCCAGGGTCGCTGGCATGGGCTAACGCGTCAATAGAAAAATCTATCAGACGCAGCGCCAGAGCAGCTTGGCATGCAGCGGTGCAAAAGATAGAAGAAAAAAACCCTAGTTTTATCAGCCCAGTAAAATAAGAGAGAGTTATTTTTATTGACTTTAAACCCCAGCCGCACAAAATTTTGGTTGGAAATTAAATTTCAAATCAATCACCTTATCACTCCAATCCTTACCCTATCTTATCACCTTATCACGTCAACCTTATCACTCAACCCTTTTCTTTTTTTAATTCTTTTTCTCTCCTATCATTATCCCTAATTACTACTCCCATTAAAGCACTCAACCAACCCAAAACCTTTCACTTTCTCATATAGCCGGTTAAAAGAAACCCAAACAACTCTCTCACTTTTTACTTTTCTTTCGATAAGCAAGTAAAAAAAATTCAAATCGTCATTTTTCTTCATCACCCTTTCAAGTTTCTTCAACAAGTTTCAATGGCTTCTTCCTCTACTTTCTTCAAGCGATTCTTCAACGAGGAGATCGAGAAAAAGTTTGAATCCAATTTTACCTCGAGGAGTTTTTGCTATGAGAAGCACTTCGACCTCAACACAGAGACGAACAATGGCTTCCCTTCAGAAGTCATGTCTACGATTAACTTGCACAAATGGACTCAGTTTTCCCAGCAAAAGGGAGAGGTCTATGCCACAATCGTCCAAAAATTCTATGCGCACCTTGTGACCAATGATTCACCATTCTTGATGATTAGAGGCAAATGTGTTTGTTTCGATGAAGGGTATATCAATAATATGTTTAAGTTAGATGGTGCAGAGGATGAGTATTTTGAGTACGCTGATTCAATGAACACTGCCAAGAAAAAGAGGCTACTAGCAAATCTGTGTGAACCTGGCGCAACATGGACAATGTCATCCAAGGGGCACCGTACGGTGAAGAGGCTGGCATTGAAACCCCAATGGAGAGGATGGAATCACTTTGTCAAGGCGAATCTAATGCCCACATCCCATAACGAGATCGTGTCAGAAGAAAGGATGATCTTGTTGCACTCCATTGTTATGGGGCGCAAAATCAATGTTGGCAAGCTCATTCTTGAGGAAACCTACAAGTTCGCAGCGAAAGGTACTGGCAGCTTGTTTTTCCTTTTGTTGATTTCTAACATTTTTATGCTTCACGATGTGCCAAAGCTTGATACGGATAAGGGGCAAACGATCGAAGGAACAATAATTACTGCTGCTATATGGAGGAATCTCGTTGCTGTTGAGCCCAAGGACAAGGGCAAGGCAAAGGTACACATGCCAAAGCCCAATGAGTCAAAGGCCACGCCAGCAACCATGCCAGAAACCGTGCCAGACAATTCACTGACAATGCTGTCACAAATTCATCAACGCCAGGAAATTATTCTCCAAAAGCTGGGGAGCTCAATGTCAAGACGCGACACTACATCCAGGCCAGGAATGTTGTGATCAGAAAAGCTCTTACAAAATTATCAACTAATTTTGTGCCAGAGTTTCCAGACTTCCCTGCCGAGCTCTCTGCCAGCGATAATGCCATGCCAGCTAGTCCAGTTCATACCCCGTTCGATGCCACAGTCTCGTTGTCTCCAGTTGAAGTCGAGTCTGCCAGTTCTGATCTTCATCTAAATCAAAGGAAACCAAAGAAAAATTTCCAGTAACACCTGCTGTCCATACACCATCTGATGCCACCGATGCACCTGCCGTGTCGGAGCATGCCAAGGAAAAAGAGGAAGTTGGAGCCTCCACTGCCACTTCAAAACCAAGCTTAAAAAGAAAGAAGCACATGGCCCTTGACTGTGGGGCGTATATGAGAAGAAAGACCTGTGTCGTACGGCAAATAGTCTCTGAATGGGAGCCTTCTTCTTTCTAAACTCCTTTACATTTCATTTCATTGCATTTACATGATCATGCATTTTATTTTATTTTATTCTGTTTTTCTTGTATATATGTGTTGTTTCATGCATTGGGGACAATGCACATCTTGGGTTTGGGGGTGTGCATTTCTTCACATTTATGTTATGCATTTCATGTTTAATTTTTTGTTGTCATGCCATGTACGTCATTTAGGATAGATGCATACCGAACCACTAAAAAAGGGGAAATTTTTTTTGCCTCGGTTCAATTATGAAAAAATATTAACATTTGTTAGGCAAGTTTAATTTGATCTAGGTATCTTTCCAATGAGAGAACTCTAATCTTTAGTTTTCATGCCATGCGAGTAGAGTAGCATGCCAGGTTAGCTTGGCAATTGATCTCTAGTTTAGGGAACTGAAATTTCACTTAACACGTAGTATGTATCTAGTTCCTTAGTAAACTTAGACTTTTTGAAACTATGCTCAGATTTAAAAAAAGATCAAATGATGCCAGGGTAAAAGAAACAAATAAGGCAACAATGTTCTGCCAAGGCAAGAAAAAAATAGAACTCTCCTCTACCTTAAGGATAATAAGCTACTTGGGGCTTCGTGGTTTGCTCCCTCATAGTTCTCAAGTCCAAAACCTTAGGGTATGAGTTGAAGAGAAAGCCTAGTGATGTATAGATTAAGGTGGGGATTCGTGGTATGCTCCCTCTTATCTCTCACACTAAATAGTGTCACGAAGCAAGCTTAAATTAATGCCACCAGAAACCCTTGGTGAAGAAAGAAAAGGAAAAAAATGAATGAAAAGAAAAAAAATCTGAGTTTAGGTAGTAAAATTTGTCTAAGGGAGTAAAAGGATACTTGATGCGTATTGCCTGCACATCATGCACTCTTCATGAACTTAGACTAGAGTTATATTGTTGCACTTGAATTACTACCTGCTTGGCATTATTGCATTGAGATACTGAGGACAAAAATAGAGCCAAATTCTGCTTGCCAGCACGCGTTGGCATTCAACCAAAATTTTGTCGAGGTAACTTTTTAACAATTTTTGTTTTTATTTTGTTTGCATTACTTGAGGACAAGCAATGAGTTAGGTTTGGAGGTGTGTTACCTCTCCAAAATTACTATTTTTAATGCCAATCTTACAATGGTTTTACTTGTTTTTAGGTACATTTAGTTGCATTATGATGTTAGAATCATGCATTTGCATAAGGAGTTTAGAGTTTTGTATATGCCAGTGTGAAGGGTTGTTTTGTTGGAAATTTTGCAGGTTTGACATAGGATTTGGCCTAGAAAAGCAACACAGAAAGGAGCGCCAGAGAGAATGCCGAGTACTGTTAGCACAGATGGACTAGACAATGGCAAGCATAGGTTGGTAGAGAAGTGAACTTGATGTCACGCCAAGAAGCTGTTGGACCCTAAAAAAATAGGAAATTATCAGGCTCCGAAAAGATATCAATTGGATCAATCTCTGAAAAAGTAGCAGATAAGATGGTGCCAAGACTTGTTGGCAGATTCATACCAAGCTTGAACGCCAAGGTAGCGTCGGCAGTATAATGTCAGCCCTAGCCTGATCAGCTCTCATTTAAATTTGGATACGATGATAATCCCTTATCCCTTGGGCAGTTGAAATTCAAAATTCAAATGAGGAGCTCATCCTATCCCTTCCCTGCATGCCTATTTAAACACCAACCAAGCTAGACTTTGAGGAGAGAAGATTGGATCATGATGAGTTGGTGTGCGACGATTGACAACCGGCTGCACCTTGGAAGGGTGATTCGACCAACTTGGCCGAGAAGCCTGGATCTCTAAGGGCTGCATCGAGAGACCCCGTCTAGCCCATTCTCTCTTTCAAGTTATTTTATTTTGTTTTTAATGATGATGTATTTCGAAAACGTTTGTGGGTTGTTGGTTAAATCCCTCACCATGAACTAATTTAATAGTTGGTGGGGGATGTTTGCGTTGAACACTATTTTTATATTTTAGTTTTTAATAATAAATCTGCCTTGGCAATGTTTTCACTATTCGACATACTTTAATATTTCCCAAATACTATGCCAAGTGAGAGCTAGCAATGTTGGCCTATTGCTCCTCAATATCTTAACAGACTTGGGGTGGAAACGATCAAGTTGTTGAATACTAAGGAGAGAAGCTTCGAGAGAAGTCGTTCAAGTAGATAAACATACTTCGGGAGTGAAATCTACCTCTTAGGAGTATAGATTGGATCTTAATCAAATTGGTTTATTTAAAAACAACCACTATAGAGATATTGGGGGTTTTACGTGATCAATTTAGGGCAATGACCATCGAGAGAGGCTTTGTTAATTTTGAATCTTCTCGGCAAACAATGCCAAGACAGGTTGATATTAAAGGCTGGCACGGCATGAAAAGCGTGAAAACCAGGCATTCCCTGCCAACGCTCATCAATCATTAAAACACATTCCTTGCCAACTTCTTTACTTTACTTTTATTTCTTTTATTTACAATTATTTTCAAAACCAACTTTAAAACAAATCATTTTTTTCTTAAGGCAAGTAACAATCAAAGCAATTGAATTCCAAGTCAATCTCCGTGGGATCGATACTCAGCTTACCAGCTGTATTACTTGCAGACCGTGTATACTTGCATGCAAAAGGCTCATCTTGGCACGTTTTTACACTTTTCCAACACATATCTTTTGCTACTTTTGCCAGTATTCACCTAGAGAGTCTACAGAAGGTTGTGATAGAATTAACGTCTTCTTGTTGAGTTCCACTAGAACAAGAAACAAGACATTGATTAGAAGGATTTGGAACAGGTTAAGAAGGAAACTTACATTTTTCTTGAGTGCGCAATGCAGCTGTCAATGTTGAAAGTATTGTCTTGATTTCATTGATAGCTTATGATGTTTGAATATTAAAATTTTTCTGTTCTTGCATGAAAACATGCAATGTCGCCTCAAGACTTTTTACCTATGAATATAAATTAGATGAACTGCATAGAGGCTTTTGATTTTGGGGTACATGAGGATGATTAATATTTTTCCAACTAAAGTTTTGATGATTTTTCCATTGAGGGTTATAAATTTTAGAATATGGAGAAGGAAAAGGCTTTGAGGATGTATTCATGACATTTGCACGATCATGAAACATTTATTTAAAAACTGGAATGTTAGGACATTCAAGAGTAAGGTGTCCCATGATCTCACAAATATCACAACTTTCTTAACTTTTGTTACCTCTCAAAAAGTATTGTTTTTAATGCCAATCTTACAATGCTTTTGCTTCTTTTTAGGTACATTTAGTTGTATTAGGATGTTAAAACCATGCATTTGCATAAGGAGTTTAGAATTCTGCCTATGCCAGTGTGAAGGGTTGTTTTGTTGGCAATTTTGCAGGTTTGGCATAGTATTTGGCCCAAAAAAGCAACACAGGAAGGAATACCAGAGAGAATGTCGAGTGATGTTGGCACAAATGGACTAACAATGCCAAGCACCGGTTGGCAGAGAAGTGAATCTGATGCCATGACAAGAGGCTGTTGGAACTCGAAAAAATAGGATAAGATCAGGCTATGGAAAGTTAACAGTTGGATCAATCTCCGAAAAATAGTGGATAAGATGGTGCCAAGATTGGTTGGCAGATTCATGCCAAGTTTGGATGCCAAGGCAACGTCGGCAGTATGATGTCAGTTTAGCCCGATCAGCTCTTAATCAAATTTGGATAAGATGATTATCTTATCCCTTCAGCATTTAAAATTCAAATGAGGAGCTTATCATATCCCTTCCTTGCACGCCTATTTAAACACCAACAAGAGAAAAAATTGAGAGTGATCAGAGTGAGGAGTTGGAGTGCAAGGCGATTGACAACTGGCTGCGCCTAGGAAAGGTGGTTCAACCAGCTTGGCCGAGAACCTGGATCTTGAGGGCTGCATCGAGAGACCCTTCTTGCCTATCTCTTGTTTTAAGTTGCTTTGAATTTTTTTAATGATGATGTATTTTGAAAACGTTTATGGTTTTTTAGTTAAATCCCCCACCATGAACTAATCTAATAGTTGGTGGGGGATATTTTACGTTGAACGCTATTTTATGTTTTAGTTTTTTATAATAAATCTACCTTCGATATTATTTTATCTCTTCGGCATACTTTAATGTTTCCTAAATATTATGCCAAGCGAGAGCTGGCACTGTTGGCCTATTGCTTCCCAATATCTTAACAGACTTGGGGTGATAGCGATTAAGTTGTTGAATACTAAGGAGAGAAGCTTCGAGAGAAGTTGTTCAAGTATATGAACTTACTTTGGGAGTGAAATCTACCCTTTAGGAGTATAGATTGGATCTTAATCAAATTGGTTTATTTAAAAGAAAGCACTATAGAGATATATGGGTTTTTACATGATATATTAGGGCAATGACCATCGAGAGAGGTTTTGCTAATTTTGAATCTGCTCGGCAAACAATGCCAAGAAAGGTTGTTATTAAAGGCTGGCACGACATGAATAGCGTGAAAACTAGGCATTCCCTGCCAACGCTCACCATTTATTAAAACACCTTCCTTGCCAACGTCTTACTTTACTTTTTTTTTTTTTTTATTTCATTTCAAATATTTCCAAAACCAACTTCAAAACAAACAACTCTTTCTCAAGGCAAGTAACATACAAAGACAATTGAATTCCAAGTCAATCTTTGTGGGATCGATACTCAGCTTAACTTTTGTATTACTTGCAGACCGTGTATACTTGCACGTCATCTTGAAGCCGTTTTATACTTTTCCAATACATATATTTTGCCCTTTTTGCCATCATTCCAATTATAAGCAAGCATTGGGTGGGACCTTTGCAGACATCCGAGGTATTAGCCCAACCATTTGCATGCACAAGATTATCTTGGAGGAGTACCATGGCAAGACCATTGAAGGTCAGAGAAGGGTAAACCCAAGCATGAAAGAGGTAGTGAAAAAAGAGATCATAAAATGGCTTGATACTGGGATTATTTGTCCTATTTCGATAGCTCTTGGGTTAGCCCGGTGCAATGTGTGCCAAAGAAGGGTGGCATGACTGTGGTACAAAATAGTAGAGATGAATTGATTCCCTCCAAAACTATCACATGATGGAGAGTGTGCATGGACTATAGGAGGCTGAACAATGCCACGAGGAAGGATCATTTCCCATTGCCATTCATCGATTAGATGCTGACAGGTTGGCAGGTAAAGCTTTCTATTATTTTTTGGATGGTTATTTAGGATATAATCAGATTGCCATCGCTCCTGATTATCAAGAAAAGACCATATCCGCGTGTCCATATGGGACGTTTGCGTTTAGAAGGATGCCATTTGGTCTATGCAATGCTCCGGCAATATTCCAACGTTGCATGATGTCCATTTTTCGATATGATAGAGCACAACATGGAAGTATTCATGGATGATTTCTCAGTGTTTGGCAAAACATTTGAGGAACGTCTTAAAAGTTTGGAGCAGGTCTTGAAGAGGTGCGTAGAAATGAACCTAGTGTTGAAATGGGGAAAATGCCACTTCACGGTAAATAAGGGCATTGTTCTCGAGCACAAGGTAACTGAGAGAGCATTAGAAGTTGATCAAGCAAAAGTTAAGGTAATCAAGAAATTGCCGCCGCCAACAAGTGTCAAAGGTATAAGGAGTTTTTTTAGGACATACCGGTTTTTACCGGCGTTTTATTAAAGACTTTTTAAAAATTGCTAAGCCTTTATACTTGTTATCAGAACATAATGCCACTTTTGCGTTTGACAATTCTTGTTTGAGAGCATTTCAGGAACTTAAAGAGAAATTAATCAAAGCCCCTATAGTTGTGCCACTGGACTGGAATGAGCCCTTCGAGCTCATGTGCGACGCCAGCGACTATGCCGTTGGAGCAGTCTTAGGACGAAAGCATGGCAAGGTTTTCCATGCCATCTACTATGCTAGCCGAACCTTGAATGAAGCACAACTGAATTAATCTACAACCGAGAAAGAATTCTTCGTAGTTGTATCTGTTTTTGACTTATTTAATTGGTAACAAAGTTGTGGTTTATACAGATTATTCGACATTGAAGTATCTCTTGGCAAAGAAGGATGCCAAGCCCAGATTAATCCGATGGGCGATCTTACTTCAAGAATTCGATCTTTAGATCTGAGACAAAAAGGGCAATGAAAACTTAGTAGCTGACCACCTCTTACGTTTAGAGCATCATCTTGAAGATGGTAAAACCAATTTTATAAGAGATGAATTTCCCGACGAGCAACATTCTACCACCAAACTTGGCATACAATGCCAAGAAAAGGTTCTTGCGAGAAGTTAGGCAATACTATTGGGACGAGCCAATATTGTTCAAACAGTGTGCCGACCAAGTGATCTTTCGATGTATGCCCGAGGATTAGTAGCATAACATATTGCATTTGTGCCATGCCGCACCGTATGGAGGTTACTTTGCTGGGATGAAGACTGCCGCCAAGGTGCTGCAGTCAAGATTCTTTTGGCCCACACTATATAAGGATGCCCATGAGTATGCCAAGGCGTGCGACCGATGCCAAATGACAGGAAATATCTTTGGCATACACTAACTACCGCTCCAAAACATTATGCATGTGGACTTATTTGATGCATGTGGGATAGACTTTATGGGTCCTTTTCCCCCATCATTTGGTAATGTATATATTCTTATGGTTGTTGACTATGTATCTAAATGGGTAGAAGTTGTTGCCCTGCCAACAAACGATGCCAAAACTATTACCAAGTTCTTGCATAAACACATTTTTACTAGATTTGGTTCCCCTAGAGTGATTATTCATGATGAGGGCACCCATTTTAAATGTAATCTAACCTCTAAAGCTTTGTGCATGTATGGTATACAACAGAGAATTGCCACGGTATATCATCCACAAACAAAAGGGAAAGCCGAGATTTAAAAAAAAGGAGATTAAAAACATTCTAGAGAAGACTGTTAATTCATCAAGGAAAGACTGGTCCTTAAGACTAGATGAGTCATTGTGGGCTTATAGGACTGCCTTTAAAACTCCTTTGGGTAATTCACCGTTTAGATTGGTTTTCGAAAAACCATGTCATCTACCAGTAGAGCTTGAACATAAAGCCTATTGGGCCATCAGAACACTTGGCATGGCATGGAGAGCTGCTGGAGAAAATATATTACTAGACCTAAATGAATTGGAGGAATTCAGGACGCAAGCCTACGAGAATGCCATGACATACAAGGAGAAGACAAAATGCTGGCAAGACAGTAGGATAATGCCGAGACAGTTTGAGGTAGGCCAACATGTTTTTTTATTCAACTCACGACTTAAGTTGTTTCTAGGAAAACTGAGATCAAGATGGACAAGCCCTTTTGAAGTTGTGAAGCCCTATGCCTATGGAGCTGTGGACATTAAGAACTTGAAGTCGGGGGAAATTTTTAAAGTGAATGGCCAACGTTTAAAGTACAACATGGAAGGTGATTGGAACAATGCCAAGGAGGTGATCCTCTTGGCAAATGTAACATGAAAACACCATCAGGTTTGATTTTTTGTAAATATTAGGATAGTTGTTTTTCTTTGTTTTTAAGCTTCTATGTTTTTAATAGTTTTCGTCTTTGTTGTTTTTCGTTTTTATTCCTTGTCTATGTTGAAAGGTTTTCTTTGAGTCAATGCAGAATCAATATGCCATGAACCATGCTAGGAACAATGTCAGGAGCAATGCCAGGAACAATACCAAGGAGAGACTTGGCATGAGCCGATGCAACAATAGGAGAATTATGTGTGCCAAGCACAATGCCAGAGCAGCCTGGCATGCGGCAAATTGAAAAATGAAAAGAGGAGATAAACTCTAGTTTGATTGGCCCACTAGATAAGAGAGGGCATTTTTCATTTAATTTAAACCATAGCCGCCCAAAATTTGGGTTGAAATTTAAATTCAATCCAATCACCTTATCACTCCAATCTTTACCAAATCTTATCACTTACAACCTTATCACTTCACCCTTTTTAAAAAAATCAAATCTTTTTACCTTCCATCATTATCCCTATTTACTCGGTTACCAACCCCATTAAACTATCCAAACTTTTCACTTTCTTTCCCTAGCCGAATTTAAAGAATCCAACTCTCTCTCAATTTTCCATTTTTCTTTCAAGCAAGAACCAAGCTTCATATTGTCTTTTCTTCTTCTTTATTGATTCAAAATCATTCTAAATTCTTGCACGTTTCCACTGGCTTCTTCTTCTACCCCTTTCAACCGATTTTTCAATGAGGAGATCAGGAAAAGTTTAAAGCTAACTTTGCTTCAGGATCGTTTTGCTATGAGAAACACTTCGATCTCAAGACGGGGACAAGCATTGGCTTTCTTCCAGAATTCATGGTAATAGTTGACATGCACAAGTGGAATCTGTTTTGCCAGCAAGAATGGGAGATTTATGCCACCATTGTTCAAGAATTATATGCTCATCTTGTGACCAAGGATTAATCCTTCTTGGTGATTTGAGGTAAGTGTGTGCGTTTTGATGAGGGGTATATTAACACAATGTTTGAATTGGATGGTGCAGGGGATGAATATTTTGATTATACCGAGTCGATTAATGGTGCCAAGAGAAAGAAGCTGCTAGCAGACTTGTGTGAGCCTGGCACGACATGGACAGTGTCATCAAAGGGGTATTGCACGGTAAAGCGGTTGGCGTTAAAACCCCAATAGAGAGGATGAAATCACTTTGTCAAGGCAAATCTGATGGCAACATCTCACAACGAGACTGTATCAGAAGAGAGGTTGATCATATTACATTCCATCATTATGGGGCGCAAGATTAATGTTGGCCGGCTCATTATTGATGAAACTTACAAATGTGCAGCGAAAGGTAATGGCAATTTGTTATTTCCTTTGTTAATTTCTAACATTTGCATTCTCCATGGTGTGCCAAAGCTTGATACAGATAAAGGGCAAAGGATCAAGGGAATAACAATCACAGTTGCTATTTGGAGAAACCTCACAGCTACCGAGCCAAAGGACAAAGGCAAGGGGAAAGCAAAAATGCCCACGCCAAAGCCAAAGGTGCCAAAGGTAGTGCCAGAACCATGCCTGAAACTGTACCAGACAGTTCACTAGCAATGCTGTCACAAATTTACCATCGCCAGGAGATCATACTCAGTAAATTAGAGAAGGCTGATGAGCTTAAGGTAAAGCTACGACATTACATACAGGACAAGGATGTTGTAATCAGGGAAGCTCTCAAGAAAATATCCCCTAACTTTGTGCCAGAATTCCCAAATTTCTCGGCCGAACCCTCTGCCAGCGATAATGCCATGCCAGCTAGTCTAGTGCATACCCCATTTGATGCCACAGTCCCATTGTCTCCAATACAAGTTGAGTCTGTCAGTTCTGATTCATCATCTGAATCAAAGAAAACCAAAGCCAAGTCTACCAAAGCTAAGTTACCAGTGAAACCTGCTATACAAACACCTTCTGATGCCACCGATGCACCTGCCGCGTTGAAACCTTCCAAGAAAAAAGAGGAAGTTGGAGCCTTCAGCCACTTCACAACCAATCATGAAAGGAAAGAAACGAATGACCCCTACTCATGGCCAATTTTTGAAACGAAAGACCCGTGCCATACGAGAAGAAGTCTTCAAAGAGGAGTCCTCTTCGATCTAAACTTCTTTACATTTCATTTCATTTCATTTACATGATCATGCATTTTTATTTTTTCTATTTTTTTGTTTGTATATATGTGTTATTTCATGCATTGAGGACAATGCACATCCTGGGTTTGGGGGTGTGTGTTTTCTCACATTTATGCCATGCCATACATTTCATGTTTAATTTCTATTTCCATGCCATCTTGCCATGCCATTTAGGTCATTTAGAATAGATGCATACCGAACCACTAAAAAAGAAAAAGAAATTTTTTGCCTCAGTTTAACTTTGAAGATTGTTAACACATGTTAGGCAAGTTTAATTTGATTTAGGTGTCTATCCAATGAGGAAATTTTAATCTTTAGTTGTCATGCCATGCCAGCAGAGTAGTATGCCAGGTTAGCTTGGCAATTGATCTCTAGTTTAGAGAGCTGAAATTCCACTTAACACATAGTATGTATCTAGTTCCTTAGCAAACTTAGACTTTTTGAAACTAGGCTCGGATTTTAAAAAAAAATACATGATGCTTGGGTAAAAGAAATAAATAAGGAAGCAATGTTCTGCCAAGGCAAGAAAAAAAATGAACTATCCTCTACCTAGGGATAATAAGTTACTTGGGGCTTTGTGGTTTGCTCCCTCTTAGTTCTCAAGTCCAAAACCTTAGAGTATGAGTTGAAGAGAAAACCTAGTGATGTCTAGACTAAGGTGGGGATTCGTGGTATGCTCCCTCTTATCTCTTACGCTAAATAGTGTCACGAAACAAGCTTAAATTAATGCTAACAGAAACCCTTGGCAAGAGGAAAAAAAGAAGAAAAAATATAAAAAGAATCTGAGTTTAGGCAGTAAAATTGGGTAAGGGAGTGAAATGATACTCGATGCATATTGCCTATACATCATGCATTCTTCATGAACTTAGACTAGAGTTATATTGCTGCACTTGAATTACTACTTGCTTGGCATTATTGCACTGAGATACTGAGGACAGAAATAGAGCCAAATTTTGCTTGCCAGCACTTGTTGGCATTCTAACCAAAATTTTGTTGAGGTAACATTTTCACAGTTTTTTTATTTTGATTGCATTACTTGAGGACAAGCAATGAGTTAGGTTTGAGGGTGTGTTACCTCTCCAAAAGTACTATTTTTAATGTCAATCTTACAATGCTTTTGCTTGTTTTTAGGTACATTTAGTTGCATTAGGACGTTAAAACCATGCATTTGCATAAGGACTTTAGAATTCTACCTATGCCAGTGTGAATGGTTGTTTTGTTGGCAATTTTGTAGGTTTGACATAGTATTTGGCCCAGAAAAGCAACACGGGAAGGAACGCCAGAGAGAATGTCGAGTGTTGTTGGCATAGATGGACCAACAATGCCAAGCACTGGTTGGCAAAGAAGTGAATTTGATGCCATGCCAAGAGGCTGTTGGACCCTGAAAAAATATGATAAGATCAGGCTCCAAAAAGTTAGCAATTAGATCAATCTTCAAAAAATAACGGGTAAGATGGTGCCAAGATTGGTTGGCATATTCATGCCAAGCTTGGATGCCAAGGCAACGTCGGTAGTATGACGTCAGCTTTAGCCTGATCAACTCTCATTCAAATTTGGATAAGATGATTATCTCGTATCCTTTTAGCATTTAAAATTCAAATGAGGAGCTTATCCTATCCCTTCCTTGCACAGCTATTTAAACACCAACCAAGAGGAAAAATTGAGAGTGATCAGAGTGAGGAGTTGGAGTGCAAGGTGATTGACAACTGGCTGCACCTAGGAAGGGTGGTTCGACTAGCTTGGTTGAGAGCCTAGATCTTGAGGGCTGCATCGAGAGACCCCTCTTGCCTATCTCTTGTTTTAAGTTGCTTTGAATTCTTTTTAATGATGATGTGTTTTGAAAACGTTTATGGTTTTTCGGTTAAATCCCTCACCATAAACTAATCTAATAGTTGGTGGGGGATGTTTTGAGTTGAATGCTATTTTATGTTTTAGTTTTTAATAATAAATCTACCTTCGACATTGTTTTATCTATTTGGCATACTTTAATGTTTCCTAAATACTATGCCAAGCGAGAGCTGGCACTGTTGGCCTATTGCTCCTCAATATCTTAATAGACTTGGAGTGGCAACGATTAAGTTGTTGAATACTGAGGAGAGAAGCTTCGAGAGAAGTCGTTCAAGTAGATGAACTTACTTCGGGAGTGAAATCTACCCCTTAGGAGTATAGATTGGATCTTAATCAATTTGGTTTATTTAAAAGCAAGCACTATATAGATATAGGGGTTTTTACATGATCAATTTAGGACAATGACCATCGAGAGAGGCTTTGCCAATTTTGAATATGCTCGACAAACAATGCCAAGACAGGTTGTTATTAAAGGCTGGCACGGCATGAATAGCTTGAAAACCAGGCATTCTCTGCCAACGTTCATCATTCATTAAAGCACATTCCTTGCTAACGTCTTACTTTACTTTCATTTCTTTTATTTCATTTCAAATATTTCTAAAACCAACTTCAAAACAAACAACCTTTTCTCAAGGCAAGTAACAAACAAAGATAATTGAATTCTAAGTCAATCTCTGTGGGATCGATACTCAGCTTAATTGTTGTATTACTTGTAGATCGTGTATACTTACACGCAAAAGACTCACTTAGCACTGTTTTATACTTTTCCAATACATATCTTCTGCCTTTTTTGCCAGCATTCACTTAGAGAGTCTACAAGTTTTCACCGAATTGACTGCTTTTATTTTTCTAGTTTCCATGGCATCGAGTCTCCTAGAGAAAATAGCAAACTTAGAATTTAAATCATCATATTGGTTAAGGTGATACTTTCCTTTATTATGCACAAGATTAGATTTAACATATCCTTTTGTAGAATTATCTGTGTGCCAAGATTGAGAATTTTCAGCTAAATGATCTAAGTAATCAAAAGCTTCTTCAGGTATTACACATTGTTTCAACAAATTGTTTAGTTTCATGAGTCAAAACATCATAGAAAAAACTTATTATACGTCATTCTTCAAAACCATGATATGGACAAGAATTTAATAAATCTTTAAAATGTTCTCAACACTAAAAAAAATGCTGAATTAGTTTTATGTGTTGGAAAAAACTTTTTTAAAATTTGAGTTTGCATTTCTAGCCATGTGTCAATTGACCTAGGTTTCAACGTATTAAGACAAAATTTTGCCTTATCTTTTAAAGAAAAAATAAATAATTTTAACTTAATAATTTCATTTGAATATTGTTGGTCATTAAAAGTAACACATACATCTTCAAAATCTTTAAGGAAAGCATAAGCACTTTCAAATTTCATGTCTTAAAAAGTAGGAAGTAAAGATATCATACCCGGTTTAAATCGAAAATTGTTTGCATTTGGAGAGAAGATGAAACATGAAGGCAACGAAGTTTGAGGGGGTTGCAAGTAGTCAAGCATCGAGCGCACTTGTAGATTCTCATTTTCATTGAGAACGATTGATTTTCAGCCATTGTAGGTGAATTTGGAGGTGTGTCAAACAAAATTTCAAAAGGGGTTTCAAAATTATTTCTAACCAAACGATGAGAATTAAAATCACACTGCCAAACAAACATAAAAAACTAATATACACATAAATAGGCGGTAAAACCGTCCATTAAATAAAATATTATATATATATATATATATATAAAAAACTTGAATTCTAGATCATACCTTCCCCGACAACGGCGCCAAAAACTTGACATGCTCTACAACCCCCTAAACCCATCCTAGAAGATATGGCCGAATTTAGGAAGTCACAATTAAAACTTTACCCTCAAGAAAACCAATTCAATTTATATATATTTCATAATAATTGTAAAAATAATTAAATACTTAATAATTCTTCAAAACCCAAAGCGTTGAAATAATAACTAAAATTTAATAACATAATCCGAATAAAATTAATTAATACATGAAGAATAATAAATTCATAATCCCAAAAATTAAAAATAAAAAATTACATTAAAATCCCAAAATAATCTTAATAATAAAATATTCCTTAAAGTAAAGTAAGTCCATACTGAAGATAAAATAGAATCGAAAAAAATAAAGAGATCCTCCGAGTACCAAGTCACCTAGAGTCCAAGGTATCTGTAAAAGAAAACTATGGGGGAGTAAGCTATAGAGTTTAGTGTGTCTCTAATGTGCAAGAAAAACCACAATTACAAACACAATAATTTTCTCTAAAATCTAAAAGTTCAAAAACAATGATGATTCACAACACTAACGATTTAATTTTTTAAACACACTGCAATGTACCCAGCTACAGCTCACCAATCGCTAAGAAGAAAGTTCCCCATAACTCCTCACTACATCCACCAATCGGTAAGTGGTCGAAACCACAATCTTCCACCGTACAAACCCAACCTATACACACAACGGTAGAAAATGACAGTTCTCAAATCTCAACACAATCCTGTAATGTAATTCGGGTTCATAGTTCACAAATCCATTATTTAAAATAAATCTCTATCTCAAGTATGAATGCATGGAAAATTCGTCATGCAACAACACATCTCATGTAAAATACTCATAAATTGTAAAACAACATCACACAGTAAAAATCATTTATATAGCACAGTAAGAAACGCACCTTAGCCGAAGCAACTTAACCTATTGTCGACTATGCTCACGCTTGGAAAAACATTATATATTTAGTGTAAAAGTGCTAGAAAATAATGCCAAGGATACGTCTTCTTGCGTGTAAGTATACACAGTCAGCAAGTAATACAGCAGTAAGCTGAGTATCGAATCTACATGGATTGACCAAGAACTTAATTGCTCAATATTTACTTGTTATAGGGGAACAAGAGTGTTTGAAAATGATTTGGGTTTTTGATTTAAAAGATAGTTAAAACAAAGTAATAAAAGTGGAAACACACTTACATTTCAAGCTAACTATGTCATCTTATAATAATGTCCTGCCTTGGATTTATTGTCGAACAGATTTAAAAATAGTATGACCTCTGTCGATGGCAATACCCTAAGTTAACCACGGTAAAACCTCTATATGTATATAGTGAAGCTTTTCATTAATTAACTTGATTAAGTGTTAATCTTTATCCTAAGGGATAGATTCACACTCGAAGTAAGCTCATCTACTTGAACATCTTCTGTCGAAGTTTCTCTCCTTAGTACCTGGCAACTAATCATTACCCTTAAGTCTGTTAAGATATTAAGGCATAATAAGCATACAATGCCAACTGTCGTATGCCAAAGAATTTAAGGAAATAAAGTTCTAGCAGATAGACAATAATGCTAAGGCATTTAAATTATTAAAAACCAAACATAAACTAAGCGTTAATCGCAAACATTCCCAACCAACTGTAAAAGCTTAGTTCATGGATGGGAGTTCCATCCACAAAATATCATCGTATCTCAATATTATCATTCAAATAAAAATTAAACTAAGAGAATATGCAAAGGAGGAGGTTCGTCGATATAGCCCTTCAATTGCTCTAGAGCTCTCAGCCTAAGATGGTAGAACCACTTAGCCTCTAGCTTCCTATTTCACCACGGTGCAGCCTTCCGATTCTCCCTCTTTTGCTAATCGATCAACTCTCTTTAAATAGGCGTGCGTGGAAACCCTAGGTTGGGTTTGAAATTTGAAAAATCTGATAAACACCAAGATAGACGCTCTATCATCTTATCTTCCTTTTGAATTTTAGGGCTGATGTGTACTTGGTTCAATAGCTACTTTGACTGAGCATCGAACTTCAAGCAATTTCAGGTCCAACTGTGCCAACTACGACTCGGCAATTCTCTTCTTCTTTTCCTGCTTTCTGCTCTTGTGCTACTTTGCCATGCATGCCTGCCTCTGACCTGCATCAATACCAACAAAAACAACCCTTCACACTGGCAAAATAACAACTCCTAACTCCTTATGCAAATGCATGATTTTAACAACTAAATGCAAACATATATACTCAAGGACGAGCAAAAGCATTGTGAAGTAAGCGTAAAAATCAGTACTTTTGAGGAGTTAACACCTACTGAATGACGAGCTTTCCATGATTAGAAGTACTAGGTCCAACTATATTGGTACCTACGAGAATAATATTTATATTATTACTATAACCACTATGCCACCAAACTAAATTTAAAACACTAATTCGGATATTTAATACTTACACGCTGCCCTCGTAGATCGAACAAGTACAGTCTGCACAAGAGGAGGAGATAAGTCATCCGACTCACGAATGGGAGACTCGTAATCACCTTTAACACAAGGAATGGACTAAATAAGAATCCATGATCAAAAACCCTTTGAAAGATTACCAAGTACAAATATTTGTAAATAGTAAAACGAATTTTCAGTATGAAATTGAAGAAACGGGCATTGAATTCTAACTCAAAAGGTCTAATTTAGTTAGTTAGGGTTATCGGGTCAAAGTCAACGGTTAGGACGATTTGGCTCGATCAACAACTCGATTCAATACCATTCAACCGGTTTCAAGATTTAAATCAATACTCATGTCAATTTTCATAATATAACCATGTATATTATGTAACCGATTGAACATAGTATATATAATATTAATAATATTAATAATAATAATAACTCTAATAGTAAAAGCAGTAATGATTGTAAAGGTGATGAATAGTATCAGTACCAGATATTAATAATGAAATAAATAAATTTAATTAAGAAAGAAGGAATGGATTATGGTAGTTAGATTATGCTGGAGTTTTGGAAGTTCGTGGGTTCTGGGGGTTTTCTGAACCAATGGGTCTTGGGTAAGAGAGGGAGATGATCTTACCGGACTTGGGCGCTCGATGGCACAAGATAACGGAGTCTAGGCACGTGACCGGTGGTGAAGGGTAGTGAGAGGTAGGTGAGAGATGACAATAGAGAGAACTACCCGGGAGATGTATCGGCTGAAGAGAAAAATAGGAAAAGAGAGGGTTTAACAGATTTAAATACCCCATCCTTTTGGGTAAATTATTAGATAAGTCCTTGATTTTCTAGGGTTAGCGAAGTAGGCTCCTAATTCAATCAGTTTATAAAAGGTCACTAAGTTTTCAATGTGACTTCATTTGATCCATTGAATTTCGTTTTAAACTCAATTTAGTCCAAAATTTTGAGAAAGCTAAATTTATTACACTATAAAAATTAGGGTTTTGAAATTTTAGGGTTTTTTAAATTAGGGAAATTTTGGGGTGTTACAGGCTTTTTTTAGTCGTATACCCAAGTGTAGGTTGTTGTCAAGTAATAATTCTCAAAAGTTCGAGGTCGAATCCGCGTGGAAATTTGTTTAGAAATTACAAGATTATAAGTTCAAATAAAAATAAGATTATAAGTTCAAATAAAAATTTCTACAAAGAGGATAATTGATTAAGAATAAATAAACAATGATATAAATGAAAGATGCTGAGGTATTGAGAATCTACTCTTGGTATTATACTAAGATTAATTTTTATTCATTTTATTACTTAATTAAAGTCCACGTGATGAAAGGAAATCCAATCGGAAGGTCCTGCAATGAAAGTCCAAAGTCCATTGTCCAATGTCCATAATCAAAGTCCAAAGTGCAATAAACAATGTCCAAAAGCGCAAAGGTATAGCATATGGTGTTATATGAATTGGTGCAATCAAAATTAATAAACAAGTCCAAGTATTCACTATGTCAAATTGTTTTGCCTATAATAAATCAAGTTAATTAAACCAAGCATTTATTGTGCCAAATTATTTGTCTATAATGAATCAAGGTTCTTAATTTACCAATATGAATATTAGTCAAGTGAATTTAACATCATATACTAATTTAACATGACTGAGTTATACTTTGAGAATTTCAAACTAACATTTAGTATATATCAAGAGCTTCATCCTTTTACCTCAGCAAATTGACTTAGAAAGACATCATAACCATAAAAAAAAAATTTGGTTTACAAAAATCAAACATAAGAAAGAAAATATAAAGATGAAAAAGAAAATTAAAGGATGAAAGAAAGAAAAGTGATCTTGATTTCAAATACAAAGCTACAACAAAGCTACCAAGATGATTTACAAGGCAAAACTAAAGCCTGTTTATAGGAAATTTGTAATGCTAGATGACAATGGAGAGTGTGCTTTCGGCCACATTTCTTGACTTAAAAAGTCCTTCTATGTATGATGATATCCTAAAAATGTCAAAAGTTGTTATCATGTTGTCACCACTTATAAGATTCTAGTTTCGGCATTTTTCTGGGCATTTCTATATTTTTTTTGGCTTCCCAATTACTTTGAAAATGTAGTTTCACTTGCCAAAACTGTGATTATCATCGGAGGAAAGAACTTAGACCGAAATTGTCCCCTAAAGATGTCGATGTTCATGCACAAAGGAGATAAACAATAAAGGGACACAACACAACCTACAACAACGGAAAAATAGAATAAAAAAAATTCTAAATAAGCATGGCCCCACCACTGTTCCCTATGAACTCTTTGCTGACGGAGGAAAAGTACTCTTCCCCAACACTAAAAGGCGTCCGAGATTGGTCATAAGCGTCGGAAACGGTGGCGGAACTCAACTTGATTCATAGAATGGGTCATTTAAAAATACTTAAATTTATGGGGTTCAATAATAAAATATTATATTTTTCAAGAGACTTAATAATAATTTTATCATTATACTAATTTATAATTTTCTTAATTTTTAAAATTGTTGGAGGAACTGTGCTTATGGTCGAAAAAAAGAGCTCTCGTCGAGCTGACCTGAGAGGATCATCAGAATAGCTGAATAATGAAAAAAAGAAGAAGAAAACATACGAAAGTGAAGTGAAGGAGACGGGATAGGCAAGGGTGGTCGGATGACTCCAATACCGAAAGGGTGGTCGGATGACTCCTGACGGTATTGGGGCTGTCGAAAAAGCAAGCTCTTTAGGAAAACAAAATGAAAAAAAAAAAAAAAGATTGAGAGTAAATGTTAGTAGCGTTTGTTTATTGCTGGGATCGGGTTTAAGTTGGGTCCATAATTGGTATCATCATTATACAATGCTTAAACTTGAGTTGGAATTTGGATTTGAATTTTATCCAAGTATATCCCTCAAATTCATTTGGGTCAGCCTATGTTGTTGTTTTTATTTTTTTTAAAATTATTTAAATGGAGAAAAGACAAAAATATTGTCTTTTATTTTTTTTCCCAAAATACGATATAACCTAGTTTATTTCTTAAAATATTGCACTTTCTACAGTGATTTTGAAGATGACATCATTTGCCACTGTCTATGAACATTAATTGGATTAATTCGAATAAAAAATTTAAAGATGACACCAACATGCATCGTCTTCAAACAATGGCCATTGTGCCACGTGGCGCGCAACCAGCAGCGTATGCACTGTTTAAAGACGAAGCCTCCTGGCACCGACTTCAAACAGTGCCACCATTTTACCCGGCCTGCATGGCAGTTTTGGTCAGCATGGCAGTGTGCAAGGCTTTGAATATGGCATGCATGCAAATTTTTTTATGTTTTAATGCATGCATGGCTACAAAAATGTTTAGGGTGTTTTTAAAATGTATAGGGGTAGAGGTTAAAATTTTGTTAGTGTTATTAAAGGAGGGGTAGGGATAGTTAAGGGGGAAATTGTAATTTTTTGTGTTAAATAAGTAAGGTTGAAAGGAAAATTTTAAGTGAAGAAGGAGGAGGAGGAGGAGGAGGATAAATTATTGGAGAAAATATTGTAAGTAGATTCTATTTTTTAAAAGTTTATTTTAAGTTTTGTTTTAGTTTGTTCATTTTATTTTGTATGTTTGATATAATTTAAATTTTATGCATGTAGTTTGGATATTTGGAGAAAAAAATAGGGGAGATTTAGTAAAATTTTTTAGAGCCAACAAGTAAGTAAGTTGATTTAGTTTTTAAATTTTAAATTATGTATCCATATCCCATTTTAAGTTGTTGTTTAGAATTTAGTAATTTTTAGTATATTTTTACCAATTAGTATATTTTTAAAAATTAGAATTAAAAATATATATTTGAAATATGGTTAAAATGAAGGCAAAAATAATTTAGTATATTAAAAAATATATTCAAAATATATTTTAAAAAATTAATTTAGTATATTTATAAAAAATATATTCAAAAAAAACTCATCCCTGATGTTAGTAACAGTAATTTAAAATTTAGTATGTTCATTTTGATTTAGTATGTTCATTTTGATTTGTGTATTCTGATTGAAAATCCATTTGTGTTTCGAACATGCAGAGAAAATGAGCAACAACAGATTTATGACGATTGTCCATTACAATGGACAAATGGTGAAAACTGATGTTAGGGTTGTATTTGAATATGAAAGCATTACGAAGATGAGATATGAAAAGAAAATCACGCTTCGACAAATAAAGGAAAATATATCCGAGAAAATTAGAGCTGAGATTCATCGTTTGCGGTACGGGTGGCTGACATGTCACAATCCAATCAGATATTCTACAATCACTCTCCAAGATAATATTGATGCCGGAATAATGATTGTAGAGCATGAATCTATGGAGATTCAAAATATCGAGTTGTTTGCTAATGTGCGTGATGTTCCCGACCCATCCAGAAACGTAGTTGGAGAATTTGCTCAAATGGGTTTCGGTAATGAGATTGATATGTCCGGAGGCAGTTTTGTCGCAATGTTGACAAGTGGGACATTGAGTGCATTTCATCCAGTTGGGCATTCGACATATGCATCATCATACGGGCCGACTGTTAATTCGACTGTTGATCTGATGTGGAAAACCTACGAGGTCGATGGGGAGAAACACTTGAAGATTCCAGCGAAGATTAAGATATTGGGGATCTAGATATGTTCATTGATGACGTGGGTGATGCCCTTGATTTCGGTGTTGGAGAATTTGTTTCGACTGGGGAAGACATTACATGGTATGAACCTCCTACTCACATGAACTTAGTAGATTTTGATGTGATGAGGGCATCTCAATTTCTTGAATATGCCCCAATTAACTTCGAGTCAGCATGGTGAATTATTGGTTGGGCTTCAATTTAATGAAAAGAATGAAGCTACATTGGCAGTTAAAGAGTATGGCATCAAGAAACATGTGGACTACGTTGTTGTAGAATCCAGCTAGAGGACTTTCTTTGCCAAGTGTGTGAAATATGTGAACAAGATTGCAATTGGAAGATCCGAGTGTCGAATATTTAGAGGAAAGATGCTTGGAAGGTCACAAAGTACAATGACGATCATGCATGTTTACGAACTTCCATCGATCAAGACCACCGCAAATTGGACTCGAATATAATAAGACATCACGTGATGAATTGGTTGAAGCAAATCCAAGGGTTCCCGTTTCAGTGATTCAGGCAACCATTGCGCAACAATTTGGATATCAGATAAAATACAAGAAGGGGCGGCGTGCAAGGGATAAGGCAATGTAGTCAGTGTATGGTGATTACGATAAGTCGTTCAACTAGCTACCAACTTTAATACTAGCAATGACACATTTCATCTCAGGCACCATAGTGAGGTATCAACCCACAGATGCATACGATCGAGAATGCCAACTTGTTGAAGGGCATAAATTTTTTCATCGACTTTTCTGGGTGTTCAAGCCATGCATTGAAGGCTTTCCATATTGCAAACATACGGTCCAAGTCGATGGCACGTGGTTGTACAAGAGATACTTTCATGTACTGTTGATTGTCGTTGTGCAAGATGATGAGAACAATGTCTTTCCGATTGCATTCGTAATTGTTAAGCAGGAGACGACGAAAGCTTAGAATTTCTTTTTGAGCAATTTACGTGAGCATGTCATCCAAGAAGATGTGGTCTGCATTATATTCGATCGAGGGTCAGGTATCAAATCAACAATTAATCGAATGATAACCAAAATTTATCCGAATAATATTTACATATGGTGAGATTTCAACCAAAATAAAATCTAAATTGATAATCCACACATTTTTTTTTGAAAAGAAATGTAAGTCGAGTTTTAATTATTAGCTTGATAAAACAAAATTTCAATTAAAACATATAAAAAATAAAGTCTAAATTTTATTCCTCAAATATCAAAAGTACATAAGTTCATCAGCATGAAAAAACAACGAAAACAACATCACCAAGATTAAACCAAGCCGAAAAAAAGCATACAACAAACCAAAATTTTCGTTTTGAATGTATGTATAAATTTATTTTTAAAGGACCTGAATTTGGTGACTCAAAATCATAATACGTCGATCTTTATCAACATAATCAAAACCTCATGGGCTATATTTTTATCTTTAAAAAAATCTTATTAAATTGTAGCGATGTCCCTTTTCGCTAAAAACGTGTTTTCGAAGTGTTTGTGAATTTTTCGGATATAAAATGTTTATTCCGTGGGGTTTAAAAAAACCGCATTTTATTTAAAAATTGGAGTCGCCACCGGCCACTTAGGTATGTCGGACACCATAAAACCAGAGATTCAAAGACTATTGGGTTCGGGAGTCGGTTACGGATGGGGAAGGATTAGCACCCCCACACCGCCCAAAATTGGTACTTTAATAATTATCGCTTTATTAATATTAGATTTTCCGAATTAAAGTGACAATTAGTTTAAAATTCGGTTATAATTGCGAATAAATTTTAAGGGTCCTGTTATCCGAGAATAAACGCCCAACCACTATCACTACGCCTGATACTGGCCCCGTTTACGCTCGGATAAAATGGCACTGCATTGACAATTTATATCTCGATATGCAATCTTAGTGGGCAAAATATAAAACATGGCAAATAATTTAAATGCAATAAATATTAACATGACATAATACTAATCTAACATAAATAAAATACGTAATTAAAACATACATATACATATTAAGCTTAATAGTAGATAAAAACAAATTTAACAAGTCGCAATAACAAGGCATGAATAAATACATGTGTGGACAAAAACATATATTTCAAGAAGACATACATATTAGAAATAAAACACATTTCAACACATATAGAACAATATATTATACATAAAAAGAAAATATACTAACACGTAACCTAAAAGCCAAGAGAACATACAATACATACTAAAATACAAAACATGTTGTGTACGAGCCAATTACAACATAATATGCGCGATACGAATAACCGAACAAATACATGAAGATACATAATCATCATAAACTTAACACACATATACATGTAAACATAAAAATACAAGGCATATACGAGGGATATATAATAAGGCAAAAGACTACATCAACATACACGATTATAATAAACGAACATGAGTATTTACATGGAAACAGGACTGAAATGAAAAGAAATAAACATCAGTAGCAGAAATTAAAGGACAATAATATGCAATTTAGGGACGAAAATGCAAGCAGGACCGAACTTGAAAGGACTGAAACTGTAATTGGACCAAGGGGCAGACCCGAAGTGAAAAATCCAAAAACGCGAGATGGTTAAAGGGGTAATTTTACCATTTAAAAACTGATTCGATGTAATTTAGGGACTGGATTGCAAGATTTTGAAATATAAGGGGGACTGAAATTGTAAATATACCTTGCGACGAGACAGAAATGAAAATATCAAAAACGCGGGAGGATTTATTACGTAATTTGCCCATTTCACAAAATAAAACCACCTATAAAATCCCCTTTTTCAGATTTATCTCAAATTTTCCCCATTTTCATTTTCGTCTGTTTTATAATAACTCTCGTCTCTCTCGTTTTCTCTCAACTCACCCCTAATGAACCCAGAAACCGGCGACCGACCACCGTCTTCTCCGCTACCGGCCGCCGCTAGCCAAAACATACACTCCAGGATTCAATATTCTTTTCAATTATTTATTATTGTATTGTATTCTATGAGTAGGCGCGGACGGTATTGGGCTAGTGGAATTTTTGTCCTCAAAATTTTGATAATTGTTATTTAGATTTAATTTTTTTAAAATTTCAATGCGACTGCATAAATAAATTTAAAAATATTATATTATATATTAATTTTTTAATATTTTTAATTAAGCACCTCCTAAAATTTTAAAAGTTTTTATTATGTAGTAATTTTTTTTCTAAAAATTTCAGTTATACTCAAAATATTTAAAAATTTTAAATTAAACCTTTTAAATTTTTTAAAAATTTTAATTTTGACATCTATTTTAAATATATATATATATAACCCCTCAAACCCGGTTACCAAGATTCGTCCTTGTCTACGAGGGTTTTACTTACGAGAAAAAGTTTGATACACAGTCCGTGTAAATTAAAGTTTCCACATGCTTTTTAAATTTAGGGGTTAGGAGTTTAGTTTAGGGTTTATGTTGTAGAGTTTAAAATTTAAGGTTTAGGGTTAGAGTTTAAGATTTAAGGTTTAGAATTTAGGGTGTTAGGGTTAAGATTTTATATTTTAGATTTAATAGAAGGGTTGTGTAAAAATATTTTACACGGGTTGTGTATCAAAATAAAACCCTTTACTTATTCTAGAAACAAGACAAAAGATATAGTCGAGGATTAAATATTCTTTGCAATTATTCTTTTTAAATTAAGGGTTTTTTATTTTGAATATTAAAATATGTATACAATGTTATTTTTAAAATATTTTATAATATTATTAAATATACTCAATTGTAAAATATAATATTATTTATTATTTTATAAAAATAATTTAATATTATAAAATAAAAATATAAGAGGTAATTTAATCTAAATTCTAATTTTATTTTAAATAATTATTAATTGCATGTTGAATCCTTTAGATTTTTAATTATTATTTAAGAGTCATTAAAAATTTAATGGTGTACATCAATGTCATCCCAACAATGTGCCTTGCCATTAAAAAATTAATGGTGTACATCAATGTCGAATTCATGTTCAGGGTGCGAGGCTGTCCTCCCAACAATGTCATCTACAAAGTTTGAACCTAGATTTTCTTTTTAGGAGAGCAATGTGCCTTGCCATTTCATCAAACTCTTGTTGGTAGAATTTTCCTTCGTAATATTAGTTTGTACACCTATTTTTTGTAGTTAAGTGTAATATATATTTCGTTTACATGTAAACTCATATCATAATTATGGGTGTTCAATCGATTTATTTGATTAACCGACCAAACTGAACTACCTAAATATCATTAACTGAAATTTTTAGCCCTTTAACCGTTAATCGACCCGATTTTTTAAAAAAAATTAACCGAACCGAACATAATTTGGTTAATTTTCTAATTAACCGAAATAACTATGGAATACCTAAATTTTTTGTTTATATATATATATATATTTTGGTTAATTAACCTGTTTTGAACCGAATTAACCAATAATCGAACTTAAAAAATAACCTTTAATCAATCTAGCATCTAATTAACCGACCGAAATTTCGGTTCGATTGGTTAATTCGATTTTAACAGAACAGTGAACACCTCTAATCATAAAATATGACAAATAATTAAAGCATTTGAAAATTAAAATTGTACACCTATATTAGAGCAGGGATAACGGCAATAGTAGGTATAGATACGTTTGTACTTTATGCGAATATATCTATTAATAATAATTTTTTATTATTAATTTGATGTTATGAATCAAAGAATATTAATTTAATTTAGGAAATCATTAAAATAAAATAATATATTTGGAATAAGAGATGATATCGTCTTTCTAATGTTTTTATAAAACATGTTTTATTTAAAATTAAAACAAAATCCCTACTTTAGGTTGGAATAAAACATATTTGGTATATCAATAGAATTAAGTATTGAATATGATAATGTTGTTTAATTTCCGTAGAAAATGATCACGTTGTACATACTAATTTTTTAAATTTATTTATGTTGTAACTTTAATCTTATAAATGATTAATTTATGGATAATTCTACACTAAATGACATGTACTGCAATGTACTACTATTCTTATGTATCATTAACTGTTTCAATTAGAATTGAAATCCAAAGGACCTAAATTGTTATTATTCTCTTTTAGAATAAAATCTTAAAAAATATTTTTATATTAATTTTTTAGATTTTTTTATTTTTTAATTCAAAAAATAATTAAAACTTTTATTACTACAATAATTCCTACATTTACTTTAATTCCTCCATATTTGCACATTTCAACAATTTATCGAAAATAAAATAAAAGTAACCCTCATTATTTACATATTAATTCAATTTATCCCTATTTTTAATTTAAAATAATTTACCAAAAATCCTAAACCCTAAAATTGAAACACTAAGCTATAAACCTTTAAACCCTAAAACTGAAACACTAAATCATAAACTTTTAAACCCCAAACCTTAAATTTGAAACCCTAAACTCCAAAATTGAGTCACTAAACCATAAACTCCTAAACCCTAAAATTGAAACTAAAAACTATAAAACCCAAACCTTAAACTTGAAACCCAAAACACTACAAATTAAACCCTAAATATGAAACCATAAACTACAAACCCTAAAATTAAAGCTCAAAACCCTAAACTTGAATACATAAACCCTAACCCTAAACTTAAAACCATAAACCATGAACTTTAAACTATAAATACTTAACCCCTAAACCCAAAATTTGAAATTCAAAACCATAACCATAAACCCTAAATTTGAATCTATAAACCATGAACTCCAAAAACCTTAAAATTGAAACCCTAACCCTTAAACTTGAAACAATAAACCCATAAACCCTAAACTTGAAACTTAAAACTTGAATTTGAATATATAAACCCCAAAACATCAAAACCCTAAACTTTAATACCTATACCTAAACTCATAAACCTTAAACTTGAAACTCAAAACCCTAAACTCTAAACTTAAATACCTAAACCATAAACCACTAAACTTAAACTTGGAATACTAAACCTTAAACTTGGAACCTTAAACCCTAAACTTGAATCCATAAACAACACCCCTAAATCCCTAAAAACTAAACTTGAAACCCTAAACTTGAAGCCTTAGACCCTAAATTTGAAACTTTAAACCCTAAACTTGAAACTTGAAACCGCAAACCTTAAAATTGAGTTTATAGATTCAAATTTTTTTGACCAACAAATAGACCTGCATTTCATTCAAAAGAGCCAAAGGAACAAAGAGAAACGAACATGCAACCTCATGCATAGGCAACGTAGCACAAGGGACCCCATGCAAAAGTCAAACGAGCAACAAGCACTACACTTGCACCACTGGGAAAATAAGCCCTGAAATGACAACACAAAATCTGAACAAAAGCACAAAAAGGAACAAGAAAACAAAACAAACCAAGCCTAAGATTTGGATTACACAACTCGAACACCGCCCAAGCGAGAGCTCCAAAATGAAGGCAGGCTCCTTTGCCTATGACAGAAAAGATATGTTCATCAAGGGCGATATAGGAGACAATTCAATCTTGACCAGTTTAGAGCGCCTTCCTCTCTGATCCCCGCTGGATTCTCTGGAGGAGGTGAACTTGGAGAAAGATGAATGACTAAAACCAAAAAAGACAATATAAACCAAGGATCACAAGAGAAAACACTCAGACAAGAGATCCAATGGGAAGGAAGAAAACCCGCAGCTATCCTTCGATCTTTCCTGCCTTCGAAGATAGTCAGGAGAAGTCGATCCATTAGGGTTGAAGATAACCTTAGATTAGGTTATCCACAGTCAAAGGTTCATACATCGAACAGTCTCCCAAAGAAGCTTTCTCCCCATTGTGATAATCAGGTATTTCTAGAAGAGCCTTGGAAGCCACCTTGGTTATATCCCGTAGATCCTATCAACATTGGGATAAGGATTGGCAAGCTGCAATCCTAGGTCGGAGGTTGACTTTCCATACCTTGTACCCTCAGGACAAGCAATCCTAGAGAGCTGGTTAGACATTGGGAACGAGATTACTTTGTCATTTTCTTTCTCCCTCAAACCCATGTTAGTTTGAAACTCTAGTTTTCATTCTATGTTCAACTGCGTCTGAGTCGATAAAGATTTTCTTCAGTAGGGGGATGCCCATAACCCAGGACCATACTTGCTTGCCCTCTTGAACTCGTGAAGATTATACCAACACTCTTTTTCAGTATATCCGAGTCTCCCACAGCTATAACAAAACTCTGGAAGTCGTTCTTACTTAAAGCTTATATTCAAGGGATGAAACAACTTTCTGTTAAGCATAAAACCAGTCTTGAGGGGATCTTCTACCCTTATAGCCACTTTCATGTTAAGCTGCCCGTCCCATTTAACCTTCATCTTTCTTTTACCATTCTCTTTAAGATTAGAACCAAAGAATTTGGGGAAGATATTCGCAATCTTCATGGTGTTTTCTCTTATGATCAAGGCCATGGGGAGGTTGTGCACTTGAACCCAAAACTCCTTGAGTGAGAAATCAATTTCTTCAAACGCAGCTTCATCTGGCCAATCCTTTAAGATGAAAAGACGATCCTATATTGACCAAGGGCGTTGTCCTAATACCCTAAGCTTATCATCAATTGTAGGAAACAAAAAGAAGAACATTTTTTTGAGGTCATGGTATTCAAGTTCCTCACACTTCTATGACGTTCTCAAGATGGCGAGAGTTGTGTTATGCTTAGCTTGTCTATTCGAAAGAATTTTTCCCACCAAAGTGGAATGCTCTGATTTTGGGTTTAAATGTTTTGGGGTTCGATTTAAGTGTCCGGTGAATCGGTATTAGAGATTCGGATCAGTTTCGGGATTAAATCGGATTAAATATTTTTGAAGGTGATAAAAATATGGGAAAATGTTCTAAAATCATTATTTAATATGTTAATGATTTTGGTGGAATCAATTTTGGAAAATGAATTTTGAAAATCGGACATTTTGGACTAGTGACCAAAATGTAAACTTTATAAAACTGTTTTTAGTGATTGTTATGTAAACGGGTCAAAACTTTGAATCTTTAAGGAGCTAATTACCCAAAGTCTAATCTCAAAATTTATCCATTAATTGGCTATTTAAGTGTTTTGGAAAATATAAATAGGTTGGGGAGAATTAATTTGATAATTAATTCTTTAAACAAAAGTTAAGTAACTTTCTTTCAAAATCTTTTCTCTCAAAATCTCTCCAGCCAAACACCATTCTTCTCTTCTAAATCTTCAGGGAGAAAGCATCCATTAGAGGTAATGTTCGTTCTTCTCCTCTAATGAAAGGTTCTTTACTAAAATTCCCAATTTATTGATCATTTACAATTGTTTTCTAATGTGTTTTGATAGTTTAATTATGGAAAGTTGGTTTAATTGTGTTTTGATTTATGAAATTGATAGATCTTCATTTTGGATCTGTTTTGCCGGGTTTTTGATCTGATTAGAATGTGTTTTTGATGTTTAATAATGTTAATCCGGAAACTAGTTGAATCTCTAATGTTTAAGATTTATAGTTAAGGGTTTTTGTGATGTTAATGGAGTTTAATCATTGCTGGAAGTAAAAGGATGTTGTAAAGGTGTTTTAGATGTTAATTGATGAAGTTTAATGTATTGAATCGTTATATTGTGGTTGATTAAGATTTGAAGGTGTTTAAGGTTGATTTCAACAAGTTTCAGATGGTTTTTGAGTGGGCAACTTGTGAGTTGCGGGTAATTGCTTTTAGGCAATGGTTTGGATGCATTTTGATTCATATTTTCCTCTAGTTTTGCGTGGCTAAAACAAGGGATAATCAAGGCGAAGTAGGTTAAAGTGGATCGTGGCTTGCCGGGAGCTTAATTTGCATTGGCAAGCAAGGTGAGGTGTAATCGGTGAGTGGAAACAGATTTAAAAGTCTTTTAAAGGTTTGAAAGTGTTTTGGGGGTTTTAGGTTAAGCTTGAAACTATTGCCTAAGCTTGGAAGTAAGTTTCTCTCTTTTGCTCATCAATATTGGTTCGGATATAAACATGTGTAACTCATGTTTTGGTCGTAAACATGGTTTGTTTTACTTACTGTAAATGCATGATTTTGAGTACATATGCAGTGGTTTAAAAATATATGAAATGCTAGTGAACATTGGTTATCGTTCCGGTGGAGAATGTGGTATTGTGTTGGTAATGTGTTTCGTATATGTGGTGATTTGTATAATGCATTGTAAAACAGTAAGTAAATGGTTTTGTAAATGATATATTGGCTATGCGACATGATGAGAAAAAAATTGGATATAGTTAGCATGCCATAGGATAAAGTGCACTATAATATGTTTAAAATTGATCATGTTTAGAGGTCCTTGAGGCATAGCGGTCTGCTACTCGAACTATGATGTTATCACTTGGATTGAGCGGTCAGTTCCCCTTGTTGATGTTAAATCTTACGGTCGAAAAGGTTGTCATATCATGTGGTCGGCATCGTATGGGTTTGATGATGGTTGGTCATCATGAGAGATCTGTGTATCCGATATGTAAGGTTAACGGTCAGTTGACCAATGATTAGCAGTCGACTAATCAAGTGTTGAATCTACTTTTTAATGCTTTAGGATTTAAGCATGGTAATATGATTTAATATTTTGGGATTTAAGCATGGTAATATGATTTAATGCTTTGGATTTAATCATGGGATATATATATATATATATATGATGCTGCATAAGGATCGTTATGCATGTTTCGGTTGGAAACAATGAAAATGCTTTGGTCGTTAAGCATGTTTTGAAAACAAGTGGTTTTGGTTTTCGAATGGTTTTAAATACATCATTGTTTTTATGAGCATCCTCACTAAGCATTTGTGCTTACACTCTTTTTTTCTAAATGATGCAAATCACTAGAGTTTGGGGCAGCATTGGTAAGGCAAAGGGAAATCCAAGACCAATACTATATTTGAGTATGAAACTCGGTTACTTTTGGTTAATAAGGCAATGTGTTCGCCATATTTTGGGGGATTTGTAATGACGTATTACTATAGTTTTTGTTGTGGTTTACATGATGTGGTTTGATGATCATATGATGGATGAAAAGCGTGTTGGTTGAGCCATGCTAGTATGTGACGTTGCTAGGAGATACCTTTGATTGCATCTAGCTTGTGTTGGTTTGTTTCAATATTTTTATGATGCTAGCATGTTTTTATTGATGTTAGGGAGGTATTGGTTTGTTGAGCATGTGGTTAATTGCATTATGTTTGGATTTTGGTATGTGAGTTGCTTGATTTTAGGGAGCATGCCTCTAGACTTGAGATTCGGGTAGATTGCCATGATATGTTGATGAAACTGTGATATTATGATTAGGATCGATCCTTGGTAATGTTGTATGAATGTTAGAAGCATGTTTTAGTGTTTTGGAATCCATAAAAGTATGTTAAACCAACAAATTTAACCACTACATGCTGGGGCGTATTGATACGCGTGAGACCATATCAATACGAATCAGTGTTTTCAGGCATAGTGTATTGATACGGGTAAGTCTGTATCGATATGGGTCAGTTTTTTCAGGCATAGCCTACCGATACGTGTGAGACCGTATCGATACGCGTTGGTATTTCTAGGCATAGTGTATTGATACTCGAAGAAGTGTATCGATACGGGTTTGAACTACTAGAATATGAAATTTTGAAAATGCACAGGTGTACCGATACACTTGCTTGTGTATTGATACTGGTAGTTGTTAATTCAGTTAAAGTGTGTTTTAAAGGTTATATTTTCTTACGTTTTAGTCCCTAAATGTTGTACATGCAATTAAAATGGTTTGAATGGTCGGTTTGAGCTGAGAATTAGCATACAACATGTAATCACTAATTAAGGATTGGTAACCCTACCTTCAATAATGGTCCTTTAATTTACCAGTTTTATGTTTTGGTCCCTAAAATGTATTGTATGCAATTGGTTGCCTTTCCGAGGTTCGTTTCCTTTGTAACTTCACCCGCTGCAAGCATGATCACTTAGGATTAATAATATGCATCTAGACAATATAAAAAGAAAAAAATAGACTAGTTTTTGTAATCTTTCTCCGGTTTGCTTCAGTAAACCTAATCTAGCTCGCTCAGTTCGGTCGAGCGTCTAGGCTGGGTCGAGGGGGTTACACAAAGCATGGTTTTTAAAGGCCATGTTAACTTCCCCATCTTCATTTAAGTCGATGGTGTCGAGGTTGACTTCAGTTTTCCCGTGCTTAAAGTTGGTAGATTCTTGTTGAGGGAGTGTTGCCATAAATGAAGTCAAAACAGGAGGAAGAAACAAAGGACCGAGGAAAGAAAGAAGCCAAAAACTCAAGCCACCCTTTTCTTGTCAAGCAAGAAAGGAAGATGATAGCCTAAAACCTTTTGGCAACAAGAGGCAAAAGGCAAGACTAAGAGAAGACACAATCAAGCAAGCGAAAGAGGAAAAGGGAGGAGTCTTTGCTTCCTAAGCAATGCAATATTATCTCACCTAATCTTGATGGTTGCTTTGGATCATCTCAACCTATTAATATGTATAAATTATACAACTGATATTTAGTAATGTTATATATTCAAATTTAAGGTTTAGGAGTTTAGGGTTTATAGATTCAAATTCAAGTTTCAAGTCTAGGGTTTAGTGGTTTATTGTTTAAAGTTTAGGGGCTTAGGGTTTATGGTTTCAAGTTTAATGTTTTGGAGTTTATGATTCATATATTCAAATTTAGGGTTTATGGTTTTGAGTTTCAAATTTTAGGGGTTAAGTGTTTATGGTTTCAAGTTTAGGGTTTAGGGTTTCAAGTTTAGGGTTTAGGGTTTATGTATTCAAGTTTAGGGGGTTAAGTTTCATTTTTAGGGGTTTGGGTTTAAGGTTTAATTTTTAGTGTTTTGGGTTTCAAGTTTAAGGTTTGGAGTATGGTGTTTTTTGAGTTTCTAGTTTCAATTTTAGGTTTTAGGGATTTATGGTTTAGTGAATCAATTTGGAGTTTAGAGTTTCAAGTTTAAGGTTTGGGTTTATGGTTTTTGAGTTTCTAGTTTCAATTTTAGGGTTTAGCTTTTCAATTATATGGCTTATGATTTTAGGGTTTAAGGTTTCATGTTTAGGGTTTAGGGTTAAATTATTTTAAATTAAAAATATGGCTAAATTGAATTAATGTGTAAATAACGAGGTTAATTTTATTTTATTTTTTGAATTAGGATTAAATTGTTGAAATATGGAGGAATTAAATTAATGAAGGAATTATTGTAGTAATAAAAGTTTAATTATTTTTAATTAAAAATAAAACAAAATATGAAAAGTAATATAAAAATATATTTTTATGATTTTATTCTAAAAGGGAATAATAACAATTTAGGTCCTTAGGATTTCAATTTCAATTAAAATAATTAATAGTACATATGAATAGTAGTAAATTGCAGTACATGTCATTTACTGTAGAATTATCCTTACTTTATATTATCTTGGATAAAAGTTAAATATAAAGCTCAGAGTTCATATTTTTATTAAATAGACCGATAATTAAATTAACAAGATTTCATAATTAAATTACCATTAGATTTTTTATCACTAGATAAATTTAAGGATCTCCACAAATATCATATTTTAATAAAAGAGATAATTAATTTGAAATTTAGTTTAAAAAATAAAATAAAATCAATTTTAACATTTTTGAAGCAGGTGATATGATGGTTGACCAAACAAATAGGATATTAAATTAAGGAAAATTTTGCAATAAACGCTATGTATCGATATATAGCACTAATCATATGTATCGATTTGCATCAATAATCATATGTACCGATATAGCGATATGCAACATTAATTATTTTAATAACTTTTGAAATCATGAAATCTAAAGCATGATTATTTTTTTTAGAATATAAATATGTAAAATAATTTTTTGCCATTTTTCAGATTTTTTATTTTTAATTAAAATAATAATGTTTCATTAAAAATATTCCTATTTCAACTTTGAATTCAAAAAAAATATTCTCAAAAATGAATAATTACGTTTTACGCCCTCATATTTCAAAAGTTATTAAAATAGTTAGTACAATCAGTGCATATGATTAGTGGTACATATTGGTACATGATGTTTACTCTAGACTCAGTAATGCCTTACTTTGCTTTTCAATTGAATCTATTAGAATGCAATTAATTATATTCTTAAAAAGTTGTGTTCGATTAATTTATAATATTTAATGCAATTAAATCATAAACCCTAAAAACACTAAACACTAAAACTATAAATCATAATCAATAAATCATAAAACCTTAAGCACACCAAACCCTAAAACTATCAACCCTAAACCCTAAAACATACACAATAAAACCCTAAACCCTTTTAAACGAGTATTAATTACATTAAGCGCCCTGTATTAATGGAACACAACTTGTTGAGAATGTAATTAATTAAATTCTACTAGATTTTATTAAAAAAATAAAATAAACATGAATGATAGAAATTTATATAGCTCTTATTGACAACCCTTATGGCTTGTCAATAGCAAGAAACTTAAATTAATAATAGAATTTTTTATTAAAAAATATATTATATTTCTAAAATAAATATCAGAATTTAAATTTATATAAAATAAAATAATATAAACATTTATAATTACTCAACTAATTAGTACAGTAGATAGAAAGAAAATTAAAGTAAACTGCTTGCATAGTAGTGTCCTCCAACATAAACCCAGCAGCATCGTTTGTATGTAATAACGGTGGAGAAGCACGTGTCTTCGACCAAACATGCTGTCACTTTAAAAACGTTTTTTTTTTCTATTTTTCTCTTATCATTTTACTTGTCCTTTTTAAAAGAAAAACCTCAAAATCTGTTCAAATTTCAGATATTTTTAGATCTTGACGAGTTTGAATCTACAAAAAAAAAAAAAGATTGTATTTTTCATTTCAAAATATTATCATCTTAACAAAAAAGAGAAGATTTGAAATGGTTGGAAGCGTACCCATAATTAGAAAATATATGAAAATTTGTTTCTCATCGGGTTCAAACGATTTTTTATTCGGCGTAACTGATCTGGATCGGACGGTTCTAACAATTTTAGATGGAAATAATATTATTCGACTTGTTATATAAATGAATTTCACATTCAATTAACCGCCTGATAAGTACAATTTTAATACAATTGCAGTCATCTCATAAAGAAAGGTAGACGCACTTTATTTTATTTTTTTAACAATTTCTTTTAGAAAAAGAGAAAGGTAAATTTTGTTTCAATAGATCTTGAACTCACGATTTAGGAAAAAAGAGAATGTGTCAACTAAGAGCTTTAACCACTAGCTCTAAAAATTATTGGCCACTTTATTTTTTTAATGTTGAGAAAGCTCGAACCACATGATAAAATGTGTCACGTCCTAAAAATATGAGACATTAATTTCATATAAAAAATTAAACGGTAATGTTGTATATCTTATTAGACATGACTTTTAAAAAAAAAACTTAATATCTAATGATAAGTGGTACCAGAATGATACCTTAACAACTTGATTTCATCTTAAGTGCCTCATTTAAAATAAAATAAGCGTAATGAACAACCATAACATGTGCCCCATAAATAACATCAATGAAATTAAATAGAAGTGAATGTCACATTTATGGATAAATATTTTTAGAATAATATGTCGGTCGAATTTATTAGAAAATAAAATAGAAAAATATTTCTAATAAAATGAAAATATAGCAGAAAAAATAACAAAATAAAGTAAAATTGGATTAAAAAAACTAGAAAATGAAATGTTATACTAACAAAACACAAATCCAGTGAGCTGCAACGGCATAGATAAGATGAAACATTGGATAAATGAAGCAGAAAACAAAACTCTTTGGGAGTGGTGAGCGAAACCAATAATTTTGCAGGTTGCTTCGCAAAAATATATATGCTTGTATCGACAAATGAACCACAAAAGATGATCAAACTACTAAAAGACCATCGACCATCGTAAATCAGAGCCGAACATCGTGAAAATTCTATCCAAGAATGTAAATCTACCACATAGATAGACGAAAATGTATTATAAGGTAGAAATATACTATAAGGCAGAGAAAAAACGTGTCACAAAGATAAATGAAAATTAAAAGAAAATTGAAATATAAGAAAAAACAAAAACTGAATATTAAAATACACGAAAAAAATGAATATCAATTGTGAACGACCAATACTACGACTGAATGGATGAAAAGAATAAGGATTCTTTTGGTCTCAATCACATATTTAATCACTGAATAATGTAGTTTGAACGCAGTTTTAATATATTATAATATTTTTCGACTCATCCTGTTACTACTACTATTATTAACAAAAGACTAAGAATATATTTAACGCCAAACTTTTCCATATATGCAATCATAATTTTTGTCAAGTTTCTTATAGATTATTACTCTTTAAAGTTATTATCAGAATTATACTAAAAAAACTTTTCCCATAATTAGTAAGTATAATAAACAAATAGAATTGAAAAAAATATATTTATATAACTATAAATGTTAGATAAAACTAAATATTATAATATATAAATGAATTAATTAATAACCGAAATATATCTTAAAAAATTAAAATAGTTTTCAATAAGATTTTCTTTATTTTATTCAAAAATTCTAGTTACATAAGAACAAAAATACTTTGTAACTTTTCGGTGTCCCTTTCTATGCATCAACAAAAAAAATTAAATTCAAAGCCCTAAATTTAAATTTTAAACTATAAATTTTAAACCCTAAAAATATATTGTACCCTACTTCCTTAAACATTAACCCTTAACAGTAAATTCGGAGTTTAATTTTTTTAGTGTGTGACATAAATAGAGGAACAAAAATCATTTGCCCTTAATTTATGCCTCTTTCTATGCCCCACACTAAAAAATACTAAAATATTTAATTCTAAACCCTAATCATAAATTTCACATCCTAAATTTTAAACCCTACACCCTAAAAATACATTATACCCCTAATTCACTAAATCTTAACCATAAATCATAACCTTACTAAACCCACTTTTTTAAAGTGAACACAAAAAGAGACATAATTTGAAACGGACGATTTTCATCTTAAATAGAACACAAAAAAACATAAGATTTCTATTACATTAGAGCTTAATTATTATAAAAGACAAATTAGATCAACTGAAAGAGATCGAAATTCCTTATCGTACAAACAAATTCAAGCAAGACAAATTAATAGTCAATTCCACTAAAAGCCAACGACACGGCGAAGATCCACACGCTCTGACACAGGTTTCATACGAAGTTCCTTGTAGTTTCCCACAAGTGTAAGTTCCTTTTTCAGCATAATCTTCTTGCTAATACCCTATAAATATTTTATCGTATCAGTGCTTCTCAAACCATATATTTAACAAATACTTGAACTTCTCAAATCATCATATAAGTTATGCAGCTTCTCCAAACCATGGAATCAACCACTTTTCCATCATATAGGCTTAACTACAGGCTAAGGCCTCTCCGGCATGGTCCGAAGTACCGGAGAAAGCCGTCAAGCCTCATCATGGCTTCAAGCAGAAGGATCAATAACAATAATGGACCGGAACATGTCGGTAAACTTGTCGATGAAAGCATGATTGTGCTGCGAATGAGGATTAAAGAGATGAATATTTCGGAGGGTTTGGAGCTGCCTTCGGAATGGATGGAAGGGGAGAAGCAATATTTTGTGAAATATAATGCGGATATTTGTGAAGCAATGGGGATTTTGCAGAACTTGTTGTTGAATGTTAGGCCAGGTTTGGGCGCGGCGATGGTGGCACTTGTTTTATTAAGCTTGCCAATATCGACTGGTGTCACCTTGTTTCATGCTTTGCAGTTAGCTCAAGGGTTCATAACTAGGTTTTATACAATTTGATTTGCTAGAATAGATGGATTATGCATATAGGTTTACTATAAGTGATGTTGGATTGAATTTTCAACGCTTGTTAGGGTTTATTAGTGTAGTTCCTTGGGTCTTTATTTTCTCTTCATTATTTCTGTATGATCTTTGTTTCTTCTCCTTGGTTAATCTGGTAACCTTTTGGTTGGTTAATAAATGAAATTTGATTTTACTTGTTCTAACCTTGTGCGTTGATTCCTGCAACAATTGCTTCTGGGCCCTGGCTATGGCGGCGGCTATTCTCGATTCCTTTTATGCTTCTTTACAGTTGATTTTCATTGCCATGCCCATGGGATAGGACAGCTCCATTTGCTTAGTTTCTTCCCTTGGAATAGAGTATAACAATGTCCCCTACCACTGGCGGATCCATGAGCGGTCACACCCTGGAATCTGAAATTTTCTTAGTTAGTTATATATTTTACTGATTGTATGCACTATAAAATCTGAATTTTTTATGTTAGTTATCTATTTTATTGGTTGTGTCCACCATGAGATTTGTGCAATATATATGTGTTCACCCTAAAAAAAATTTCTGAATCCGACGTTGAAACCCTATCAAATGGACAAAAATACTTTGTACCTTCTCCGTGCTCCTTTCTATTCTCAACATTAAAAAATTAAATTTTAAGCCCTAACCATAAATTCTAAATCCTAAACCCTACAAAATATACCATA
Source organism: Hibiscus mutabilis (assembly GCA_019671005.1). Taxonomy (NCBI): domain Eukaryota; kingdom Viridiplantae; phylum Streptophyta; class Magnoliopsida; order Malvales; family Malvaceae; genus Hibiscus; species Hibiscus mutabilis. The sequence continues at coordinate 62,699,602 of CM033719.1, forward strand.
TCCTAAATTCTCTAAACTCTATACATAAACTCTAACCTTAAACCTTAATCATAAACCTTAAACCTAAATTTTAAATGTGAAAGCATAAATAGAAATATCGAAGAGGGATAGAAAATTTCTATCCAGCAAATCTGAGTATTTATCATGCAACTTGAGTTTAATTTCCAAATTCCAACCACCCGTCTGCAAACGAGTCTTGAAGGGAACCGCTTGAGCCACCAGACAAAAAGAGAGAATATGCTGAATCTTTTGTTGTAGTTTTTTTTTGTCTCCCTCTCACATCTTATGTAGCAAGGGCTCATCAATCAAAATGGTTCATTGAGGCCATTGTTTTTGTAGCAGGCACTCTTAGACCGGAAGGGATCGGGTTTTTTTCTAATCAAGAAAGAAAGGAAGTTCATTAAAAGATAAAACATAAGAACATCATAAATCGGGTCAGGATCCAACCCACCATAGAAAAAACAAGTTCCAGAAAACAAATAACAAAACAAGTAGAGGTGTTTATCGAGCGAGTCGATCACGAGTTGAGAAGTGCTCAAATCAACTCGAAAACTATTTGACTCGTGCTCGACTCGATATTCAATAAGCTCAATAAATTTTGCTCGACTCGACTCAATACTAGTTAAACTCACCATAATTTTTATCTTGTTTTAAAAAAATAATTGTAAAATTTAATAATACTATATAGAGTTTAATATAAACATAGATTAGTAAATTTAACAACAAATTATCAAAATAGTGTGTGAAGCAATTCGAAAATCTAAATTTCAAAGTAGTCATCCACAAATACATCAAACTAACATATTATAAAAAAAAATTAACGAGCTGCTAGTCGAGTTGGATCTTGCTCAACCTTACTCTTTAAGGTCTCTAGTTGAGCTCAAGTTCAAATTAAATCAAATCAAGTCAAGTGTTTACCAAATTTTTACCAAATTAAGTTAGAACTGCTCACGAGCTGCTCAACTCAACTAGTACTCATAAGAACAAGGCCCTAAGAGAGCCTCCGACCATAAACACAAGGGAAACCCTAACATAACATCAAAAACACCATTGTCATCGTAAGAAGAAGAAATATGTCGTCATTTCTTATCAGAACGTAAACCAGCTTTGTGACAACTCAAAATTCTTAGAATCCTTTCTCTATAGGTCACAAACAAGGGCCTAGTTAACAAAGCTAGGGGTGTTCAAAACCGCCCAATGGGTACAAGATGCCCAATAAATCCAATATCACTACTATATTATTACTATGTTTTATCAACCCTTCCACTTTTTTAATTTGCATTATAAATTTATTGGGCCACTGAATATCTATTGGACCAGTTTTGAACACCCCTAAACAAAGCCGCTCTTATTTTCAAATCGAGGCCAAAAGAGAAAGGAGACAACATAGCTCGGCAAGTGCAACAATGGCAATGAGCTTTCAAGGGTTCTTGAATTGTTGCGCAGATCCAGGATCCCGATGATAATTGGTATGGGGCTGACGAAAAGGCAAGCTCTTTAGGAAAAACAAAATGAAAGAAAATGATTGAGAGTAAATGTTAGCAAGTAGCGTTTGTTTCTTGCTGGGATCGGGTTTAAGTTGGGTCCGTAATTGGTATCATCATTATACAATGCTTAAATTTGATTTGGAATTTGGATTTGAATTTTATCCAAGTATATCCCTCAAATTCATTTGGGCCAGTCTATGTTGTTGTTTTTATTTTTTTTAAAATTATTTAAATATTCACTATTTTTATATACATTTTTATATTTTATTGTTTTTTAAACATACTAATATTTTGATCATATTATTATATAATTTAAAAGTTATATTTTGATACACAAGCTGCGTAAAAAAATTACACAAGCCTTCATATTTAAGCTATAAAATTTAAAATCTAAATCCCTAGCCCTAACGCTCTAAAACATAAACCTTAAACCCTAGACCTAAAACTTTAACCTTAAACCTTAGACCTAAACCTTAAATTCTACACCCTACAACCTAAACCCTAAACCTTAAGCCGAATCCTAAATCTCTAAACTCTAAATTTAAAAGTTTACAAGCTTGTATATTAAATTATTTTTCATAATTTAATATATATATTAAAGTTACAATTATAAACAGTATATCTGTATGTTTGTAGATAACTATAATTAATCAATACAATGAGTAAATTAAATTATAAATATAATTGATAGATCTATATAACTAGATCTAAAATTTATAGTTACAAAGCACATATGAATAGGTTACGAACCAAAATACATCAAAACGTGTACCAGAATAACTTTGTATGAGACCAAGGCCTCCAACGAGAGTATTTTCAAAGTCCAATCAAAGACTCATTAGGAGAATCCCATACCATTAAAAATAAATCTTACAACATTTATTATCGAAATCTGAAAGGAAAAATATGATATGAAATCATATGAGAATCAATGGGTCTACATAGCTTGGATCAAAAAATGTATCCACATAAATCACGTGACTTATGTGAGATGGTACGACTATGAGTCTCTCATATCTTGACCAGTGGTCGAAGGTTCGATCTTTATCCGGGTATTGAGCAGTTTTTAAACTTATAGCCAGCATCAATCTCGTATATAAACTAACAGAATGTGAAAGGATTAATGTAGGGGTGCTTATTGAGTTGAGCAGCTCGCAAACAACTTGAGTTCGACTCGGTTAATGCTCGACTCGAGTTGACTCAACTCAAAATCGAGCTGAATCAAGATCTTAACGAGTCAAGTCGAGCAAGACCCAAATCGACTTGATAAGTTCGTGAGCAGCTCGTTATTTTTTTATAAAATCTTTTATGATTTTTTGGTGGCTACCTTACAAGATTATGTTTCAAAAAGTTTAAATACTAGGTGAAAACTCTAGAAAAGTTCAGTAAATTGCCATAAAATTTTGGTTTAAAATTTCTAAAATATTTTGTATTAATAAAAAAAAGTTAATTTGTATTAATAAGAAATTAAATTATAATAATGAGTCTTTTCTTTTTTATTAAATTCTTACATTTTTTTCTTTTTTATTACTTTATGTATAAAGTCGAAAAGATGAAAAGTCTTCAGTTTTCACTTTCTATATAAAAAATACGATTTAAAGTTGAAACTCTGAAATTCTTAAGGCATTCTCTCTTTTGTTGTTCATTAAAGATTGTTGAGAAACTAAAAAGAGTCTCATACTCGAATATCAACTTCATTTTTAACTCGGTCATGGCAGGTTCGTTCTCCTCAGACCTCACATTTTTATCTCCTGGATTTCTATGTTTATATTTAAAAAAACAAGGTAAAAATTTTGGCAAGCTTAACGAGCAATGAGTTAAGTCGAATAATGAGATTTTTTAACGAGCACAAGTCGAGTCGAGCAACAAAATTTTTTAAAGAGCACGAGTCGAGCACTATTCAACTCGCGATCTACTCACTCGATAAGTACCCATAGATTAGTCACTAAACTTACTCTAGTTGAACACATTGGGAAACCAAAAACAATCCACATAGCATTAATTTTGTATAAATCATCACTCAACGAAAAATTAATTTCTTATCACATAAAACAAGGGTATCTTCCCAAAAGGAAAAATTGATTGCACAAACATTAATTACATGTATTAAGTACCATAAACTCAGAATCCACAGTTATCCCTATAAATAAGAGCACCAAACACTAGCTTTCTCACTACCATAATTTCAATCAAAAATGGAGAAGAAATGCATGGGTTTGTGTTGGTCTCTCGGGGTTTTGGGATTATTCATGATTTTAGTTGCGAAACCAAAATCTGTAGATGCAATGTCCTGTCAAGAAGCATTAACAGCGTTGATGCCTTGCAAGCCTTACCTGACGGGCGGAGAAGCCGACCCTGTTCCTCCGTGCTGCCAAGCGGTAGCTAACATCAACGCCGCCGCTACCACCACTTTGGCACGTCGGGAACTTTGTCGGTGTTTCGAGAAAGCTGGCCCTTCTTTCGGGGTTATCCCCGACAAAGCCAAGCAGCTTCCTCAAAAGTGTGGCATCAGCGTTCCGGTTCCAATAGACCCCACCATTAACTGCGACACGTAAATCATTTCTTTCTACATAATATTTTCTTGTTTTTCATTGAGAAAGCTGATCATAATCTTTGATTTTGAAGACTGGTTGATTGATTTTTGTTTTTTGTTTTTACATGCAGCATCAAATAGGCAATGGAAACGTGCTGCTGACGAGGAGAATAAAGCATGAAGAACCAAGAAAATAAATTAATCTAGCTTCTGTTGTAATCGAAGAATTTAATGTTGTTTTAGACAAATCTTCTATAATGTAAGAAGAAAATATATGACTAAGAAATGCTTGCTCTATTGTTAAAAAAAGTTTTCTTTTATTTGGTAATCTTTCTAATTTGAGGTAGAAACTCGATATAAAAATTTATATTGAAAAATTAAAAAGAGTTAATTGCACCACATGTCCCCAAATTATGACACTTATTCTATATTGGTCCCTAAACTTTTAAATATTCCAATTTTATCCTCAAACTATGACCTTTATTCTAAATTGGTCCCCAAACTTTTAAGCATTTTAGTTTCACCCTCAAACTATGACTATCATTCTAAATTGGTCCTCAAACTTTTTTGAATGTTCTCATTTCATCCCCAAATTATCAGTATATGTTAATAATATCTTATGTTAATAAAACCATTATAAAAAACTTTAATTGTCATGAAACACTGATGTGTATTGTGTAATAATACGATGTGATATAAACGATAATTTGTGGATGAAATTGAAATATTCAAAAAGTTTGGGGACCAATTTAGAATGAGGGTCATAGTTTGGGGATAAAAATGAAATATTCAAAAGTTTAGGACCAATTTAAAATGAGAGTCATTGTTTGAGGATGAAATTGGAACATTTAAAAGTTTAGGGACTAATTTAAAATGAGAATCATAATTTGGGGATGTGTGGTGCGATTAACTCAATTAAAAAATAAATTATAAACTTTTTGGAAAGATAATATTAAACTTTATAACCATTGATAACCATTTTTTCATAATCAGGTTGGATAAATCAGTTGAATGACCACGGACAAGCCATAATCAAATATTGGAAGGGGCCAAAATTATTAAACTTTAAAAATATAAGAGTTTATTAAGTATTTTAAGTCAAGATTGAGGGACAATACCTAATTTATATAATATTTAAATTTTACAGGGACCTTAATTGTTGTTAGACCGAAAATTTGAAGGGGCCAAATTATAATTTTTAGATAAATTAATTATAAATATTTAAAAATTAATGTTTAATATGAATTTTTAAAAGTTTGAGGGGGCAGATTAAATTTTTCAAAAAAATAAATGTCTAAATATAAAAATTTCAAATTGTTGGAGGGGCCAAAACCGCTTAGGACTCCATTATTCTCCGCCCATGTTTTTTTTAAGTTCTCCGTCCATGGTTGAATCATGAAATGATAATCTAATTTATTTGATCAATGTTGTATTATTAAAATTAAAGCGAACAATTATAAATAAGTAGAACCCAACAAGTGTCTCAGTGGAAAAGCATATAATATTCATCCTAGGAGATACGGGTTCTAATCGTTGCATCCTATCCTATAATTCCTTAGATAGAAGAAGAATAGATTATAACTTTTAAAAAGATTTTTAATTTATTCATTTCTATTTAGGTTTAATTGACAAATTACCCCGTTAACTATACTTTTTCCCATCTTTGTACTCGAACTTTTATATATATCAAAAGTGGTATCTAAGTTATAATTTTTTATTCATATTACCCCAAAAGTTAAAGCTGTTAAAAAATCCCAATTGACCAATAATATCCTGCCATATATCATCACATATTTTTTAAAGAATATTTTAATAAAAAAGTATTATTAAATAATAAAAACAAAAATGTTAAGAAACACATTTTTTCATTTTACTAATTTCTTCAACTTATAAACATTGTTGGTGGGTTTAAATAGATATCGGAGTCAGAAAATTTAAACCACAATGTTAGAATTAAAAATACGACATTTTGACTTTTGGAGTCGAAATTAAAGGGTTTCTTTTGTAGTTGAAAAATTGCTGGGACTGATTCTAACAATGGATCCAACCAAGTCGTCAGTTACAATTCAAAAATGTTACAAAATAAGGAATTTAAAATGTTAAAAACTGTTTGAATTTCAAGTCTAGTAGTGAGTCATGTGCAAAAAAAAAAAAAAAGTCTAGTAGTGAGTAGTTGTATTTTTTAGCATGCCACATTAGGGTCATAATTGAATATTTTTTAGATCTTTGACTTTAATATAACTTAAAGAAAAATATTTTTTGATTTAAACTAATTTTTAAAAATATTTTAAAAGTCCACAAACTTGAAAAATATATTTATAAAAATATTCAACGGCTCTTTCTATTTTTGAGTAGGTGTATCGATACCTCTGTACGCGTACCGATACCGCTGAGCCCAAAAGTGCATTTATTGTTGGAATTAAAGCCTCCAATAGCTCCAAACCAACTCCAACTGCTAGTAACGACCACAAACTCCTTTAAGAGTTTAAAAGACATCTTCAAGCAGCCATGCAACAACAAGAAACAACATTGTCAACATTTATGTATAGAGAAAGTGTTTTGAGCTTTAATTGTCAATTTTTTTTGTAGAATACACTTGTGAGCTTAATTGTTATATTTGCTCAAGTGTTGGGTTTTGGGTAAGTGCCTAATTTTTCAAACACACAGCCTTGTAAGATTTTCGCTTGTTTGCACATTTGTTTTCTCTTTGCGAGAGAGTTTTACAAGACTTTGGAGTATAAGTCTTGTGTTGTAAGGGTTATCTCCTTGAGCTCGGGAAAAAAAAGAAAGAAATTCAATAGTGAATTTGGGAAAATCCTTAGTATGAAGATAAGGTAGTGAATGCAGATTTTAGTTAGAAAGTCGAACCACTATAAATCATTGTGTCAATTTTTTAAATTCCAATTGCTTCCACCTCTATCACTCAAAAACTAATTCACCCTCTCTTGGCTATCTCGGTTGATCGTTCGAGCCTCCCAACATGTATGTTCCATTAGTCTGTTAACAGTTCAATAGTAAAATGATTGTGTCAGTCAAGCTATCCCATATATGATATGTCAGTTGTCGAGTTGATGGACAGTGATAGAGAATGTGGCAAGTGTTGAAGGTTATATCAAAATTTTTTAAATATGAATGATTAAATTTATTGAATTATTTTAAATTAATACCAAATTGTAGAATATATAAATTTTAAGGACTAAAATTATTATTATATCTCGATTTTCGTTCGGATTTTAAATCACTTTCCATTTGCTTCGAACAATTCTACACTTTCTCATAATGCAACAATCATAAAAATTTCAATATGTTTTGGATTAAATGTCGGGTAATTATTCTATGCACAAGCATTTGTGGAAATTTTGTTTGCGCAAACGCCTTAGTTTTAGAGTTCAAGGACTTCGTTTAGGGTTTAGGGGTTTAAATACAGTAATTTTAAATTTAGGGGCTATTGATAGAATTTCTGGTTTTGTGTTAAAATTTAGTGTTTATAGGTTAAAACTTAAATGCCTTACCATATTACCCTAAGGGTGCATTTGGTTCAGGAATGTAAGATTACCTCTGGCAATAAGATTCCTGAAATGTAACATTACCTGACATATTACTGGAAATGCTACATTACCTTGTTTGGTTTATTTGGCATAAATGTAAAATTGATGTGTTTGGTTGGAGATATATAAGATTATCTGGAAATGAAATTTACTAAATTGACCATGTGTTATATTTTCCTTTTAACATATTAAACTTTCAATATTAAATTAAAAACATATACACAAAAATTAATAGAATTATTTTTTTGTTACACTATCTAAAATTTGCAAAAACTATATATTTATCATATTATTAATATAATTATTATATTAACTATTTTTAAAAAAATATAATTTATATTTACATACTGTCGTTACCCTCTATTCAAATATTTTTTGAACTTTTAAATGTTAAACTTTTAATATGTTCAATTTTTTAATTTTTTATTACTTGTAACATATTGTTAAGTAAATTAAAGTAAATAATAAAATAAACCTAAAAGTTGTATAATACTGATAAGAATTTATATTATAATTTTAAGCTACTAAAATATTTTATAAGATGGTAAACATCTTATAAATCAAATATTAAAATTAAAATCATCAGCTCTTAACGTATTAATTTTCAAGCAATATGCAATCCCAACATATAACCTACAAACATCATAAATATAATATTAATAAAATACATTAAATATTAAAATATTATTTAAATATGTGTAACACTATTTAAATGTTAAATTAATATTGAATAAAAATATTTAATTGATTTACACTACACATATTTAATTATCTAATTAAATTTATTAAAGGATCTATGTGAACAAATTTCATTAATATAAGGGCAATATGGTCCAAAGGGAGAAAATTGACAAATACCTAAGAAATCCAAGGAAATCGCACTCACCATCTAATGAAAAAACGCTACTGTTGGAAATACAATATTACCCCTTGGAGGGAATGCTCTCCAACCAAACGTGAGTATGTGATTCCGAAAAATATTATTTCTCGGGTAATGATCTTTTTCGCGAACCAAACACCCCTTAAAACCTAAACTCTAATCATAAACCCTACATTCTAACCCTAAAATTTAATTTCTAACAACGAGCCCTAAATTCTAAACCCATGCACTAAAACTTTTTGAACTTTAAAATTAAAACGCTTGTGAAAACAAAAAATTCCGGCCGTGTATGGGATAATAGTTGTTAAGGTAATGCTTCCCAAATCACAATCAAAGAAAAGTTGAAAAAGATTAGCCATCTCAACCCATTCCTCCCTACCACGCTTCTTCAACTAAACAAATTATAATGAATTTACAAAACCTGGTTAGGTATCCTCTGACTTCCACTCTCCCTTGCAGGCCACAAACCACAATAAAAACACTTTTCTTTAAAGAATAACTTTTTTTTGTTAATTTAGTGCGATTATACGATAATATACACTCATTAATTTTAGTCTTTTAGTAATGTTCGTTCACACCATACAAACAAATTGTTCGAATGAAAATTATGTGAGATGGAATCATTTGAATGTACATAATTTATTGATAAAATGCTGAGTTTTCAATATGAATAAACAAACAAAGACGGCTCCATGGTAGACAGGCTGTGGTGCTAAAAGAATATGCACATAGATTCATCCCCAAGTATTAATATCTCACCAAAGTTATGGAAACATTGTAATTAGCTTTTTGATTTTATAAATTAAAGTTGTAGATAAGGAAAAATTATTAGATGGACCCGATTCAATATGTCATCTGTGGTCACAGCCAATTATAAAGTTCATTTATCTCTCTTTTCTTTCATAAATAGATCTTATTGGTTAAGATCACGGATGACGTGGTAAACTGATCCATCTAATAATTTTTGAGAGAGTATTATGGTGGGCAAATTGAGACACGTTTAAATTGCAAAACCAGCCGAGGCTGTTTAGGGATGTGAGTTTGACCGGTTCTTCTACTTGAATCAATTTTTCATAGAAGGAACCGAAACCGTATGTCGACGCTGACTTTAATCCATCCAAATAAGTCCAAATTTCTTACATCTAATTTTTGTGTTTTAATTCAAATTTATTATTTAATTAACCATGAACCTCCAAATTTCTTTCTGGCTGTTGCCAAACAATGAAAAAGTTGCTGGCCGTCCTCAAGTCTATTAGTATTTATGACTTTCAAACAAACATTTTTTAATACAAATCAAAAGATGCAATGCTGGATACAATAAATATACAATGGGCATTTTAGCCGATTTTAATCTTGTTTTATTCATATGCTCTCCGTTCCAATCACATTATTTTTTCCTTCAATTTAGTCCAAAAGTTAAACATTTTTATTCCCTATATAGCCCAAGTAGATTGTTTTCTTCCAAACATAACTTCAAAACAAAGCAAAAGAAAGAAAGAAAGAAAGAAATCCACCTCCAAATATCATTGCATTTGAAGAAACTTAACTATAGAAGTCTCATCAAAATAGCATGGCTTCTTCTTCTTTGTTACCTTCATCTTTCGCCAGATTTTCTTCGTCTTTTGAGCATTTTAATCGTCGATCCTTTCAAGTTATCAGAGCCCAAAGCCGCAGAGATGGAGGTAATCGGAATTTTCATCCCTTTTCTTTTCATTTTTTTTTGGTTTTAAATTTGAGTTGAAACTCAGAAACGGGGCTAGGATGGACCGGGGGCTGAGGGAGCAGTTCTCCTGGAAATTTAAAGTTCGTATATAATTTAGAAATTCTTAATATATTTTTTTACTAAAAATCTATAAAATCGTGTGTCCGTCCTGCTAAGAAGATATGTGTTTTTGTTGGGATCAGGGAGATCGAGTAATGGGGTGGATGCGAATCTGAGGTTATTGAAGGAGAGGATAGAGCAGGTGAAGATGAAGGAGAAGTTTGAAAGATGTTGCAGAAACCAGTATGGCTGGAATTATGGAGATGGCTATAGTTACAACAAGGGCAAACGAGATAATAAGGAGATTATGCCAGAGTTGTTTGAGCTTGTAAGTTTGGTTGGGGCAACCATTGGCTTCACCTGCTTTACTGGAACTCTTTTCCTTTGCCTGGTTTCAATATTTGTTCATTTCCATCATTGATTCATTCCCATATATAAAGCAGAATTCAGATTCTTTTATTGGTGTGTTCAGCATGTAAGATAGTTATTATAAGCATTTTGATTGATCCATGTATATGCCATGTAATTATTTAATACAGAAATTCAACTTGGTTAATGAAATCTGGTTTGTACTGTGTTTTTGATGTCGTTCTTTCCATTCTGGACTGATGCTTGGTCTCTCAGGATGTCTTTAGAAGGAACCTGGTTTATATTTGGCAATAATTTTTTATTTGACTAAGAATAAAGAGTTGGTTGAGTAGAGAAAAATGGTTGGCATGGTAATTACAAAATCAGATTGAACCGGTTGGTGATGTCTTGACGTTGACACACGTTCAAACCGAGGCCCCTCTTTGAGCATTAGACGATGTTCCAAAGGGTGGTTAGAGACACGGAGCGTTGAATTTAGATGAGAATCGTCATGATTAGGGACGAGTGAGACTTGATTTGGATAAAAAAAAATTAAATTTTTTTGACTCGATTAGTCGTGAAAAAATTTAACTAGTAATTTTTTAAATTCAACTCGAAAAAAATTTAAATGAAGTTTGAGTTATAAAATAAGAATTCAAATCTCGAAAATCAAACTTTTTAGTAATTAGTGAATTAATTTTTAAATTTGAGTCGAGTCCCTCAACTTTGTCTGATATATGTATATTGCTTATATATATTATAATTATAGAAAATCGTTTAAATTAGAACAAATTAGTACTCTAATGTTATAAATATTTACAATTAGATTTGAACAAAAATTCAAACAACTCAATTCGACTTGAAATAATTTCAAATAAAATTTGAGTTATAAAATAGAACTTTGACTAACTCATAATATTTTGACTCGACTCGATCAAATACAATAATGACAACTAAGTTTGTGAGGAAGGTGTATATATACCATTATTAGGGAATTGAGATCGGTACGATTTAGTCGGAATTTTAAGGGTATGTTTGGTTTTAGAAAATATTTTTTTAAAATTTTTATTTTTAGAAAATAATTTTCATTTTCTGTTTTCTAAAAATTAGAAAACATGCTTGGTTAATAGGGTGAAAACTTGTTTTTAAAAATGAAAATAGTGAAAATATATTTGGTATCTAGCTTTTCAAAATAAAATAAAAATAATTAAAATAAAATACTGTTAGAAAAATATTAGTAAAATAATAAATAAATAAATAAAATATGAGTAAATAAGCCAAAGTTTTAAAAAAAATAGCATTAGAAGGATTCGAACCCGGTTTAAAATAAAGTTAAAAGTTAAAATACCCTTGTTTTTATATTTTTCCAATTTCCTAACACATTTTCAATAAAAACAATGAAAATATATTTTTTATGTTTTCAAATTTTCACTCATTTTTGTTTTTATTTTCTAAAAATCATTTTTTAAATTTTGAACCAAACGCATTTTTTTTCACTTTTTTCTATTTTCTAAGAAAATAAAAATAGACTTCATTCTCTAGAACCAAACAGATTCTAAATTTTTTGAACCTTCCTTCATAATTCTTTTAGCTCTAGGTATTTTACATTAATTTTAAGTTTTAATTTTTTAGACTTTATTTTATGGTTTCAGAACATTATTTAGCTAAGTTTCAAAGTTTTATATAAATATATTTAAAGATTATTTTTTAAGTAAATAAAAATAACTAATAATTTTAAGTGATTTTCACTATTTTAAATATAAAAATAAATTATTTATTAAATAAAAATAAAATTCAGTTTGAGTAACTACGGAATATAAACCATTCCACGGTTGAGATTATGTTGTAATTTTCTCGATTTTTTTGGTTTAGGGTCACTAAAATCTTAAAGATCATTTTAGAAGGACAAAAACACTTTCACACCCAATAAACAATGGATAGCGCTCAAGTTGAAAAATGCTTACGTTTCGCAAAATGTAATTCACGTTTTTATTTATTCTCACATTTCTTTGTTCTGTTGTCACCTGTCTTCATCCTTTTTATTTATTTTTTTGGTTCATTCGTTTTCATTTTCATGGATAAATCAATTCTCATTTTAAAGTTTATTATAAAATTTTAATAATTTAAAAGTAATTAAGATTTTACTAATAAGTTAGGGGTAATTATTTTATGCACAAGCGCTTATGAAAACTTTGCTTACACAAGTGCCTTAATTTTAGGGTTTATGGACTTTATTTAGGGTTTAGGGGTTTAAGTGTAGTAGTTTTGAATTTAGGAGCTGTTGATAGAATTTTAGATTTAGGGTTAAAATTTAAGGTTTGTAGGTTTAAATCTAAAACCCTAATTATATTATCCTAAACCCTAAATTTTAACCATAAACCCGAAATTCTAAACCCTCATACTCAAACCTTTAAACCCTAAAATAAAGGCGCTTGAAGAAAAAAAATTCAAAATCAATTCTTTTCAAGAAAACTGAATGATTATGGTTTTTCATTAATTTTTATTACTAATATTATTACCCGTGTATTGTGTTTATCACTTCCCTACGTAATTTTATTCATGCATGATTGCTTTAGAAAATGAAATCCTTTATGGAAATCGGGATAGTGTTATTTTCCCTCGTAAATAAATCACGATAGTGTTTTTTCTTATAAATGAATTTTGATTTAATTATACAACATGTACTTTACTAAAAGTAAATATAATTAAACACAAAATTGTTGATAATCAACAATCGTTGAGTGCAATGTCAAGAGTCAAGACACGTTATTCTCTCAAGGAAAAAATTTGGGTTCAAATCTTAAAAACGACATAGTTGGAAGGGAAAGCTATGGTATTTTTTATTGTATACGATCAGAAGATCTGAGCGTATGCACTCTTTGTTTGTTTAATTAGATATATATGATACTTATCTAAATCCAAATAAATAAATAAACCATTACTAATAGCAAGCTAAAACCTTCATTATTTGTTAATTGAAGATGTCAAGAAAAATGAACAAAAAAGTGAATCCAAAATGTACCTTATTTAGTCCATGTAATTACCCTTAATAGGTGACACCTAGTAGGTTTATGGTTTGAAATCTCAGCATCTACAATTTTAGTTCCGTTGAAATGCAATGGTGGCGACATGTGACCCCAAAGATCCGTTGAACATGAACGCCGGATACGTTTGAACATGGTTCAGATACTGGAATGGGAGACGATCTCTGGGTGTTTCTCGGTCCCTGATTGTATTTGGGTCCTAGGGAATTCCAGAATTTCCACCTCCTGCATCAGTTCATCTTTTGTATGGTTGCAAGATGTAATTACCTACAAGCAGCGTTTTAAGAATAGTATAAATTTTTAATATATTTCTTTTAAAGAAGATTCCAGCATTTCTCAGGACTCGAAGAATATTTAAACTTTAAGCTCAAGCTCGAGTAGACTCGAGCTACTAGCACGCGCAACTGCACTTTCAAGTTTTTTTTTTTCCATAGAATTGTGAGTACTACTATATTTTATATGCAAGTATATATTCAGAAAGTTCGTACTCGAACTCGAGCTTTGATTCCAAGTTTATCCAAAATAAAATAAAACAATAAATGATGCTTACTAATATTCCACCAGGGGCCACCAACTTTGAAACTGAATCCCAATACATCATCCTGAAAGGAAAAGTTTAAAGGAATTTTTAGGTGATCATATAGAAAATCATAACAAAAGCACATGTTAGAGCTACTGAAATTAAAAAACAGATAAGTAGACTGCTGTATCTTATACATAACTGGAAATTATACAATTCATATGATGAGTTTCAACAAGAACGTCCTGATAATCCGCTATTTGTTAATATACATTGGCTTACAAGGGGAACAGAGGGCAAATGGCAGAATTGCAGTAAAGATGGTGTCATTATTACCTTTTGATAGGCCCATCATGATGCAAACCAATGGCATCAAGAGTCCCCTTAACCATCACAAGTTGAAATTGTCTTTCCAACTTTGTCTCGATAATGCCATCAACCTAAGGAGCAACCGAAACAGAAATGGGCAAGGTGCTTTGAGAATAATCAAGCCAGTAAGAGAAACTACCAAGACGTGGATTGTAACCGTGTAATTAGAGTTTATTCTTAAGAGTCAGTAACTAATAGTTTAGATTTACTAGAAGTCTTATTTAAATTAGAGATAAGTCTGATTTAAATTAGAGATAAAAGAATAGTTTTAGCTATACTTAAACACTAACCTATTTAAAAGCTCACTCTGTATACATTTATGAATGAGAAAATATAGAAAAAAACACATTGTTCTCTGTTGAAAACACTGTGAAAAAGGGGCCATTCTGTGAAAAAGGAGCCATGGTGGCCATGGCCGAAGATGCAATGAATAATGGTGGTTTGTGTGTGATCGGTGGTTAGGGATTTGTTGTTTGAAGGAGATGAACAAGATATTTTTTAGAGAGAACAATGTATTTCTCTATATTTTCTTATTATTCTTAATTATCTAATGTATACAGAGTAAGCCTTTAAATAGGTTGATATAGAGTTTTAATATAACTAAAACTATACTTTTATCTTTAATTTAAATAATATTTATTCTTAATTTAAATAGGTATAAACTCTAATTACACATTAAATAAAAACTCTAACACTCTTCGTCAACTTACACTCCCCTCAAACTCTAACACTTCTCGGATAACTTACAAACAGTTTGTTGGCTGGAAATACATATTTTCAACACAAGATGTAGGAATTCAACAAACAGGAATCTGTTTATGCATCATTGTTGGCATAAGAAATCTACAACATGATCTTTACCTCTCCAATGGTCGAGTGAAGTCTTAATATACTGTTATCTTCACACCATGGAATATCAATTTCGTTTTTGGGCCACATAATTCACACGAACTCCCTCAAGACATTATATTTTTATTTACAGAGCCCTTTTTGAGGTTGAGGAGTTTTACAGGTTAGAAAAATATTTAAAAAGTAAGACCTAGGAAATCTCTACAGATCTCAGTTATAGGTCAGAAGTCCCATCCATACCAGAAACTTGGTGCTTGAAAATTCATCTCAGTCGGCATGACATCGAGCAAGGTCAATTGTACCCTCACTATAATCAATCCCAATCAAATCTGTAAACCTGAATTGAAAAATGCAAAGCATTCACTTAATATTTATCTGAGTTTAGACCATTACTCTAAATGCAATGCTAAAAAGAATTTGTTGTTAACCCCAATATATATTTATCAGAAAGTTGACCCAAGGCTTATACATACCTTGCACCACCATTAATTTAACAAAAAATCACTATTGTAATGGGCACAAGGCACACTCTAAGCACTAGAATCCTCATATTGGGCAAGGCGCAAAGCACATAAAGACCACTCTCCTGAGTGAAGAAAGGCACAATATGTACATGTGCTTGTGCATGCGTATAATGAGTTAAAGATATATAACTATGATAGTGGGCTCCAGAGATTGGTCCAGTTTATCCAAGAAACATGCAATTCTTTTTCCTTCTTTTGTTTGGCATTATTACCTTTATTAATAGTAAGGGTAAAGCTTATGAAAACAAGTTGAATATAAAAGACACTAAAGAGAACTTAATTTAGACTCATTTTTTTCCATTGCCTTACAAGGTGTGCTATGTGCTGATCAAACGTGCCTGGCCTAAAAGAGTATGCGATGCTTTTTTTGTCTGGGTCTGGCGCTAAGGTGCAACACCCAGGTGTACCTGATCACATACCTTGACAACACTGACAAATTTTATAGAATAAAACAACACCTAAGTGACACACAATGAATAACAGAATTTTTTTCTACGTCTTAACTGTTGAGTTTTATTTTCCCTGTTAATCCAATCATTACCATGTCCCTATAACACATAGTAATAAGCTTTAGAAAAATCTTACCAACAATTAACTGCTTGAGAATGTATTCAAATGAGATTTTATTTTTATCCCAGTGGAGCAATAGAATGAACAATATGCAAGCCCATTTATTGTTGAACTTGAAAAACTATGAATTTATTTTATCTTGAATTGATTTTAGTAGCATATAATACCAAAACCACAAGCTAATCTCAAAGTCTACCCCTGCTTAGCAAGTTCTTGAAGGAGCAGAACATTGCCTGTGCCAATGTCAAGTACACTCCAGCAAGACAAATAGTTTTCTTCCTGTGCAACAGGCTCACGCTTGGCCTCATCAACGTGATTTGGCATGTGACCTTGAGAAATATCAATACACAAGCTTTTGGTCCAAGAAGTAACAGTATCCATGATATCAGCTCCAATCCTATTGAGAGAGGTAAAACAGTAAAGAAGAGACAAATTAATTAAAATATCTAATGTGAAATCAGCATAATGACAAATCTCTTAGAATCTTTCATTAATGAGAAAGTTCTTAAGCCTGTGCCAGATAAAAATGTGGAGTTATCAAGTCAGTAGGTTATTGGGGGAAGAACCATTGAAATGCATACTATATTAAATTCCATTTAACATATTTTTACACATAAATTACGTAATTATGTGATTAACATGTTTTTACTAGTAGTATGAAGATCATGCAAAGAATTGTAATAACCCGTTTTACCCAAACCAAACCCGGTTCAGACCCGAACCTGACCCGGATCCAAACCCATTAACCCAAAAATTACCAAAATACCCTTCAACCTAAAAACCCTAATCCTAAACTATACTGCCGCCGCCAGTGCTGCCGCCGTCGCCGTCCTCACTCTCCGATCACCATCTCCGCCAACCCCGAAACCCCAAATTAAGCCAAATCCCCAAAATAATTAAACTCACAAACCCCAAATACAATCTGAAATCCCTAAATTAAAAGAATAACCTAAAACCTAACCCTATCAACAACCCTGCCATCCACCATACCTTCACCCATGCCTCTGCCGAACCCATACCCGGCCATACCATATCCCAGAAATCACAGCAACCCACTCCTCACCATCAATCCAGATCTGCATGTCAGATTAAAGAAATAGGAGTGGTTATTTTATATTTTTGGTTATAAAACCAAATGGATGTAAATCGAAAAGAGGGGGCTTTTTTAGTTCGAAAAATAGAGAGGATTGTGGGGAAGTAAAAAATTTGTAAGTTTTTTAGAATAAATAAAAACTTTTAGTTTTCTTTCTTGCATGATCTCCTCATTTCGAATCAAAAACAAAAAGAGAATTTTATAGTTGAAAATCAAAATCTGGTTCTTTGTTTGATCTAAAATCGAAAGTTTTTTAGTTTTTTAATCGAAATAAAAAAAGGGTTAGAAGCTTACCTTGGTTGCCGCCGTGGTCAGTTGTGCCCTCACCGGAGGCCAAACGCCGATGAACGGTGTCGAGATGTTGAAGAGGCAGCGCTGCTCGAGTTTGTGATGAGAGAAAGAAAACTGAGAGAGAAATGTTTGAAACATTTTTAGGTTTTTTGTTGTTCAAAAATGAAAGAAAATAAAACAAATCTTGTTTCAATCTGATAAAAGCAAAACGGCGCCGTTTGGTGTGGACCCGGTTCACGCGGTGACCCGACCCGGGGAGGATCCACGTTTTTCTCAATGGTATAATTACGCCCTAGGTCCCCCATGTTCTTGCCCGCTTTAATTATGATCAGGGGATATTTACACTTATGGCCCTTCTATCTTTCAGGCGCATTTAATATGGTTTTTTTTCTTTATGTTTTTGTGGCCTTTAGTTTCCATTTTGTTTCGGTTTAGTCACTGAAATATAGGCTTTAGTTTCCAGCATGATATTTCTGTTAGTTTATATTTATGCCCTTATATTTCGCATTTGTTTTATTTTAGTCCCTAATATTTGTCTTTCATGCCATGTAATTAAATATTCATGCATTTTAGTCCTAAATCTCTAGTTTCATGTCATTTTAGTCTAATCCATGCATTGTGATTATTATTATTGTTGTTGTTATTATTATATTTTTTATGAGTTAGATTAATATTCATGCATGTTTCAAATTAGTTTTTTATGTTAGATTAATATTTTATTATGCTCTTATTTATTTATATTTTATCGCAATGTATTTATTTATATTTGCCATGTTTTTAAGTTTGCATAACGGACATATATAATTGTCAATGCGGTGCCCTTTTATTCGAGCGTAAACGGGGCCAGTATCAGGCGTAGTGATAGTGGTTGGGCGTTTACTCTCGAATAACGGGGCCTTTAAAATTTACTCGCACATATAACCAAATTTTAATTTAATCTTCACTTTAATCTGGAAAGTCTAATATTAATAAAGCGATAATTATTAAAGTACCAATTTTGGGCGGTGTGGGGGTGCTAATCCTTCCCCATCCGTAACCGACTCTCGAACCCATCAATTTTAAATCTCTGGTTATTTACGGTGTCCGGCCTACCTAAGTGGTCGGTGGCGACTCCATTTTTAAATAAAACACGGGTTTTCTAAAACACCGCGCGGAAGAAAATATTTTCAAAAAAACACTTTTTTAGCGAGAAGAAAACATCGCTACAGATGGCGACTCCGCTGGGGATATTTTTGTTTTTTAAAAAAAATAAGAGAGTCGAGCTTTTTTAAATAATTATCGTTTTACTAATATTGGAAATTTCGGATTAAATTGACTATTAAAGTAACATTCGGTTATAATTGCGTGTTTATTTTAACGCATTTAAAATATGGCATATAAACCCGTTTTTTTTAAGTGGGGGGAAAACGCTAATGCTTTCGTGGAGATATCGTTCTACTGTATAGGCCTAGCAAGTACCTTCGGGGCTCGAGTACCTTATACTTTCGTGAGGATATCGTTCCTTCGTATGGGTATAAGTGAATGGGTCCCCCTGAATTGAAACCGGTTGAAAGGAGCCTATAATGGGTGATGCTGGGGGCCTTGCTACTCTTAGTAGAGGATAGCAAGGACAATTCGGGTACCTCTTAGCACCAAAACTGCATATAGTGAGCCGTAGGAGCCAACCCTTTAGAGCCATGTGAAACTCTGCCCGATTAGTGGTCACCCTATTTAGGCTCCGGTGCCTTATTTCTTGTTTATGTACAATTTTTTATTACTCTATTTTTATTTGTTTTATTTAATCACTTTATTTGGTGCTAACTCGTTGCATTTTATTCTCATCGCATTGATTTCACTTGCATCATTGCACAACATCATCACAATCTTGATTTTGCATTGCATCAATTTAGGACACATTTTGCATGCATATACATTCATTTTCAAAATAAGAAAACTGACTCTAGGGATGCCCTATGACAGTGATAGTGGATAAAGCAGAAGATCAGTCAGCTCAGCATCCATACGGGACCCGGTACAAAACAAAGATGGCGAACGATGAAAGATTGAAGAAAATCGAGCAAGTCCAAAAAGAATTGCAAGCAAACATAGCCAAGCAGGTTGAGGAACAGTTGGCGAAAGTCCAACATGATATGAGGGAACAACTTGCAAAGTCACAACAAGACATGCTGGGCCAAATGGCACAAATGATGGGATTGAAGCTTCCCGAGCCGGGAGAGGCCTCTGTTGTAAATCCCACTGTAAATCCTAGACCCACTTCCGGGGACGAGGATCTTATGTATCCTCCGGGGTTCACGCCCATTCAAACTAGGATACAGCCAGAAACTCAACCCAGGTGATCATTTCACGAGGAAAGTCTCATCTACACTAGGTCGATACTTCGATCCCTATAAATCATCCATCTGCATCAGAAGTTAAGACCGGGGGCAATCAAGCTGAAAATTTTATCTCAGAAATGGATCATCTGTTTGAGATCAAGAAACCAAAGGTAGAAACTTCAAAGGAAATCGAAGATCGATGTAAGAGACTCGAAGAGAAGCTAGAGGCTATGGGAGTAGAAGATACCTTCAGTGGATTCGATGTCAATGAACTCAGTCTTGTCCCAAATTTGGCTTTACCTCCTAAATTCAAGGTCCCAGAGTTTGAGAAGTATGACAGAACAAGCTGTCCTCGCGCTCACCTCACTATGTTCTGTCAGAAGATGACAGGATACGGCCGAGATGACAAGCTACTAATTCACTGCTTTCAAGACAGTCTATCGGGATCTGTTGCCCGATGGTATAATCAATTGAGCCGACATCATATCAAATCCTAGAGAGACTTGGCAAAAGCTTTTCTAGAGCAATACCGACACGTCAATGACATGATGCCAGACCGGTGGACGTTACAATAGATGAAACAAAAACATAATGAAAGCTTCAGGCAGTACGCTCAGCGCTGGAGGGATATAGCAGTTCAGGTCCAACCCCCGCTCAGTGAGAGGGAGACCGTGGTCACATTTGTACAAACTTTGGAGGGTTCGATCTTGGGTCGCTTGATAGGCAACGCGACTACCAATTTTGCCGACCTCATGTTATCCGGTGAGCTCATCGAGAATGCTTTCAAGACTGGCAAAATTGACGATGGAGGTTCTTCCCATAAGAAACCTTACCATGGAAGGAAAGACCAGGAAGTGAACTCTTCGGGAGTTTACAATGTAAATTATTTCAAGCCCAGCACAGTTGTGCAATCTAAGGCCGTGCCAAGTGCTTACGTTGCCTCAAGCCAAGGTTCTGGTCAGAGGAAGAACACTGAAAAGATAGAGTTCACTCCCCTGCCGATGTCGTATAGAGATCTGTACAAGGAACCGCTAAAAGCCCATATAGTGGTACCTTTCCACCAGACTCCGACGCAACCCCTATTCCCTAAGTGGTATGATCCTAACGCGAGTTACGAATATCACGCTGAACAGGTGGGCCACACGATTGAAAATTGTTGGGCCTTCAAGAGGCTGGTAGAAAAGTACCTCAAGTTCGGTGTTATAAGTATTGAAAACCCTACAAGTTCATCCACAAGTGGGAACCCTTTTCCGAAGCATGAAGATGCCAACTGAGGGTGTTGAAGGGTTTTTGAACTGGACCATGTTAAGTATTGCACTGTCCTGACCATGGCAGGTCCCCTTGTAGTTTTTATCACTTTCAGAGTAATACTTTTTGTAAACCAACCTCACCAAGTACAATAGTGGTGAGAGTATTTTGTAAGGGATCAAAACTACAAGTAGCAATGCAAATATCTTTTGTTCATTTCTGAGTCCTGAATATCCAAAATACATCACCTTAAAGTTTCAAATTTACTACGAGAACAGTGTCAGATGATGTCATGTAATGAATAAACTTTTGGGGCATCCACTCATATGAAAGCTGATCGAACCCAGGGCAAAGTCGGGGCACCACCGTATGAAAAACCAAGATCCCGACATGACCAATCGAGAGTCAGGGGCATCCCTTTGAAGATCAAAAATCAAATTATGTCGCATTCATGCATTTAGTTGCAGTCATCTTGCATTGAACCATCTTTGCATACATCATATATTTAGGTTAAGTGCATATACCGAAGTCACCATGTATTTAGGCATAAAATTCAGGCATTTTTGCTTACAAACAGGTTTGGAGGAGAACCCAAACACCCCCGACATGGGGGTAATGACAAGAAGGCCAACCTTAGTCTTGGAGAAGGCCCAACACAAAGAAGATGCCGAAACATTTAAATAAAGGGTACCAACGACCAATTTTGTGAACTATTTACTAAAAATGTTTTTTTTCTCCTTTTCAGGACTTCGTTCTTCCAACGGTAGTGTGATGGAAGTCAACATTGCCGGATTTTTGCTTTACTACTGAATGTACAGCAGTATGGACATCATGAAGATCTCATTTCTTCGTTGATGGTGCAACAGATCCGAACCTCTCCCTAAGCAGATCGAATTTCTATTCAGGTCTTATTTCTCCACTGACGGTGCAGCCAGACCTAATTTTCTCGAGTTTTACTTCTTTGTACAATTAAAAAAAAATCATAAAAAGTCGAAAAATCAAAAATCAAAAAATCAAAAAAATTTATCAACTTTCATTGCTCGATCAAATCTCTCCGCTGATGGAGTGGTCGGGTCCAAGTTACCGTCGTCCTCTGATCCTGCTCTCCGTTGATGATGTAGCCGGTTCCAGGTCGTCATTGTCCAATCCAGTCCTCCGCTGATGGAGTAGCCGGGTCCAAGCTGCTGTCGTCCTCTGATCCTGCTCTCCGCTGATGATGTAGCCGGTTCTAGGTCGTCATTATCAAATCTTGCTCTCCGCTGATGAATTGGCTAGATACAAGCTATCGTCGTCCTCAGATGCTGCTCTCCGCTGATGGTGTAGCCAGTTCCAGGTCGTCATTGTCCAATCCAGTCCTCCGCTGATGGAGTGGCCGCGTCTAAGCTGCCATTGTCCTCAGATCCTGCTCTCCGCTGATGGTGTAGTTGGTTCCAAGTCGTCATTATCAAACCTTGCTCTCCGCTGATGAAGTGGCTAGATACAAGCTATCGTCATCCTCCGATCCTGCTCTCCGCTGATGATGTAGCCGGTTCCAGGTCGTCATTGTCCAATCCAGTCCTCCGCTGATAGAGTGGCCGGGTCCAAGCTGTCGTCGTCCTCTAATCCTACTCTCCGCTGATGGTGTAGCCGGTTCCAGGTCGTCATTGTCCAATCCAGTCCTCCGCTGATGGAGTGGCCGGATCCAAGCTCCCGTCATCCTCAGATCCTACTCTCCGCTGATGGTGTAGCCGGTTTCAGGTCGTCATTGCCCGATCCAGTCCTCCGCTGATGGAGTGGCTAGGTCCCAGTTGCTGCTATCATACTTATCCGCTGATGGTATAGTAGGGTTCCAGTTAATGTTCTACTTCTCCGTTGATAAATTCAAATTTACTGATTTTCAAGTCCTTTTTATTAATGAAAAAAGAAAAATCAAAAAAAATCAAAAAGAAAAAAAAGAGGAAGAAAAATCAAAAAAATCAAAAGGAAAAGAAAAAAGAAGAAAAAGAAAAAGAAAAATTAGAAAAATCAGAAAAATCAAAAAAAAAGAAAGAAAAATGAAAATTAAAAAAATTTATCAACTTTCATCGCCCGATCTAGTCATCCGCTGATGGAGTGGCTAAGTCCAAGTTGCAGTCGTCCTCTGATCCTGCTCTCCGCTGATGGTGTAGCCGATCCTAGGTTGACATTATCCGATCCAGCCCCTCCGCTGATGGGGTGGTTGAATCCATGTTACCAACGTTCTCCGATCTTACTTCTCTGTTGATGGAGTAGTGGGGTCCAACATATATCTTTCGACCCGGTCTCCTCGTCAGTGCTATAGCCAGGTCATTCTTACTCTCGTATTACCATGATGAAAAAAGTTATCAGTTTTTGATCCTGCCTCCTCGTTAGTGTTGTAGCTGGATCAAATTTTGTAGACCCTGCTTATTCGTCAGTGTTGCAGCTAGGTCAAATTTTCTTTAGGAACTAGCTCGTCATCAATAATGTAGCAAACCGTACTCATTTTGCTTCCCCAATAGACCATCTCCTGCTTCAAAGATTTTGCTTCCTCCAAGAGTGACAAAGTAGATCTGTCAAGTCCAGAAAGAAGACATGTATTGAAGACAAAGAAGATCTACCAAAGAATGAAGACATACGTCAAGAGAAGAAGCTCAGCCGGACCAGACAAAACGGGTTATTTTTAACCTTTGCTCTATTGCTGTTACACAACAATGAGCAAAGGGGGGCAACTGTAATAACCCGTTTTACCCAAACCAAACCCGGTTCAGACCCGAACCTGACCCGGATCCAAACCCATTAACCCAAAAATTACCAAAATACCCTTCAACCTAAAAACCCTAATCCTAAACTATACCGCCGCCGTCCTCACTCTCCGATCACCATCTTCGCCAACCCCAAAACCCCAAATTAAGCCAAATCCCCAAAATAATTAAACTCACAAACCCCAAATCCAATCTAAAATCCCTAAATTAAAAGAATAACCTAAAACCTAACCCTATCAACAACCCTGCCATCCACCATACCTTCACCCATGCATCTGCCGAACTCATACCCGGCCATACCATATCCCAGAAATCACAGCAACCCACTCCTCACCATCAATCCAGATCTGCATGTCAGATTAAAGAAATAGGAATGGTTATTTTATATTTTTGGTTATAAAACCAAATGGATGTAAATCGAAAAGAGAGGGCTTTTTTAGTTCGAAAAATAGAGAGGATTGTGGGGAAGTAAAAAATTTGTAAGTTTTTTAGAATAAATAAAAACTTTTAGTTTTCTTTCTTGCATGATCTCCTCATTTCGAATCAAAAACAAAAAGAGAATTTTATAGTTGAAAATCAAAATCTGGTTCTTTGTTTGATCTAAAATCGAAAGTTTTTTAGTTTTTTAATCGAAATAAAAAAGGGGTTAGAAGCTTACCTTGGTTGCCGCCGTGGTCAGTTGTGCCCCACCGGAGGCCAAACGCCGATGAACGGTGTTGAGATGTTGAAGAGGCGGCGCTGCTCGAGTTTGTGATGGGAGAAAGAAAACTGAGAGAGAAATGTTTGAAACATTTTTAGGTTTTTTGTTGTTCAAAAATGAAAGAAAATAAAACAAATCCTGTTTTAATCTGATAAAAGCAAAACGGCGCCGTTTGGTGCGGACCCGGTTCACGCGGTGACCCGACCCGGGGAGGATCCGCGTTTTTTCTCAATGGTATAATTACGCCCTAGGTCCCCCATGTTCTTGCCCGCTTTAATTATGATCAGGGGATATTTACACTTATGGCCCTTCTATCTTTCAGGCGCATTTAATATGGTTTTTTTCTTTATGTTTTTGTGGCCTTTAGTTTCCATTTTGTTTCGGTTTAGTCACTGAAATATAGGCTTTAGTTTCCAGCATGATATTTTCGTTAGTTTATATTAATGCCCTTATATTTCGCATTTGTTTTATTTTAGTCCCTAATATTTGCCTTTCATGCCATGTAATTAAATATTCATGCATTTTAGTCCTAAATCTCTAGTTTCATGTCATTTTAGTCTAATCCATGCATTGTGATTATTATTATTGTTGTTGTTATTATTATATTTTTTATGAGTTAGATTAATATTCATGCATGTTTCAAATTAGTTTTTTATGTTAGATTAATATTTTATTATGCTCTTATTTATTTATATTTTATCGCAATGTATTTATTTATATTTGCCATGTTTTTAAGTTTGCATAACGAACATATATAATTGTCCATGCGGTGCCCTTTTATTTGAGCGTAAACGGGGCCAGTATCAGGCGTAGTGATAGTGGTTGGGCGTTTACTCTCGAATAACGGGGCCTTTAAAATTTACTCGCACATATAACCAAATTTTAATTTAATCGTCACTTTAATCCGGAAAGTCTAATATTAATAAAGCGATAATTATTAAAGTACCAATTTTGGGCGGTGTGGGGTGCTAATCCTTCCCCATCCGTAACCGACTCTCGAACCCATCAATTTTAAATCTCTGGTTATTTACGGTGTCCGGCCTACCTAAGTGGCCGGTGGCGACTCCATTTTTAAATAAAACATGGGTTTTCTAAAACACCACGCGGAAGAAAATATTTTCAAACAAAAAAAACACTTTTTTTTAGCGAGAAGAAAACATCGCTACAAGAATCTACATAGTTAAGTTTATACTTACCAACTTTCACCAACATGGCCATGTTCATGAAAATTTGCCAGCTCATTTGCATTTCCACCATTCCTATAACTCTGAAGACCAAACCCTGTTGTCATTGCATCGGCATCTGGTTCATCCTTGTCAGAGCTGTGTATAGTGTATATAACAGAAACAGAAAACCATAAAAATCAGCTGCTGGAGGAAGTTTGAGGCTTTAATTGATGTTGTTAGTGGTCAGGAGGAAGTTTGTGTTTCTCCAAAGAAGGGGAGTCTTGCAGCTGCTGGAGTTTCTGATTTGATGAATCAGCTTAAACATAAAGCTAAGGAAACTAAGAAGAAGAAAAATGGGAAGGGTGGTCAGAAGAAGGGTGGTTCTTCTTCTTCAGTCTCATGACTTGCTTGGTTTGGAATGTCAGGGGATTTAATGATCCCCTAAAGCAAAAGAGGGTGCTGAAGGTAGTTGGAAGGTTGAATGTTGAGATTTTATGTCTGATTGAAACAAGAGTTCGAGAGGTCAATGTTGATTGTATTGAGCAGAGGAATTTTAGGGGCTGGAAGTTTTTCAATAATTATCTGGAAGCTTCTAATGGAAGGATTTGGGTATTTTTCCGGGGTTCTTGGAATTTTCAGGTGATTGGGCAATCTGCTCAGCACATTTTTGGTCTGTGTAATAATGGTGACGTGCAGTTTTATTTCTCTTTTGTCTATGGAAGTAATGGAAGAGACGAGAGAAGGGATCTGTGGAGGGAGCTTCTGGTTTTAAGGCAGCTTGTTGAAAATGCTCCTTGGGTCCCTGCAGGAGATTTTAACATTACTTGCTCTCCTCATGAGAGTTCTGATTTTGATGGTAGCCAGGTTGTTTTTCCTGCTATGAAGGATTTCATTGAGTGCAGGGAGGACCTGGATGTTGTGGATCATGCTTTTTCTGGACCTGTTTTTACATGGTGCAATCATAGGAAAGTTGATACCTTGTCTAGGAATTTAGACAGAGTTATGGTAAATCAGAACTGGTTTGAGGCTTTTCCTTCTGCTTTGGTTGAGTTTTTGGTTCCAGACTGCTCGGATCACAGTCCAAGTCATTTGATTCTGCTCGGATCACAGTGGTGGTTAGACAAAGGAGAGAATTTTGTGAAATTGATTTAATCAACACGTGATGGGGAAGATAAATTTAAAAAAAATATTTAAAAATGTCAAGTAATATTAATATGTTGACGTGGAAAATAGATACCAAATAAGAGTGGTGAGTCAACTTTTCAGTTAAAATAATTTAACGGTGTTAGTAAAAGTGATTAAATATGTTAATAATTAAAGTTAAATAATTCAACTTGATGAAATTAAAAATTGATGATATATATGAAAGTAGAACTTAAATTTAGTGATTAAAATGTAAATTATAAACTTCACAAAACACCCTTAAAGTATCATTAAGATTTTAAATAGATTTTTAAGTTTTTAAAATATTTCAATTGAACTCTCAAAATATTAATATTACATCAAACAAGTCATTATGTCAACCTAATCATCAAATTATGAGTTAAATACTATAACTTTTCGCACTATAAACCTGGTTTCATCTTTTTATATCTCTCCCAAGCGCTGCTTATTTCATCTTTTTACTTGGTCGGCGACGACATCAGTTTTAGTGATGATTATTGACTGTCAGTATTTTATTATTTTATTACTTTTTCCATATCCCGTTTATGTTTTTTTTCTTGAATTTTCTCATTTTTTATTAAGAATCTTTGCTCACATAACACGCTTTTCCTCTACCTTTGTGACATATTTTCTTTTGTTTTTGTGGTACGTTTTTCTGCCGTTTAACACAGTTTTCGTATACCATAGTGGTTGTTTGATGCTCGTAGAGAGATATTCGTGAATCTTGTTTTTCGATTTGGGTCTGTCGGTGATCATAGAAAATTTGATCCCCTTTGGTGGTTGTTTGCTGATATAATCAGATCTGTGTAATTGAGCAATCTGTTTGATAGTTTGGTTTGTTCACCACTCATTTTCACCTCGTAGAATGTCTTGTTTCAATAGAGACAAGGAGATTCGTGAATATTTCTAGATTCTTTAATGATGTACATCAAGGGAAGTGTTTACTTTTCTTTGCACCTTTGAATTTCATGTTTTTTTTTTTGCATGAGTTTTTTTATGGACATAGTCTCAATTTTTTCTGTTTGAGTACGTTGTATTTGTGATATCTTCCGTTGTTCTTTAACAAAATCCAGTTATCATTGTTCAAAAATCATTTTAAATATAAAATTGAGCATATTTAAACATACATGTAACGCTTGAATAAAAAACTTGAATATGACATGTTAATAAAAACTTTCATAAAAAAATATAAAAGAACTATGTTTTATTAACACATTAGGTGTAAATCCATTCATACAGTAGATAAACATATGTTTATAATTTGTTGTTGTTTTGTCAATAATTTTTAGAGTAGGTGGTTATAAGCTCTTAGTTGACACACTTTCCTACTCTAAATTATAGGTTCAATACTCATTATGAACAAACTTTTTCTTTCTTATCCGAATGTTTAAATTAAAAGTTAAGTTGACAAAAGAACCCGGGTGATACAATACATATACATTAACACTGAATTTAGGGACGAAGTTATAATCTTGGCAATAATTGGAGTCGGTTGATGGAATTAACCCTTTAAGAAAACGTTCTGACAAGTGCACTATCAAACACATTAGTGATACTCGGCGAAGCGTACGTGATGGTGTGAAATGTGTGCTGACTGAAATCTGCACCTGATTTAATTATTGCCTCGATTACCAACATAATCTTACCCTCAGCCCTGCATCTACTCTATATTATTAATATAATAATAATTTTTTATGTTAAGTGTCGTGGAGAAACAAATTACATTTGCTAGAAAGAAAGAACCAAACATTGCCAAAAATGGAGAAGGAGAAGCCACTGCTACAGCTGCAGGAGGGAGGTGATCGGAGAACAACCACGTTCGTGAAGGAGCTGAAGAAGGTGAGTTACATGGCGGCGACGATGGTGGCGGTTTCAGTGTCTCAGTATCTTTTACAGGTCATATCTTTGATGATGGTAGGTCACGTCGGCGAGCTTGCTCTTTCCGGGGTTGCTATTGCCACTTCTTTCACTATTGTCACCGGCTTCAGTTTACTCGTACTGCTCCTTCTTCTCCCCCTTCTTTTCCTTTTTGTTTCTTTCTGTAAATTTGTAAATGGATTGTTAACACTATAATTTTGATTCCAAGCAGTTTGGAATGGCTGGTGCATTGGAAACTCTAGGAGGTCAAGCATATGGCGCCGAGCAATATCAGAATCTTGGAACCTACACTTACTGTTCGATATTATGCCTCATAGCAACTTGGTTCCCGGTGTCCCTCCTCTGGATATTTATGGACAAAGTTTTAACTTTGATGGGCCAAGACCCTCTAATCTCAGAGGTGGCCAGCATTTACTCTATCTGGCTCATCCCTGCATTGTTTGGTGACTCTATTCTTCAGTCGCTGGTTCGATATTTCCAGTCCCAGACCCAAATCCTTCCTTTGTTTTTAACTTCCTGTGCAAGTATGTGTCTCCATGTACCTGTCTGTTGGGCTCTAGTATACAAGACGAATCTGGGTTATGTAGGTGCCACCATTACAATCACGGTTGCCTTGTGGTTTAACGCCGTCTCGCTGGCGGTTTACATGTGATGGTCGTCTCGTTGCGAGACGACATGGTCACTTATCCTCAGTGAGGTTTCTGTAAACATCAAGGAGTTATTAGGCTTTGCATTCCCATCTGCTGTAATGGTTTGGTAATTTCAAGCTTCATTACTTCCTTTTCCAATTAGTTCAATCAATCAATCCTTTTTCGAACTAATGTATGCTTCATTTCATTACCATGATCAGTCTTGAATGGTGGTCATTTGAGCTTCTCGTACTCCTATCCGGACTTTTACCGAATTCAGAACTCGAAACATCGGTCCTTTCTATATGGTATGCTTCTAATTTTGATCTAAGAAAGTTCAGTTCTTTCTTTTTCAAAAAGAATTTTACTGATTTGTTCTAAATTATTTGATGAGAAGCCTTTCGACCACATCGTTGCACTACTTCGTGCCATATGGGGTTGGTGCTGCTGCAAGGTAGACTAATGTCCACTTATGTCTTGTATGTTATTGACAAAAGGTTAATTTCATCTTCATTGAAACTTATATGCTACTACTTTTTTTTTTTTTGCAGCATTCGAGTTTCGAATGAACTAGGAGCTGGGAATCCACAGTCGGCTCGGGTAGCTGTCAATGTCGTGATGATACTTGGAATTTCGGAAGCAATGATCGTTAGCATTACTCTCTTCAGCTGCCGCTTTGTTTTCGGATACCTATACAGCAACGAGCCAGAAGTTATCGACTACGTTCGACAAATGATTCCCCTAATTTCGTTATCTGTCATTGTGGACAGTTTATTAGCAGTTATTACCGGTCGGTCTCCTGTTTGATCAGAGTTCACATGATCAATGATTCTTTATGGTTTTCGCCATTTACGGACAAATTGAACTATAACTAGAGTTTCTTGCACGCGACAGGTGTTGCGAGAGGAACCGGGTGGCAGCACATCGGAGCCTATGTGAACCTGGGTGCATACTACCTTGATGGAATCCCAGTCGCTGCTCTGTTGTGTTTTACTCTGCATTTGAGAGGGCAGGGACTCTGGATTGGAATACTGACCGGATCTTCTTTACAATTACTTCTGCTAGCTTTAGTTACTGTTTTCACAAATTGGCAAAAACAGGTTTCTACTTTACAAACACTCTCCCCTATGTGCATTCTCACCATTTTTATCCGAATTAGAAATTTCGGCATTCGAATGCTACTGATAAACTGAGTGAAATTCTTCTGTGGATGATGCAGGCAAGCAAGGCACAAGAAAGAATGTCCGAGGAGAAAGCTTCTTATGAATTATTAGCTTGAAGAAGAAAAAGGAGCATGAAGTGGTTAAGTTTTAGAACAGCCGACATTTTGATTTAGTTCTAATGGACTGTGTTTAGCCATAAAACCTTAAAACCGTCATGTTTATAATGTATGAGGGTGACATCGTTTTGTCTGGTCTTTGCACCTTTAAATCGAATAATGTATCATGAGTTTTGGGACTGTATTTCAAAGTACTTGGGTTTCCGGTGAACTCTGTTGAAAAATTGTGATAATATGAAAATATTTAGGCGTATTTTTAATGGGTAAATATGAAGAAACGAATCATGAATTTATAGTTTTATATACTACCCTATGAGATCTTTACAACGATATCTCATATGCTCAAATTAGTTGAGTAATGAATGAGAAATTGATGCTAAAAGTAGGCAACTTGCAAAAGTTAGTGAGAAAATAGTAAGCTTGAATCTTATATTGGTTAGAGACCGAGTGTGAGAGATGTATATATAATAGAACCAACCAATGGGTTATTGTATAAGATCACCAAGGATTGTGCCTCATGCGCAAGCACAAGGGCTTGTCAATCCAAGCTTGTTGAACCTATTCAGTTGGGGCACACCTGCACTCTGGGCAACGAGAATGTTCGGACCAGTTGGGCTTAGCATTAACCTATCAAAATTTTTAGCCCAAATTTGATTTCCTCATCCAAGAATTAGTTAAAAAAATTTGAAATTCAAAATAGATTTTATGAATCTGAATAATCTATATTTAGATAGATTTTGAATTTAATTGTGATTAGAACTCTCCATTTGCTCTTTTATAAAAAAGACTTCGACAAGAAGAGAATACTCAACAACAACTCACAACGAACGCTGCAAGTGAAGAGAATTTC
This sequence comes from Hibiscus mutabilis, assembly GCA_019671005.1. NCBI lineage: Eukaryota > Viridiplantae > Streptophyta > Magnoliopsida > Malvales > Malvaceae > Hibiscus > Hibiscus mutabilis. Next base: position 62,731,390 of record CM033719.1, read on the forward strand.
CTCTCAACTCTCCCCAGTTTTCCTTTAAAAATATCCTGCATTTGTTTTTCATTTTTCCCCGTGATAGAAGAAGGCAAGCTTCCAGTTCATAATCTCTGCATCTATGCTATTATAGTTGATCATTCTATTGTTGTATCCTGGGAGATAGACGTCCAACGTTTCTCAAGCACCATAGGAGTGGACAAATCTGTCTTAAGGAAACTGTGATTTCACAGGCCTCAACAATTTTTTTTCGTTCGAATTGTTGTCCGAATACAAGTAAATTGTTCTAATTTACTGCTTTAATATTCAATTTCTTTTCGAATTTTTGTTCTATTTAATTTCATAATATGTTCGATTTAATTAATAAATTCAATATTTATTTTACTATTTTATTTTCCTTGTATTATTAACCTCATGTTTCTAACAATCTTAAGACATACTCGTTTTAAATTTTAATCCAAGGCGAACAGATTATCACTCCAAGGCAGTGGTCCGTACCACAACAAGGTTTAACCTTGTTATTTTATTCTAAGAATTTCGGCCACTAAATTAACATCGTTAATTTTGGTAAGATATTGCCATATTATTTTTTATTCCTATTTTAAAGGTTTGACTTCTATTAGGAATTTATTAATATATATATATATATATATATTGTGTTTTTTACTAATAATTTTTTTGAGAAATTTTATAAAGGCGAACGTGATATTTAGGCGAAAGTTTGATCAGTTTTGGAAACCGAAATCTTGTAAATAATTCGTTTAAGGATTTAATTCATGTCGTTTCAACGAATTTACTAGATTTCTTTTTCCAAACAAGAGACAATGTGAATAAATTTGGTTTATTCAATTTTGCAGTGGACAAATCTGTTTTAACAGAAATTGTCATTGGAAGTAACATCGGTTACAGATTTTGTTTTAAAATTTTAATTATGTTGGATAAAAAAATCGAAATAACCGAGAATTAATTTTTTGGTTATTACAGAATTATTATTAGTTCTGTTTAAGAGAAGGAAACACTCTTAACGGATAATTGAAAAAATATATATTTGAAAGTGCATGTCTAGGATTGGTTCTTTGAGAGACCTGGTTTTTAAGCGTGTCGAGTTCACAACTCTCTTTTCATAAGTTACCTACCTGGTGCACTGTTCATTATTGTTCTTTCTATTAAACCGTTTGAACTTTTGTTTAGCGTTTTTAGTTTACTAAATTCCTAGCATCCAACAAAAGTTGAAAATTATGTTTCTGTTTCTTGTTTTAGTCTTTGGCTAAATTTCTGACGTTTAACAGATTCATAATCTTCTGTTTCTAGTTTGTGACTATGTGACACAATGGAAAAACCAGTGAAATTTATTGGAAAGAATTTCAAAACATAGCAATAAAAGATGTTGTATATTTGACCATGATATGATCCTCCTATTGTTAGAGAGGATAAGGTAAATATTGTTACCATGTTCAAATGTTGCTAAGGCAAATATTACCGGGACAAACGTAGTGTAAGCCATAAAAGACTTCAAGAAAACAAACCGCGGACTAGACGGTGTGTTCAAGAAGCAAAGTTTCATGGGAAATGCTTCAATTATCATGAGATAGGGAACAAGTCTTTGAACTATAGACTTCTAAACGAGGTCAATATTATTGGGGGTAACAATTGACATGGCAAATTGTTGTTTGAAGGAATACATTTATTACCCTCATTAATGATAGAACAAAATAGTGTTATGTTCATTTGCTTAAAAGCAAAGATAAAGTTATAGAGAAATTATTCTCTATAAACATGATGTTGAAACTCAAACTTAATTAAAGGATTAAGATGTGAAGAAGTTCTATATGAGTAAGTGGGTACTACAATGTGCCTAACATGTGGGGAGAAGTTGTCTTATCAGCTAATTATCTTTTAAATAAGGTTCTCCACAATTAAAGAGACAAGACACCATATGAGTTATGGAAGGAATAAACTCTTCCTACAAGTACTTAAAAATGTGAAGGTGTCTTGCAAAGGTAATAACCTCATTACCGAAGCAAACAGAAGTAGATCCCCAATATGGTGGATCATATTTTATTGATTATGTAGATCATAGAAATAATATCAATTTCTTGTGTATGAATCAAAGAACCTTAAGATTCATAAGAATGTGATAATGGAATCAAAGAATGCATCTTTCTTTGAAAAATGCATTCCCTTAAAAAGCTAGGGAAATTGATTGAAGTTCAATGAAACGAACTTTAGAAACTATCAATGAAGATAGTCCAGATGTTCAACAAAATGTTGAAACTAAAATAATATCATGATGACAAATAAGTGTGACAAATGCGTGTATGTCAAGCTTACAAACATTAGGATATATGATCCTATGTTGATGACATTCTCACTATTATAAGTAACAATGAAATGGTAAAACGTATAAATGACATGTTAAATTCAAGATTTGACATGAAAGATATAAGACTAGATGATATGATTTTAGGCATCTAAATCAAACATTCACATGAGGGTCTCATATTGACTTAGTCACACTATGTGGACAAATTCTTGAGAAATTTGACAAGGATGATTATGGTATAGCTAGAACTCCAATAGACACGAGCCAACATCTGTCCAAGAATAAAGGTCAAAGTGTTGACCAAGTGGAATATGCAAGGGTCATAGGCAGTCTAATGTACCTCATGAGCAGCACTAGACCATATATTGCTTTTACTGTGAGCATTTTAAGTAGATTCACAAGCAATCTAGGTGAAAACCACTAGAAAGCGATTGTGAGGATACTGAGATATCTTAGATATACTCGTTATTATGGATTACATTATTCCAGAGATCCTGCAGTTTTAGAAATATACTCTGATGCCAATTGTATATCTGATATTCAAGACACCAAAGGCACAAGTGGATATGATTTCACTTTGGAGGACTTGTGTCATGGAAATCCTCAAGACAAATGATTATAACCAGATCCATAATAAAATATGAGTTTGTAGCTCTAGACAAGTCTGAAGAATAAGTCAAACAGCTTTAGAATGTCTTGAAGGATATTTTTGAATGACCAAATTCTGTGTCTACAATATTAATATATTGTGAAAACCAAATAAAAAATTGATAGAGTATAGAGCTTTATGTATAATGGCAAGTCAAGACATATGTGTCGTCGACATAATACCAGTAGACAGCTGATCTCAAATGGGGTTATCTATATTGATTTTATAAGATCAAAAGATAACATTGTGGATCCGCCAGCTAAAAGCTTAAATCAAGATCAGGTTGAGAAAATATCGAAAGGAATGTGACTAAAGCTTAGGGAAATTTAAGGCGTTATGTGAAGGAAAACCCTACCTACTTGACTAGAGATCCCAAGATCTACGTTCAAAGGGACAACCTAATTGCATAGACTCGTGCGGTCACTAAGGGGGTTCTTCTCCCAAGTCTGTTCCTATGATGTAAATAGTGATCAAAAGTGGTATAAGCTAAGCAAAGCTTTTAATGATCATTGTGTGTATCGGTGAGTCGAAAAACATAAGTCGCCTATGTGAGAGTGAAGTAGGGTCGTTTTAAGGAGACTATTGGGGCATAGTTCTCTCGAAACTCTTGTAGAACAAGGCGATGTTCACGACTATATGGACATAACTATGAGAACCGATACTCTTATCAGTGAGATAGTTATGAAGTGTATCACTGTTTAAAAACGGCAGAACAATTCAAAGACACTGCGTGTCTACTGGTCAGCCAGTAAAATAAATATACTTTTACAAGGAAAGGTTCATGGGTGGACACATACCTATCCTATATAGCTATTAAACGTAGAATCTATCACCGCATCGAGTCAAAATGGTTTTAAAACATCAATTTCATTCATGTGGGGGATTGTTGGAAAATTGTGATAATATGGAAACTTTGAGGCATATCTTCAATGGGTAAAAATGGAGAATCAAATCATAAATTTATCGTTTCATATTTTACTCCACAAGATCTTTACAACGATATCTCATATGCTCAAATTGGTTGAGTAATGAATGAGAAATTGATGTTCAAGGTAGGCAACTTGCAAAGATTGATGAGGAAATAGTAAGCTTGAATCCCATATTGGGTAGAGACCAAGTGTAGGAGGTGTATATATAATGGAACCAACCATGAGGTTGTTGAATAAGCTTACCAAAGATTGAGCCTCGCGCGCAGGCACAGGGGGTGCAAATCCAAGCCCACAGAACTCATTCGAGTTGGGGGTGCACCCGCACGACATGGGCGACGTGAATGTCAAGATCGATTAGACCTATCATGGACCTGCCGAAATTTTAGCCCAAATTCGATTTCCTAATCCAAGAATCAGTCAAAAAATTGAAATTCAAAATAGATTTAGAGAATACACAACAACTCACAACTTGCGTTGCAAGTGAAGAGAATTTCCTATCAACTCTCCCCAGTTTTCCTTTAAAAACATCATGCATTTGTTTTCCATTTTTCCAAGGTGATAGAAGAAGGCAAGCTTCCATTCCGTGATCTATGCATCTATGCTACTGCAGTTGATCATTCTGTTGTTATATCCTGGGAGATAGACATCCAACATTTCTCAAGCACCATAGGAAAGGATGAATCTGTCTTAAGGAAACTGTGATTTCACAAGCCTTATCAAATCTGTTCATCTAAACTGTTGTCTGAATACAAATAAATGGTTCTAATTTACCTTTTAATATTCAATTTCTTTTCATATTATTGTTGTATTTAATTTCATAATCTGTTCGATTTAATTAATAAATCCAGTATTTATTTTACTGTTTTATTTTCCTTGGATTGTTAACCTCCTGTTTATAACAAACTCTATATGCATGACGTTTTGACCAATCAATATTTTAGTCCTCTAGTTAGAATTCTATATATAGAACAACCCAATCAATGGATCCAAATTCTATAAATACAAACTTTTGTTTATAATTAAATGTAAATAAATAATAATAATTTATGTATAGTTTTTTAAAACAAAAAATGTTAAACTCCATCAAAATTTATCCTTATTTGATTTTTGTTACTAGGTTAAGATTAAATTGATTTATTTAAGAGTTGATGGGTTAATTTAAATCGGTCCTTGTAACCGAGGACCTTACACACACTTTTACTATGCCAACACTAACTAACTATTGACTCAAACATAACTATTTAAATGATTTTAAATTTGAATTATGAGATAAAAGAAAATAAAGCTTGAAGTTTAGGAACAGAAGATACCTATTTTCAATTATTTAACTGAAAATCAAATATAAAAAAAAACTTTATTTTACCTTTTTTTTGGGCATGCATTACATTACATTGCACACCAATTCCTCTTATAAACAATTCCCTTGCATAACGTACAACAAATAAAACAGTTCCTTTCACACACATAAATTCGGTATATAACCCTATTGGACACTAAAATATTATTGTCTTATAATTACGGCATTGGAGATTTATTTTCATGCAATGAAATTCCCGGATTAAGATATCTACATTAATTTTATAAACGGATAATAAGAATTAGGGCTAAATTAATAGTTGATCATGTTCCGTAAGAGAATGGCGGAAGTGGCACCTGTGACCATATGGACAGGCCTCGCCGGCAAGGACCATCCGGCAAACCTGGGTCTTGTACCTTGGATGCCTGATAACCGGACGTAGCTCAGCGATGCCGTGGGCAAACTGGCAAAGGTCGCCGTAAGGGCATGAGCCTGTCTCTTGCCATTTGTTGCATAGCTCCGTCTTCACCATTCCTTGATTGTATACCTCCATTTTAATGCCCTTCTCCTCTCTTCTTTTCACTGATGCTACACAAACTCTCGGCTGCATGTATTCAAAAAAATTTAAAGATTTATTTAGGTAAATTAACGACTTATTGTCCAACTATATATTTAAAACAAAATGCTTAAATATGGTCGATACAATGTCTAAAATATGTTCAAGCGGAACTCAACGAGAAAAGAGTAAGATGTTCATCCTCAGAGACATGAGTTCGAACACCTATGTAACTTGTCGAAGAGCTTAGAAAAAGTTTGAACATATATTTTCATGTAATTACACCGGTATATTAAATTAAAGTGATTCATATATTTCATGTCATATTCTTTTAGAAAATTAAACTAATTTAAAATTTGAGTCATAGTTCAAACGCTCACCGTTACCGACGGAGAGATGAATCCTTGTTGTTGGTTGACCTTGTGATAACTACGTGATCCGAATGAAAGGATCCTGGGCAGTGAATTCTTCGGCCCCCTCTCCCATATTTTGTCGTTCGGATCCGGCAGTTTTTCGTATCGGATATCTCTATTATTTATGGCGGTTCCATGGGACGACAGGCTCAGGAGCTTGATCAACTCAGTGTTGGCCACCCGAAGATCTCTGTTCTTTTCGCGCATCGTTTCGAGCTCCCCCATGAGTGCCTGTAGGCGAGAAAAGCATAGGTCGAAGTGGTCACTCAGTTGCTGATACTCGAGGACGAGACGAGCGTGGTTGAGGCGGTGCTCGGTGGCAACATTGTCGGACGCATGCTTGAGGTCATCGGAGGAAGAGCAAGAGGAAGGGGTGATGGAAAGGGACGGAGGCAGAGTAGAATCGGGTGAGAAAATGAAGTTATACATGGAAGAGAAGTCGGTGGTCATATCACGATCATGATAATATTGAAGTGGAGATGCCGCCGGCGATCCATAGTTTCGGTTAGCCTCGGTGGCGGAGGCGGCGTTTAGATCCGAAGATGGAGATGTCGGTTTCTCCATGATGAGCACCTTGACAAATTGACTTCCGACAAGGAAGCTTAGGAAACCGTTAAATAAAGAACAGTGGATGGATTGGCGGTTGGCGTAGAAGAAAGAAAAGGTGAGAAATAATAAGGATAAAATAAAGACATTTATATGGGAAATTTAGTTACAGAAGTGAGTTGGGGGGGGGGGGGGGGGGGCAGGTGTTTGGTTGGAGGGAATGTTTGGAGTGCTATCAAAGGATGCGGGTCGGAGAAGTAATGGTGGGAGGGACGTTGTTTTATCCTTCTTTTAAAATTTTAATTATATTTATATATAAATTTATGCACTAATAATTTTATTCAAATCTTTTTGAATGTAAAGTGTATATGCATTGTCAAAAAGATTAAAAATATATGTTTGAACAGATATTATCTTGTAATCTATTCAAAAAATAATTAAGATTAAAAAATTAAAATCGATAATAATTTATTTTTTACTCATAAAAATCTCATTATTTTTAATATTTTTGTTGGCTATTGGCACGAGTTAGATTAAGATTAAGAGAGAAGTCATATTTAGGTAAGATTAATAACAATGATTGTATTTTTGTGTTTGTTTGTTGCTTCAATTTCACAGCTTTAACTAACCATGGCCCTCCCCAATCAAGATATATTGCCTAATATATTGTTATATAACCAACAACCGCTACAACTATTCAATTCTACTCGTGTTGTATTTTTTTAAAAAAAAACCTTCCGTTCTCTATAGTTTAATGAGAAATGTAGTGTCATATTCGAAGTGTATCAAATGAAAGACTTTAGTTTCTTCTAAATTAATGACAATTGCAATACAGTAATCAAGGCACTCCCAAGAGTTAGTTGGGTGTAAGGATGAGTATTTCACTCGACTCAACTCGACGGTCGGACTTTTTGTGTTTGTAAAAAATTAGGTTCGGGTCGAGTTTTATTTTTATTAAGGGTGATTTCGGATTGAGCTCCGATATAGGGTGAAGAATATAGTATGATCTAACCCGAAACTAATATTGTAATTTCCCATATATTTTTAGGGATATTTACAATAATGCCTTTTTATATATTTTCCATAATTAGGTCATTAAAAATGATTTTTTTTATAATTAGGTCCTTAAAATAATTTTGTTACAATTAAGTCCCTAAAATTGATTTATATATATCAAGTTTGGTTCGAGTTTAAATATAATTTTCGGGTCATTCTTTTTTAAAAGATGAGGTCAAATCAGGTTCAAATTTAGGGTAATTATTTTCAGATCGGTCAAAAACTCAACCCGACCCGACCTCATCTTTTAAAAAAAATCTGACCCAAAAATTATATATTGAATAAAAGTATAGTTTCCTTTTTATAATATATTTATAAGAATAAAAGCATCAACACTTTTAACCCATTAATTGAAATATTGAATCATAATTATAAAGATTTTCATTGAAAATGTATTTCTAGAAAAAATTCGGAATATACAAAAATATTATTGCTTACTAATCAAGTTTATTTTGCTATTATCTTTGCTCAAAAGTTTATTTTGCTATTATAGGTTGGGTTAATTTTTTTAATTTCATAAATAAGGTTAATAAGTTGTCAACGTGTCTCATTTATTTATTTGTAAAAGGTTGGGGATAATTTTGTTCCTATAGTAATCTTAAATAAAAAAATTGCTATTCTTTTTAATTTCATTAATTTGGTCCTTTTATAGTTGTCCAAAATCTGCAATATCACCCCTCATTTTTTTAAAATTTATAAATTTAGCTTTCGAACTCTACGAATTTCATCAATCAAACCCCTCAGCTGTCATTGGCTAATAAAGCTATTATTACCAGTAATCCTTTGTCAAGTCAGACACTTCGTCGTTAATAATTAACAACATCTTAGTTAACTCGTCCTCATGTAATTTTTTTAATAAATTAACGTCCTCAAATAAGATAATGATGAGTTAGTTTTAATGATATGGCAGTATAGTTGGCGTGCATTTTAAAAGAAAATCTGTAATTTTAAATTAAATGATTAATTATAAAACCCTTCATTCGTATTCCCTCGTCATCATCGACATAACAAGACAATTGTCGATAACGGCTGATGTGAAGTAGATAACAACCACATGCACAAAATTTAACAGTTATGTTAGTCAACGACAGCCAAAGAGAGAAATTGATGTAATTCAGTAGTTTGAGGACTAAATTGATGAAATTAAAATGAGAGACAACATTGTTGATTTTGGTATACTACAAAAAACCTAAATCGATGAAATTAAAAAAAAAGAACAAAATTAATAATTCAAAATTATTACATGAACAAAATTACCCTTAAACTTTTTTAAAAATGTCAACTACAGACATGATAATTTCTTAATCTCGTTTGTAAAGTTAAAAAACTTCATAGTCAATATATCTAACATTTATCCATATAACATTATTTAAAAAATCATGCTATTAACAAGAATAATGTGATGTTATATTTCTTTTCTCACTAGCTTGTGCTTAATCGTGTATTTCATTTGTTGAAAGATAGTCAAATGATGAATTCATGTTTCCACCACTACTACTATTAGATTAATTAATTAATTAATCAATTAATGACAATTGAGGCGTCCTTATCATATGGTGTTTGATTAAATGAAGTAAAATGAGGGGGGGTTTTCCATGAGAAAAGGCGTTGGTTGGTCAATTCTTGCGTCAATAGCTCCCAACAACAAAACCCATAGTTTATGATGGAAAAGAAGAATCATTTTTGTTAGTTTATGATGGAAAAGAAGAATCATTTTTGTGTTGTATAATTGAATAAAAAATCAATTAAAGATTCCTTAATATAAATAGAGTAGGAATGTATGAAGCCAAAGGAGGAGAGATTCTTTTAGAGACTAGGCCGGTGCATGGAATCTTGGGAGTTGTCATGGATGAATCAATATATGTATTTATATTTATTAAAGGGTTGGTCTAAGTGGTAACTAATTTGGTATCGTTTAAGCATGTCTCGAGTTTGATGTCTTGTATATACAAAAAATCCTTGTTGAGAGACTTATCTACTAAAATCAGGTGTGCGACGCGAGTCGGTGCGAATTAGTTAGGACAAAGACCTAGAAAGCCGGAAGGGCAACCAAAAAAATTATATGTATTTATAATTAGACATTTTTGTAGTTACAATTCGAGACTATACATTATAGGTATCATGCAAGATTCAAAATCAGTGATTTTTATCAAATGAATTGTGGGATTCTATCTAAATTCATGAGTATTTTAAGTTTTTTTTATGTTAGAGGTTCTTATGTTATTTTTTAATTTAAAATTTAATCTTTCTACTATAATTTTGTTACATTAAATTTATATACTATTTTTTAATTGAAAATTTTGGTCAATCACTTAATTTATATTTAGTATTACCATTAATGACACCTATAAGAAAAAGCGAAATTAACTTATTTAGTCCTCTATATTTATAGTTTTCAAATTGAAAATTGTCATTAATTAAACAATACATTTTTTCAATTATCTACTCTTTCAACTTTTTAATGTTTAGATTGATAAAAAAAACTATAAGCATAGAGAACCAAAAATTTATTTTATATTTTCTTTACAGTTGCAAGGTCAACAGTCAAAGGAAAAAATAAACAGAAGTAAGTGAATGAACTATTTTTTTTAAAAATCAGTAGTACAAGGACTCAAATCAAAAATAAAGTTAGACTAAACTTTAGATTTTGAAATAGTATAAGGACCTTTAATATATTTAAATCAATATTTTCCCTTCCTTTTTAACTATAATCAAAACATATTGAAAAGTTAAACAGAATACCAAAAAAAGAAAAGAAAAAAATGAGATCCACTAATTGGTTGAGTGACAGATGATGCTTATATTGTCTAATCTTGTATAAATTCAAATATCGATATTTGTATTATAAATGTAAATATCTCTGGTTAATAAAAACGAAAGAAAGAATTAGTGACACGATCTTGCATTTTTTACAAATTGTGGACATATTGATCAGTTCGAAGGCTTAATTAATATTTTGAAAAAGTATGAGGACTTTTTAGTTTCTTCTTGACGTAGCATATAAATCAAGTAGCTATGTCAATAAAATCGTCCTTGTGAATAATCACGTCGACAAAGGTTATTGGCATCATCATTCATTAATTGATACGCCTGTAGACTTACTAGTCAACATCGAATTAAAGGCTTATTTAGTTAAATTTCATAGTTAGGGAATCCAATTTAATACAAAATGTCATGAAGGATTCAATTGATATTTTTAAAAGTTTGAGGATCTATTTTACCAATAAACCTTTTAAAATATGAATCTAAATCGGAGATGATAACAAAGGGGCAGGCAAGCCTTTGCCCCTTCATTAATGAAAATTTTACAATTTTAGTCCATTCTTAATATTAAACATTTAACTCAAATCTTTAACCCTTTAGCATAGTTCATTCTTGGACCTTGTTTTTCCTAAAAAATAATTATTTAATTTAGAAAAAATATTAAAATTATACATAATTTTTTGTCAAATGTACAATATGATACATAAATTTTGATTTGATGTATTCTACACATAAAATTTTAATTTTAGTTCAATTGTACACTTAATTTTGATTTAAATACACATCTTAAAAAATAAATACATTTATTTTCATATTAAATAAATATAGATATTTCTATAAACTATTTAAATGTAAAAAGATATTATGTTGATAACAATTTTAGTTATTTCCGTAAATAATGAAATCAAAACTTTTCACGATATTACACGTTTTATTAAAATTCATGTGATTTTTATATTTATCCCTTTAATTTAAGCCCTTTTGAAATAATCTTTTAAGCTTTGGTCCCCTCTAAAATTTTATAGTTGTCTTAATCCCTCTACAAAAATTTAGAAAACGGAAATGGCTGAGTACCAGTCGAACAGGTCCGAGCTTGATAACATGACAAAACAATAGGCTTTAAAGGGAATTTTTTTTATATTTTTTTCAGTTCAGTCCTCGCGTCTAGCCAATAGAAGAAACAGAAGGAAAGCTCTGCTACTTAGAAGTGTTACTATTAGCTATACAAAAATATAGCGGCAGAATCCACAACTACTTGGAAAGTTACCTATGCAGCTCAGGAGATGTGCGTACCTATGTATTCCTCGTCTACATATGACTTTGCAACACGAAACGTATTCCTCATTTACATACGTCTTTGCAATGCGAAACTCACCGAGCTAGCTCTTCCCCGATTCTATATCTTCCAGCGCTGAACTGGAATCGCGAGCTAAATGCATTCCCATAAATCCATTCTCGTTCCATTCTTCTTGTTGGTTTGCAATCTGAATCTCTCCGGTCACTGCATTTTGCAGATTCCCAGCATTGGCTGTGTTTGTCGTGTTTGCAGTTGACTCCTCCAATACTCGAAAATAAGCATAAGTCCCCCAATGTACAAACAATTTTGTGCAACAGTTCAGATAACTTAGATGCTCAAGTCTAAAAGTATGATTTTAACTTTATTAACTTGATTAAGGACCGGGTTCTTAACTTGCTCACTTCAAGAGATTTTAGATTTACTAATATGGATGCGGATACTCATCGGTGTCAAGGGTGGCACAGGCCATGTTTATACGGACTCGGATGAGTATCAGATATGGGTACTTATCTAACACTTGTAAGCTCAACTTTTTAATTTTTCTCCAGATATATGGAGGATCATCCCTACATACTCATGTCCAAACATGGGTACTTCAAAGAAACTGAAGAACCTAAGTAACATTGGACACAGGCATGGCAAAACGAAAGCTTCCGTAGCATACCAAACTAGTCATTTCTAAGATTTCTCTGGTTTAAATTCAGTTAACTGACAAAACAAGTTTGGGAGCAAACCGTTCACATCATACGGTGTGGTGGGAAGAACTGCAAATAGCAAAATGTAGACACCACGAGCCCTGCAAGGGATAATCTTAAGGAAGTTAATAGACAAAGTCATGAATGAAAACAACTCCATACTATGAGCAATACCAACCTAAGAGACCTCCAACAAAGACATCCTGCCAGTGGTGCCAATAGTCATCGACTCGAGAAATGCCTACAAGTGATGCAACCAACAAAGGGAGAAAAACTACGCATAGTTTTGCAACATGTCCTCTGCGGTCAAATACTTTGATTTTTCCAGACAAGTAAAGTGAAAGAAAACCCAGCCCGGCAAAGGACCCTAAACAACGAATCCAGAAATCCTCCAAAGGTTACAGTGTGAAAATGACTAGAAGAAGAATGGAAGAGGATTGTTGCCAGCACAAGAGGAACTTACAAGAGGTGTGCCCACTTGGAAAGCTTTTATGCCCTTCCTTAATGACACTTTTATCGCCATGACAGATGGCATTTCCCCATTTATCATAAGCCTGTGAAGCAACTAAGTTGAGTTCCTTTCGATAAACATTGAATCCAAAAAGTCAAAGGTAGAAAAGAAAGTTTATATCCCCAGAATAGCATGTCTAGAGAGGCATACATCCTTTCCATCTGGAAAACAGCGCCAAAAGAAGTCTGGCCGAGGCCGTCCAACTGCATTTTTTATTGAATCAGTGATAACAGCCATCACAAGAACGGAGAATAAGAGGCCTGCATTAGCAAACTAATTTTAGTAATCACTTTAAAGTTATGTACTCCATTTTAAACTATGCAGAAGAAAATTTTGTTGGCAAAACAGAGAAATATCCAAAAGTTACACTTACCTAGTACAGCATGGTGAAGATCATAAACATCCTTCCTACGGATGTACACAATGAGAAAAATCAGCATTGGCAACAGCATTGCATACATCTAAATATGGGGTGGGGGAGAGAGAAAAGGAGAGTGAGAGAGAGAAAGAGCGGTGACTTATACAGAAAATAAGGACTTCACTCTAAAAACAAGACCAACAAAAATTGCCGGCACAGCCCAAACAGGAACCGTATTACTTTAAAGGGGTATCTAAGATCATCCATCATATCCTTCCCAACAAAGCGATAAAATGGATGAACGATATAGAGGACAATCTCTATCACCACAAGCAACAGAAGAATAAGCCAATCATGCATGTGTGTCCTTGCAACGGTGGCACCATGGGACCTTATGGTATGTGAACCAAGCAGGACTTCTTGCATTTTGTACTGTTTAACAAATATCAATAGAGCCCTGTCAGGACATGCATTATAGGATCTGAGGCACAATAAGAAGGAACTTGACTACAACCAAGATAGGATGCAAAATCCCCGGTAACAAGAAAAGTAACAAAACATTTGAAGTTGACATTACTAGTTTAGGTGATACATTTTTCTCAAGGGATAATATAGAAGAAGTGTAAGCAACCTCTTATACCAAGAAAATATCCGGAATGGAAAAAAAAATCATGACATCTTTATATGCTTCATCATAGAAATTTGACATACAACTTAGGCAGGAATGGATAACTGTCTGTTTCTATACTACACCCCCACTCCCAAGAAAAAGGTTGACAAAAAGCATGTCAAGGAAAGTCAGTTGAACAATTCCAGCATCCAACAAGATGAAGACAAAAACAACACAACCAGCGTTGGCCATCTCAATATTCATAATTATATTCAGCTCAAACAAGGATGCCTAATTTTCATCACTCTCTTCCAAAAGAGACATTTACAGCCAGTATACACCTATAACCTACTAGATTTGCATGCTTAAATATTCCAATATACTGAAGTCAAAGAAAAGCCACACTAATTCACCTGATCTATCAATGGAAGGTCAAGGGATGACAAACAATGACTATCATTTGCAGGATTCTCCACCCTCTTGCTTGATAAATCCTAGCCAACATCCATACAGTCTTCAGGGATGAAATATGAACCACACTCCCCACCCCACCCCTCCAACCCCAAACACACAATATACCCTGCCCCTTTACACCTTGATTTAGAAAAGTTTGTATTCGGGTCTATATTTCCTGTTCCCAACTTTTCAACGATTCTTGAGCTTAAGAGAAGATAATATAGGATGGCTTTGTGTTCAGGTCTGTACGAATATTTTTAAAAAGAGCATTTTTCTTATAACCCAGAAATCAGTCCAGAGATAGAACAAACAATAAGTAAAGACTACATTCATTCAGATTTTATCTCTTTAGTTAATTTCAATGGCAGAGATACTTAGTTGGCTAGCAAAAGCCTACAAAAAAATTATGTTTGAGATGCTAAAATAGCACTGAACAACACTATAGATGAAAACTATAAAGCATGCGGAGTACTCTAACCCAACCATACTTCCCCATTCGCTGATCAACACCGAAAGCATAAAACTCATGAGATGGATGGCTTCTATGCATGAAAGACTTACAGTTGGATGTTAGGCGGCCACAACTAGAACAAAATCTAAAATCGCAATTCAATACGGCTTGAATATACCATGATACAATCAATAACAAAATTTTCATAGTAAATAACTAACTAAACCATCAGTCATCCCTGGAATCTCCAGTATATTGACATGACGTAACATCTCAACATGAAAGACATTATCTACTTTTTCAAATCTTTAGTTGATCTTAAGAGAAGATCTTAGGAATGATTGATAGTTATATGCATTTCAACCCAAGGTTCAAACAAACTAACTGACATTTCAATGCTTTGCAAGCAAAAAAGAAAAGAGGTTTGAGGTTCAAGTCCTACCATGCCTATCTTTACACATGTGTAGGTTCGAGCCCCATCTCGTGTGTGGATTTTTGTTCAGACATCTGGTTCAATTTGAGTCTATGCTGGTTCAGTTTCAGTCCAACTGTTATATGATTGTTACATCCAATCATGTATAGATTCAATTAAGATCATCTTTGTAATTGTCCTTGTATTTGTAATTGTTGGATGTAATGATTGTGATTGTAATTGTACTTATACAATTTCCAAAGAAAAGAAAAATCTTACTGCCAAGAATTTAATAATTAACCTCCGTGATCAATTTCTGCCAACAAAATAAAAGCCCCAAACCCATACGATACTCCATCAAATTATCAGAATTTAACAACTGATATCCTTGATATACCGTGAAAGTTTGGACAGGATTCAAGAAATGTTCCACAAAAAGTACATGTCATTCCAAGTAATTACGATGAAGTTATTGCGAGCTATTATAATTAGATTTTGATTTCATTCCACAAACTTGGTGCGGTGAAACCTTTGGTAATAGGTACTGAAACATGCATAAACAGTAAATCATCATTCTGTAGTTTCAGATGGTGTAATACTTCTAACAAGATGAGATACTCTCACAAACATTTAGAAGAACAAGTTCCAGGCAGTATGATCCCAACATTTCAAAGTTCAGCTACCAATACGAGAAACTAGAAAACATAACATGGTCACTCACAAATCACAGTGATTCACTATGACTAATGTTCTGCAATACTAAAAGCCTAAAACAAGTATATAGGAGTGGAAATACAAGGAAAACAACTAGATCAAGTAGGAACAGAACACTAAGAACATAATAGCTGTGACAGGAGGGGAAAACAATCCATTGAATGAACACTACCAGCTATATTTAAAGTAATATATATTCATCAGGATAGAACCCCAATTTGTAAGATAAAATATTCAAAGTCAATAAATCCCACTAGCCTGAAAAATATTCCTCAAATTCTGAAACCATAAAAGAAAAGCTGAGTTCCAGGAAGCCATGGGGCATAAACTAATCAAAAACACTACAGATGCAGATAATAACTGAGTATTGTATAGTGACAATAAAAAACATATCCAAAAATGCCAAAGAACCCCCCAAAAAAAACGAAAATGAAAGGACCAAAGTGCTTGTACTGTTCACACACAAGTAGATAGTGAACTAGTAATGACAAAAGTGACTGAAATATAAGGGAAGACTTTACCTCAGCGCTCTTGGGGTCCGGTTTGGAAAGGGAGGAGGGTAGACCAGGACAAGTAGGCGGTGATTATTAAACTATAATATTTTGGGATTTAGTTTAGGGTAGGATTAGGTTTATGAGTATACAATTTTAGAGTCTATGTTAGAATTAAGGGTTTAAAACCTAAATCCTAATCTATTATACTAAAATTACAAACTCTAAACTTTAGTTTATACAAACTCGTTTGATTTAGGGTTTAAAGTTTATATATATCATTTAAAATTTAGGAGTTTATAGGGTAGGATTTAAATTTTACGGTTCAATGTTATCTTTGAGAGATTTAGATTTAGTAATTTATAATTTAGATTTTAAATAAGGAATGCGTAATTTTTTAGGTAAACATCATAATTGCTCACTAGATTACTCTTGTTTTTCTATTTTGGTCATCAAACTATTATTTTATATAAAATTGTCACTAACATTATGTTTTTCTTATTCTGGTCACTAATGTTACCTATTTCCTGTTTTGGTCACCAATTTATTGCTTCTTTTCTATTTGGTCACTAAGCTATTATTGTTTTCCTATTTTTTTATGAGTTTTTAACGGCGGGTGATCAAAATAAGAAAAAACATAGCATTAATAATTATTTTGCCAAAAATAATAGTTTGGTGAGAAAATGATAATAGTTTAGTAGCCAATAGTGATGTTTACCCTATTTTTTACATAATTTGTGTATCCAAATATAACACAAGTTCTTTAAAAAATATTACACAACCCTTGTTTAAAATCTAAATTCTAAATTACTAAACCCTAAACCAATATCATAAACCCTAAAATTAGCAAACTTGTGTAAACTAAAGTTTTTATAGTTTATGTATCAAAGTTTTTTCTTTATATATATATAAAGGGATATGATCGCTTACACAGTGTAAGAGTTTTTAAGTTTTACTCGTTTTTTGGATACTTGGATGATTGAAACGGATGACTGAGATTAACAGTAGGATATGTGAAGATTATCACTTGGAGAAAAAAGTAAGGAGTTAATCTCAGGCATCCATTTCCCCATCCAACGGTCTAAAAAGTATAAAACTTTACAACTTTTATTATGTATAAGTGGATCCTAACTTATATATATATAACAAATTATTATTTTTAAGAGTAAATTATTTTTAAAGGTTCACTCCGTACATCCATCTCAGCTTTCAAATTTTTAAAATTGAACTGAGGTCTAACCCATATATCTAATACAAATAGAAGTAGGCCTATCCTGAACAATGAAGGTGTGAAGCTGAGTCGGGTGGTTGTTTCGAAGTGGTAAGGCGATGTTAATTTGGTTATTTCTATCCCACGGAATCCATTGGCTGTCGTCGTTTGATTATTGCTATAACCAACGAATAGGACTAGGGACCGTTGATACCTTCCATTAGTTTGACGACTATCAGATTAACGTGTAGGAGTTCACAAATCGCAACTAGGACTCAATGCAGCTTTAAGACCGTCATACTCACTTCAGCAGTATCCAAGCATGTGCTGTTAAAAACGAGATCAGTAAGACGCTTCCATGTCTATCAAATTAGAGAGGAAAACAACAAGTTCCATGGGACTAGCAGGAATTTAGAAAATATTTTCTCAAATAAAATTGTTACCAAACATACTCTTAATTTTATTTTATTTTCTTTTTTATTACTATTGTTATTAATCTGAGCATAGCATAGGGGTTAATAGCAGTTATCTTTCTAGAGTCCGATAATGAAAAAAATACGCATAGTTAAAATAAAATTAATGGAGAAGAAGAAAGCAACTGAATTTGATTAACATCAAGAACAAAGAAACAAAACAGCCCCTAGCTAAAAGAAATAATTATCTATTTTCTATAAAAAAAAAAACCCTACAATATTAGACCCTAGTTTTTTTGTTCCTTTAAAAACCCTACGCGGCCTGCAAGTTTCTTCGATTTTTTTGCGTTAGCAGGCGATCGACAATCACCTAGATATTGGTTGTCGATCGCCAGTGTTTATTATTTTCTTTTTTTTGTGTTTTATTTTTATTTTTTAATAAGAATCTCTGCCTTTATAACACGCGTTCTCTTTGTCCTTGTGACACGCGTTTTCTTTTTGTTCTTGTGATATGTTTTCTTTATTTTGTAGTTTGTTTCATCCGTCCTTGTGGCATGATTCAGCATACCCTAGTGGTCGTTTGTTGCTCACACATAGATTTTAATTGGCGCTAGTTGTTGATTATAATTTTGTCGGTGGTCATGCAAAGTTAAATCCTCACTCGGTTGATGGTTGTTTGCCGATGTAATCAGTCATGGGTAGCGGAATGTTCTACCTGATAGTTTGGATCGCTCACCACTCCTCTTTTATCCATTATGTGTTTCGATTGGATAGAGATAAGGAGATTCAAAAAGCTTATGAATTTTGATGGTATACTTATCTCCATTGAAAATTTTCATTTTTCTTTGTTTTTTGGGTTGTAAGAAAATTAGTCTCATTATTTTCGTTATTGGATGCGTTGTAATTGTGATATCTTCTATGGTTATAATAAAAATTCAGTGGCTATATTAAAAAAATACGCATAATTAAGTGGCTAAATGTATAATTTAGCCCTAAGAATTTTGACCAAATTCATGACTGTTAAGTTAAATTGAACCGAGAATAAGTGACTCGACTAGATAGATCAATTGGATGAAAGTAGGGATGGACCTAGAGGTGGGCTGGAAGAGGCGATCATCCTCTTAAAAATTTATTTCTTTCCCTCCTAAAATATTATAAGTTCATCTCTCATAGAATTTTATAGATTCGCCACTCTTAACATAAAAGCTTTACGTCTGTCTCTAGGTGAAAGTGAAACTTTAAATTATTCAATCCGATGTGAATTGTTAATAATTAGAAATCGAGATTATGTACGAATATATACCACCTTATAATCACCTTTAGATTATTCAAAAAAATTAGATTAAGAATCGATAGTTTTCAATGCACTCGATTTTTAAAATTTATATTTTTATTATGTGTACAGTTCATAAATAATCATTAAATTATCTTAAGATATTTATTTTGGTTATTGTACTTTCAAAAAAATTATAAAATAAACATTAAACTTTAAATTTTATTACAAAATAAATATTGAATCGTTATGTCATTACTCATTAACTTAACGATTGGTTGACTAGGCAACTAAATAATATGTCATTAACATTTGTTATAAAATGATCATTAAAATTTGTAAATCTTACAAAATAGTCATTAAAATTATTTAATTGTTACAAAATAATAATTTCACTATATAATTATTATAGAATGATTATTGAACTATTTAATTGTTTCAAAATAGTCATTGGACTATTTTGTTGTTTACTGACTATTTATGAACTTTAAATTTTTATTATTTATTGAATATTTTTGTTTAATTTTTGTTCGACCGATAATTCAGCTGCTCGAATCGAGAATTAATAATTAGATCTGTTGAACCAATTTAACCTAAAATAAACGTTAACCACTAAACCGAAAGAAAATATAGTTTATGCACCTTTCTAACTATTTAGCCGGGAATGTGATTCCCCAAACTATAAAACGCAGCGGTAGCTGCAAATGCAAAAGCTCCTCTTGGGGAAAAAACACTGCCATTCATTTCGTTCTTCGATTGAATCGGCCGCCGCATCCTCATATTCTTAAAACCCTATTCATATACTGCAGCCGTCAATCACCGGCGTTCAACCTCAGTTCCCTCAGTCTCCCTCCGTTGCTTCTTTTCATTCTTATTTTATTTTCAAGCTATCCCCAGAAGCAACCAATCCCTAAATATATGAAACCCTAAAAATAAGTGGAATTCTTTTGTGTTTCTCAATCCCTATGTGTCTCTCTCGTCCCTTACGATTGTATAGGTAATTTCGCCTTCCAACCTTCAATTTTCCTCTTTTTTTGATAATTTGGAATCTTAGATCCGAAATCGTTGCGAGTTTTCTGTAACACGTATTTGTCTCGTTAGACCCTGCGTATAGTGAGAGCTTGCACGGGATTTGATCTTTATTATGTATTGGTTTCTTCAAGGGAAAAGTAAATAAACAAATCTCCATTTTAATGGATTCTCCTGAGCGTAGCAGTCGTAGTCACGCAAGACGTGATAGAGAGGATAGTTCAGACTTGAAAAGTGATAGGGCGGCTGGGGATGAAGAAGAATGGGAGGCAATTGATAGTAGGAAGAAGCATAAGTCTAGCAAGTCTAGAAAGTCTAGCAATGTCGACGAAGGTGAGGGAGTGGAAAGCGGCAGTGGAAGGAGGTGGAGTTCTGGGGATAGAAGTGAGAGCCGCAAAAGATCAGGTGCTTCCACTAGAGCTGATACCGATGAAGAGGATTGTGATGCACAAAAACCGTCCCGTTCCAAGCAGATCAGGAGAAAACAAGAGGAAAGTTCCTTGGAGAAATTGAGTAGTTGGTACCAGGATGGAGAACCCGAAAGCAGGCTAGATGGTGCTGAGAAATCTTCTGGTAAAGGACATGCTTGGGCTGATGAGACTGATAGAAAGAAGGTGGCCTCGAAACCAAGTAAAACTAAAGAAGAAAGGTCCCATGATGAAGTTGAGAAGTCACTTGATAGAGATTCTAGGTATTCAGAAAGGAGGGAAAGCAACCGCGATAAGGGTCATGGCTCTTTTGAATTGTCAAGAAACTCTAGAAGAAGATGGGATGAATCCGATGCTTCCAGGAAAGCCGAAGATAGTAGTTATGAAAAACCTGATCTGACTAGTGGGAAAGCTTCTGATCTGAAGTATGACAGTGCTAAAGAGAATAATGCTTCTGCTAGAAATGAGTCTAGTGAGAGTAAAAACATTGCTGCTGATTCAAACAATGAGAAGGGTGCCAAATCCAGCAGTAGGGAGGAGAGAAAAATTGATGCTGAGAAGAGCAAGAGCAAAGGTCGATCTGATGCACTAGAAGAAGATAGGATGAGTCCATTGAATCGTGAAGACAGACCAGGTAGGG
Organism: Hibiscus mutabilis; assembly: GCA_019671005.1. Taxonomy (NCBI): domain Eukaryota; kingdom Viridiplantae; phylum Streptophyta; class Magnoliopsida; order Malvales; family Malvaceae; genus Hibiscus; species Hibiscus mutabilis. Next base: position 62,752,892 of record CM033719.1, read on the forward strand.
AGAAAATTGAGAAGCACAGACAGCAGAGAACTCCTTCTGGTAGAGATGTTGATAGCCGAGAAAGGACATCTAATATGGATGATGATGGAGTAGCATCTATGAGGGATAAAAGTTCAAGAGAAGGAGGGCAAACAAACAGGTCTAGGACCCCTGAGAGAAGTAGTAGGCGATATCAAGAATCAGAGCTCTCTGAGATGGATTTTGAAAGAAGCTTGGAACGCAAAACAAAAGAAATTGAAAGGGATGACAGATCCAAAAGCAGGGTTGATAATTGGAGTGACAGGAGTAGGGACCGAGAAGGTTCAAAGGAAAACTGGAAAAGGAGGCAATCGAGTAATAATGATAAAGAGTCCAAAGATGGGGATCTTGCATATGATCGTGGTAGAGAATGGGATTTGCCAAGGCATGGCCGGGAAAGGAATGAAAATGAAAGGTCTCATGGTAGGCCAGGCAATAGAAAAGATGGAAATCGAGGTGAAGCTGTCAAAACGTCATCAAATTATGGAATCTCAAATTATAATTATGATGTTATAGAGATCCAAACCAAGCCTCTTGATTATGGAAGAACTGAGTCTGGATCCAGCTTTCCCCGGAAAACTGAAAGTGGTCAGCAGTCTGATATGAAGTCAGCCCCAAATGAGGAAGAGTGGGGATATATGCAAGAAAATAGAGGAAGGAGGAGTGATGCATTTGGTTCTGGAACCTTGGATGAAGATTCAAGGGACAAATTTACAGAGGAAAGTAATTCAACAAGAGATCCAAATGTACTGAATGACGAACTTGATTACAGTGGAGGGAAAGGGCGAGGCCAGAAGCTTACTTCATCTGGCCGTGTGTTTGGTGGCCAAAATTCCGGCACAGCATCTCAACCACCTTATGCGAACCAGGATGTAGGAACTTTTGGCCGTGTTCCTCCTCAAGGTATGAAAGGGAGTAGGATAGGCAGAGGAGGAAGAGGAAGGCCTTCAGGGAGAGACAATCAACAGATTGGTCTCCCAATGCCTATGATGGGATCACCGTTTGCCCATCTCGGGATTCCACCACCTGGACCCATGCAACAAATTAACCCTACTATGTCACCTGCCCCTGGCCCTCCAATTTCTCCAGGTGTCTTCATTCCACCGTTTTCCCCGCCTGTGGTCTGGCCTGGGCCTCGAGCAGTTGATATGAATATGCTAGGTGTTCCACCTGGTCTCTCTCCTGGACCAAGATTTCCTCCTAATATGGGAGGTCTGCCAAACCCCGGTATGGACTTTAATCAGTCAGGACCTGGTAGAGGACCTTCAAATGTGTCGATGGCTAGCTTTAATGGGGCAGGGCCAATGGGACGAGGAACACCACCTGAAAGAACATCTGGGGGATGGGTTCCTCCTAGAATGGGTGGTCCTCCTGGTAAAGCACCTTCCAGGGGAGAACAAAATGATTATTCACAAAATTTTGTTGATACTGGTATGCGACCGCAGAACTTCATCAGGGAGCTAGAGCTTACCAATGTTGTGGAGGATTATCCAAAGCTAAGAGAGCTTATACAGAAAAAGGATGAGATTGTAGCTAATTCTGCTTCTCCTCCCATGTATATGAAGTGTGACCTCCGTGAATTTGAATTGTCTCCCGATTTCTTTGGGACAAAGTTTGATGTTATCCTTATAGATCCCCCTTGGGAAGAATATGTTCACCGGGCTCCAGGAGTTGCTGACCATATTGAATACTGGAAATTTGAAGAGATCATGAATCTTAAGATTGAGGTAACAATTTCTACTTCATGTTCTTTTTAATTACATTTTAGCAAAAAAAGAAAAGAAAGATACTGTTAATTATATCTTGCAGGTGGTGTTTTGATGCTAACACCTCTAGTATAGCTGTCTCTTATATATTAGCATCCATGCAGGCTCTCTCTACATAGCATATGGAAATCAGAGTTATTGTTTTATGTTCATATTATTTTTTTACCTAGTATCTTTTTACTGATTAGAAATGTACCTCTTCTTTTACTCCATGTATATAGGCAATAGCTGACACACCATCCTTTATCTTCCTTTGGGTGGGTGATGGTGTGGGCCTTGCGCAGGGTCGTCAATGCTTAAAAAAGGTACATGATTAAAATTTAGTTCAACTATGATTTGGCTTTTCTTCTCCTTTAGCACTCACAAAATTTATAGGTGTAATAGCATTATATTTTGGCTGCTTGTTTCATATGTTGCAGTGGGGTTTCCGGAGGTGTGAAGATATATGCTGGGTGAAGACTAACAAAACAAATTCAACTCCAAGCTTACGTCATGATTCTCATTCTATATTTCAGCACTCCAAGGTTTGTAATATTGGTTTTCCCCCCTATGTTTCAAAGTTTTTAATACTCTGTTATCATAGAATTTTCTTGGGCGATCTGCAACTCCTGCACTCTTTCCTAAACTTCCCCCCACATTGCTATTTCACTGAAGGAACACTGCCTGATGGGTATAAAAGGAACAGTTCGTCGTAGTACTGATGGTCATATAATTCATGCCAACATTGATACTGATGTAATTATTGCGGAGGAACCTCCTTATGGTTAGTACTCTGTACTCATGCATATTTTTTGCTTCATTGATTTTTTGCATCCAACCATTTGATACATGCATGTTTATTTTTTTAATCAAAAATTGGGAAATGAAACTGAATGATGATATCACGATAATTCCAATCCGATCTCTCTCTTGATGCTTTATTTTACTTCTTTCTTTGCAATTTTGCGAATCAGTTAAGACCAAGTATGATGCATCAGTTTAAAATTTATATGTTCTTTTCCTTTTGGTAACAAAAATTACAAGCGCAGTAAAAGTAAGTCTGCTACTCAAATCAAATCATAGGCTTAGAAAGGATTGGGCATTACTCATTTGTGTATTGGGACATTTATCTCAACTATTTGCTTTGGATGGAAATACTTGCTTACAATGTCTTATTGTGTACTCCATGATTTTGTAATGTCAATTGTGTAGATCATAAATTGTTTAAAACTTTCATGCCAACTGTCCTGTAGGTTCAACTCAAAAGCCCGAAGATATGTATCGAATTATTGAGCATTTTGCTCTTGGCCGCAGAAGACTTGAGCTTTTCGGTGAAGATCACAATATCAGATCTGGTTGGCTGACTGTTGGTAAAGGACTGTCCTCATCAAATTTTAATGCAGAGGTATGTTATCTTTGGGAAACAAGATTGACAATGGTCGTTGAACTATTTTTATATCGGCTGATGTTTTTTAGAGTAATCTAATATTCAGAGGAAAGGAAAAAAGGTTCTTCGCGTTGAATATACAGAGGAAAGCAATGTTTTGATGGACATTAATCTATGTTACTCTGACTTAGGTGTGTTGGATACGGTTATAATCAGATTTTTTAAAGTTTTTTTCATATTCATATGTCGGACACAAGTGTCAAGCACGGATACTTAAATAAAAAAGAAGTCGGGAGTATCATAGATTTGAGTTCTATAAAACCATTTTCTCAGACAAACGTATAATCAGATTTTTTAACATTTTACTTCAGTGCATCCAATGATTGGTTCTATCAATCAAAATATTTGGTTCTATAAAACCATTTTCTCAGACAAACGTATAAAATCATGCGGAACATAAAATTATAAGCTTCTTGTCTTGTGCTGTTGCTCTCCAGGCATATATTAGAAACTTTGCTGACAAGGATGGGAAAGTGTGGCAAGGTGGGGGAGGACGGAATCCACCGCCAGACGCACCTCATTTAGTGAGGACAACCTCAGATATAGAGGCACTGCGTCCCAAGTCGCCAATCAAGAACCAGCAGCAGATGCAACAGCAACAGTCAGCATCTATTTCCCTGACTTCCAATTCCTCCAGCAGAAGACCTGCTGGAAATTCACCTCAGAACCCGGCCGTCCTAGGTTTGAATCAAGACGGGTCAAGCTCTAACCCTTCAACTCCTGCTGCTTGGGCTTCACCGATGGAGGCATTCAGGGGACGGGAAGGCGTAAACATGTCTTCAGATGATAGGATGTTTGATATGTATGGCTATGGTAGCCAGGCAAATGGGGAGTACCTGGATTTTGAGTCTCATATACCAATGAATTTAATGTAACAAACTGTAGTGAGACAATATTCTTATGCTTTTAGATTTTTGAACTTTAAATCAATTGCGATTGGATAGAGAAATGTAAATTTCATCATAGCTGGTGGACAAATGGCCAATTTTTCGGCAGCCAAAATCTAGAAGTTGAGCTTTTTAAAGGCAAATATTACGTTTCAACCTATATAAGATGAGACAATATGAATATCTTTAGTTATTCGATTAATTAGTTTTTTCAAATAATAAATTATATATATATATTTTAATTAACTTAAATAAAAAATTAAAATTTGTATCAATATATAGGTGGTGGAAACAAAGTATCTTGGTTTTATAGTTTGGGGTTAGATTTTAGGATTTAGGGTGTAAAATTTAGTGATTGTTGTTAGAATTTAAGGTTTAGGGTTAGAATTTAGGGTTTAGATGTTAGAGTTTAGTGTAATATGGTTAGAGATTTAAGTTTTAACCTATAAACCTTAAATTATAACATCAATTCTTAAATTCTAACTATAACCCAACAATTCAAAACCATTAAACTTAAGCCTCTAACCATTAAAACTTAAAATTTAACTTTAAACCCTAAAACTAAGCTACTTATGAAAACTTTTTTCCACTACGTGTGTATTGAATAATTACCCATAAAATTATATATCCAAATATGAAATAAGTCAATCAATTAATTTAAAATATTTTAGTTTTACATTGATATTTTTTAATTTATAAATAAATCTTTGAAAAAGTTAAAAAAAATATCGGTTTAGTTTGAAGAGATTTGTTTCAATTATTTCAGTTCTTATAATAAAATTAGTTCAATTTATTCCGTCTTTATGGTTCAAACAAATTTATATATATAAGATTGAATCAAACGAAATCGATCGAATTTAAAAAAATCAATTTGACTAGCTTCAACACCGAATGATAAGGTCTAATCGCCTTGTTAAATGGTGCACTTTCAGTTTTAATCCCTCTTATATATTAAAAAATCAATTTAATTCTTATTTGCCTTTCCATTAGAAGTAATATTTTCATTTTTTTTGTTCCTTCAAAAGTTAATAATCTAATTTAAACCATTTTAGTACTAAATTTTTAGCTTTAATCACTTTTTTTATCTCAAACTGCCCACACAAGATTCATGACGCCCCTACGATTGAATTTAATAGATTAAAATAAAATTTAATAGATTGAATTTAAGAAATAGGTATATATTGATATTTAAATAATATATTGAAGGTATCATGGAAACAACTCGTCTATCCTATATTGTATGCAATGACTATTATTTTTTATAACTATCTGTATTTAATTAGTAAGTTGATTAATTCGGCTTAATTATTATAAAAAATTATTATGAAACCAATCATTCCAACTCATTTACTTCATTCACAATATTAAGTTCGACCTTTAACTTGCTTAAAATATCTAATACGTCATTTTATTAGACGAATCGGTTGTTAGTGTATAATGACTATTATTTGAAACACTTTTAATACTAAAATAATAGCACATTTATTTTGAGTAAATTTAAAGACTGACGTAATAAAAAAAACTTAAAATACATATTGATTGATAAAAAAAAACTAAAAAAAAAACAACTTTAAAATTACGGAAGGTGTGAGATGGAAGCAAAGTTTTCTACCATTATCGATAGAATATGGCAAGGACTAACTATCGTTTGACATTTTTAATCAATAAAAATTAGAATACAACTGATAGTAAAATTTTAAATATTTATATATTTAATATATATTTTAATATAATCACTCGTGTTGAATATATTGATTGATTTTTTTTTTAAAAAAAGAGAATTGAGTATTGCGTTAAATCATTATGAAGGTAAATTTTGTAATTCAATTTACTGTATTTACTATGCTAAAATTCAAATCCTAGACATTGTTATTTATAAATATTGATATATTTATTCAACGTGATTTTTTTATAAATATTTATATTATTTTTTTATCAAGTATAAATATCTATATTATAAATTTAGATAATATTTAGATTTTTTAAAAGTCTTAAGATGATTATAATGTTATATTTGTTCATGCTTTTTTAACCATTTAATAAGACATACACTTGCAGATAAAGATACTTGAGTACGGGGTACCTTAAAATAAATATCATTATTTTTCTATTAAAACCACTCGTTGAGTTCATAATAATCGGATTTCTTAATACTCATTCACATCATATTCAAAATGATTATGAATATAAATTTTTAGATATTCATTATTCAAATAAATAACAAACATAAATTTAAATATTTAAATAAATTCAAATGTCAGATGGATAATTCTATTTAATTCATAATGATAATAAACAAAGTTTCAGAATAAACCAGCATTTTAAGATAAATTTCTAAATTATAGAACAAACCCTATTATAAAAAATTATTTTATTATACTAGTAATAGATAAAAGAATTGTAAGTTCATTTTGACTTTGGTGAACAAAATTTGTTTCGACTCGAAATAATTAATTTTTTTTAATTTGATTCATAATTTTATAAATTTGATTTGACTCGAAAAAAATTTAAATAAAATTTGAGTTATAAAATAAAAATTCAAATAACTCAAAATATTTAATAATTAGTGAATCAGTTTTTAAGTTTCGGTCGAGTTCCTCAATAATGCTTAATATATATATATATATCATCATATAAAAAAAAAATATATGCGTATTATATATAATTATAAAAAATTATTTAAATTAAAATTAATCAGTATTATAATATTATAAAATTTTATAATTAAATTTAAACAGAAATTATAAGAGCTCAACTTATAATTTTTTAAATAAAATTTAAATAAATTGTTTTACTATAACGAGTGGATGCTCATCCATATTTCCACTTTCCAACCGACCAACACCATTCTAGTCTTCTCTACTGTTCAACAGTAGTATTTATTTCTATTTCCAACTCCCTTTCTGGTCGCTTGCCACGTGTTCGGATAAGGTTATAAATGCCGGACTGATTGTTTTTATTGGCCCACGTCATTCCTTACCCAGATTTCATTTATCCACTTTTACTATACGTACCGTGTTTCCGGATTCTTCCATATTGCTTAATCGGACATAGAGTCTACTTCTAATGCCATAAACTCTAGCACTAAACTATAATTTTAATCATATATTTTAAACCTAATATTTTTAGTGTAAGGATATAAATAAATGCATAAAAAATCTATTAGTAATAAAGGTGATTAAACTTTAGTTTTGTAATTAAAATATAATCTATTCAGAATTTAGTGACTAAACAGTTAATTTTACACATTTACTTTTTAGTTATGTTGTTCAAAACTCACCCCTTGATTCCTAAAATAATAGACAAAGACGAGCACTTCCAAGCGATGTCAGATGCAACCAACTTTTAAATGAACATTTGTCTCCGTTCTCTGTTTAGGAAAATGTCTCTGTTCTCTGTGTAGTTCAACATAGGTAAAGCCTTGAAGGCTTTTATATTATACACACACTTTCTCAGTTTCAGTACTTCATAGTTTATGCTTAGAAATCTGATAAACTCCGGTGAATCTCAAATCTCAATCCATTTCACCATGTCTGTAAATTTGCTCTGGTTTGTATCTTCCCAATCAGACATGGGGTTCCTTACCAATTCCTTGTTCCCACACAGAGCAGACAAGGGCCATATTCTGAAACGGAATTCTCACCAGTTTTGTTCTTTAAGGACACAACCGTGCATAGGTTCAGACAGCTTGAGAAACAAGGTTCCTCTGGTGTCGACTATGGCGGCTGCTAGCTCGGCTGGAGAGATGGCTATGTCGTCGGAGGAGATGGTCTACAATGTGGTGTTGAAGCAGGCGGCGTTGGTTAATAGGCAGTTGGCAGCTACTGAGGTTGTCGATCGGGTGAAACCGGGTGTTGCGGCTGCCGTCCCTGGGAGTTTGAGCTTGTTGAAAGAAGCGTATGCTCGTTGTGGAGAAATCTGTGCCGAGTACGCAAAGACCTTCTATTTGGGTTAGCCTTTTTTTTTCTCCTGGTTATTCGGTTAAACAAGTCGGGATTACGATCAGAACATTTGTGCTTAAATTTTTCTAGGGACTTTGCTGATGACACCGGAAAGACGGAGGGCTATATGGGCAATCTACGGTGAGCTTATATGAAGCACGGGTATTTTAATCTAAAGCCGTACCATGTGTCCGATACGTCATGTATCGGAGACATATTGAGTGTATCGGACACATATTGAGTACGGTTTGGATAGCTGCAAGTATTTATTCTGTTTATTTTTTTCTTTTTTAATATTTTTAGTTCATATTTTAGAATTTAAAGCTTATTTTATATTTGATGTATTCATACCCTCTAATATGCCTTTGTTTTTGTACTCATACCGTATCCGTATTCGTATAAGTGCAATGTAGGTGAGCTTTTACTTGTGTACGATGTCACATGTTCTGCGTTTATAAGAATCTGCATTTCTGCTGGTTTGAGTTGGTAAGGAAACCTACTTTTCCAACTAAAAAATACGGGCATGCCTGAAATGTTTTAAACATAAATTTCCAGTACTAGAAGTCATATTGTGATGGATTTCATGTAGTGTTTGATGGATGACAGATGAGGTTTTACTTGTGTACGATGCGGCGGTTTATTTGTTGGTTTTCTTATGATGTTATACAGTGTGGTGTAGGAGGACAGATGAGCTTGTCGACGGGCCAAACGCGCCGCATATAACTCCAACCGCCTTAGATCGGTGGGAAGCAAGATTGGAAGATCTATTCAGAGGTTCTCCGTTTGATATGCTTGATGCAGCTTTAGCAGACACGGTTAAAAAGTTTCCGGTTGATATTCAGGTTAGCTCGAGCTGATTTACTGTCAGTCTCATGAATTCCTTTAGTAATTTCACTTCACCTGCACTGATTGACTTGTGCTTATACCTTAAGCTGAACTTGAGAACAGCTTCTAGGCTGACAATAGTTTTGAACAAAAGAAAAAGGCATAGCCGACGGGCATTGGTCGATTGGATCACATGAGCTTGTTAACTGGCTTATGGTATTTTGTTTGCAGCCTTTTAAAGACATGATCGAAGGAATGAGGATGGACCTTAGGAAGTCGAGATACAAAAACTTCGATGAACTATATCTCTATTGCTATTATGTTGCCGGAACAGTTGGGTTGATGAGTGTGCCCGTGATGGGCATTGCACCCGAATCTTTAGCTACTACAGAGAGCGTATATAATGCTGCATTGGCATTAGGGATAGCGAATCAACTTACTAACATACTTAGGGATGTTGGAGAGGAGTAAGTACAGGGTTCTATGCATTAACATCTGCAATTTTTAGGTCTCATATAAGGAATCGTCCCGTACTTCTAAATTCGTTTGGTTTTTCTGTGTTTTCGTGGTTTATGGATCGAGAAGAAGTGAAGATTTTCCTTCTATATCTTTCGAATGCAGTGCACAAAGGGGAAGGATTTATCTACCGCAGGACGAGTTGGCACAGGCCGGACTATCAGAGGAGGACATTTTTTGTGGAAAGGTAACAGATAAGTGGAGGAACTTCATGAAGAAACAAATAAACAGGGCAAGGATGTTGTTTGATGAAGCAGAGAAAGGAGTGGCAGAGCTGAATGCATCGAGTCGATGGCCGGTAAGCAATCGAAAACTCGTTCGACATAAACAAAATTGCGGAGTGTTGTCGCCTCAGCTATTTTGTATCTTGTTATTTGCAGGTATGGGCATCATTGCTGCTGTATGGGCAAATACTGGATGAGATAGAGGCCAATGATTATAACAACTTTACGAAGAGAGCTTATGTGAGCAAAGCAAAGAAGTTCATTGCTCTCCCGGTTGCATACGTTAGATCCCTCGCCGGTCCTCCGACAACTCGCTCTCTTTGTCCGAATCAAATTCATCATCCATCCAAATAAAGCTTAGAAACCCGAAAGAGTATACAAGCTTCAATATTGATCTTGAAGCATGTTTTGAAGCATGGGAGCATATGTGTATATATAATATAATTATTTATATTATTCGTGTTTTAACGAATATTTGACTTCAACGATTAATTTCTAACAGTCCGTGTCTAGTGAAAATCAAAAGCTGCGAAAATGACGAATATGTGGCTTCAATTCCGATTTAATTTGGTCAGTCAATAATGACTACACATGATAACAATATAATGCATCGAGGATAATAATCTTTCACATTTTAAAAAGAAAAAGTAAAAAAAGAGAAATCTCGTGGGCACTCCGCTGTAGCAGTAAGATTGAGTGTCTAATAAGATAGTTATGCTCCATCTACTCTATATTATATCTTGGTTTAATGAGTGATTTTCAAATCTTGACAAAGTTAAACAACTAATGAAATGAAATCTTGGGATATAAAAATGCACTCTAATGTTCGAAGCCTGGTAAAGAGGCATGTTCGAATAAGGGTTTTGGGACACTCCGCTGAAGTGATAAGGACAAATAAGGTTGAAATGCACCATCCAAGTCAAAAACTTTAGCTGTGATGGTAATATTTTCAAAATCATGACAATGCTGAGTAGCTCGGGGTTTTATTGTTTGCTTCATCATTTATCTAGAGCCAAAACAATGTGATGAGTTGAATTCCCCAAATAAAAAAAGAAAAAATACGACAAAGAAACAATAATTTAAAGGTGAATCATACCAAAAGTGGTTTTAAACTAGTTAAAAAAATTAAAGTAACTCAGAACGTACTTCACATCTTCATATATTGACCCAGCTGTTGAGGTCTCCTAAACACAGAATATGCTGGAGGCAATCGTCAGTGAGTTAGTTTAGTGTCACTCATGCACTTTATATTTGGGTGCCAAATTTTGATCTCATTAAAAAAAGTTCACATTTTTTTAAAAATTTAATTATTTTCGCTAGCTCATTAAAGGTTTTCGTTGAAGTGAGCTTAAGATATTTTTTCCTTTCTTTTCGCCCTAAATTTTGAAAGAGGGACAAACACTGAATAAGATTTTTACATTAAAATGAACTTAAAATAAACTCTGCATAAGACTTTTTAAAAAATTTCTTCATAAGTTTTTACATTAAAATGAGTTTAAGGCATTTCATCTCCTTGAGTGTTGAAAGAGGGGAAAACTTTATGGATTTCAGAACGAGAAAATTAGTGTGATGTCATTGTTCTTGCGTCAAGACCATCTATACATAATAGTTCAAATCAGAATAAATAAAAGAGGATACAGAGTCTAGGGAATTTGACTATTGAACAAGTCAAAACTTTGACACAAAAAGAACAAGAGTAAACTATAAAATTTGAGGGCAAATTTTATTGGGTCACGAAGATGACCAATCAATGACAAAGATACTTCAAAGACAGAACTCAAGAAGTTGAGCGACAATTAAGAGGAAAAAGAGATATAAAGATTCTGAAGTTTGAACCCGAATGTGAGATAAGTTGCTTTAACATTGATAGTTTCAAAGAAGAACAGTAGCAAAAATTTTGACCTTCCTTAAAAACGAGCTCACCCAAGTGGTCTTTACTTTGCATCATTTGTAGTTAGACATCCATAAGATAAAAGCATGCTAAGACATAAGTCAAATCATTTTGCCTATTTTGACAGGTATTCAAAGATTATTAAATATTTTAATCTGTAACTTCATGGTTGAAGAAGTAGATTCTTGTAAAGATTTTAATCTACATTGTAACACCCTCGACCCGGATGCTACATTTGGCCACAAGCCCAAACTACTCCCATAAAAAAATTCACTTTTTAAAGTCAATAGAAGTCAACCTCATAAATCCAAACGTAGCATACCAGAGTGTTTAAATCCATACGTACTTGAAATATTCAAAATAGTTAAAGGAGCTCCAAATATAGTAATAAAACATTTGGCCAATACAAGTTAAATCAAATAGAGTTACAAATACAAAGGGTCATATGAATACATTGCCCACTACATCTAAGTACTTGTACTCTACCAAAAGGCTAATACTGGATCCTTGATCCGATGGTGCTCCGCTATACTCGAACTACCTATTAACCTGCAGACGGAAACAACGATTCCAAACGCTGAGCTAACAAATCTCAGTGGATACACAACCACTCGACCATGCTTCAGGTGAATCATGACTAAGAGCATGCTATGAATATGATGTCAAGATAGGATAAAGCAATGGCGCTACCATAACCGCCTAAACACATGCTATAGAACAACTAGCACCTAAACAACATCAACATGTAAATAAACAAACCAAGAGTGAGGCCCAATGTTACTTGACACAGGGAAACCCACTCATGCTCGAAATCTCACATCGAGCTGCTTAGGAAACCCGCTTAGTATACTCAGAATCTCACATCGAGTCTTCGCTCGAAATCTCACATCGAGTGGCGCTTATAATCTCGCATCGAGCAAATATCATCACTCAGAATCTCATATTGGATGACCTTTATTCATCACCTGGAATCTCACATCGGATGACCTTCATGTGTTGCAACACTCACTCACTTGACATCCAGATCCCACCAAATAAGGAATCAAAACCAAACAAGTGCCCTTACCTGGCACAACCACAATTGATCCACCAAGGATCCCTAAAACTCACTTACCAAGCAATTTACTTTCATTTCAATACTCAATTAACCATTTAATCCATATAAGCAAGAATGTACACACATTCTCGATTTTACCAGACATTTTATATCATAAGGGGCCTATTAAAACCTTAGTCGCAAATTATAGAACCCCCGAACTCAAAACATAAAAACTTGGGCAGATTGCCCAGTGAGTATCGATACTCCTAAGTGAGTATCGATACTCCTAAGTGAGTATCGGTACTCTCATCTAAGTATCAGTACTCCACGATGAGTACTGATACCCCAATTAGATAAGAAAGAATTGGCCCTCGCCCCGTACCAATACGCTCCGTGCCGTACCGGTACTCCATATCGGTACTGGGATCACCCCGTATCGATCTATACCAGTACCGATACGCCTACCACAGCGTACCGGTACGTAAAGCCTTTCTAGGCAATGCAACAATAAGTATCGATATGCCCCTAGTGTACCAGTACTCGAAAATGTTACTGGAATTTTGATCTAACGAGGGGTACCGATACACGGAGAGGCGTACTTGTACGCCTCTCACAGTTTTCCCCTCAGATACAAAGGAGTACTGATACGCAACCACCTCGTACCAGTACTCGAGCCCCGATTTTGAAATATTGAGCTCGGGATTACGCTAATCCTACCCTTAACCTCCATGGTTAAGTCCCAAAACGTTCCTACCAATTATGAAGAGTCATTAGGTGAGTTTCTAACCATTTTTACCTTCAATCATCAACCATTACAAGTTTTGCCATGGATGACCAACCAAGCTCTAACTTATCCAAAACAACATAAATCAAGCAAGCATAGCAAAATGATTATGCACATGAACACACAGATGTTATAAGTGTACTAACCTCGAAATACAAGCTAAAGAGAACCCTCAACCTCCACCTCAAGCTTTCTTCTTCCCTTGGGCCTTTGAATGCTCCCCAACCTCTTGAACTATAAGGAAGTATGGTAAACAAGTTACAACGTTGATGAAAGGTTAAAAGAAGCTTAAAAGATGGTTCAACAACAAGAAATGGAAGTAAAAACACCATTCCCGTCCTCCTCTAAACCCCCAACAAAACCTCAACCTCCACTATTTCCCACATTACTTACCTTGAATGATAGATCTCTCAAAGCTGGAAATAACTCCCTTAAGATGCAAAACGAGATTCCCACAACAAACTCTAAAGATTTAATCTTTGATGTGATGATTTTGGTGAAAAAAATGAGTTTTAGAAAAGAATGAGAGGGGACAAGAATGGTGATCTCACCATCTTTTGTATTATGCAGAAAATTAACTCTCACTCCTCTTTTTCACTCATTAGGTAATTACCATTATACCCTCATGTCATCTTCCCAACTTAAGCCCAACTAAACTCAAGCCCAAAAAGGGTTTATAAAGCCCAATACTATGATCAATGCAGGGCCCAAGCCTCGGGTTAGCCTGACGCTCGGGTTCCAAAACCTAGGCCGTTACAACTCTTCCTTTTTTAAAGAAAATTTTGTCCTCAAAATTTTCCCGGTGGAAAAAGATGTGGGTAGAGCTCCATTATCTCGGCCTCGACCTCTCAAGTTGCCTCTTCTATTACATGGTTCCTCTACAACATCTTCACGAGGGGTATACACTTGTTACGAAGCTCCTTGACTCCCCTATCAAGCACTCTCACTGGCTCTTCTTCATATGTCAAATTTGTGTCAACCTCTACCTCATCAAGAGATAAAACATGCGAAAGATCAGATCGATAGCGTCTCAGCATGGATACATGGAAAACATGGTGGATACGTGCTAACTCTGGAGGCAAGGCTAACCAATATGCTACAGGCTCGACCCTCTCAATCACCTCGTATGGTCTAATATACCACGGGCTCAACTTGTCTTTCCGTCTAAAATGAATTATCCCCTTCCATGGTGATACCTTTAAGAACACTTTTCATCAACCTCATACTCGATGTGCTTGATCTTTCTATCCGCGTAGGCCTTTTTTCGATCAAAGGCCACTTGCAATCTTTCCTTAATGATGCGAACCTTCTCTTCGGTTTGTCTAACCAGATCAGACCCCACGATCCTTCTTTTATTAAGCTCGGTCCAGCATAGGGGTGTTCTGCATCTATGCCTATACAAGGCTTCAAAAGGGTCATCTTGATGCTTGATTGGTAACTATCGTTGTATGCAAACTCTACCAGCGGCAGCTGTTCCTCCCAACTTCCTTTAAAATCTACGACACAAAAACGAAGCATGTTCTCAAGGATCTGAATAACCCGTTCAGACTAGCCATTGGTCTGAGGATGAAAAGTTGTACTAAAATAAAGCTTGGTGTCTAAAGCACTATGAATCTTCTTTTATAACCTTGCTGTGAACCGTGAGTCCTTATTTTATATGATCGAAGATGGCACTCCATCCAACCTCACTATCTCCTTGATGTACAATTGAGCCAACCGCTCTAGGGTAAAATCCACGCTCACAGGCAGAAAATGAGCAGACTTGGTCAAACGATCCACTCTTACCCAGATCACATCATGCTTCCTTTGAGTCATCGGTAAACTTGTGACAAAATCCATGGTGACTCGATCCCACTTCCATTGTGGAATCTGAATCGGCTGAAACAACCCTGATGGAACTTGGTGTTCTGCCTTCACTTGTTGGCAAGTTAAGCATATTGTCACAAACTCGAAAACATCTCTCTTCATACATGGCCACCAATAATAAGGTCGAAGATTTTGATACATCTTGTTACTTCCCGGATGTATGGTGAAGGAACTACAATATGCCTCATGTAAGATGCGGTCCCTCAAATCTTCTAAAGTCGGAACACGCAACCTACCTTTGAAGTACAATGACCCACCATTTCGTACTTCGAAACCCGTGGCCTCGCCTCTCTAAACTGCCTCAATTTGAGCCATTAAATCTTCATCCAGAACCTGACTCCTCTTTATCTCTTGTACTAATGTGGGCTTAACCCGGAGCTCAGCTAAAAGCCCTCCATCCTCGGTCATTCTCAAGCAGGCAAATATGGCTCTCAAATCAGACATTGACTTATGACTCAAGGTATCCGCTACTATATTTACCTTGCCGGGGTGATACTCAATAATGCAATCATAATCCTTTAGCAGCTCAATCCAACGAAGTTGCCTCAAATTCAACCATTTATGGGTGAAAAGATACTTTAAACTCTTATGATCCGTATAGATGTAACACTTCTCCCCGTAGAGATAGTGTCTCCAAATCTTCAACGCAAAAATTACCGCATCCAGCTCCAAATCATGGGTAGGGTAATTCTGTTCATGAGGTTTAAGTTGCCTTGAGGCATATGCAACCACCTTGCCCTCTTGCATAAGAACGCAGCTAAGTCCATTCAAGGACGCATCACTAAACACAACATAATCTTTTCCCGGCTCATGTTGCTTTAAAACCGGAGCCTCTGTAAGATAGGCATTCAACTGCTCAAAACACTATTGTCTTTTCTCATTCCATACAAATGACACTCCCTTCTTAAGTAACTTGGTTAACGAGGCAGCTAAGATTGAAAAACCCTTGACAAACCGTCGATAATATCCCACCAGTCCAAGAAAGCTACGGACTTTCGAGACATTTCTAGGTGGTTTCTACTCTACTATTGCTTGAATCTTTTGAGGGTCAACGCGGATCCCATCAGCCGTCACGATGTGGCCCAAAAATGCCACTTCAGACAGCCAAAACTCATATTTACTAAACTTTGCATAGAGGTTTCTATCTCTCAACGTCTAAAGAACTACTCCCTGGTGGTAGTCATTCTCTTCGACCGATTGTGAATAAACCAGGATGTCATCGATGAACACCACCATAAACTGATCCAAATAAGGCTGGAAGATTCTGTTCATCAAATACTACTGGAGCATTGGTGAACCCAAAAGGCATCACCAATAACTCATAGTGTCCATACCGCATCTTGAAAGCGGTCTTCTAGATATCTTCTTCCACCACTTTCAACTAATAGTACCCCGACCTTAAATCTATCTTTGAGAAGACTGGCACCCCGCAACTGGTCAAACAAATCATCTATTCTGGGAAGAGGATAGTGATTCTTCACCGTTACCTTATTTAACTATTAGTAGTCAATGCACATTCTCATTGACCCATCATTCTTCTTAACGAACAAAACTGGAGCACCCCAAAGAGAAACGCTTGGTCGAATGAAACATCTCTCTAACAACTCTTGAATTTGTTTCTTCAACTCCCTTATTTCTGTTGGTGCCATCCGGTAAGGTGGAATAGACACCAGTGCCGTGCTGGGTATTACCTCAATTCGAAACTCAAGCTCACGATTCGGTGGTAATCCGGGTAGCTCCTCCGAAAAGACACACATGAACTCACAAACTGCCCCGAGACTCTCGATGGATGGACCCTCAACTCTTGTATCCACTATGTGAGCCATAAAGGCCTCACAACCTTGTTGTATTAGCCTCTACGCTGCTAAAGCCGAGATTAAGTTGGGGATGCAAGGGTGTCTCTCTCCTCTAACCGTTAACTTTGATCCATCGGCCACACGAAGCTTTAAACTCTTGGTCTTACAACCCAGACTAGCATCGTGCTCTATAAGCCAATCCATACCTAAGATTGCGTCAAACTCTTAGAAATACAAAACCATAAGATTTTCTGGGAAGATTAAACCTTGAACTTCTAT
Source organism: Hibiscus mutabilis (assembly GCA_019671005.1). Classification (NCBI taxonomy): domain Eukaryota; kingdom Viridiplantae; phylum Streptophyta; class Magnoliopsida; order Malvales; family Malvaceae; genus Hibiscus; species Hibiscus mutabilis. The sequence goes on from CM033719.1 coordinate 62,770,150, forward strand.
AGGACACCTCCGGTACACCTTGTCTACCAACACATCTAACCCTAATGGGCTAGACACGCGAGCTTTTATCTCTAAGTCCTCAGCTGTTATACCCCAACACTAGGATATCCCACTACAGATGTAGGAGTGGGTAGACCCCAAATCCACAAATGCTACAATAGGAACAAAAAACAAGGAGAAGGTACCTGTAATCACATATGTGGGCTCGCAATCTTTTTGAGCTCTAACTGCATACTGCCTCGCCGGTGCCCTGAAACGTGCCCTTACTCTGATGGTCGGTCGCCTGACTTGCCCCTCCCCTAGAGAACCCTCGGCCCCTTTGAGCCGGATAAGAGATCCTTAGTGCCCGAACTGGAAAGGCTGTGGTAACTGTAGGGTAATCCTTCACAAGATGATCCTAGGACCCACACTCAAAGCAAGCTCGATTTGCACCCCCAACACTCTCCTCGGTGCCTACGCCCACACTGATTAGAAAACGGTGCACCCACACTCCCCTGAGAACTATTTGGGTGGTAGACTCAGATCTACGGTCCGATCTTGCACTCTGATTCGAAGCTCATCTTCCCCGATTCCATCAGTTTCTATCTCTTCTCAAGTGAGACTGTGAGCTGTTAGAGAAATTCTGAGGCATCCCACTAGGACCTCATTGTCCACTAGTAGAGCCATATGTCAAACCTTACACTTGCTCAAGAGACTTAGCACTAGCAGTCAACTCAGAAAATACTTTGGGTGGGGCAGCTGTCAAATAAGTTTGTATTTCCATACTTAACCCTTTTATGAACCTCTTGCACCTCATTTTCTTGGTGGTCACAAGCTCCGGTGCATACCTACTCAGCTATAGAAATTCTTGTTTGTACTCAAAGACTGTGCGGTTCTTTTGCACGAGGTGAGTAAACTGGTCTCTCAACCTATCAACATGAGCCTCACCCGCATACTTTTTCTCGAACTTATCAAGGAAATCACCCCAAGAAGGTCGGCTAGGGTACCACTCAAGCTCTACGATTTCCCACCATTCTCTCGTGTTCCCTTTGAGCAAGGATAGCACATAGGACAATTTATCTTCAGACCGCAACCTCATTTGCCTCATAATCTAATGGGTGTCTCGAAGCTATTGATCCGCCTTCACCGGGTTGTCTTTTACTGACCCAAGAAAATCTGTAGTACTCTATCTATGCGCTCTCTCAACTGGTGCCTCCTGAGGGGTAGATGAATGCCTCGGACTCGCCCTCACAATCATGTCTAGGGCCCGGTGCAAATGGGAGAAATAGTTGGCTCCATGCCTAGCTCTCTCATCGGACTCATCCACATCCGGTACGTAGTCTTTATCGGAGCTTCCACCCCGGGAACCCAAACTCTCTTCCACGTTCCTAGCTCTCCTTGACATGGTTCAGCTTTGCACAATCAAATAGCATGAGTACACAATCGAAAATCTGGATTAATCCAAGTATGACTTTGACTTATGGGCATGTATTCGTTAGACACTTATTTACCACACTAGACTCCCCCAGGGACTGCCTAGAACCGACTAAACCTAGGCTCTGATACCACTAAATGTAACACACTCGACACGGATGCTATATTTGGGCCACAAGCCCAAACCACTCCCATAAAATTTTTCACTTTTTAAAGTCAATAAAAGTCAACCTCAAAAATCCAAAAGTAGCATACCAGAGTGTTTAAATCTATACGTACTTGAAATATTCAAAATAGTTAAAGGATCTCCAAATATAGTAAAAAAAACATTTGACCAATACAAGTTAAATCAAATAGAGTAACAAATACAAAGAGTCATACGAATACATTACCCACTACATCTAAGTACTTGTACTCTACCAAAAAGCCAATGTTGGATCCTTGTTTCGATGGTGCTCTGCTACACTCGAACTACCTATTAACCTGCGAACGGAAACAACAATTTTGAACGCTGAGCTAACAAAACTCAGTGGATATACAACCACTCGACCATGCTTTAGGTGAATCATAACTAAGAGCATGCTATGAATATGATGTCAAGATAGGATAAAGCAATGACGCTACCATAACCGCCTAAACACATGCTATAGAACAACTAGCACCTCAACAACATCAACATGTAAATAAACAAACCAAGAGTGGGGCCCAATATCACTCGACATAGGGAAACCCACCCATGCTTAGAATCTAACAATGAGCTACTCGAAATCTCACATCGAGCGGTATACTCAGAATCTCACATCGAGTCTTCGCTCAGAATCTCACATCGAGTGGGGCTCAGAATCTCACATCGAGTAAATATCATCACCTGGAATCTCACATCAGATAGCCTTCATTCATCACCCAGAATCTTACATCGGATGGCTTTCATGTGTTGCAACACTCACTCACTGGGTATCCGGATCCCACCAAACAAGGACTCAAAACCAAACAAGTGTCCTTACCTGGCACAACCACAATTGATCCACCAAGGATCCGTAAAACTCGCTTACCAAGCAATTTACTTTCATTTCAATACTCAATTAACCATTTAATCCATATAAGCAAGAAAAAACACACATTCTCGATTTTTCCAGACATTTTATATCATAAGGGACCTATTAAAACCTTAGTCGCAAATTATAGAGCCCTCGAACTCAAAACGTAAAAACTTAGGCAGATTACCCAGTGAGTATCGATACTCCTAAGTGAGTATCAGTACTCCCATCTATGTATCGATACTCCACGATGAGTACTGATACCCCAATTAGATTCTAAATAATTGGCCATCGTCTCGTACCGATACGCTCCGTGCCATACCGATACTCTATATCAGTACTAGGATCTCCCCGTACCGATCCATACCTATACCGATACACCTACCATAGCATATAGTACGCAAAGCCTTTACAGGTAATGCAACAGTGGGTACCGATACGCCCTTAGTGTACCGAAACTCGAAAGTGTTACTGGAATTTTGATCTAACGAGGGGTACCGATACACGAAAAAGCGTAACGGTACGCCTCTCACAGTTTGTCCTCTCAGATATAAAGGAGTACCGATACGCAACCACCTCGTACCGGTACTCGAGCCCCTATTTTGAAATCTAGAGCTCGAGGCTACGCCAATCCTACCCTTAACCTCCATAGTTAAGTCCCAAAACGTTCCTACCAATTATGAAGAGTCATTAGGTGAGTTTATAACCATTTTTACCCTTAATCATCAACCATTACAAGTTTTGCAATGGATGACCAACCAATCTCTAACTTATCCAAAACATCATAAATCAAGCAAGCATAGCAAAATAATGATGCACATGAACACGCAGAAGTTAGAAGTGTACTAACCTCGAAATACAAGATAAAGAGAACCATCAACCTCCACCTCAAGATTTCTTCTTCCCTTGGGCCTTTGAATGCTCCCCAACCTCTTGAACTACAAAGAAGTGTCGTAAATAAGTTACAAAGTTGACGAGAGGTTAAAATAAGCTTAAAAGACGATTCAACAACAAGAAATGGAAGTAAAAACACCATTTTCGTCCTCCTCTAAAACCCCCCACTAAACCTCAACCTCCACCATTTCCCACATTACTTACCTTGAATGATAGACTCCCAAAGCTGGAAACAACTCCCTTAAGATACAAAAAGAGATTCCCACAACAAACTCTAAAGATTTAATCTTTGATGTGATGATTTTGGGTGAAAAAAGGAGTTTTAGAAAAGAATGAGAGGGGACAAGGATGGTGATCTCACCATCTTCTGTATTATGCAGAAAATTAACTCTCCTCCTCTTTTTCACTCATTAGGTAATTACCCTTATACCCTCATGTCATATTCCCAACTCAAGCCCAACTAAACTCAAGCCAAAAAAGGTTTTATAAAGCCCAATACTATGACCAACGCAGGGCCTAAGCCTTGGGTTAGCCTGACGCTCGAGTTCTAAAACCCTGGTCATTACATACATCTTCGCATTTGAAGGAGTAGATCCCAGTAAGATTCAAGAGTTTTCAATGAAAAGAACTCACCAGTAAAGATTCTAATATGTTACTTCAAGACCCTTACTAAAGGCTTCAGTACATGGCTTCATTTTTGAACGGTCAACCTCCAGTGTTAGATGTTTGATATGTTAGTAAGACTTATATTGCATGACTTAATTTTCCAAACCATATGTATGACCTTTAGTGCTTGGTGATTTGGGGTTATCAGTAAGACCTACAGTGCATGACTTAATTTTCCAAACCATTAGTAAGACCTTCAGTGTTTGGTAATTTAGGGCTGTCAGTAAGACCTTCGGTGCATGACTTTAAATCGTCCGAGCTATCAGTAAGACCCTCAGTGCATGATGATTCGGACCATTAGTAAGACCTATAGTGCATGACTTCAATTTTCCCAAACCATCAGTAAGACCTTCAGTGCTTGGTGATTTGGAGTTTTCAGTGAAGCCTCAAGTGCTTGACCTTTAATCTTCAGACCATCAGTAAGACCTCTAGTGCGTTGTGATTTGGAGCAATAAGTATCGTTCGAGCATCATTAAGACCTCTAGTGCGTGGTGAATTGGGCGATCAACAAAACTTCCAGTGTACAACTTTGAGATTTTCGAGCCATCAGTAAGACTTCCAGTGCATAGTGATTCAGGATCCAGACAGGGAAGTAGGACAATATTAGTGCTTTTGATCTTTACTTTACTATTGTTTTACAAGAATGAGAAAAAAGGGACAACCGTAATCATTATTTTTGTTCAGTTTTTTGCTATTATTATTATTATTATTATTATTTATTTTATATTATTTTTAGTTTTATTATTATTATTATTATTATTAATGTTGTTTGTTTTATTATTTTTGTTATTTAAGAAAAAATACATACCCAAAAAATATATACGAATATACATCTATGTTTTACTTTAATTTTGTCCTATTTTTATTTGTTTCCTTATATATATTACATCAATTTTGTGCCGAGATTTTGGTATGTTTTCTTATATATAATCTATATTTATTCTACAAATGTATTTACTTTTAGCATTATATGTCATGTATTATTTATTTTTATCGCATTAGTCTAGTTCTCGAAATCTCGGTATCTTATTGATAGTGTCGTCTCGGATCTTTGGGCGTCATCTTTTTTTTGGTATCGTAGATTGCGAGGTTGTTGTTTTTATATTCGAACCGTATGATTATGCATCCTTGTATTTTAGGGATTAGATCTTAAACTAGATCAAATCTTAGTAAATACGATACAAATCCTTAGGTACCGATTTTCGGGCGTGGTGGGGGGTGCGAACCCTTCCCCACTCATAACCGACTCCACCATTTTATTTTAAAGCACGAGCTTTTTTTTTAAATTCACCAAATTTAAAATGCTTTTAAAGAAATCAGGAATTTCCCATCATAATTAAAAATAATATTTTTTAATAAAAATTTAGTCGCTACATATATCACATGTGAAAATATGAAAAAAATATATATATGTATATCGTATATGCATATGGAAAGCCATTAAAATTATAATCAATATGTGCACCGTCCAACCCTAAATATATGCATATAGAAATATATGTGTTCACCGCTATGTATATGCATATAGAAATATATATATGTACAATTAAATTTGTACAGAAACTTAAAAACTCGACTTGATTCGGCTCGACTTGAATTTTATAAACTCAAATCGATTCAAAAAGTTTCAAATAAAATTTGAATAGTAAAATATGACTTGCAAACTCGAATAATTCAATTTTTTTTTAATTCGACTCGATCGAACACCCAACCTTAATACTCTTTATTTTTCTTACTTGCACACGTTTCACTCAGTTATTTTATGCACACACTAATTCTTTTTCTTTCTCACTTTGTTTCTATTCTGGATTAGTCTAAATGAATGTCATATACTGATATACACTACTAATACTATACACCAATATACACCACTATTTTTTCTCTTATTTATTTTTTATTTTAAATAAATTCTTTTACATAAATTTTTGAGACCCACAACAAGATTTAATCCTAAGTTGAAAATAATGTTAAAATTGTCCTTTTCAAATTGGCTTAACAAAAATTTAACCGTCAACCTTTTAACTTTGTTATAATTTAGCCACCATCTCAATCACTACTATTTTTTCTCTTATTTTTTTTTTAATTTTAACTTTTTTCTCTTATTTAATTTTTTTAAAATTTCAACTTTGTTATAATTTAACCCTCAACTTTTTAATTTTGTTATAATTATTTGCATTTTGTCCCTCATTCTTTTTTTAGGATAAATTTGGCCCTCAACCTATATATTTTTCTCAAATTACTCATTCTTTAACTAACATGTTGATTAGACCGTTAAAAGTTTAACGGTGATAATATGACATATACATGTGATAATACATTTTAAATGACATGTAATCTAACCTGTTACATACTTACATGTATAATAAGATTTTATTTTAATTTAAACTATTAAAGATAATTAAAATTAAAACAAAAAAATAAACCTGGAAAAGAATTGAGTTAATCATAAATGGTGTTGGAATTTGAAATTCTGGCTAAAGATTCATGAAACCAACCTACGATTTTCAAAGTAAATTCATTCTAAAATCCAATAGTACATACCATACAAACAAATATGATTTTACCATAAAATTTGAATTCACTTTAAATCAAATCTTGTTCTTTAAAATTTGAAGCACTTTGAATCAATAGATAAAAGATTACAGAGAAATTTGACGCGATTATTAAAACTTGTGTAAATCACTTATTATTTAATCAAAGATCACTTTTGATACTAATCAATTGGGTTTTTATTTTTTTAGTTTAGGGTTTTGAAATTTTAATGTTTAATTTAATTCAGATGATTTGGGGTTTGATTTGGGTATTTGGTCTTTGAAAATGAATTTTAAGAATAATATCAAATGATTTTTTTTATGAAAATTAAAAAATTCCGAAAACACTGAAAAAATGACATAAAGTAGAAAATTATAGGTTTCGAAAACCTTGATATGAAAACTTAAACCGGGGTTTAGGAATTTTGAATTAGGTTTAGGAATTCGTTTATTAGCTTTGTGTTTAGGTGTTGATTTTTCATGATGATTTAGTTGTTTGTTTATGCTTATTTTTTGTTAATTTTTTTAAAAAAGTAGTTGAGAAATATATTTTTAAATAAAAATATTGACATGTCATCACCGTTTAAACTTTTAACGGTTTAATGGAGATGTTAGTTAAAAATGAGTAGCTTGACAAAATGGTATACGTTAGAGTCCAAATTTATCCTTAAAAAAAGAATAATGGCCAAAATGATGGAAATTGTAAATGTTAGAAGTTAAAATTATCTTTATGCCATAATTTTATACTGACATAAATTAAATAAATAAGGAGTAACAAAAACAAAAGAAAAGCAAAAAGACAATTGAGGAGTCCCACATATTTATTTAAAAAGACTTTATTTAAAAACAAAATAATAAAAAATAAAAATTAGTGGTGCATATCAATGTATCTCATTCCTTGTAGATTTTTCACTGTTTTCTACTCAAGTCACTCATGCATCTTAACCAACTAATTTTAAATTTCTCTAGAAATTGCCACATGTTTCTTAGGCTTAGTTTGAAATTTCTTTTAAAAAGTGTGGTGGAAAAATAATTTTAAAAATGTCGGAGAAAAGTGGTTTTGAAAAGTTGGTCAGTGTTTGCCATTGATGTCAAAAAGTGATTTTGAGAAGATAAAATGTCTATTTTAGATATAATATTCTAATATAAAAATAAATTATTTTAATGATATTTAGATTTTTTAATATTGTAATATATAAAATATATCAGTTTAAATTATTATAAAATATTATAATATATAGGATATTAATTTAAAATATTTTTTAGTATTTTAAAATTTAAATAATAAATACAAGCCTGCCCAATAAGTATATTATAAAAAATACATTAAAATAAACTATAAAAATTCACACATAAACTCAATTAAAGAACCAACAATCCATGTATAAAAATAATTGAGAAAATAAGATACGACTTTAAAAACTATTAAAAAAATACGAATTAAAACATGAAGTACATGAAAAGCAAATGATAAAGGGTAAATTTAGAACTTTACTCTCAACCGAAATTTTCCATAGCAAAAGCACCGAAATTACTCTCAGCCAAAATTCACCCGTTTGACATAAAAATCACTTTAAAAATGATTTTAAATAGCTAAAAATAATAAAAAAATAAGGCCTTAGCCTTCATGAAAGTGCTGCCACGTTGCCTTCCATTATCATTTACTTAGGGCCCATTCGGGAGGGCGTTTAAGCTCCAAAAATCACGTTTTGGCTGATAAACATTCTCAAACAGACAGAAATTAGCAGTGAAAACGTGCTTAAGAGTCAAACGTAGAAATTGACATTTTAGAGCTTTTATGGTGGATAATCTCGGTTGAATGGGAAAACCCAAATTGTCCCTCATAAAGTATTCCAATGGTACTCTGATCTGCTGTAAATGCTTGAGCTATAACCACATAAAAATAGGGTTTTTCAATCTCATTTTCTCTCAGAAATTGACGTGGGTAAAGAATTTTTTTTGCTAATCTTCAAGTTGGATCCATCTATTGTTCTTCTTTCTGAAAGGTATGTTGTTAATATGTTTTCTTGAAGAAATTTCTTATCTGATTTCATCCACTGTTCTTTTTCTTTTAGATTGGGATCAGAAATTGTCTGAAGCAAAGAGAGACGGCAAGATTGTAATTTTCTTATTACCTTCTACACCGGCAACAGAACAATGGTAACTGTGCTAGAGGATTTTCCTTCAATTCTCAAACCTCTCTTTGTTTAAAGTCAGTTATCTCTTTTAGTTGCATGTTATTATCATTCGTATAAATATATATGTACACTATTTCAGTTCATCATTCATTTTCTTATATAGTTTAGCTAGTTATGCAAAAAGCATGTTGCAGCCAAATCCTCTTCTTGAAGCATTTGAAAACGTAAAGACTGTGGAAGTTAACAATTCAAGGTGAGAAAGTTGTATTGTTTAAAGAGTTTATAGTTATTTGCTAGTCATTGAACCTTAAATGTTAATTTCAATTGCATGATTTTTGTCAAAGACCAACTTATTTTTAATTTCATGTACGTAAATTGTGCCTTTGTTAAAACTTAATTTTATTTTGTTATCTTTTCTAGTTCAAGTTGTTAGGTTAAAAAGGTTGTTTAAAATGAATAGGTTTTTAGTAAGTGAACATGACATATTAAGAAATTAAATATTGGAGTGTATGCTTTCATCTTGTAAGAAAAATTTGGTTTATATTTTTCTTTCTTAATCGAGTATATACCTGATAGATGAAAAGTATTTCACATATTGACACAAGTGGCGAGAAAGTCAAGGCAACATGGGATAGGTGGTTGACAATAATATTCTGTGACATTTGTATCAAGAAGATATTAAATGGTAATAGGCTTGGTACTCATTTTACAAAAGAATAGTGGATAAAAATAGTGAATACCTTTGAGAATGAGACGGGGAAACCTTATACGCAAAGATAATTGAAGAATAGGTGGGATTTATTGAAAAAAGAATGAAGATATGGAAGAGGCTTAAAGGAAAAGATACCGATCTAGGATGGAATCCTATAAAAGGAACTGTTGATGCATCAGAAGAGTGGTGGGAGAGTAGTTGTAACGACCCATATTTCGAGATCTGAGAGTCGGGTTTGATCGAGGCATGGGCCTCGTATTTGGATCATGTTTTGGGCTTTTAGGAGCCTCTTGGGCTAGCATGTCTTTGTTGGGCCCAAGTGGTTGTTGGGTCATGAAGAGAGAAGGAAGGGTATCATGGTAAATACCTAAATGGAAGAGTGGGGGGAGTAAGGCTATTTTCTGCACGCAGAAAATGAGATCATCATCTCTTAAAGTCTTCATCTTTTTCTTTCAATTTGCTCTCTTTCTCCCACAACATACCATCTAAAGGTAGGATTTTGAGAGTTTGAAGTAAGAATCACGTTGGCTTGTTGAGGGAAGTTTTACCAGCTTGTAAGGATCTACATTTCAAGGTGATGATGACTAGTTTTGGTGGAAGAGTGTGTTTTTGTGAGGGTTGAAAATAGAGAACGAGAATGGGTGTTTAGGAGCTTTATTCTTGTAAAGGATTGAGTTTTAACTCCCCTAATTCTCCTTTCAACGTAGTGACACGTTTGGTAACATCTCTTGTAGTGAAAGAGGTTGGGAGCTCATCCAAGGCTCAAGAAGGGAAGAAAGCTGAAGATTTGGAGGAAGGCCATATGTAATCAGCTAAGCTAAGGTTAGTACACTACTAACTCCCATAGTTTCCTGGAAATCATAAAATTAAGCTTTGAGGCATTATTTGGTGTTTTTGGCCTAAGAGTAGATTGAGTGGTTGTTAATGGCAAATCTTGGAATTGTTGTGGTAATGGCTTGAAATTGGCTATAATCCACCCAAAACTACCACCATAACTTGAGGGAACGTTTTGGGGTCCATAGGGGTTAGACAAGGTTTCTAGGTACCCAGAGTTCAAAAATCGTTCTCGCGTACCGGTACTGGTCGTAGCGTATCGGTACACATTAGTGAAATAAGGGGAAAGGCTGTGAGAGGAGTACTGGTACGCCTTCCTGCGTATCGGTACCCCTTGCAAGATGATAATTCCAGTAACGTTTTGGCGTATCGGTACGCACTGTTACATTACCTAGGAAAGGCTTAGCGTACCGATACACGTATGGGGAGTGTCGGTACAGGGGTGGATCGGTACTGAGCGATCTTGGTACCGATGGTACGTACCAGTACGAAACGGAGCGTATCGATGCGACTTATGAATTTAGTTCTTTTGAACCTAAAATGAGTATCGGTACTCATGGTTGAGTATCGGTATGCGGAGGGAAGTACCAATACCCATATAGGAGTATCGGTACTCACTGGGCATTTTGTTTAAGGAATTTGACCTTACGTTCGGGGATTCTATAATTTGAGGCAAAGGGCCCCAAGGGTCTCTTAAGGTTTAAAATGAATACTAAAACTAAGGAACTAAGGTTTTAACCCCGTATGATAAATAAATGACTAATGACTTGGTAATTATTGGGTAAACCGTAAGAGGTAGTAACCCATAGGGAATCCTAGGTGGATCAATCGAGGCCGAGTGGTAAATTAGGGTTCTTGCTGTGTGCTGAGGGACGCTTAGGTAGTCGAGTCATCTCTTGTTGTTGGGATTTTGATGCCCTAATTGTGTTGTAACACCTTGAAGATTTGTGAATGTAGGATCTCGATGTTTTATGGACGCGAGCCTTATTCGAAGATACTTGATGAGAGATCCCGAGCATGGATGTAGGATCCCGATGCTATGTAGGCGCGGGATTCATCGCTTTGAGTACAGGATCTTGATGCTATGTGGACGCGAGCCTTACTCGTAGTGTAGGATCCCGATGCTATGTGAACGCATGCCTCACTCAAGTGTAGGATCCCGATGCTATGTGGACGCGGGCCTCACTCAAATGTAGGATTTCGATGCTTTGTGGACGCGAACCTCACTTAATTGTTTTTGGTGTTATCTGTGTGATACTAGGTAAATTTATGAGGTTCTAGTATGAGTTGTGTGCATGATCATACATTCATAATGCTATGTGTTTAGGTTGATATGGTAGCGCCATTGCTATATTGCCATGATATCATTCCTGTTGCATTGCTTTATTTATGATTTGCATAAAGCATGGCTGAGTGGCGATGTATTCACTGAGCTTGTTAGCTCAACGTTTGGAATTGTTGTTTTCATTCGCAGGTTAGTAGGTTATCGTGAGGCTTGAAGGAGCACCATTAAGGTTGGATTCCAGCATCGACTCTAGCAGTTGAGTACAAATACTAGATGTAATGGGCCATGTGTTTCGTAAGACCCTATATGTAATTTGTAACTCCTTTTTTATATTATTCGATCAGAAGTCGAATGTTTAAATGTTTGGAAATAGAGCTCTGTAAATACTATTTTAACCATCTGAATTTAACTATGTTTTCAATATATGGACTTATTATATTGGGCTTGAAAAATGAAAATTTTAACGGTATGGATTTTGGGCTTAGGGCCCAAATGTGACATCTGGGTTAAGGGTGTTATGTTTAGTGGTATCAGAGTTTAGGTTTAATCAGTTCTAGGACGTCATCGGGGGAGTCTAGAGGAGTTTATAGGTGCCTAGCGAATACTTGCCCATGAGTCAAAGTCGTACTTGTTTCAAAGCTAAAATTCGATGGTGTGACCTCGTTTGTTGTTGTGCATAATAGAATCATGCCGAGAAGTGCAAGAATCGATGAGGAAAGTTTAGGCTCCAGAGAAGGGAGCTACGATGAGGAATATGTGCCTGGCACAGAGGACATGTTAGAGGAAACGATTAACCGGAGAGTTAACTACTTTTCACATCTGAACCAGGCGTTGCACCATATTGTAAGGGCAATCTCGAGGGCATTTGCTACCCCTCGTGAGGAACCTGTTGAAAGGGTGAAGAGGTAAGGTGCTACGGATTTCCATAAATTGGGGCGAGACAACCCGGTACAAGCGGAGTAATGGTTGCAAGATACACGCTAGATTATGAGGCAAATGAGGTTGAGATCAGAAGATAAGCTGTCGTGTATCTTGTCTTTGTTGAAGGGCAATGCTAGAGAATAGTGGGAAACAGTAGAGCTTTGGTGGCACCCTAATCGACCATCTTAGGATGATTTTCTCGAGGAGTTCGAGAAGAAGTATGTGGGCGAAGCTCACATCAATACCTTAAGTGATCGGTTCAATCATCTTGTGTAAGAAAACTGGTCAGTGTTCGAATATGAGCAAGAGTTTCTTTAATTGAGTAGGTATGTTCCTGAATTAGTTGCCACTAAAAAGATAAGGTGCAAGAGGTTCTTAAAGGGCTTGAGGAAGGAAATTCAGACCTACCAAACTGCTGCACCACCGAAGGTGTTCTCGGAGCTGACCTCGAGTGCCAAGTCTCTTGAGCAAGTGCAAGGTTTAACATATGGCTCGTCTGGTGGGCAAGGAGGTTCGGGTGGGAGGACCCATAACCCCTCAAACAACAACTCGCAGGCTTTCTCGAAGAGGAGTAAAAATCGGTGGAACCATAACAGATGAGCATCAAATCAAAGTTCAAGGTCAAACCGAAGATCTGAGTCAGCTGGTCGTATTAGGCCATCTTCTTCTTCATCCATTATGAGCTCGAATGGTTCACAGATGAGTGCGGGTGCACCAGTTTGCAATCAGTGTGGGCACAAACACAGAGGTGAGTGTTGGGGAGTAGTGAGGGTTTGTTACCAGTGTGGGTCACTAGATCACTTTGTGAAAGACTGTTCAGTGGCTAATGTGACCTCTCCAGATCATGTTCAGAGGAATATATATCCTGCCTATAGGGGTCGAGGCCTTGCACGGGGAGGATCAAGCCATGTATCGGGAGGCACCTTTTAGTCTACCGCGAGAGCATCAGCTAGGCAGTACGCAGTCAAGGCTCAAGAGGATTGCGCAGCCACAAATGTTATCTTGGGTACATTCACCTTGTTTTCGATTTCTGTTGTTGCTCTTGTAGATTCGGGGTTTACATACTCCTATATTCGTAGTGAGATATCTTAGCAGTGGGGTATTCCTGCCGAGAGTTTTTAGGTATGAGTCTGTGTGACTAGTCCTTTGAGTTATGATGTGTTGGTGGATAAGGTGTATCGAAGATGCCTGATCGAGATTCAAGGGTCATTGTTTCCAGCAGATTTAATGGTCTTATTGTTTTAAGAGTTCGATGCCATCTTGGGGATGGATTGGCTCTTTGAGCATGATGCTAGTTTGGGATGTAGGGCAAAGAGTTTGAAGCTTCGTGTTGCGGATGGTTCCAAGCTGATTGTGCGAGGTATGAGGAATCCGTGTTTATATACTGTGGTGTCAGCCTTGTCAACTCAGAGGTTGTTGCAACATGGTTGTGAAGCCTTTTTGGCCCATGTGGTGGATGTAAGGGTTAAGGGTCCAATGCTTGAAAATCTTCAGACAGTTAACGAGTTCATCGATTTGTTTTCGTAGGAGTTACCAGGACTACCTCTCGACTATAAGCTAGAGTTTCAAATTGTTGTGATATCGGGTATGGCACCAGTGTCCATCGCGTCGTATCAGATGGCACCCGTAGAAATGAAAGAGTTAAAGAAGCAAATTCAAGAGTTGCTAGAGAGAGGCTTTATCTAACCGAGTGTCTTACCTTGGGGAGCACCAGTGTTTTTTGTCAAAAAGAAAGATGGGTCTATGAGGATGTGTATTGATTATCGGTAGCTTAATAAGCTAACGATAAAGAATCGTTATCCCCTTCCGAGGATTGATGATTTGTTCGACTAGTTGAGAGGTGCTCGTGTGTTATCTAAGATAGACTTGAGGTCAAGGTACTACCGGTTGAAGGTAGTGGATGAAGATGTCCAAAAAAATGCTTTTAGGACGCGGTATAGACACTATAAGTTCTTGGTAATGCCGTTGGGGCTTACCAACGTACCTGTAGCTTTTGTGGACCTAATGAATCGAATCTTCCAGCCATACCTAGATCAGTTTGTTGTGGTCTTTATTGATGACATCTTGGTGTATTTGCGTTCAGAAGAAGAGCACGACTATCATCTGATTGTAGTTTTACAGACCCTCAGAGATAGACGCATTTTTTCCAAGTTCAACAAATGCGAATTTTGGCTTTCGAAAGTGGCATTCCTGGGTCACATAGTTGCTGCGGATGGAATCCACGTGGACCCTCATAAGATTTAGGCTGTAGTGGAGTGGAATCCCCCACAGAATGTTTTGGAAGTTCGTAGTTTCCTAGGACTTACTGGGTACTATAGGCGGTTTGTTAAAGGTTTTTCCATTATTGCTGCACCGTTGACCAAGCTTTTGCAAAAAGGGGTCCCTTTTGAATGGAATGAGATAAGACAACAAAGTTTTGAGCAACTAAAAGCTTATCTTACAGAGGCTTCGTTTTAACCCAACACGAGCCCAGAAAAGAGTATGTTGTGTTTAGTGACACGTCTTTAATAAGCCGCACGAACAAAATTACCCTACCCATGATTTGGATCTCGCTGCAGTTATCTTCGTATTAAAGATTTGGAGGCACCATCTCTATAGGGAGAAGTGTTATATTTATACGGATCATAAGAGCTTAAAGTACCTGCCTACGCAAAATGAGTTGAATCTAAGGTAACACGGTGGATTTCATTGTTAAAGGACTATGATTGCATCATTGAGTATCACCCTGGTAAGGCGAATGTTGTGCATGATACCTTAAGTAGGAAATCTATGTCGGACCTTAGGGCTATGTTTGCCCGTTTGAGGATGACCGAGGATGGGGGTCTTCTAGCCGAGCTTCGGATTAAACTTACATTGCTACAAGAGATAAAGATGACTTAAGCTTTGGATGAAGAATTAGTAGCACATATTGAAGCGGTCTAGAAAGGTGAAGCTTCAGACTTTGAGGTACGAGATGGTGGTGCTTGTACTTCAAGGGGCGACTGTGTGTTCTGGCCTTGGAAGATTTGAGAGACCACATCTTAAGGGAGGCACACCGTAGTCCTTTCGCTGTACACCCGAGAAGCAACAAAATGTATCAAGATCTTCGTCCTTTTTATTGGTGGCCAAGCATGAAAAGAGATGTCTCTAAATTTGTGACAAGGTGCTTAGCTTGTCAGCGAGTGAAGGCGGAACATTAGGTCCCATCAGGGTTGCTTTAGCCTATTCAGATATAGCAATGGAAGTGGGATCGGATTACCATGGATTTTGTCACCAAATTACCGATGACCCAAAGGAAACATGATGTCATTTGGGTTATTGTTGATCGCTTGACCAAGTCTGCTCATTTGCTATTGGTACGTATAGATTTTACCTTGGAAAGGTTAGCTCAACTGTACATAAAGGAGATAGTAAGGTTGTATGGTGTGCCATCATCGACCATCTCAGATAGAGACTCGCGTTTCACAGCTAGGCTATGGAAGAAGATCCATAGCGCCTTGGACACCAAGCTACATTTTAGTACAGCTTTTCACCCTCAGACCGATGGTCAGTCTAAGTATGTCATTCAGATCCTTGAGGATATGCTCCGGTGTTGCATTATAGATTTTACAAAGAGTTGGGAGGACAAGTTGCCCCTTGTAGAGTTTGCTTACAACAACAGTTACCAGTCGAGCATTAAGATGGCCCCCTTTTGAGGCGTTATATGGGCGTAAGTATAGAACACCCTTATGTTGGATCGAGCTCCATATCGTAGGATCTGATCTGGTTAGCCAAACCGAGAAGAAAGTTTAGATCCTTAAGGAAAGGTTGTAAGCGGCCTTTGTCCGTCAGAAGGCCTATGGGATTGAAAACGTAAGCACATCGTTTATGAGGTCAGTGAAAAAGTGTTTCTCAAGGTATCCCCGTAGAAATGAATCATTCGTTTTGGACGCAAGGGGAAGTTAAGCCCAAGGTACATTGGACCATACAAAATACTTAAGAGAGTAAGACCAATGGCTTATTGGTTAGCCTTGCCACCGAAGTTGGCCCCTTATCCACGATGTTTTTCATGTGTTCATATTGAGTCGTTATCGTTTTGATCCTTCACATGTTGTTCCGCTTGAAGAAATTGAGGTAAATGCCGACTTGACATATGAGGAAATTCGGTTGGGGTCCTTGACACAAGAGTTAAAGAGCTTCGCAACAAGTGCATACCTTTGGAGAAAATGTTATGGAGGAACCATGGTGTTGAAGAAGCAACGCGGGAAGTCGAGGACGACATGAGATTTCTCTATCCGTATTTTTTCCCACCAGGTAAATTTCGAGGACGAATTTTTCTTTAAGGAATGAAGAGTTGTAACGACTTGAATTTCGGGATCTGAGGGTCGAGTTTGATCGAGGCTTGGGCCTCGTATTTGGATCGTGTTTTGGGCTTTTAGGAGCCTCTTAGGCTAGCATGTCTTTGTTGGGCCCAAGTGGTTTTTGGGTCATGAAGAGAGAAGGAAGGTATCATGGTAAATACCTAAAGGAAAGAGTTGGGGGGGGAGTAAGGCTATTTTCTGCACAAGTGTAGAAAATGAGATTATCATGTCTTAAAGTCTTCATCTTCTTCTTTCAATTTGCTCTCTCCCCCCCCATAACACACCATCTAAATGTAGGATTTTGAGAGTTTAAAGTAAGAATCCTGTTTGGCTTGTTGAGGGAAGTTTTACCAGCTCGTAAGGATCTACATTTCAAGGTGAAGATGACTAGTTTTGGTGAAAGAGTGTGTTTTGGTGAGGGTTGAAAAAGGAGAACGAGAATGGGTGTTTATGAGCTTTATTCTTGTAAAGGTTTGAGTTTTAAATCCCCTAATTCTCCCTTCAAAGTAATGACACGTTTGGTAACATCTCTTTTAGTGAAAGAGGTTGGGAGCTCATCCAAGGCTTAAGAAGGGAGGAAAGCTTGAAGCTTTGAATGAAGGCCTTGTGTAATCAGCTAAGCTAAGGTTAGTACACTACTAACTCCCATAGTTTCCTGGAAATCATAAAATTAAGCTTTGAAGCATGATTTGGTGTTTTGGCCTAAGAGTAGCTTGAGTGGTTGTTAGTGGCAAATCTTGGAATTG
Source organism: Hibiscus mutabilis (assembly GCA_019671005.1). NCBI lineage: Eukaryota > Viridiplantae > Streptophyta > Magnoliopsida > Malvales > Malvaceae > Hibiscus > Hibiscus mutabilis. The sequence continues at coordinate 62,787,646 of CM033719.1, forward strand.
TTGCGGTAATGGCTTGAAATTGGCTGTAATCCACCCAAAACTACCACTATAACTTGTGGGAACAGCTTGGGGTCTAACCATAGGGGTTAAACAGGATTTCTAGGTGAAACCCGTACCCAAAGTTCAAAAATCGAGCTCGCAAACCGGTACTAGTCGTAGCGTATCGGTATGCATTAGTGAAATAAGGGGAAAGGCTGTGAGGAGAGTACCAGTACGTCTCCCCGCATATCGATACCCCTTACAAGATGAGAATTCCAGTAACGTTTTGGCGTACCGGTACGCATGGGGTATATCGATACACACTATTACATTGCCTGGGAAAGGCTTAACGTACCGATACGCGTATGGGGAGTACCGATACAGTGGTGGATCGGTATAGGGCGATCTTGGTACCGATGGTACATACCGGTACGGAATAGTGTGTATTGTTACGGCTTAAGAATTTAGTTTTTTTGAACCTAAAATAAGTATCGATACTCATGGTTGAGTATCAGTACGCAGAGGGGAGTACTGGTATGGAATAGGAGCGTCGGTAATCACTGGGCATTCTTCCCATGGAATTTCACCTTACGTTTGGGGGTTCTATAATTCGAGGCAAAGGGCCCTAGGGGTCTCTTAAGGTGTAAAATGAATACTAAAACTGAGGAACTGAGGTTTTAACCCCGTATGAGAAATAAATGGCTAATGACTTGGTAATTATTGGGTAAACCGTGTGAGGTAGTAACCCATAGGGAATCCTAGGTAGATTAATCGAGGCCGTGTGGTAAATTAGGGTCCTTGCTGTGTGCTGAGGGATGCTTAGGTAGTCGATTCATCCTTTGTTGTTGGGATTTGGATACCCTAATTTTGTTGTAACACCTTAAAGATTTCCAAATGTAAGATCCCGATGCTTTATGGATGTGGGTCTTATTCGAAGATGCTTGATGAGAGATCCCGAGCATGGATGTAGGATCTCGATGCTATGTGGACGCTGGCCTCATCCCTTTGAGTACAAGATCCTGATACTATGTGGACGCCGGCCTTACTCTTAGTGTAGGATCCCGATGCTATATGGACGCATGTCTCACTCAAATGTAGGATTATGATGTTTTATGGACGCGAACCTCACTTAATTGTTGTTGGTGTTATCTGTGTGATGCTAGGTAAATGTATGAAGTTCTAGTATAAGCTGTGTGCGTGATCATACATTCATAATGCTATGTGTTTAGGCGGTTATGGTAGCGCTATTGCTATATAGCCATGATACCATTCCTGTTGCATTGCTTTATTTATGATTTGCATGAAGCATGGTTGAGTTGTGGTGTATCCACTGAGCTTGTTAGCTCACCGCTCGGAATCGTTGTTTTCGTTCGCAGGTCAGTAGGTTATCGTGAGGCTTGAAGGAGCACCATCAAGGTTGAATTTCAGCATCGACTCTAGCAGTTGAGTACAAATACTAGATGTAATAGGCCATGTATTTCGTAGGACCCTATATGTAATTTGTAACTCTTATTTTGTATTATTCTGTCAGAAGTTGAATGTTTAAATGTTTTTAAATGGAGCTCCGTAAATACTATTTTAAACATCTGGATTTAACCATGTTTTCAATGTATGGACTTATGTTTTATTGGACTTATTATATTGGGCTTGAAAAATGAAAAATTTTAACGGCATGAATTTTGGGCCTAGGGCTCAAATGTGACATCCAGGTCAAGGGTGTTACAGTAGGATCAAGGTAAATTAATAATTCTTATAATTTTTATTTTCCTTGTTTATAACATTATAATTTGTTGTAATTAATTTCATCAATTTATATGTAGGTGGTACCCGAAGCTCAGGGATTCAAACTTGCAGGCATCAATCCTGAGCTAGAAGTGAAGTTGGATGAAATATTCAAGGGGATAGTCGCCACTAGTAATAAATCATGTATATTACCTACCGATTTTATTGAGCATGGCTATAATGAGACACTTGAAGAGATTGAAGAAGAAAATGCAATAAAAGATGTTCACATGTTAAGACAAGTAAGATGTGATAAAAATAATGAAAGTCCTAAAATTCAGGTTGAGCCTACACAACATGTGCAAGAAAAACAAAAATCTACTAAGGCGGGAACTTCTCATGTTAAGTCTGGAAAAAGAAAAACCTCAAAGCAAACTGAAGGGGCTGCAAGGTTGTCTATGCAAATTGATAAACTATGTAGTGCAACTGATAATATGAGTAATGCCACGTCTGTTTTAACCCCTGTTATGGATCCATTTGGCATTCCAATTCCACAAGAAGTGAATGCCAGAGAAAATTCCAGAAGAAAGTGATATTTACTATTTTGCACTGAAATTAATAGCAAATAAGGATAAGCAAATTGTGTTTTTATCAATTCCTCTTAGGGTCAGAGTTTGGTGGCTTAAAAAAGGAATGAAGGAGAGTTTAAAGTTATCTAGCCTTCTCGGCCCTTGAAATATGTAGAATTAAATTTCTCTTAGATATTGATAAATGCCACTTGTGTTTAATATGTAGTTTGTTTTGGACATTAAAAAGTGGTATCTTTGTTTAATATTTTGTCTATCCTCAACTACTGAATAGCTTGAATTGGAGTGATAACAATGTATTGTTGGTTATATATTTATGTTTGTTAAAAATGTTTACTTTTGTATGTTGACAGTGGATGGATATATATTTGTTAATGTTTATGATTATTAAAAAATATGTTTGATGTATTTATTCTTTTATAGTTTTTCATTAAAGTATTTAACTTCTTTTATAATATTTCACAGGCGAGGATGAGTAACATCAATAGTTTTAATGGTGATACAATTGATGATGAAAGGGAACTGAATATTTCACAAAATGAGCAGAGTTTTAATACCTTGTTTAAGGTTGCAACTTGTTCTATTAAGTTATATTATGAAAAATACTTATTGAAACAATCGTGCATGGATTCGAAACAGTCTGGTGAAGTTTGGATTCGGGAGATTCTCAATGGTCACGAATCGCGTTGTATGATAAATTTTAGAATGTCAAAAACTGTGTTCACAAGTTTATTGACAGTTCTGGAAACACTATACAATTTACAAAGTACAAGAAGCATTTCTTCTCGTGAAATGTTGGGTATTTTTTGTATATCTTGGGTCTTGGTGCATCGGTTTCTCAATGCCGTGAAAGATTTCAAAGTTCTGGGTCAACAATCAGTCAGTACTTCACACTTATGCTCGAAAAAATTTCTCAGATGGCTACTGATATAATTAGACTAGATTATTATTCTTTTAGTTCAGTACCGGAACAAATATGCAACGATTCTCGATATATGCCATATTTTAAGGTAAAATTTTAATATTTTAATTTTATATTTAGTGGATATTTATTTACTTTATATGCATGCATAATAATAAGATTATTTTACAAGATTGTATAGGTGCAATTGATGGTACACATATTTCTGCCGTTCTTCCACCAAATGAATAAATTTCCTACATAGGAAGAAAATGTGTCCCAACTCAAAATGTCATGGCGGTATGTGATTTTAATATGTGCTTCATATTTGTTATGGCTGGATGGGAAGGAACATCACATGATACTAGAATTTTTCTTGATGCAATTCGAGATCCACAATTAAGATTTTCACACCCACCAAATGGTAAATTTCTTTATCTACTCATTTTAAATTAAGTATAAATTATTCAATTGATTGTTTCTTGTATTATAACATAAAGGAAAATATTATCTCGTTGATTATGGATATCTGCAAATGAAAGGTTTTCTTGGCCCTTATAGAGGATAATGGTATCATTTACCGGACTTTCGTAGAGGTAGACCTATGTCTGGTAAAGAAGAGATATTCAATCATTCACATTCTTCTTTACGTAGTGTGATTGAGAGAACTTTTGACGTACTTAAGAAAAATGGGCCATTTTAAGGGATATGCCAAGTTATTGTTTTGAAAAGCAAAAGATGATCGTTGTATGCACAATAACGATACACAATTTTATTCGAAAACATGTAGGTCTTGAGGATGCTGATTTTATAGAATACGAAAAAATGATAGGGCATATGAGAATATTGTTGACACAGAAGATGTGCAAGATGGAGCAAGTGATGATGATGGTGAATTAAACATTCCAGTTGGTAATGAAATGGAAATGACGAGGGATGCCATAGCTTCTAGTTTAATAAATTCACTTTAGCTTGAAAGCACTAATGTATTATTTTGTAATATTTATACATGGTGCCATAACTTTTACTTTAATGAATTCATTTTAAATTACAAGCACTAATGTATTTTTTGTAACAGATATATTTGGTGTCATAGCTTGTAATATAATGAATTCATTTTAAGTTGTAAGAATTGATGTATTTTTTGTAATATTTTGGGTGCTATAACTTGTAATTTAAAATATATTTTATATATAAAAATTTATATTTGGTGTCATAGCTTGTAATATATTTCATATATTTAGTGTCATAGTTGGAAAATCCTAGCTTTTTGGTCTAAAAATTACGTTTGGTGTCATAGTTTGGCCTAGGTAAATAATTTGCATGCTCAACTTCATTTCTTAATTAATTTAGTTACTTTCTCTGTTAAACCTGAAGTTTTTATAATAATAACAATGTAATAAACTTGATAAAGTCTGTTGAATTTCGTGATAATGATAAAAACAATAGGTTTGATAATATGAAAAATGCATAGTTTAAAAATTATCTTTTATTCAATCCAATAATTTATATTAATTATTTAAAAATATTTAAAATTTATATTTTATATATGAAAAATTACTGATGAATTGTCATGACTTTTATATTTTTATTATAATTTAAGCTAATTTATTTCATATATAATAATGTTAATAAATTTTAAGCTAACGGATTTAAACAATGCTTACGTTCATTTATTTTTACTTTATAATATCATGTCTAAAATAGACATTTTATCTTTTTAAAAGTACTTTTTAACAGCAATGCCAAACACTAAAATCTTACCGTTAACTTTTTAAAATCACTTTTTGACAGAACTTTTAAAAGCACTTTTCAACAGCAATACCAAACTGGCCCTTAGTTCTTAAATTTTTGAGCTGTTACTACACTCTTGCCGACATGCATTAATTAATTTCTTTTTAAACCAAGTTTGATCTTCAACACAAACTTTAGTAGGACGGACCAACTTCATTAGTGATAAGAATTCATTACTTTTTTATGTTCCAACGTAAAAAAAATCAAAATTGAAGCTATAATTTTAAATTTTAAATCTTATGAACCATATACCTAATACTTTAAATCATAACCCTTAACCCATAATTTTAAAATTTAATCTTAAATCCTAAACTTAACTAATATGGTAAACTACACCAGTAGTCACCGAACTATGGTTTCTTTCCTATTTTGGTCACCAAACTATTTTTTTTGCAAAAACATCACTAACGTTATGTTTCCTTCCTATTTTGGTCACCAAACTATTTTTTGGCAAAAACATCACTAACGTTATGTTTCCTTCCTATTTTGGTCACCGGCTGTTAGAAACTTAAAGGGTTTACTGACGTAGAATTTTATTTTATTTTTTAAATTTTCCATGTCATTTCTTTTCTCTTCTCGTAAGCAATATATGTTATTTTATAATATTTTTATTCAAACTAGATGATGGTGATATGTGTCACTGCCTATTAGTGGAATAAGAGGAATGAAAAATCAAGCCCCTTATGCAGCCAGAGAGATGGTGACACGTGTAACTGCCTAATAGGATGGCGATACGTGTAACTGCCTATTAGTCGAATCTCCCTGGCTGCATAAGGGACTTGATTTTTCATTCATTTTATTCCACTAATAGGCAGTGACACGTGTCACCATCCTGTTAGTTTGAATAAAAATATTATAAAATAACATATATTGCTTACGAGGAGAGAGAAGAAGTGACATGGAAAATTAAAAAATAAAATTCTACGTCAGCAAAACCGTCAAGCTTTTAACAACCGGTGACCAAAATAGGAAGGAAACATAACGTTAGTGATGTTTTTGCCAAAAAAATAGTTCGGTGACCAAAATAGGAAAGAAACCATAGATCGGTGACTACTGATGTAGTTTACCCTAATTAATAATAGAATATAAGTAGAAACACCGAAAAGGGGCAAACGATTTCTACTCTAACTTTAACGGTTCTTTTTTGGGGGACAATTTAAAGGACAGAAATCTTTTGTCATTTTGTATCCTAACACTAAACATTCAAATCATAAGCCCTAACTTCAAATTTTAAATCCTAAATCCTAATTTCTACACCCTAAAAATACACTACACCCAATACTTTAAACAGTGTCGGAACCAAGGTTTCCATTTAGTGGGGTCACGAGTAAAGTATAAGTTATGTAGTTTTCTTATGCCACTACAATAAGTATCATTGACCCCATACTCCAACAGATTAAGAGGGGTCAAATCTAATATTTTCTACGAAACATTCTATATCACCTCCTTAAAAACCTCGTACCCCACAAATTAAATGGGTTAATTGCACCCAAGATTTTTATACTGCATCTGCCCATGACTTTAAACCCTAACCGTGAGTTCTGCCTTAAAACCTTAATCTTAAACTTTAAACCTAAATTATTTATAATGAGACATAAATAAGAGCATCGAAAAAAATTTAGCTATTTTTCTCCAATTTAAAATTGTACATTTACAGAGAGATGATAAATGCAACGTAGTAATAAATACGTTGACATTAGTTATTTTGTCTTTTTATATTTTTTTTTATAATTCATTGATTGATTAATCTGAATTAAATTTTACATTATGAAAACAATCCTTCTAACCTAATTTTTTCACTCACAACGTCTGAATGTATACAGACTAGAAAGAAAGAAATAAATAGTATAGTTCTGAATATTATTACAAATATCTGAATTTGAAGTCGACATCGTTTTATTTTTATTTTTTATTTTTTAAATAGGTAATTACTTTAAAAAAATTAAATAAATTAATATTTGATGTAATTTTGTGCAGAACCAGTAAATAAATTAAATGATACTACGTCTTCATAATTTGAAATCTAAATTTATTTTTAATGATGTGTTATTATTATTTAGTTCATTAACTTTGCATGTAAAATTAAGGCATAAAGTTAAAAAAATACCCTTAACGTTTGACTGACGTTTTATTTTAGGTTGAAATGACTCCTTTGTGGATAAAAACTGTTAGAAAACTGACGATAAACAGTTTGAAATGACTTGACAGCATGATAAGTCAGTAGAAAAAATTATTTTATATTTTATATAATTTTATAAAATTATTTTTTGACTGATGTAACGTTTTTCTCAAGTCAACACATTTGTCTATATGATACTCTCATATAAGTGTTCATTGCTATATAGGTTTTTTACGTCATTTTAAGCTATTTACCGTCAGTTGACTGACAGTTTTCATCCGCAAAGGGTCATTTTGGCCCAAAATAAAACATTGAGGATTGAATTGCTAAAAAAAAATAATAGGGACCAAAGTGACTATTCAATCAAATGTTGGGGGCATTTTTTTGGTTTTATGCCTAAAATTAAATACTATAGAACTATTGAGAAATCTCAGTAAAAAAAAGAAAACGTTATTCTTTTTAGGAGATTCGAGTTTACATAGTTTATCTGCACGGCATGCTTCTTCAAAAACTAAGAGTAAAAAGCAAATACTATTATTATAATTACACAATAACAATTAAAAAAATACCTAAAGATAAGGAGAGAAGTCGATCCTTTGATTAAATGGTGTAATTGTATTTTCAGCCCCTCCTAATGCTTAATAATTTGAATTGATCTCTTTTAATTATGTTGTTAAAAATAAAATTTTCGTACCGATCCCTTGCAAAATTTACAATTAAATTCAATTCAATTTAATATAAACTTTAAAACTTCAATCGCAAATTCTATTTTTGGTTTCTGTCTAACACAACCTTTCTGACTTCCTCCCGAACAAAGTTTAATTATCTTACCAAAAAGTTTAAAGTCACCGTCCTAAATAGCTGGGACTTGTCCGAACGGCTGAAAAAAAAGAAAGAAAACCAATGTGAAATTTTAATAATAACATAAGAAATATGGTATTAAAATTTCAATTCGTGCACCAAATGAAAATTAAAAAATATTAATTAATAGAGTGATTAATAATAGATATATTGTCCCTGTAAAAAAATTTGGTAAATAAAATTCAGAAATCTTTTAATCATTTACTGCAGATTTAAGATGACATTTACATAAATTAAATTACTCATTTACTGCATATTTAATATAACAGTTAGATATTTTAATAACCTATTTAATGCATGATTAAGATGACAATTACGTAATTTAAATAATATTTAATATAAGAATTACAAACAAATTAACCTTTGTCATTATTGTTGTGAATGGTTTGTCTATTTTACTTCCAACTTTCACTCTATAAATAGCAGATTTGTGATTCACTTTAAGAATATCTCCCAAACACTTTCATATATGTTTCATGCTTTTGAGAAGAGAGTGATAATACCGTTGTCCAATTTTAAAATTCGAGTGTACAAATTTTGAAGGCGTTGTTAGTGCAATGATTACACAAATGTGCAAATTTACTTTTAAGGTAGTTGTCATACCACAACACAACAAATGATTCAATCTATTTCAATTTGTTTTATTTCATTCGGCCGATGCTAACTGTTTAATTTCACAGTTATTTTTTTTAACAATCTCATCTTATATGAATTCAAATCTTGATATTTACCTTGAAAATATAAACATCTTTACCTTAGTAAAAAAAAAAAAAAAGACGGGGCAATACTTGGCGGAAGAGGAAACCGTGGTTCTTATTGCCTCCAGCATCAAGATGGAGGTGACCAACCTGGAAATCAATGTCTTTCTCGAGAAGACAGGACAGTACCCTCTGAGGGGCAAGTTGCCTTTATTGGACCATAAACTTTGACTACCATTCTTGTTGAGCATTAAGACAGCAGTGATTTTGGTTTCAGCGTATATATATAGACTAGGAATGGGGTGAGTTGGAGAGGGCAGTGGGGGTTGTCATATGCAACCAACGCATTAACAATCCAGGTCGAAGGGAGCTTGGGGTGGGGGTGGGAGTGTGAGTGTTGTCACTTGTCACGTGCAACTCATTCACAATCGGGGGTTGCAACGTGCCACTGTTCTTTCTAGGCAAAATTCAAATAACTCGATTCGAAAAATCAAAATATTCGACTTTAATCGATGCGAAAATACTCGATTCGTCTTGACTCAACTTGTAATTTCATGAACTCGACTAAAAAAAATTAAATAAAGTTTGAGTTATAAAATAAAAAGTCGAATAACTCGAATTTTTTAGTAATTATTGAATTAATTTTCAAGTTCGCGTTGAGTCTCAATTCTGCCTTACGCACACACATATAACACATATGAAAGAATATGAAGAAATCTATATGTGTGTGTGTGCACATTGAATATAATTATAGAAAACCGTTTAAATTGGAACTAATTAGTACCATAATATTATAAATGATTATAATCAAATTCAAACAGAAACTCGAATTCGACTCGAAAAAATTTCATATAAATTTAAGTTGTAAAATAGGATTATTCAACTGGACCGATTTTTTTTACTTTGAATGCCCGCCTCTAACTCACATGTCTATGATTGATCATTCTAAAATGAAATCCTTAACTTACAGTTAAACTTCAAGATAAAGAAAGATTAACCGTGCTCAGTTAGTTAATAGAATGAGAAATTATATTTTAAATAAGTTTAAGAATTTGAGTTTTGATATGCGAATGAAGAAAATTGAGGTGAGAGAGTTGACAATACTCGATTTGAATTAATCGATCAATAAATTAATATAAATTATTATAAAAAAAAAACCATTCAAATAAAAGAAAACAGTGAATGATAGAATATGACTCAGAGAGATAGAACTTTGAGAATCTTTGTATAAACCTCCAAAACCACTTGATTACAAATGATCGAGCTTCCTAACTAACTCAACTTATGATAAAAGCTGACTCACAACTAACAAATAACAACAGATTTTTAACAACCTCTAACAAGGAAATAGGAGAAACCGGCTAAACCGCTTCTATTATTATCTAAAAAAGTAAAATACACGGAATGTCATTTTTATTTTCAGTTTGTATTATTTTGTTCATCGAACCCTAAAAAAGGTACGCTTTGATATCTACATTTTCTGGTTTATTACATTTTTTTATTGAGCAGTTAACTTGTGTTACTTTTATAACGTCACATGTTTGTAAAAATAATTAATTTCTAATTTTATCGCCAAATTGTTGATAAAATATGATCGTATTTAGATAAAATTTTAGATCTATATTTTATATCCCATCAAACCTGAGTAAATATGAAGTATTGTACCGATATATTTATATATAATAATCTTATAACACTTTACATATTAAAAATATATAAATATTTCTGTTTTCTTAAATTAACCCTTGAGAACAACAATTTTTCCATTAAAGAATGTCTACTAATTCTCAATTAAAGCATACAAAGCGTATGAAATTATTGTTGTCGAAATGAAAAGGTACTGAATAAGAGAGGAGAAGACAGTAAACCAACGTGGTTATGTTGGATTTAGGTGGTTCACCTGCTGTAGATTTAGAGCGAAAAGTCACCGTCAGTACGACAATTTGAGCCAAGAAACAAATAAGGAGAGATGAAAAGAAAAAGAAAGAGATATTGCCCTTATGATCATGCCTAATCTCTCTATTTTCTAACCCAAGTATTTATAGTCTCTGAGACTGTTGGTGCTTAGATGGTCTCGCATTTGAGAGTACCATAAAGTGGTAGTTATAAAGTGTCAAGGAATAACTGTCTTTATGACTAGTGCCTAGTGGAATGCCAAGAGGCGTATATAACGTTGCATTGGCATTAGGGACTAGGAATCAACTCACTAATATGGGCGGAGTCACATGTAAGAATGATGTGTCTGCCTATTGATACTCAATTTTTTTATATAATTTATAGAAATAAATAAAAAATAAATTAAATGGCACTCCTTCAAATGTTGTTAAAAAATGACACCATTTAAATAAATTTCTGGCTTTACCCTGTTAAACTAACTATGAAATTATTACTATGAAAAGAGATAGAAGAAGAAGACCTCCAGACTTTTATTAGAATTGTAAAACCAAAAACCTTAATCTTTACAGAATACTAAGCATAAATTTATACACTGCATGGGAAGCTTAGGGTTTCTTCTTGAGTCAGTTACAAACGGTGTAACCACCTTAACTGATCCTAACACTGACTTGGTTAGGCATAACTAATCTTGAAGCTGATTTAGTTATGTTTACAAGCCATTCTAATATTCACCCTACTTTCTGCAATCTGGGAATACTTCTTGACTTTCAACAACCGAAAACTTCCTTCGAAACACTTCAAACTTGTGAGCTGCCAGTGGCTTTGTAAGTGTATCTGCAATCTGACAATCAGCTGGAACATAGTCAACTTGTAGTTCAGTGGCTGCAACCTTCTCACGTACAAAGTGTAGATCAAGTTCAATGTGCTTTGTTTTGGTGTGCAGCACAGGGTTTGCTGCCATAGCTACTGCACTCGTGTTTTCGCACCACACACGAGGTGACTCAGGTAAGTTGATACCCATTTCAGTGAGCATAGCCTTTATCCAGACAATTTCTGCAGTTACATCCGCAAGGCTTCGATACTCAGATTCAGCTGTGGATCTTGATACAGCTCTTTGTTTCTTGGAACTCCAACTCAGTAGATGCTGTCCATTAAACACACAATATCCTGAAATCGACCTACGGTCATCAATTTCTCCACCCCAATTTGCATCAGAGAATGCAGTAACACTCATCATGCTTTGTGTTTGAGCTGGAAATCATAGGCCATGATCCAGCGTGCCTCTTAGATACCTTAGAATTCTCTTTACTGCCAACCAGTGGGCTTCAGTAGGATTCTGTAGATATTGAGCAGCCTTGTTGACCGAGAAGGAGATGTCTGGCCTTGTGTGCACAATGTATTGTAGAGCACCAACCACACTCACATTTGTCAGGGGTTCCCCATCAAACTTACTTAACTTTGCTAAAGTTGGCATGGGAGTATTAGCAGAATTGGCATCTTCCATGTGTACCTTCTGTAAAAATTCCAGAATATACTTTCTCTGACTCAACAATAGCCCACACTCAGTTTTAGTTGCTTCTATGCCAAGAAAGAACTTCATTTGACCGAGATCCTTGAGGGAGAATTTATCGTGTAGCTCCTGGGTAATTGTGTCAATGACATTGTTTGACGCTCCGGTAATAAGAATATCATCCACATATACTGCTAGATATGTGCATACATTATCAGACTTTAGAAAGAAAAGTGTAGGGTCTGCCTTTGAAGCATCAAAGCCTAGCTGAGACAAAAACTCCTTGAGTTTAAGAAACCAGTTTCTTGGAGCTTGTTTTAACCCGTACAGTGCATTTTTAAGTTTGCATACCAACTGTTTTCCAGATTCAGAAACCTCTTCAAACCCTGGTATTTGTTGCATGTAGACATCTTCATTCAAATCCCCTTTTAGAAATGCATTGTTTACATCTACTTGTCTAATCTGCCATTTGAATGTGACAGCAAGAGACAAGAGAATGTTTACTGTAGAAAATCTCACCACTGGACTGAATGTGTCCATGAAATCAAACCCTGCAACTTGTGAGTAACCCTTGGCTACTAATCTGGCCTTTAGTCGTTCAACAGATCCATCAGTATTCTTCTTTACTCGAAAAAGCCATTTACATCCTACGAATTTCCTGTCAGGAGGCAATTCAACTATATCCCAAGTGCCATTGCTTACCAGGGCCTCGTACTCAGCCATGAAAGCTGCCCTCCATTCATCATCTTCAAGAGCCTCAGTTATAGTCTGAGGTACCTTTTTGAACTGCAAGCTGTAGATCTTAGGTTTGACAATCCCATTCTTTCGCCTGGTAATCATGTGATGTACATTATCATATGCATTACGATTTTGCGCGACAACATTCTGATCATTCACAACTGCAGCAGTGCTTGCTCCCTGTCCTTGCATTACTACTTGCTGGCAAATCTAACTGATCACGAGAGGAACCTTGTGCTTCAGCAATTACTTCAGCCTGCTGAAATTGATCTTGCTGAGCACCTTCTTCATTTTGACCGTAATGTTCATTTGAAATATCACCTTGAGCATTATCCTGAACAGACTGTTGTTCATACGATTCAGGAGCTGGAACATTGAATGTTGGCAAGAAAGTTTGAACAAGAGGAACACTTTGAGAGGGAACAAAGTCAGTAATGTCTTCCTTGACCTCTAGCTGTTCAAAAGGAAAGACATCTTCATTGAAAACAATACTACGGGAGATGAAGACTCTACCATCTTTGCTCAGACATAGATAACCATGGTGAGTTGGTGAGTAACCTAGAAACGTGCAGGCTTGTGACAGAAACTCAAACTTATGTCTGTTGAAGGGTCTGAGATGTGGGAAGCATTGACACCCAAACACCTTGAGAAAATTATATTCAGGTTGTGAACCAAAGAGCTTTTGAAATGGAGATATGTTGCTCAATACTCGTGAGGACATTCGATTGATCAAGTATACCGAGCTCAAGACTGCATATGACCAATGTTTGAGAGGAACTGATGCTTGAGCAAGCAGAGTTAATGTTATTTCTACCACATGCCGGTGCTTTCTTTCAACAACACTGTTCTGTTGAGAAGTGTGGGGACAAGACTTTCGCAGCTTAATTCCCAGTTCAGCCGTTATTTTCTCCATAAATCTAAATTCACCACCATTGTCAGTTTGAATAGCCATAATTGAGGAATCAAATTGAGTTTTGACAAGGGCCAAGAACATTTGAAATGCTGTAGTAACTTTATGTTTATTTTTCAACAAGTAAATCCAGGTATTTCTGCTGTACATATCAACAAAGAGAGCAAAATATCTAAAACCATTTGAAGTTATGGGAGCAGGTCCCCATATATCAATTTCTACAGGCTCAGATGGTTTAAAATACAGTGTAGAAGAAGAACTGAATGGTAAAACATGACTTTTTCCCAATTGACATGCTATACACACAGACTTTTCTAAAGGTACAGTTTTACTAATAGACTTGATAACTTCAATGGCTGGGTGTCCCAATCTCCTATGCCAAAGCCAATACTCAGCATCACCTTTGGCAGTAGCTTGAAACACTGACGCAGCATCAAGAATTGAGCAATCAAAGCTATACAGTCCACCATCAAGCTTTCCCTTCAATAGCACGGCTTTAGTGGTTGAATCCTTTACATAACAAACATTGGCATGAAATTCAAAGTAGACATTATTATCATTAGCAAATTTGGCTACTGACAAAAGATTCTTTGTTATTCGAGGCACATAAAGCACTTGTTCAAGATGTAAATATCTATCAGTACTATTAATTAAAGAAATACCCACATGATTAATGAACAAGGCAGTTCCATCTCCCAAATGAACTTTACCTTTTCCAGAGTAAGTGGACCTGTGTTGAAGAGTTCCAAGATCGCTGGTTACATGGTGAGTTGCCCCCAAGTCAGGAAACCATTTAGAGTAAGCAACTGGTCCATCCATCATCAAAGTATTAACTTGAATATCTTCATCTTGATCAAGTTCTTGAACTTCTTTATTGGACCCCATAAAAGGGTTGTATGAAATTTCAGCAGTGGATGCATGTATGCAGCAAGAGCAGTTGTTCACCTGAACATTTGATCGTGTCTGTTGTGCAGGACCTCTCTTGAAATTCTGATCAAATCGATGCCAGCATCTATCCGCAAGATGTCCAAGCTTGCCACAAACTTGACACTGAGGACGAGACTTGCTTTTGAACTTCCCTCCATTATGATGTGTATCACAAGACTTATCATACTCATTACTAACCTCTACATGTGACTGCCTCGAGTTATAACTGGTGTAGTTTATTCCAACAGGAAATCTGGAAGAGTCTTCCATTCGAGTTTCAGCATCCACAAGAATGGATACAATATTGTCTACAGAATACGAATCTTTGCTGGCTGTGATCGTTGCAATAGATGGTTCATATTCAATGGGTAATCCATTGAGAATGGTATCAATGTGCTCAACTTCAGAAACGGGACTTCCACAAGCAGCTAGAAGATCACATACTTGTTTGACTGCCGTAGTATACTCAGTGATTGACAGCGTGCCTTTTTTCATGGATCGAAGCCGACAGTGTAAGTTCATTATCTTTGTAGTAGAAAGATGGAATATAGCTTGGTTACCGTATTCCAAACTGCAGCCGTTGTCTCAGCACCAACCAATTGTGGCAAGATATGCGGACTGATGGTAGAGAGAAGCCAAGACGCTAAAGAATTGAGTATACAGGGGATTAACAATTGTTTCATCTGCTTGATTTCTGACCACCTTTGAAGGAGTTGAGACCGAGCCATCAAGATACCCATCAAGACCAAGTCCCCTAATCGTGAGTAGGATCTGCTGTTTCCATAGCAGATAGTTGGATTCATTGAGACAAACGTTGACCCCGTTTGTTGGAGAAGATTTGGGACTCAAGAAGCTGTTCTTCACCACCGGATAGAACTGGAGTTAGAGAAGGTGCCATGATTGCAAGAAGAAGGAAAAAAACTAGAATTACTGAGTCTTTAGAAGAAAGACGAAACAGGAATACGGAAGCAAGAAGAGCACAAGATCAACTGGCGAATGATACCATGCTAAACTAACTATGAAATTATTATTATGAAAAGAGATAGAAGAAGAAGAAGACCTCCCGACTTTTATTAGAATTGTAAAACCAAAAACCTTAATCTTTATAGAATGCTAAGAATGAATTTATACACTGTATGGGATGCTTAGGGTTTCTTCCTGAGTTAGTTACAAAAGGTGTAACCACCTTAACTGATCCTAACACTGACTTGGTTAGGCATAACTAATCTTGAAGCTGATTTAGTTATGTTTACAAGCCATTCTAATAGAAGAAGACCTCCAGACTTTTATTAGAATTGTAAAACCAAAAACCTTAATCTTTACAAAATGCTAAGCATGAATTTATACACTGCAGGAAGCTTAGGGTTTCTTCCTGAGTCACTTACAAACGGTGTTACCACCTTAACTGATCCTAACTCTGACTTGGTTAGGCATAACTAATCTTGAAGCTGATTTAGTTATGTTTACAAGCCATTCTAATACACCCTGCTCACTAACATACTTAGGGATGTTGGAGAGAAGTAAGTACAGGGTTCCATGCATTAACATCTGCAATATTTAGGTCTCATATAAGGAAAATCGATCCGTACTTTAGAATTTGTTTGATTCTTTTGCGTTTTTGTGGTTTACAAACAGAGAAGAAGTGATTTTCCTTCCATTTCTTTCTATTGATGCAGTGTACAAAGGGGAAGAACTTATCTACCGCATGATGAGTTGGCACAGACAGGACTATCAGAGGAGGACATTTTTTGTCGAAAGGTAACAGATAGGTGGAGGAATTTCATGATGAACCAAATAAAGAGGGCAAGGATGTTGTCAGAATAATAATATAGAAATGATCAGTCTTTGTGGGAGAGTGCTACCATTGAACAAGACCTTTATTTGGCTGATAATCTTTTTCTTTCATTTGTAGAGAATGTAATCGAGTCGCTGACTGAGTGGTAAGGTTCATTCGTCTCCACTGTTGTCTTGAGAATTGAATGGATGTCCATCCTTCTTCTCTAATTGTTCTATTGTAATTTCTATGGCGACTTAAAGTTTGTCTTTGATGAAAAAAAATCCAAGAAATAAAATAAATACTTGAACTATTGAATTTATTAATTAAACCAAACAAAATATAAGAACAAATAAATAGAAATTGAATTGGAAAAATAGAAACAAAACTGAAACCGTTTACTTGTATCCATGCAGCAATCGTATAAATAGATTTGTGTGTTTAACCTAGTTGGTTTATAGGGTTTATATAGGGGCGGGAGTTTCATTGCAAATAAAATTTGTGAATCATCTGAATTTTATTTAAAATAAAATTAATTAATTAATTAAATAACATTATCATAATATTATCTATATTAAAAGTTAATATCTTATCACATATTTATCCTTTTTAATTTCAGAATATTCAAAAAATAACATCCAAATTTAAAGATAATAGTATCTGATTATTTATCCTTTTATTCGATATATTAAAAATATTTTATTTAAGGTAGGTTAAAATTTTCAAAGACCCCAAATGCCTGTCCAAATTTACCATCCATCCAAATAAGGCTCAAAAACCCGAAAAAATATACAAACTTCAATGATATCTTAAAGCTTGTGTTTGAAGCATGAGAGCACATGCGTAACCACCTAGATCCGCTTATGCGTTACACTTAAATCTAGAAGGTCACATTAGGGTCACGAGAGCAACCCACAGAAAAATTCGCATAAAAATATTTTTCTTTAAATACGTTAAAAATTATAAAATAAACTTCAGTTCAAAATACCATTTCAGAAAAATCATTTAAACATGTAACAATAGTTCAGAAAATATATTACAGACACTAACATAAAATAATACACGACATACATGCCCACTAACTGTACCAATACCATACTCCAGAAGCAACGTCGAGATAACTCCAAACACTGATGTCGATCTCTATACCATGATAGATTTCCTCTAACCTGTGATGAAAAAAAAACAAAGTGAGCATCGGGAAGCTCAATAATACGAGCTACCAAGAGATGAAAAAGGCACAAGCAGGTATATGGCCAAACGTAAAGTTGTCATGGTGTTCCGGGCAACACTAAGGTCTGATTTGATTCGATATTCCAATAAAGCGGTTTATCTGAAGGTAACAAATTTTTTCTTTCTACAACCACTCAAATATCAAGCGAGAAGTCTGCAGTCTGAAGAATTAGAAAAGAGGTAGTTTACGGAAGTTGATCTTAGGAGTTTAGTGTGTTCCATTGAGTGCATATCGAAAAAATATAAGAAGTTCCAGACTTTGACAAATTAATTCAGTAGGTAGATGTTTTAAGGAGGCAAGAAAGTTTTATTTTAATCACCTAACTATCCTTCAATCGAACTCTAGTATACAGTCCATTAGAATTTCATATATAAGGGCTTAACCCAAGCCTCTTGGTCCTAGGTGCCGATTAATGGATGTCTTAGGTCCAAAAGGAATCATCCTAACTGAAGCATAGAAGCTTGAATGCAGAATGTATTACCCTAGTGGAAGCATAGGAAACTGATACAAAGCCATAAGGTATTACCCTAGCGGAAGCATGAGAACCTGATATAGAAGCCATAAGGTATTACCCTAGACGCAACATAGGAACTTGATACAGAAGCCATAAGGTATTACCCTAGCCGAAGCATAGGAACCTGATACAGAAGCCAAAAGGTATTACCCTAGCTGAAGCATAGGAACCTGATACAGAAGCCATAAGGTATTACCATAGCCGAAGCATAGAAACCTGTAGAGAAATTTTATCATATCCCAAGTACTTTAGTAAAAAAAAATAGTCTAGATAATAGTAACAATAATAAGCAGTAAGAATTTGTAATAGTAGATGTAAAGCAGACAAATAAATTTTAGTAAAATAGTAACCAAAGAGCATATTTTCAGATCAGATACAAATGTGTATTTAAGACAGTTAAAAGTCATGATTATGCTAGAATTCATATATATCAAAATAGATTTTTGGGAAATTAGATAGATCAGGACTAATTAAGATTTCGAATATATCAGAAGGGTTTTAGTCAATTTTGCTTATAAGGGCATTTTGGTCATTTTAATTCTTAGGGACAATTTTGTAGTTAAATCCCGATAGGGTATATCGGTGATTTTCTATACTGAAGTTTTCTAATAGCATGCCAGGCTTCCAAGCTCATTCCAATAACCACATCTCATCAATACATTACTTTTCAAGCCTTCGAATAGGTACACCTCATGCATTTTCAATATTTAGTTCTAGATGTGTGGTACAGTTGAACAGATCACTGTCACAAATTATCTTGGAACGAGCCTCGAATGATTAAATATATATTTGTGCAATATTCTGTCATTATTGTAACAGTAACAAGAATGACTGATTTTCATAAGTCAGGCTTCAGACCCATATGGGCATTACGATCATTTGCGGTCTATCAGAAATTTTAGAACTTTTAAGCTTTTACCTATCTCAAGTCGTATGAGTATTTAATTTTTTAAGTGTTTAATGGTAGCTCAGACATCCTAATCCTTACGGTCCTTACAAACAACTTATTCATTTCAGATTCTCGAAAGTATATCCTTTATTTTAGCTAAATTGGAAATTTCAGGTTATTTCCTTTTTAGGGGTATTTTAGTTATTCTTACCTCTCAAGAGTATTATCTTTATTTCTTAACAAAACATTTCAGATATCAAAGCAATAAAAATAGTATGACGTAGGCTTTTCCACAGATTTTTGACCCAAGATCCTGTTGCATTTTCGTTGTGTTATTAAGTTGGCAAAAATATTAAAAGTGATCACGTACTCTATATTATTCTACAAATAACCCAATTATAGTCTATATGTATACAACAACTTTGAGAAACTATAGATCTAATAATATTCTTTTCATATAATGCATTCTTAGATGATTCTCTTTTACAAAGAAAAAAAGTGAATGTAAATGTTGTGAAAGTTTCAACAACTTACAGCAAACAGGAAACTCCTAGAGCATAAACCCATCTACATCCCCTCTAGGAAAACTTTAAGTATGTTGTCAATTAACATCAATGTAACCCCCTTGACCCGGCCTAGACGCCCGATCGAACCGAGAGAACTACATCAGGTTTGCCGAATGCATAATATTAATCCTACATATACATACTTGCAACGGGTGAATTTTCAAAGGAAATGGACCACGAAAAGATATCCAATTGCATAACATACATTTTAGGGACTAATATACAAATATGATAATTTAGAGGACCAAAACTAAAATTAAGGTTACCAATCCTCAATTAGTCCAATTACATGCTTATATGTCAAATTCCAGGTCAAGATGATCACCCAAGCTCATACAATTGCATTCACAAAACTTAGGGACCAAAATGAAAGAAACAGAAACTTCCAAATATTCCAAAACAACAGAATTAACTGCAGCCATACCGGTACGTTTGGAGATGTTTCGGTACGCCTTACCAATTTCCAAAACCCAGATTCCAGTAGCTAAAATCCGTTCTGATACGCTTACGCGTATCGAAATGCCATTTACAAAATTCCTATATCGTATCGAAACACCCTATCGAGTACCGAAACGCAGGCCAAATTTGCTTGGGCTCGTACTGAAACACATGCCCGCGTACCGGTACGCTAAGCCTAAAAGGGCTTACTCGTACCGAAACAGGGACACCCGTACCGGTACGCCTAGACCTGTAATGTCCCAAATTGATGTCTAAACATACTTGATGATAACCAAAACACTCCAACATGCCTCAAGCACATATATAACATTACCAAGGTTCAATACCAACCAAAACATCAAAGAATCAACAACTTTACATGGCATTCATACACCCCAAGATATTCTATAGGCATGTTTCCTAACATCATTCTACCAAACAACCAAAACTCACATTTGGTACATTTAAGGCATACACAACATGCTTACACATCTAAAGCATCATAACAAACTTGCTTGAATCATCAAAACAAGGCAATAATTTAAATCCAACTAAATGTATACCTAAGCACTCAACATAAGCATAAATCCACACGAGCTTAACAACATCAACCAACCATAAAATCTAGCACTTCACATGCTTGAAAACCATGGGAAAACAGAATTACAAGTCCCAAAAAATGGTGAACACATTGCCTTATTATCCGAACTTAAATCGAGTTCATACTCAAAAGTAGTCTTGCAGTTGGATCCCTTCAAACTTTGCCTTTGCTGCCCCGAACCTTAATGCTCTGCATCATTAGGAAATAGAGAGCGTAAGCACACATGCTTAGTGAGGATGCTCTTAAAGCAATGATGCAATATAACCCTTTGAAAACTAAACACTTGTTTTCAAACCATGCTTACGACCTAAGCAATTCCATTTCAAGACATGCATATCAACCATATGCAAAACATTCAAACCACATGCTTAAATCCCAAAGCATTAAATACAAAACCATGCTGAAAATCCAAAGTATTAAATTCAAAACCATGCTTAAATCCCAATCATTAAATTCAAAACCATGCTTAAATCCCAAGCATTAAAGTAGGTTCAACACATGAACTTTCACATATATTGGCATTTATAGTGACCCCGAATAGACGACCTCTATCCTTGAATAGTCGACCACTATCCTTATTTAGCCGACCGCTAATCCTTAGTTAACCAACCGTTAACCTTACAATTCGGATACACGAATCTCTCATGGTAGTCGACCACTACCATAACCCACACCATGCCAACCGCGTGATATAAAACCCTTGCCGGCCGCAAGATATAACACCCTTGCCGACCGCAAGATATAACACCCTTGCCGACCGTAAGCTTAACATCAACAAGGGGAACCGACCGCTCAACCCAAGTGACAACATTGTAATCCGAGTAGCCGACTGCTTACCTCAAGAACTCTTAACCACGATCGATTTTTAGCATATTATAGTGCACTTCATCCTATGGCATGCCAACTATATCCGAATGTTTTCTCATCATGTCACATAGCCAATATATCATTTTCAAAACCATTTACTCATTGTTTACAATGCATTAAACAAAATCACCACATATGAAAATTACATTGCCAGAGCAATAACACCATTCCCGACCGGAATGAAAACCAATGCTCAGTAGCATTTCTTATACTTTTAAACCCCTGCATATGTACTTAAAATCATGCATTTCCAGCAAGTAAATTCAACTATATTTACGACCAAAACATAAATTACACATGCTCATATCCGAACCGATATTAAAGAGCAAAAGAGGGAAAACTTACTTCCGAGCTTAGGTAACTGTTTCAAGCTTAACCTAAAATCCTAACAACCTTTATTAAACTTTTTAAAGGTGTTTAAACCAGTTTCCACTCACCGATACACCTCGTCTTGCTCGCCAACGCGAAACGAGCTCCTGGAAAGCAGCAATTAATGTCAAGCTTCTTCGCCTTGATTATCCCATATTTTAACCACATAATCTAGAGGATAAATGCATCATTATGCATTCCAGCCATTACCTACAAGAAATTACCCGCAACTCTCAAGTTACCCACTCACAAACTATTTGAAACTTATCGAAAACATCAACAACCACTTCCAAAACTTAACCCAACCTTAATATAACGATTCAATCCATCAAACTTCATCAATTAACATCTAAAATCTCTATAACAACATCCTTTTACTTCCAGCAATGACTAAAGTCAACTATCACCCTAAAAACCTTTGATTAACAACCTTAAACATTATAGATTCAACTTGTTTCGGGATTACAACATAAAACCAAGTTATTAACTCAATTAAACATCAAAAACATGATCTAATTTGATCATAAACCTAGCAAAACAGAACAAGTACGAAGATCCACCAATTTCATCAATCAAAACACAATTAAACCAATTTTCCTTAATTAAACAATCAAAACTCATTAGAAATCAATTGTAAAGAGTCAAAGACTTGAGAATTTCAGTAAAGAACCTTTCATTAGAGGCGAACCTTACCTCTAATGGATGCTTTCTCCCTTAATTGGATGATTTACATGAGAAAACAAAGTTAAAACAATAAGGTTTTATATACTAACAAGAAGAAATCATTTGCAAACAAAAGATTTAAGAAAAGAAAGATTTACCTGAAGATTTAGAAGAAGAAATTGATGTTTGGCTGGAGAGATTTTGGAGAGAAAATATTTGAGAAAGTTAGTTACGTGATTTTGTTTTAAAGCTTTTAATTACAAATTAATTCTCTCCAACCTATTTATATTTTCCAAAATACTTTAAAAATAGCCAATTAAGGGATAAAGTCTGATATTAGACTCTTGGGCAATTAGCTCCTTAAAGATTCAAAGTTTTGAATTTTTACAAAACAGTCACTAAAATAGTTTTCAAAGTTTGCATTTTGGTCACTAGTCCAAATAGTCCGATTTCCAAAACTCTTTTCCCAAAATTGATTTCACCACAATCATTAACATATTTATTAATGATTTTAGAATATTTTTCCACAATTTTATCACCTTCAAAAATATTTTATCCGATTTAATCCTGAAACCGATTCGAATCTCTAATACCGGTCCATCGGACCTTCGAACCAACCTTAAAACATCTAAGCCGAAAACCAGGGTGTTACAATCAATACTCTCAAAAAGTATTCATCCTAAATAAAACTTAAGTGGAGTTATTATTTAATAACAACTATGCTTTTATAATTAACTTACATAATATGTTCTTTCTTCCTAAAACAAGATAAATAGAATAACATCACAACTATTAATTCAAACTTATTTAACAACATTGATGCAAAACTTAACCCATTACAATTAAGAATGATAGTTCAAATGAACATGAGTGAAAGCTTCAAAAGACAGTTTCACAGCTTGCTTCAGCATTCAACAATTTCTATTTTGAATTCGAAATCAGAAAAGGAGTTCATAAGCAAATAATAATAATAATAACAGTTGAGATGAAAGGAGAATAGAATAGCTTTGCAAATGTGAGCCCTAAACCTTTGAGCCAGGTGTTATCAATTTGATTCCTACTTTAAGCATTGGATAACATGAGAAATAAAAATATTGTAACAAGTGCTTCAAAAGCAAAGAGATTTCATGTTCTCAAAACCTCAGTGCCTCCCCCAAATTAACATAAATAAGACATGAATAGGGTAACCAACTACACAAAAGAAATAATTAACTGTATTTATAAAAGTACCTACCTCACCTACATCATTAAAGGAAACTAAAAGAGTTAAAGAGACTGAAGGAGCATGACACATATGATTAGGTAGAGTTGTTCAGTCTTCTCTAAATGGCCTTCAATTATATAATCTCTTTGATTTAAGTAACCTATAACTAAATTAAAACTAACATTAAGAAAGAATGAACTAAATTTGTATAATTTTTTTTCAAGCAACTTGGATGAGAATCTAAATCCAGGACCATCAAATTACCAAGAGAACCTAACGGCAGCAGCACTTGTTTGAGTACGAGAAAGACAAGTTGGACGGTAGCAAAAGCTCGACCGGGTGAAGATGATGGTGGCACAGACATCTCGGATCGACAGCAGAGGTGGTCGGAAAAAAGCCAAAAACAGAATGGGTTTTGGACTTTAGGTTTTCAAACTTATAACCTTCGATTACCGGCGAAATAGGTGACCGCTCGGCGAGTGGTTAGAGGGCTTTGGTTTGGACGAGGACGGTGCTCCAATTGGTGGTGGGGGTGCACATCACTGCTATGCGGTGAATGAGATCAGGGCTGAGAACGGTGGTGGGTTAGGTGAAAGAAAATTTTGGAGAAAAACTAGATATTTTCAGATCTAGTGTGCCCCATCCTTTTTTCGTAGGTGGGGGTTATCTGATTTATTATTTTATTTTTTTGAATAACCCAAAGCACCATATTTTAAAATTGATATGGGGGAGCTTAGCACCAAGAGCTTATATAGCTTAATTGGCTGGGTGTGTGGCTTAAGGGCCACATGTTGTGGGTTCGAATCCCATAACCAGCTGTTTGACTATTTTTTTAAACAAAACTAAATGTGTTACAACATGTGTATATATAATATATGGAAAAATACTTTGATACACAAGTTTGTGTAAATTTTAGTTTATACAAAATTTTCAATTTTAGAGTTTATAGATTTAGGTAGGGTTTAGGGGTTTAGGTTGTACGGCATAGAATCTAGGATTTATGATCAGAATTTAGAGTTTATGGTGTAAGGTTTAAGGTTTAAGTTTTTGTTAAGGTGAAAAAAATCAACGCAAAATGGCCAAGAGTGTAACACCACCAACCCGGGTTGGCAGGAAACCGGTTCGGGAGCGTTACCAATGAACAATACAAGCATGAACAAGCAAGAATAGGCTAACTCATCCCTATTAGATGAGTTACTTAACTAGTAAGTAACCAACAAATATTACTTAACACATAAGAAATCTTAATTACATACATTATAGGTTACCAAAAATTTCAATATACATTATCATTCAAACATCATCAGTCGAATAGCTTAAGGACAATCATGCTTCTATTTCATTGTATTGTTTCTTAAGTTAATACATGTAACATTCAATTGTACATACCTTGTCCAAGCAAGCATATGCCAACTTACCATTCGGCATTTACCATTCAACTTATAAAATACATATTCAACATGTTATGCTTATACAAGTGACTATATCATCTCACAAGGCATTCAAATAGTACAAGGCTAGATGATCACTTTAAACATTCATTATATACATAACCATATGCGCAGCAATTACTTACAATACATGAAATTCTAGTTCATTACTTAATTCATATTAGCAACCAAGTTCACAAAATAGTAGGCCCATTCAAGATCATATACATATATACAAGATCAAGTATTCAAAATGCATGCACTAGACATTATATACAACTATGTGCCACCAACTAGGGGAGTACAAAACAAGTATGAACCATACTTTAGCAAAATCTCGTGTCTTGCTTCGAGCTCAAGAAAACCAGACTTCAGGATCAAGCAACGATCAAAATCCTTAACAAGAGTGATAAGTACAAGATTGTACTTAGTGAGGTAGCAACTAGATCTAACCAATTTACAAGACAAGTATCACTTAGCCAAGTTTAAGCCTAGTCCAAGTTGGAAGCAATTCGATTTTAAGCTTTATACATGCTTATCTTTTCAAACAATACACTAGGCACAATCGATGCAAGTAGGATTATAAGTCATCAAATACATGTAATTCAAGAATCCAAGTAGTTCAAGCATCATGTAATTCAAGAATTCAAGTAGTTTAAGTATCATGTAGTTCAAGAATTCAAATAGTTCAAGTATCATGTAATTCAAGAATTCAAATAGTTCAAGTATCATGTAATTCAAGAATTCAAATAGTTCAAGTATCATGTAATTCAAGAATCCAAGTAGTTCAAGTATCATGTAAGCTTATTCTTTAATTATTTTTATTTGTTTTCTTTAGTTTATGCCCTAGATATTTAGTTGTCCAGGTAATCGAGTCTCCAACCAACTATCGCCACAAGATGTGCCGTAGCACTAGTCAACCCTCCTACTGTCGCCAAAGACCACACATAAGTACCCTTTGTCTGTCGCCAATTAGGGGCCTTAGCCCTGGACCGTAGTTCACCCTGGCAATGAGCTCTAGACTCTAAGGCATTCCCTTCTACCTATGACCACTAACAACCAAGGCTTTGCTCAATTATGAATCACTTATTCAAGGATTTCATGTTCAATTCAAGCAATAGCTTATTCAAGGATCAATTCAAGTGATACATTACAAGATCATACATGTATATACAGCCCTTAGGCCAAATGAGCCTTAGCTCGACACTTTGCAAGTCAATCTTGTCATTCAAGAAAGCAATTAACATATGCCATTTCTTAGGCATCAAGCAAGATCTTAAGGTCATGATTTATATCATGTTAACAAGTATTAAAATCATAGAGATACATTAGGCATTCATTCGAATGGATCAAAGTCAAGTCATCAAGATTCAAATATTTGTTTTCACTTTTCTTCCTAGGTAATTTAACATCATTCATGTTACTATTATTTCAAGTTTTAGCTTAAACCATTCTTCCCTTTTTTTCATCACAACCAAACTTAAATCATACATATTAACATGGAATCAAATATCAAGAAGTAAACATGCATCTTTGGTTAGGACCTAAGTCCTAACGCTATATTAAACTACACTCACAATACTCCAAGCTTAGCTAGTCTTGGATCCAAACTCCTTTGTTTCTAGCCTTCAAATTCTCCTCCTTAGACCCTTCTCCAATGTTCCCTTCTCATTCTAACATTTCATACAAGTGAATCATGGTCAAGACAAGCACATTCATTTATTCAAAACAAGACAACAATACACATAATTCATTCAACATACATTTCAAAACATCAAGGCTGCTACTACTGCCAGGCAGCATGTGCACAGTTTACTTAAACATGCATATCTTTCATTCCATACGTAGGAATTTCAATTTTTTTAAACCGTTGTAAAGCTAACTTAATTTTCTTTCTAATAATATAGGCTTGCATTTTAATTATTTACCAATTAATACAATTTTTTTACCTAAAGATAAGGTAATTACAAGACTGGACAGTTTGCACTGTCCCGATTGTTTCATTTCTACAATCCATTCTACAATCCCAAATTCATTTCTGTTTTCTCCTAATGAATTTAGACATATTAAGGTACTATCCATTAAATTTTCAGCCTTAAATTCCATTTGTACACTTTATATAGAATTTTCAAAGTTACTGCCCAGAACAGGGTATTCTGGGCAGATTTCACTAGTTTGAGTTTCTAGCTTCTTTAATCACTTAGATAACACTTCTAACATGTTAATTCAACTTATATACATGTTCTTACATGTCTAGGTCAGTTTCATTCTCCTACCAATGTGATCAAAACAGAGCATTCCATGTTACATTCAAATCAATCCCCTGCTTTCTTAATTTATTCCAAAAGTTCCTTATCACACATGTGATCGCCTAAATGCCCATAAAACTATCCATTAGCTATATGATAAAAACATAAACAGTACCTACATTAACATACACATTCAAATACTTTAAAACAGTCTTTGAACATTACAAAGCAGTTTTACACATAATATTGAAGCAATTCCATTATTTTTAACTTCTCTAAACAGCCCCTAAACAACCTATTCACTTGAAAGAAAACACACATATAATTCAATTTAACCATAGGGCATATATCTTAACATTCAATCGAATACACTACTCAATAAAATTCATAAAACTCACTTTAAAATCTAATAACACCATTTATACATGCAAATTTGTCTTTTCCATTAAGAACAACAATCGACCATGAAAGAAACTACATACCTAAATATATAACTCATGCTCTCTATCCAAAAATTTATTCATAACAATTATAGATGAAGTATCAAAGCTCAATCTAGCATACATATCTTTATCTAGAAGGAATTTAAAGTAATTTACCTTCAATAAGAATAAGTTCAAGAGTGACCTAACCGAATGGAAGTAAAACTCCTACAATGAGGCAATATTTTCTCTCTCTTACTAATCTCTCAAGATTCGGCCATGGCTATGAAGGAAGGAAGAAGATGAAATTTTGCACAATTTGATTCCACTAGCCGGCCATTTCATTCTTGTTTGCCATGTGTGAATTAATCCTGCCATGAATTGCCACATGTTTTCCACTATTAATAAATGGTTTAATTACCATGCAATTTTAATGCTTTACTCTAGTTTCAATTTGGTCATCTTAATTTGACTCTCTAACTTGTTAGTTGTAACATTTTAATCCTTTAATTATGTTAGCTAGTGTTCTTGCCTCAATTAATTTCCAATTCTTTTAATTTGACTAACACTTAATTCAATTAGTTAGTCACTTAGATAGTGGTAACTTTCCTAAGCCTGGTTTAGGGTGTTACAATTCTCCCCCTTAAAATAAATTTGCCCTCGAATTTACCTGAGTTGAATAAGTGAGGATATTGATCTCTCATCGTGGTCTCAGGTTCCCAAGTTGCCTCTTCCATTTTATGATTCCTCCATAGCACTTTCGTCAAGGGAACATTCTTGTTTTGGAGCCTTCTAACTTCTTTGTCAAGTATTCGTATTGGTTCTTCTTCATACGATAGGTCGGGATTCAATTCAACTTTTTCCGGCTCAAGGACATGGGATGGGTCAGATCGATATTTTCTAAGCATGGAGACATGGAAGACATTGTGGATCTTATCAAATTCACTGGGAAGAGCTAATCGATAGGCCACTGGCCCTATCCTTTCAATGATTTCAAATGGTCCAATGAATCGGGGACTGAGTTTCCCTTTTCTTCCAAATCGAAAGACTTTATTCCAAGGGGATACTTTCAGGAAGACTTTGTCTCCAACATTGTATTAGATGTCTCTCCTTTTGAAGTCTGCATAGGTTTTCTGTCTATCAAAAGCTTGCTTCAATCGATCATGTATGATTTGAACTTGTTCCTCGGTTTCTCTGAGTAATTGAGGTCCCAATACCTTGTTTTCTCCCAATTCAGACCAGCACAAGGGAGTTCTACATTTTCGTCCGTATAGAGCTTCGAAGGGAGCCATCTGGATAGATGTATGGTAGCTATTGTTGTAAGCAAATTCTACTAGGGGTAGAGATTTTTCCCAGTTCTTTCCAAAGTCGATAACACAAGCGCGTAGCATGTCTTCAAGTACTTGGATGATTCTTTCAGATTGTCCATCTGATTGAGGATGAAAGGCTATGCTCAAATGCACTTTGGTTCCAAGGGCTTTTTGCACAGAATTACAGAATCGTGAAGCAAATCTAGGGTCTCAACCGGAGATTATAGCTGTAGGTACACTGTGTAATCAAATCACTTCACAGATTTATAGCTCGGCTAAGGTTTCCAAGCTCATGTTCATTCGAATAAGGATAAAATGAGTATACTTTGTGAATCTATCTACAATCACCCATACAACATCATTCTTTCTTAGAGTGGAAGGAAGACCAGTAACGGAGTCCATTGTAATCCGATCCCATTTCCACTGAGGGAATTCAATTGGTTGGAGTGGGGACTTAATGCTCGGCTTTAACCTTCTGACAAGTTAAGCACTTCGAAACAAAGTCTGTGATAGTCGATTTCATGCCTAGCCACCGGTATAGTGGCTTTAGGTCCTTGTACATCTTAACCAATCCAGGGTGAATTGAGAAAGAGCTTTGGTGAGCTTCTTGTAACATCACGTGTCGTAGTTCTTCGTTGTTAGGAACACATACTCTATCTTTGAAATAGAGAAGTCCATTCGACTTGAGGGAAAAGTTAAAATTAGATTCAGAGTCTGGCTTGGACATGATCTTCTGAAGATCTGGATCAATTTTTTGGAGTTCTTTGATTCTCGAGATTAGACTAGATTGAACTTGAAGTTCAGACAAGAATTTTCGTCCTTTGGATAAACGGAAATGAGCATTGATAGCCAATGAAGCTATAAACGAATGGAAAAGATCATTAAGGGAGATTTTCGAATAGTTACTTGTAACAAGAAAGAAACATTTCGAATGGTTACTTTATTCAAGAAAGAAAGATTTAAATGAATTATTCTAGGATTTAGAATTAAGGGTTTACTAAGGGGTCTATCGACTAACCACGGGCATGCTTTCCTCGGATGGTAGTCGATAAATAAATCGTAATCTTTAAGTAATTCTAGCCATCTCTTTTGCCTCAAATTCAAGTCTTTTTGAGTTAGAGATATTTGAGACTCTTGTGGTTTTGAACAAGTTACATTTCTCCCCGCACAAGTAATGTCTCCAGACTTTGAGTGCAAAACATGATAGCTGCCAATTCTAGATCGTGAGTAGGGTATTTGACTCGTGTGTTTTTAGTTGCCTTGAAGCGTAAGACACCATTTTTCCATCTTGCATTAGGACACATCCTAGTCCCAAATGAGATGCATCACTATAAACAAAGTGTACTCCTTGCCCGATATTGATTGGATGATAACCCAGAGCATGAGTTAGAGCTTGTTTAAGGTGATCGAAGCTTTGTTGTTGGTTCTCCGACAAAATAAATGTCGTGTCTTTTCTTATCTTAGTCAAACTTGTTAGATGAGAATTTTGACAAAACGCGATAATAAGTAAACCGAAAGCTTCGACCTCAGCAACATTCCTCGAGGTCTTGTGCAAGTAATAAGTGCTATGCGTTGTGCAAGTATACACGTTGCAAGTTATAGTATAAAAGATATCGTCTCCACAGGGATTGGTGCCACTTCAAGAATCTAGTCTCTTGCACTGTAAAAAGTAAAAACACAAATAAAGGATTATAGGAGTTTAACTAATAACTAAACTAGAAAGCAATAAAGTAAAAGAAAAGATGAGATCAAATGAGAGAGATAGGCCAGGTTATCGTGAGTTGAGGTGTGATAGAGCGATTGGATCGTCTTGGTAAAAGAGTGCACGGGCAACTCGGTTGCCATGGTAACTTGCACAACGAGATTGCCTTGGCAACTAATCGATGGTTGCCTGGGCAACTAGTTGGGCAACTACTTGGGCATCTAGGCAACAACCTTTAAGGTTTGGCAAAGCGTTCTTCAATGGTTTCTTCTTATCCCTAAGTCGAAACTCTAGCTACTTGTGCATGCCTTGATAATACATCCCTGCGTGAATCAAGGGTGAACAACAACCAATCTTGCGCTCCTCTTAGCCGTTGAAATCCTTGACTTATTCCTAAGCCGGATTAATCTTCACCATCAATAGATTGAATAAAGATCATATTCATTCGTTTCTTGAATCTAACTCTCCCGATATTAGATAAATAGATGAAGTTACGAGATCCTCTCCCAATTCACTCGTAAACAAGAATAAGAACCAAGAATGAATAAACCTTGAATAGAAAAGTGCAAACTCTTATTACCTAAACAAAAACCAATAGTTTCTCACAACCACAAAACACAATAACCATAGCCAAATAGATTTAGTTCATGGCTAGGTTCCAAAGAAACACAAGATAAATAATCCCTAGCATGAACCTAATTGAACAAGAAAAAAAAAGGATGAAGAAGGAGGCTTGTCGAAATTCTCCTTGCCCTAGATGCTTGTAAAAATTTCTCTCCTCTTGCCCTCATTTTGTTGTCGAAATTCCCCTATCTTCTAATTTATGGCCTCTTATTGATAGGGCTAGGTCAAAGTCCTTCTTTGAGGAGGAAGTTAAGTTGGAATTAAATTATCTTTAAAGAATATAATTCTTTATTATAATTATATTCCTACTAGAACTTCTCCTATCTTCTTGGAATTTAATTCTTCTTTAATCTCTTCATGGAAATCAAATTCCTTTGGGATTGGGTTTTGCTCCACGTCATCTTGGGCTTGTCTAGTCATCAATTTCGACTACCATATCACCTTTGTTCTTTGTCGACAATTACCCCGCAACTGCTCATGCCTCCTTCATGCATTGCTCTGGCAACTAGCTCAGCATCTCCTTCATGCATTGCCATGGCAACTAGCTCGGCATCTCCTTCATGCATTGCCCTGGCAACTTGCTCTAGCCTTGCTTTGGCAAGTGGTCCTGCACATACACACAAAACACACCAAAGCAGCATCTTTTTCCACAAAAACTACCAAGTTATGTAATCAAGTCAACGATGGAAGGAAACATGGATTAATGCATGAATGGCTAATTATGCAACTAATATGAGCCTAAGTCTAACAATAATATGAGTAAAAAGGGTAAGAAAAATAGTACTTTTGAACACTTATCACACCCCCAAACTCGAACTATTGCTTGTCCTCAAGCAATACAAACTAATAATTACCTGCCAAGACTTCAATTTTCACAAACTTAGCTTTGAACTTGATTTCAATTCTCTGAACCGGGGCACAAAGTATGATTGGCTTTTCATTTTTCGAAAAACTTAGGAGTTACTCGGAATCAAACTATAATGTTTGTGAGTGTGTGCGGAGTTGTGTGCAATTTGATTTTTTGGATTCTATGCAAACAAGAGGTTTTCAATTTACTTTATTGGGTTCTTTTTAACATGTTTTAACTAGAGCCAGTTTTGGGCACCTCTAGTGTTTTGTTTTTAGTTTTATTCGACTAGAGCCGGTTTCGGGCACCTCCAGTGAAAAAAAAATTAGCACATACTAGAGCGAGTTTCGGGCACCTCTAGTGATCAATTTTTTTAGCACATGCTAGACCCAATTTCGGGCACCTCTAGCATTCATCAAAGTTTTTATTCTAATCCCCCAATTTGTTAATTATCAACCTAAGTTCACTAGAATTCCTTAAATCAATCAAACCACAACAGTGTTTCATCAAATTTAGCATCATAGTAAAATTCTAGGTTTTTCCATGGTTATAAAAATTCTATCAATTAAGTGCATTGGCAAAGTCATCATCGAATATTCATCAAATCTAATCAATTCTTGTTCCAATTAAAGGCATGGCAAGCAATTTATGTATCCTAAATATAATACTTAAGATGAATGTAACTAAACATGGTAACTACTAATAACAATCCCCCCAAGCTCGAGTGAGGCATTGTCCTCAATGCACGCATTAAAGAAAAATAAAATAACAAAAAAATAAAATGCATACGAGGACTTACTCCGAGAGTTCGTCATCGTAGATGATTAGTTTCCTTTTGGTCGGTGTCTTGATTCTCTTGTTTGAATGCGATGGTTGTTTTCTTGTTGCCGGTGGTGGAATCGATCCTCGTACGGGGTTGCCATCATCATCCTCTTTATCGGTGTCATTGGCTTTTCGCTTGGAGGATTCAATTGGTGCGGTCTTTGTTGGTGCAATGAAGGACTCGTCCAAATCTGAAAAATCAGAAAATGATTCCGTAGGAGTATATTCGGGCATAGGTGCTTTACCTTTGGCTTTTGCAGTGGTTGTCGGGATGTCTTTAGTTTTGGTTGTCGTGGCATCTTCAGGGTTGGTTGCCGTGGCATCAGCTTGTGTAGGCACAATGTAGGTTGCCGCATCATCTGTTGCGGTTGCCGTGGCGACTTCTTCATGGGTTGCCAGGGCAAGGATCTCGGCAAGAAAGATTGGGAACGACACGCGATTGTCTGGGTACTTTTCTAGGATGACTTGGGTGATAGCATTGTTGTGCTCCTTCATGTACCGCATGAACATTAGTTGCCGGTCTTCAATTTACCTTAGGTGGCTTGCCAATGGTTGCAAGAGTGCTTCAAAGTGTCCCGGTGTTGATGGCTGAGTTACCCGGGTGTTAGGTGCTTGGGCATTAGGGATTGCCGGGGCGGCAGGAGTTGTCGTGGCAATTGGAGGCCTTGAAGAATTTCCCAGTGCCTCTCCCATTAGCTTTCGGATTTGTGCTTGATTCCAACCGGACTTTGGTAGGGCCTTTTCATCGGTGGACTCACTTGGGACATGCATCTCCTTGCAAAGATTAGAAATTAAGCAAGGGAAGAAAAGAGAACCCTTATCTTTTGAGCTACATACAAAAATCTCATCACAAATAATTTTTCCAATGTTAATGATGCGATTATGCAAGATAGAATGTATGAGCAAAAGACGTGGTACATCAATGGTAGTATTGTGTGTGGTGGGCATTAAAGAAGTTTTAACAAACTTATTCCATAGTTTTGCCTCGGGTTTAAGTCGAAGGCGATTTACCGTACCCTTGTATTTACCGTCGTTCCAATGAGTTCCCGGTTGAGTGAGTTCTTGAAGCACCTTGTCGAGTTGCTTGGGTGTGATTTGATCAACGAAGGCTTGATGCTCGTCCTTCTCAATGTAAAGCCCATAAAAGGTGTTGACGTTTTCGGGGCTTATGAGTATGGCCTTGTCACGAACAAAAACATAAGGATTATCTGGGTTAGGTGAGTGAGCATAGAATTCTCTTACCCATGAGATGTTGCCCAGTTCCGGTTGATGGCAAAAGATTTGCCACTTTTGATGTGCAATCCTCTCGAAGATGAATGGTTCAAAGCCGAAATCTTGATGAGAGTTAGAGTATTCAAAGCCTTGTTCTTCATGAATCTTCCGGCTTTCAAACTTGGAGTTAAATCTTTCTTGAACCACCGGTGTAGCAAACTTCTTGTATCTTGGTTCTTTGGAGGAACTTGAATGAACTAAAAATTTAATTTTGGATGCCATAGATGATCTTGGTTGTGAGTTTTGTAAAAACAAATAAAAGGAAAAAAAACTAAAAAGTTGCAAGATAAAAAGTAGGAATAGGTTAAGGGTGATGGGTTTTATAGAAAAGATAGGTGGTAAATATGGTGGGTGGGATTAGAGGAAGACGAAAAAGAGGGTTTTGGGTTAGAGGAAGGGTGACGGCAAGGGGGTTTGATTAGGGTAAATTGGAGGCTTTATATAAGCCTTAGATTCAGCCCATTAGTTTCCTTGTTGAAGATGTTTTCCTTCTTGGATTAAAATTCCTCTTTATCTTGAACTCTTTTCCTACAATTCAAAGACAAATCAAATAAGGATTAAAATTAAAGATAGACTAATAAAAGAAAATAAATAAAGATGTGTAAAGGAATTCTTAAACTTAAAAAGATAAAAAATATATATCCTAAAAAATAATAATAATCGAAAATAATAAAAAAAATAGTTCAAAAAATAAAATAAAAAATTAATCGAAAATAATAAAAAAATAAAAATAAAATATCAAAGGGAGAGCATGCTCATGCATCTCCTAAGTTGACCACTTCTTTGTTACGTTCCACATGGGCACTATTGTAGTGTTTCAATCTTTGTCCATTAACTTTGAATTCATGTTTGTCAGTGATGGACTTGATTATCACGACACCATGGGAGAATGGTTTGACAACTTCGAATGGTCCCGAACATCTTGATTTCAGCTTTCCCGGGAAAAGTTTTAGCCGAGAATTGAATAAGAGAACTAGTTGCCCTGGCATGAATTGTCGCGACAATAGTTTCTTGTCATGCCATTGCTTTGTTTTCTCCTTGTAGATTCGTGCACTGTTATAGGCGAGTGTACGGAATTCTTCTATCTCATTGAGGTCCAACAAACACTTTTGTTCGGCACTTTCCCAATCCATATTCACGGTCTTGATTGCTCAGTATGCCTTGTGTTCGATTTCCACCGGTAGATGGCATGTTTTGCCATAGACAAGTCGGAAGGGGGACATACCTATGGGTGTTTTGAATGCAGTGCGATATGACCAAAGTGCGTCATCTAGTCTTAATGACCAATCCTTCCTAAAGGGATTTACAACTTTCTCGAGTATACCCTTCAACTCCCGGTTGGAAATTTTTGCTTGCCCATTGGTTTGTGGGTGATATGCCGTGGCGATCTTGTGTGATATGCTGAAGCGTTGCAACATCTTGGCAATTAGTCTGTTGTCAAAATGCTTGCCTTCGTCACTGATAATTGCTCTCGGCATCCCAAACTGTGTAAATATGTTTTTCTGCAAAAATCGTTGCACAGTCTTGGAATCGTTGTTGGGAACTGCAGCTGCCTCCACCCATTTAGACACGTAGTTGACGACAAGTAGAATGTAGAGGTTGCCGAATGAAGATGGGAAAGGTCCCATAAAATCGATCCCCCATACATCGAACAATTCCACCTCGATGATGTTCTGGAGCGGCATCTCATGTCGTCTAGAGATATTGCCCGTCCTCTGGCAACGATCACATTGCTTGTAAAAGTCTTGGGCATCTTTGTACAATGTTGGCCAATACAAACCGGATTGCAAAACTTTGGCCGCGGTACGAGTTCCTCCAAAATGTCCTCCATAGGGTGAACATTGGCATTGTCGGAGTACATTTTGTTGCTCTTCTTCAGGGACACATCGGCGTATAACTTGACCTGCACATTGTTTAAACAAAAGAGGCTCGTCCCAAAAGTAATGCTTCGCATCATGGCGGAACCGCTTCTTCCCTTGGTGAGTAATGCCATAAGGTAAAATACCACAAACAAGGAAATTAACTAAATCCGCATACTAGGGTATTGCCGAGGCATGTGCTGCCGTGGCGACTGCTCCCAAAATTGCCGAGGCGTGCGCGTCAAGGGCTGCTGCAGTGTCGAGAGTTGCCGAGGCGTGTGCATCCATGGTTGTCGAGGCGTCGAGGGTTGCCGAGGCATGCGCGTCCATGGTTGCTGAGGCAACTAAAATTTGTTCATCCGGGAAAGCATCGCATATCTCTAGATCCGCGTCCTCCTCCTTATTGTGTTCTAAACGTGATAAGTGACCGGCCACTTGATTTTCTGTTCCTTTCCTGTCCTTAATTTCAATATCAAATTCTTGTAAAAGTAATATCCAACGAATCAAACGAGGTTTGGTATCCTTTTTAGCAAATAGATATTTGATTGCCGAATGGTCCGTATGAACAATTACCTTTGTACCAATCAAATAGGATCGGAACTTGTCAAATGCGAAAACTGCAGCTAGTAACTCTTTCTCCGTTGTTGTGTAATTCACTTGAGCACTATTAAGAGTTTTACTGGCATAGTATATCAGATGGAATGTCTTACCTGTGCGTTGGCCTAGGACTGCTCCTACATCGAAATCACTTGCATCACACATGAGCTCAAAAGGTAGCGTCCAATCTGGTGGAACAACAATGGGTGCCGAGGTAAGCTTTTTCTTTAGGGTTTTGAATGCTTGGGTGCAAGAATCATCAAAATCGAAGACTTTATCCTTTTCAAGCAAATTGCATAAGGGTTTAGTGATTTTAGAAAAAATTATGAATGAACCTCCTGTAAAAACCTGCATGTCCAAGAAAACTTTGAATTCCTTTAAACGAACTTGGTGGGGGTAATCTCTCAATCACGTCCACCTTGGCTTTGTCTACTTCAATTCCCTTGGATGAAATCTTGTGGCCGAGCACTATTCCTTCATCTACCATAAAATGGCATTTCTCCCAATTGAGGACTAAATCAGTTTCTTCACATCTTGCCAACACCCTCTCTAAATTGCCGAGACAGCTGTCGAAGTCATTCCAAAAACAGAAAAATCATCCATGAAGATCTCAAGGAAGTCTTCGACCATGTCTGAAAAGAGTGTTATCATGCATCTTTGGAAGGTTGCCAGGGCGTTACACAATCCGAACGGTATCCTTCGGAAGGCATAAGTACCGTATGGGCATGTGAAGGTTGTCTTTTCTTAATCTTCTGGTGCTATGGCAATTTGATTGTAACCTGAATAACCATCAAGAAAACAATAAAAGGGTTTACCTGCAAGACGGTCAAGCATTTGATCAATAAAGGGTAATGGGAAGTGATCTTTCCTGGTGGCTTTGTTTAGCTTTCAATAATCCATACAAACCCATCAACCGGTCACAGTCCTGGTTGGAATAAGTTAATTGTTTTCATTACTTACCACTGTTATACCTCCCTTTTTCGGTACGTATTGTACCGGACTTACCCATGTACTATCAGAGATAGGGTATATAATGTCGACGTCAAGCCACTTGATGACTTCTTTCATTACAACCCCTTTCATGGCATGATTCAGTCTCCTTTGGGCCTCAATTGAAGGTTTGTGATCATCTTCCAACAAAATCTTGTGCATGCACACTGCCGGGCTAATTCTCTTCAAGTCGGCAATTGTCCACCCTATTGCCTTTTTGTGTAGCTTCAACATCTTGATCAGCTTCTTTTCCTGCTCAGGCTGTAACTTAGAAGAAATAATTACAGGCAATGTATTATCGGTTCCTAAGTATGCATATTTTAGTTGCTCTGGCAATTGTTTCAACTCAAGAATCGGTGGTTGTTCAATAGAGGGTTTTTCGAGTTTACCTTCCTTACCTGAGTAATCCAGTGGTTCAAAGTATGTACCTGGTCGATTGACTAGCCAATTTGCCTCTTCTTGTTGTTCCTCATCGACCGGGTCTTCATACTCCTCAGGTTCCTTTTGATCGACAATGTAGTTGCCGAGGCAACTAAATTCCTCGTCGAAGTTAAACTCTGTCGTGGCATGAAGAAGTTGGCATTCTTCTGGATCATCGGTATGCCTTAGTGTTTGGAACACATTTAGTTGAACTTGCTGGTCATTCACCCTCATTGTGAGCTCTCCCTTTTCAACATCGATCAAGGTTCTCCCTGTTGCTAGGAATGATCTCCCGAGAATGATGGGTGCATGCTCATCTGCTTCACAATCCAAAACAATAAAGTCAGCGGGAAAAATAAATTTATCAACTTTTACTAGTATGTCCTCGATTTTTCCCTCTGGATGCACATAGGATATGTCGGCTAGCTGTAGCATAACTGTTGTAGGTCTTGTCTTCCCGATTCCTAGTTTCTGGAAAACTGATTTAGGCATCAAGTTTATGCTAGCCCCAAGGTCGCATAATGCTTTCTCGACATAGTGATTTCCAATAGAACAGGGTATTGTGAAACTTCCGGGATCCTTCAACTTAGGTGGTGTACGATTGTGCAACATGGCCATGCATCCCTCTGTTGCGGCAACTATTTCAAACTCTCCTAGCCTTGTTCTCTTGGACACAATGTCTTTAAGAAACTTGGCATAGTTTGGCATTTGTTCAATTGCTTCCACCAATGGCAAGTTGATGTGGACTTGCTTTAGGATATCAAGAAACTTCTTGAATTGATATTCTTGCTTTTGTCGCTTCAACCTTTGTGGGAATGGTGGTGGAAGTCGGATATCTTCGATCATTTCATTAGTTTGAAACCTGATAGACGGCATTACTAGGACAACTGGAGTTGCCGAGGCGTTATCAACTGGGGTTACCGAGGCATGCTTATCGCAAGTTACCGAGGCATCTTTATCGTCGGTTGCCGAGGCATTCTTATTGTCGGTTGTCACGGCAATTCATGGTTCAGCATATGAGGCTTTGCCACTAGGTTCGTCTTGATCTTTTTGTAGAGTTTTGTTTGATGAGTGGGTTTGAGCCTCTCTAAGTTGTTGGCCACTTCTAGTGGTGATTGCCTTACATTGCTCATGGCCAGTTCCTCTTGCGACTTCAGTATCGCTAGGTAAACCTTCTTGCGGTCTAGTATTCAGATTTTGAGCAAACTGTCCGACTTGATTTTCCAATGATTTGATTGTCGCCTCTTGGTTTTGCAATCTCATCTCGGTCCTGTTAATAAAAGCATCAGTTCTTTTTATGAAATTACTATTCTCAGCCATATAAGATTCAGTTTTCATCATAAAAGCATTTAGAGAATTTTCCAAAGAACTAGATGTTGTCGGTTGTTGCTGCGGCAACTGTTGCCGTGGCATATTCTGCTGGAATCCCGATGCTTGTGCATTCTGATTTTTCTGGTTTAGAGCATTGTTGGGATTACTCCATGAAAAATTCAGGTGCTTCTTCCAAGCTAGATTGTATGTATTGGACATCACATTGTTGTTCCGATTGTAATTCCCCATATAGAAGCTGGATTCCGGATTCTGCATACATTCAGAAGAATCATGGTTATCACCACATAACTCACAAAAAGAATCTATTACCTTGACTTCATGTGTGTTGTTTGGTTTTTGTATGTTCTGGACCATCTTGGTTAAAGTGGCCAATTGTGCCGAAATTGAATCTGATGATCCTAGTTCATGTATTGTGGCTTGGCGTCTAACTCCTCCTCTTCTCGTAGAGGGGAATTGATAATCATTCTTGGCCAGCCTGTTTAAAATTTGCATTACTTCCTCCGACGACTTATCTAGAAGTATGACGTTTGCCGAGGCATCTAGCATCATCCTTGTTGGTGTATTCACGGCGTTGTAAAACATTGTTACTTGAGTCCACACCGGGAATCCGCGTAGGGGGCATTTGTGTAGAAGTTCTCTATATCGTTCCCAAGCCTCGTACATGGATTCATCATCTGCCTGCCGAAAAGAAGTAATGTCGTTACGAAGCTTATTAGTCAAATTTGTAGGATTAAACTGAGCAAGGAAATCACGACAAAGATCGGTCCAAGATGCTATTGATCCGGCAGGAATGCTATTCAACCATGCTTTTGCCTTATCCCTCGATGAATAGGGGAATAATCTTAATCGTAAGACATCGGGGGTGACTCCGTGTATTTTGAACGAGTTGTAAATCTCGAGGAAATATTTCAGATGTTGCCGTGCATCTTCAGTTGCTGAGCCGCCAAATTGACCAATTGTGCTGATCATATTAAACATTACTGGTTTTAACTCAAAGTGGTCGGCTTCAATTTCAGGTGCGAGAACTCATGGATTAAGTCCATCAAGATCTTCTTCAAGATAGTCTCGAATAGTTCTGTTTCGTGCAAGAATCACTCATCCTCCTGCTGGAACATCTTGATTCATATTGTCGTCTTGATTAGCCATTGCTACTCTTATCCTTTGTCTAAGTCTTTGTAAGGTTCGTTCGATTTCTGGATAAAAGGGATATTCTGGTGTAGTCGGTCTCGCCCTGGTCATATACCAATGCAAAACCAAAGTTTGTTAGCCCCTTTGAATCTTAAACAAGAAAAGTAAAAAGAAAGTGCAAGAAAATAAAAACAAAGTCACTATTGCCAATCCCCGGCAACGGTGCCAAAAACTTGTTGCACGTAATAAGTGCTACGCAATTGTGCAAGTATACACGTTGCAAGTTACAGTATAAAAGATATCGTCTCCACAGGGATTGGTGCCACTTCAAGAATCTAGTATCTTGCACTATAAAAAGTAAAAACACAAATAAAGGATTATAGGAGTTTAACTAATAACTAATCTAGAAAGCAATAAATTAAAAGAATAGATGAGATCAAATGAGAGAGATAGGCCATGTTATCGTGAGTTGAGGTGTGATAGCCGATTGGATCGTCTTGGTAAAAGAGTGCACGGGCAACTCAGTTGCCGTGGCAACTTGCACAACGGGGTTGCCTTGGCAACTAATCGATGGTTGTCTGGGCGACTAGTTGGGCAACTACTTGGGCATTTGGCAGCAACCTTCAAGTTT
This sequence comes from Hibiscus mutabilis, assembly GCA_019671005.1. Lineage (NCBI taxonomy): Eukaryota > Viridiplantae > Streptophyta > Magnoliopsida > Malvales > Malvaceae > Hibiscus > Hibiscus mutabilis. Next base: position 62,829,042 of record CM033719.1, read on the forward strand.
CGACAGAGCGTTCTTCAATGATTTCTTCTTATCCCTAAGTCAAAACTCTAGCTACTTGTGCATGCCTTGATAATACATCCCTGCATGAATCAAGGGTGAACAGCAACCAATCTTGCGCTCATTTTAGCCGTTGAAATCCTTGACTTATTCCTAAGCCGGATTAATCTTCACCATCAATAGATTGAATAAAGATCATATTCATTCGTTTCTTGAATCTAACTCTCCCGATATTAGATAAATAGATGAAGTTACGAGATCCTCTCCCAATTCACTCGTAAACAAGAATAAGAACCAAGAATGAATAAACCTTGAATAGAAAAGTGCAAACTCTTATTACCTAAACAAAAACCAATAGTTTTTCACAACCACAAAACACAATAACCATAGCCAAATATATTTAGTTCATGGCTAGGTTCCAAAGAAACACAAGATAAATATTCCCTAGCATGAACCTAATTGAACAAGAAAGAAAAAGATGAAGGAGGAAGCTTGTCAAAATTCTCCTTGCCCTAGATGCTTGTCGAAAATTCTCTCCTCTTGCTCTCTCTTTGTTGTCGAAATTCTCCTCTAATTTATAGGGCTAGGTCAAAGTCCTTCTTTGAGGAGGAAGTTAAGCTGGAATTAAATTATCTTTAAAGAATATAATTCTTTATTATAATTATATTCCTACTAGAACTTCTCCTATCTTCTTGGAATTTAATTCTTCTTTAATCTCTTCATGGAAATCAAATTCCTTTGGGATTGGGCTTTGCTCCACGTCATCTTGGGCTTGTCTAGTCATCAATTTCGACTACCATATCACCTTTGTTCTTTGTCGACAATTGCCCTGGCAACTGGCTCGGCGTCTCCTTCATGCATTGCCCTGGCAACTAGCTCGGCATCTCCTTCATGTATTGCCCTGGCAACTAGCTCTAGGCTTGCTTTGGCAAGTGATCCTGCACATACACACAAAACACACCAAAGCAACATCTTTTCCCACAAAAACTACCAAGTTAAGTAATCAAGCTCAACGATGGAAGAAAACATGGATTAATGCATGAATGGCTAATTATGCAACTAATATGAGCCTAAGTCTAACAATAATATGAGTAAAAAGGGTAAGAAAAATAGTACTTTTGAACACTTATCAGTTAACTTAGTCAAACTTGCAGTAATGGATGAGAATCCCTTGGCAAAACTTCGATAATATCCTGCTAAACCAAGAAGACTTCTGACCTCACCAACATTCCTTGGAGGTCTCTAATCCAGGATAGATTGAATCTTCCTTGGATCTACTTTTATCCCTTCTACCGAGATAACATGTCCAAGAAATGACACTTCCGATAGCCAAAAGTTGCATTTAGAGAACTTTGCAAACAATTGACGTTCTCGAAGAGTTTGCAATATGATTCGAAGGTGTTCAGAATGTTCTTCTTTATTCCAAGAATACACTAGAATGTCATCAATGAAGACGACCATGAACTTGTCAAAATAGGGCTTGAATACACTGTTCATGAAATCCAAAAAAGCAACTGGAGCATTCGTTAATCCGAATGGCATTACAAGGAATTCAAAATGGCCATATCGAGTACGAAAGACTGTCTTGTGTACATATTTTTCTTTTACCCTCATTTGGTAGTATCCCGATCGTAGATCGATCTTTGAGAATACTGCATCATCTTTGAGTTGGTCGAAAAGATCTTCAATCCTAGGGAGAAGATATCAATTCTTGATAGTAAGCTTGTTCAATTGTCTGTAGTCAATACAGAGTCTTATAGTCTCGTCTTTCTTCTTTACGAACAAGACTGGAGTACCCCATAGAGACGAGCTAGGCCTAATAAAACCCTTGTCTTGTAGCTCTTGGAGTTGCTTCTTAAGTTCTTTCAACTCAACAGGTGCCATTCGATAAGGTGTAATGGACACCGGAGTTGTTCTAGGTTAGATACTGATCTCGAACTCTACTTCCCTGGTTGGAGGGAGACCAGGGAGTTCCTCAGGAAAAACATCGAGATATTCAGATACAATAGGCACATTAGGTAAACCGAATTCAAGTTCATCTTGTAAGACCATAGTAGCAAAGACTGAGGTCGGTTTCTTGTCAATTAGAAGGATTGATTCCTTTCCTAGACCTCGTAGGTAAAGTCTCCTATTTAGGCAATCTACCCAGGCTTCATGCTTACTTAACCAATCTAGTCCCAGTACTAGATCGAATTCACAAGTTGGTAGTACATATAGATCAACAAGAAAGGGTACATTTCGAATGAATGAGGGACAGTTTCTACAGATAAGGCTTATATTTGTAATTCCCCCTATTGGGTTCGAAACTACAAGGCTTTGGTTTACAATTTCAGGCTTTAAGTTCAATTTTTTAATCAAGGTTGAGCTTGCGCTCTAGGTTCAGCTTGTTGCTGTGGAGGATTCTTCTCCATCCTCACAATATCCTCTTCATTTGAGGAGCCTACGGGACTTTCATCGTCCCGAGCGAGCCTTGTTTCAGACATTCTACGTTTAAATAGAACAATTAGGAATTTGGTTTAGTTAAGCAAGACACAAGCTATACAATACAAGACTCCTAGGTGGCACAAGTATCCTATATGATGCAAGAGAGCCCATTTCAGTCCTAGAACCGACTAAAAAGCTCTGATTACCAATAAAATGTAACACCCCTTACCCGAGTTGGCAGAAAACCGGTTCGGGAGCGTTACCAATGAACAATACAAGCATGAACAAGCAAGAATAGGCCAACTCATCCCTATTAGATGAGTTACTTAACTAGTAAGTAACCAACAAACATAACTTAACACATAAGCAATCTTAATTACATACATTATAGGTTACCAAAAATTTCAATATACATTATCATTCAAACATCATCAATCGAATAGCTTAAGGACAAGCATGCTTCTATTTCATTGCATTGTTTCTTAACTTAATACATATAACATTCAATTGTACATACCTTCTCCAAGCAAGCATATGCCAACTTACCATTCGGCATTTACCATTCAACTTATAAAATATATATTCAACATGTTATGCTTATACAAGTGACTATATCATCTCACAAGGCATTCGAATAGTACAAGGCTAGATGATAACTTTGAACATTCATTATATACATAACCATATGCGCAGCAATTACTTACAATACATGAAATTCTAGTTCATTACTTAATTCATATTAGTAACCAAGTTCACAAAATAGTAGGCCCATTCAAGATCATATACATATATACAAGATCAAGTATTCAAAATGCATGCACTAGACATTATATACAACTATGTACCACCAACTAGGGGAGTACAAAACAAGTATGAACCATACTTTAGCAAAATCTTGTGTCTTGCTTTGAGCTCAAGGAAACCAGACTTCAGGATCAAGCAACGATCGAAATCCTTAATCTGTGGTTGGGAAGAATGAAAACAAGAGTGATAAGTACAAGATTGTACTTAGTGAGGTAGCAACTAGATCTAACCAATTTACAAGACAAGTATCACTTAGCCAAGTTTAAGCCTAGTCCAAGTTGGAAGCAATTCGATTTTAAGCTTTATACATGCTTATCATTTCAAACAATACACTAGGTACAATCAATGCAAGTAGGATTATAAGTCATCAAATACATGTAATTCAAGAATCCAAGTAGTTCAAGTATCATGTAATTCAAGAATTCAAGTAGTTTAATTATTATGTAGTTCAAGAATCCAAATAGTTCAAGTATCATGTAATTCAAGAATTCAAATAGTTCAAGTATCATGTAATTCAAGAATCCAAGTAGTTCAAGTATCATCTAAGCTTATTCTTTAATTATTTTTATTTGCTTTCTTGAGTTTATGCCCTTGGTATTTAGTTGTCCAAGTAATCGAGTCTCCAACCAACTGTCGCCACAAGATGTGTCGTAGCACTTGTCAACCCTTCTACTGTCACCAAAGACCACACATGCGTACCCTCTGTCTGTCGCCAATTAGGGGCCTTAGCCATGGACCGTAGTCCACCCTGACAATGAGCTCTAGACTCTAAGGCATGCCTTTCTACCCATGACCACTAACAACCAAGGCTTTGTTCAATTATGAATCACATATTCAAGGATTTCATGTTCAAGTCAAGCAATAGCTTATCCAATGATCAATTCAAGTGATACATTACAAGATCATACATGTATATACAGCCCTTAGGCCAAATGAGCCTTAGCTCGACACTTTGCAAGTCAATCTTGTCATTCATTCAAGCAATTAACATATGCCATTTCTTAGGCATCAAGCAAGATCTTAAATTCATGATTTATATCATGTTAACAAGTATTCAAATCATAGAATACATTAGGCATTCATCCGAATGGATCAAAGTCAAGGCATCAAGATTCAAGTATTTGTTTTCACTTTTCTTCCTAGGTAATTTAACATCATCCATGTTACTATTATTTCAAGTTTTAGCTTAAACCATTCTTCCTTTTTTTTTCATCACAACCAAACTTAAATCATACATATTAACATGGCATCAAATATCAATAAGTAAACATGCATCTTTGGTTAGGACCTAAGTCCTAACCCTATATTAAGCTACACTCACAATACTCCAAGCTTAGCTAGTCTTGGATCCAAACTCCTTTGTTTCTAGCCTTCAAATGCTCCTCCTTAGACCCTTCTCCAATGTGCCCTTCTCGTTCTAACATTTCATACAAGTGAATCATGGTCAAGACAAGCACATTAATTTATTCAAAACAAGACAACAATACACATAATTCATTCAACATACATTTCAAAACATCAAGGCTGCTACTACTGCCAGGCAGCATGTGCACAGTTTACTTAAACATGCATATCTTTCATTCCGTATGTTGGAATTTCAATTGCTTTACATCGTTGTAAAGCTAACTTAATTTTCTTTCTAATTATATAGGCCTTTCATTTTAATTATTTACCAATTAATACAGTTTTTTACCTAAAGATAAGGTAATTACAACACTGGACAGTTTTCACTGTCCCAATTGTTTCATTTCTACAATCCATTCTATAATCCCAAATTCATTTCCGTTTTCTCCTAATGAATTTAGACATATTAAGTTACTATCCATTAAATTTTCATCCTTAAATTACATTTGTACAATTTATAGAGAATTTTCAAAGTTACTGCCCAAAACAGGGTATTCTGGGCTGATTTCACTAGTTTGAGTTTCTATCTTCTTTAATCACTTAGATAACACTTCTAACATGTTAATTCAACTTATATACATGTTCTTACATGTCTAGGTCAGTTTCATTCTCCTACCAATGTGATCAAAACAGAGCATTCCATGTTACATTCAAATCAATCCCCTGCTTTCTTAATTTATTCCAAAAGTTCCTTATCACACATGTGATCGCCTAAATGCCCATAAAACTATCCATTAGCTATATGATCAAAACATAAACAGTGCCTACATTAACATACACATTCAAATACTTCAAAACAGTCTTTGAACATTACAAAGCAGTTTTACACATAATATTGAAGCAATTCCATTATTTTTAACTTCTCTAAACAGCCCCTAAACAACCTATTCACTTCAGCAAAACACACATATAATTCAATTTAACCATAGGGCATATATCTTAACATTCAATCGAATACACTACTCAATAAAATTCATAGAACTCACTTTAAAATCTAATAACACCATTTATACATGCAAATTTCTCTTTTCCATTAAGAACAACAATCGGCCATGAAAGAAACTACATACCTAAATATATAACTCATGCTCTCTATCCAAAAATTTATTCATAACAATTATAGATGAAGTATCAAAGCTCAATCTAGCATATATATCTTTATCTAGAAGGAATTTAAAGTAATTTACCTTCAATAAGAATAAGTTCAAGTGTGACCTAACCGAATGGAAGTAAAACTCCTACAATGAGGCAATATTTTCTCTCTCTCACTAATCTCTCAAGATTCGGCCTTGGCTATGAAGGAAGGAAGAAGATGAAATTTTGCACAATTTGATTCCACTAGCCGGCCATTTCATTCTTATTTGCCATGTGTGAATTAATCTTGCCATGAATTGCCACATGTTTTCCACTATTAATAAATGGTTTAATTACCATGCAATTCTAATGTTTTACTCTAGTTTCAATTTGGTCATCTTAATTTGACTCTCTAACTTGTTAGTTGTAACATTTTAATCCTTTAATTATGTTAGCTAATGTTCTTCCATCAATTAATTTCCAATTCTTTTAATTTGACTAACACTTAATTCAATTAGTTAGTTACTTAGATAATGGTAACTTTCCTAAGCCCGGTTTAGGGTGTTACAAAGTGGGGGTTAATTGGCAATTTAAATTTTTGGTGGAAGCACTTGGAAAGGTAAGAAAAATTGAGACAATAAATTTATAGTGGTTCAACATTCTCAACAAGGTTTACATCCATTACCTTAGCTATCTACACTAAGGATTTCTCAAATGCACTAGATTTGCTTTCCTTTTGAGGCTAAAGGAGATAACCTTACAACTCCCTTAAGACTTATACCCCAAAGTCTTAATAACCCTCACAAAGAGAAATACAAATAGAGAAAACTAAAAATCTCTCACAAGGTTAATTGTTTGCACAATTTTAGGCTCACTCAAACCCCAACACTTGAATAAAATGGATACAAATAAAACCACTCAAGTGGATTTACAAGATATTACAATAAAGGCTCAAAGATTGTTGAATGTGTGCTTGAATGCTTTAGACTTGTTGAATTGCTATTGTTGAAGCTTTGGAGACTTGATTTTATACCCATCCATTGATTTCTAGCCGTTTGAGTAGTTGAGATTTTTATTATAGCCGTTGGGCTGCTATTTTCCCGCAATAAATAATGTTTGGTGGCTAGTGGTATCGGTACTCGAGCTATCGTATTGGTACCTGCCATAGAAGAAATAGCCGTTTGCAACAAAGGGGCATCGATACGCGTGAAGCCGTATCAACACTGAGTGTAAATTTTATAAGGGGTATCGTTACGGTCCGTACCATATCGATACTAGTTTTGCTCAAAAGAATCCTAATAAGTTTTGCACAAAAAGTCGTATCGATATGCCTATATGGGTATCGGTACGAGTTAACTGATTTTCAAAGTTATGGTTCCAATAAACTGAAAAGGCAACGGTCATAAATTAAATGAGAAGATTTGGAAAATCTTTAACCCTCTGTACCGATATGCATGAAGTCGTACCTATACTCAAAAGTAAATTTGGTTACCAGGTTTGAAGGGCATACTGATACGACTACACGCGTATTGGTATCCTATATCCATTATGAATAAAAAAGTTTTCCGTACCGATACGGCCTTAGGCATATCGGTACTCTTGTACCAAATTGGTTATTTTTTAGTACAAAACACTTAGAAAAACTTTGGGGTTTAATGTTTTGACTTAGAAATTATTTTAAGTTCGAATCCTTGTCAGTTTGTGAGTCTTTAAAAGTCTTTAAAAAATTATTTCATTTTACAAAATAGTACTTGTTATATCAAAATCAATCTCCCCATTTTTGATATAACAAAACCAAAATAAAATTTTAAGTCACTCCCCTTTTCTTTAAGACTAAAAGATAGTTTATTTTTAAAAAAACCTTTAAAAGATTTATATATCCCAAACTTCTCCCCCCTTTTTGTTAAATCAAAAACAATTGTGCAATTAAAGACAAGATATAAAGCACAATAACTCCAAAGATAAATAAACAACATAGATATTATAAAATTCAAAGCATAATTCAAAGATACATTAAAATCCAACTTATGCCATGCCAACTATACCATGGACTCTCATACTCAATACCTGGGCATTTCTTTTATCATTCATCAATCATCATAATCAATCATATAAATAAACATTTCATGTTTTATGCTTCATCATAAATAGTCATGGCAAACATAGATCATCACCATTTCTTAGAAAAAATAATTTAAACTTCATATTCCATGTAATCTACTTTTATTACAATATGCAGTAGCTCAACTTATATATAAGGCAATACTATTTTTAGGTGTATCTTGTTCCATTTTAACTTGTTTCATTTTAATCTTGTCATTTTCCATATCTCATGTATGCATAATGCATCATCATTTATGCAAACAATCATATGTACCTGGTATTCCATCAATCTTGTCATGTCAAGCAATGTATTATGTCACGTCTTATAGAGAAATATAATGCCATTTTCAACATAATGAAATTATAAAAAAATGCAATATCATTTTAATTTAAGGTCGACTACTCGCAAGTCTTCCTAATTGCATTTTTAAAACATATAAATGTACTCACCTGGGCCATGAATAATATGCCTCACTAAGCTTACTCGAGGTTCTTATCTTTCTCTTTATCATTGGTTCTCTTTCGATCTCTTTTAGAACTGTATAAGACCAATCGAACATATACATTATCATTCTCACATTCGACTTAAATCTAACATTGTTAACTTCATTCTTAAACATAACCATTCGAATATAAAATTTTCTGAAAATTTCCCCAATATTTTACATCATTGCCGAAATGGTCCCTAAGTCTTTATTGACCATTTTGAACATTAAATAATTGTTCAAACCCATATTTGAACAATTTCTATAATTAATTACTTATTTTGGACTATTTCCTTTTTAGTCCTTAAACTTCATAAAAGTGACATTTTAGTCACTTCTTCACTTTTGTACATAAATTCATGTACAAATAAACCATTCATTTATTTTTTTAACATTCTTGAAATTTCTCCTTCAACTTTCAACTTTATTCAATTTAGTCCTTCACTATACTTTCTTTTCGAATAGGTCCTTAAATTTTCCTTTCTTGACATATCAATCCCTTAACTTTCATAACATGCTTGAATCTTCAATTCTATCAATTTTCCCTAAATTCAAGACCAATCCCTAAATTTTCTTAAATTGCCAAATTGGTCATTCAGCTTCTATTTTTTTCATTTTGGTCCCTAATCACAAATTCAAGCCATTTTAATCATAATTCATCAATTCTAAGGCTATAATAAAATTTTCAATAATTTCCCCTAATTTCTCAATCTTTTTGAAATGGTCCCTAAAATTTCAATTGGGGAAATTCTTTATTCTAACATCAAAATTAAGCTTCCAACATCATCATCCATTCATTATCATCATTAATTTAGCTTTCTAACCAAAACCCTTAAATTTTAGGGTTAGGGTTTATAATCTCTAACATGGAATTAATACAAATTCAACTTGATTCCATGTTTTAAATCATCAATTCATCTAACTACAATCCTAATTTCATCATAAGCTTCAATTTTCGTAATCATCTTCATCAATAACATGAACTAAAATTAACTCTTATCATGCAATATTACTATCAAAATGAAGAGAATCAAGTGTAGAATAATTTACCTAAATAAACTTTGCTTGAAACTAGTCTTGATTTCTTTAAAATTTGGCTTAAAAGTTTGAAAATTACCCCCTTCTATCTTTGAACTTTCGAACAGCAAGCTGGAGAAATAAGATGATTCTTTTATCATCTTTTTATTTATTTAATCCACTTGTAAAGTTAAATGAATTTAACTAGTGAATTTACTAATTTGCCCTTTCATTATAATGGCCAAGATTCAATCTTATCAAAATCATGACTAGACTTTATTTACTAACAAGACTTGAAAATTGTCATTCCATCACCATCTAACTAAATCTAGTTAGAATCCAACCAAATGTAATAAAATATTCATAAAATAATATTTTATGAATTTTCCATAATCTTTGGAACTGTCTTTAAAATTTCAATTCGATCCGACATACCGATATCCATAAAATACTTCTATTGCGATTTTACCTTTTCCGAAATATTGGATTTATTCCGAAAATTCTAAATTTTCATATTCGGGAAATAAACTCTATTATCCCATAAAACTTTCTTTTTCCAATGACTTAGACTGAATTTTCCTAATTCAGTCTATTATTTTGATAATTATCGAAAATCTTCATAGAATAAAATTTCTCTTAGAATTCCTTTATCGATAATCCATATGAATTTTCTCTACTCTTACTGAGTCCAAAATATCGATCAGAAACACTTTTATGGAACCTTCCCGGAGGTCACCCATCCTAATATTTTTCCTGGCCTAAGCACGCTTAACAATTTTATTCGATCAAATTTCGAATAATATAAGCCTCGTATGAAATATTCGGTAACACAGAAATACCACTCTTGGGGGTGAACTATCCATTTACGGGGTTAAATTACATAACTTTTCAAAATTACACTTTGGACCCTAAACTTTTCAAAAGTTTACTCTTTAACCCTTAAACTTTCAAAAATTACATTTTAGTCACTAAGCAAGAATTGGGATATTACACTATATAAGCCTAATGCATTCAATTTCATACATTTTCAGGATTATATCAGTTTTTCTTGGTTCGATCGTAGTGGGAGGTTGCAAGTCACTTATTAAAGTCTTTGTGTAAAGATTACCCTTTCTTTGAAACTCCTAGAATGGTGGCATATAGCATTTGTATAAGCATCTTAGTATTTTGAGAAACTAACATTTCATTATGATTTCCTTGGTATGTAAGACACTTATTTACGGGTGTAACTTGGTTGTCAATTGTATGAATTGCTTTTATGTATGTTAAGAAAATAAAAAAATCTTGACTTTAATCTAATATCGAAATGGTTGTATTGTTATCTACGAAAATGGTTAATGGCTTGTTTATGAGTCTGTTTCACTACATGAATGAAAGTTTATGTTAGTCATTTTGTTAGATTGCTTATTGTTTTATGGATCGATCGAAAAGCAGAATTGAGTTGTCATATTATGTAAAATGATTGATGTAATATTAACGATAACAATGCTATTTTGTAAACCTAATTAATTGTAGTTGATGTTAACTGAAAACAGTTGGAAGTTGAATAAAAACAGTCTTGAGACATAGTATAAAGATTCAGCTTTTATGCTATATATATGTATAATTCTATTGCGGTGTATTTGTTTATGCAGTCTTGAAGTAAATAAGTATGCTATGTTATAATGATATGACTACTCTTAAATGACATTGAAAAGTATGATATGATTGTAGACTTTGATGATAAAATGCATACTATTTTGAATATTGAGTAATGTATCATTAATACCAAACCATGAAATAAAATATTTGAATGGTTATAATTGTTTCTAATATAAGAACTAAACATTTCATGCTCGTATGATCATGTTTTGAGAAAGAATTTGATGTTATACCTTGATTGTTGAAGCATGGCATTGATTTCGAAGTTGATATATATATGTCTATCTCAATGAAGGTTTATACATACAAGAATAAATGCTATAAATCCTCAGGGTCAATAAGGACTTGTTCAAAGGATATATGTTGACTATTGGAAACTCTAATTTTTAGTATCAAGACTAATTGGTGATCCCTCTATAGAATTTCAGTGTGAATTAAAATATAATCAGGGATGAGAACTATAATAGTAGCTTTTGACATGGTGTCTTTTGGTTTGATAATGCATACTTGAAGATGAATATTCTTGCTAAAATTGGTCACTAAAGTTTGTTAATTTCTTTTTATGGCTTCTTAAGTATGCAGTTGAGTATCAAATGTTATAAGTAATGTTATATTGAGCCAGAACCTTAGTCTGTATTTTTTATATGATATGATTGAACGTTAAGTTGGAAGAAGAAAATTTGTAAACTTGTTCTTATTAAATCAGACCCTTTATGATCGATTTATGTTTGTGTTTAGTTGACATCTTCGATTTTGATTTTCTTCTTAACCGGGTTTAGGGTGTTATAGATGTTGTGGCATTATTCTCTCAGATCTATCAACACCAAAAACTCCTCCTTCAGAAGTTCCAAAAGGCTGAGGAACAAAACCTGGCACTCTGGAAGTATATTGGGGACAAAGACTGTGCCCTAAAGACAACTCTTGAAGCAATGTCCATCAATCATTTGCCACCATATCCGGAGTTCCCAACCGAGCTCCATGCAACAAAAGAAATAACAGCCAACCCTCAGCCTAATCATACTCTAGCCTAGCAATCTAATGCCACTGTACTAGTATCACCTGCCCACCAAGATTTTGCCAAGATTGAGACCCAGCATGCGGACGCTGAGACTGATGATGACGTGCCTGCCATGATTGATACTCCGAAGCCACAATTGAAGAGGAAAAAGTCGGTGGCACCAAAATAAGGATCCTTCATCAAAAGAAATACTCGTTCTACTCGCCAAGATCATTCCTCAGGGAGTGTAACACCCCAAATTTAAAACCCTAATTTTAAAATCCTTAAATTCAAAACCCTAAAAATTGGGAATTTAAATATGAAACCCTAATTAGGAAATTTAGGAATTAATTGAATTTTAAACAAATTTAGTGACCTTTTTATAAAGAATTGATATTAGGTATCTATTTTGTAAACCCTAGAAAAGTATAATGGCTTATCTTATAATTTATCCAAAATTATATATGTATATAAGTTTGGTTTCACCGCAGCATTCTTTTTTTCCAAGCCTGCAGCCGCACTCTCTCCCTCTCCTTCACTCTCTATTTATGTTCGAATCGCATCTCCCTTTTTCTTTTTTATTTAATTTGATCAAACCCCGCTGAGTCTCTGGCGCCGTTCAATTCAACTATGTCTTCGGTTGATTTGAAGATCAACTATTCGAATCAGATAAGTATTCATTAAATTTCATTAGATTAGTATTTAGGAATAATTCTTTGATCATAATGATAATAGTAATAGTGTTATCGTAGGATTATTCTCATAGGTACCAATATAGTTGGACCCCGAACTTTTGATTATGAGAGACTCGTCATTCAATAGGTTGAGTTTGCTTTGGCTAAGGTGTGTTTTCTTCCCGTGCTATAAATAAATGATTTTTATATAGTTTTATACCATGCTTGATTATGATCTGCATTATGGCTTGTATGGTTGACATCATATGCATACGATTTTAAAATGTATTTTTAATTATGATTTATGAAATATTTGATTTGTGAAACATCAAAATTACGAAAACCAAGATTTATGGATTTATAAAGTATGTCTATGGAATATCGTATTTATGGAATTGTGTTTATGAAAGTTGAGTTTTAAACATCATACATGTATGAGCATGGGTTGGGATTTGTACGGAGAAAGTTTAGTGGTTTCACCATTCGGGTTGAATTCTGCTTCGGATCAGTAGCTCCACCTTTGGGGCGAGATTCCACTTCGGATGGTGACAATGTAGCGATGAGGTTATGGGAACCTTCCTCATCTTTGGCGGACGTAGTTGGGGTGCATTGCATTACGCTTGTGATATTGTACCATTATTTTATGTTTTAAAGAAACTTGAGAAAATATTACTTTGTTTTACGACTTTGGTTTTCTTGCACTCCAGAGACACACTAAGCACTTTAGCTTACTCCCCCATACTTTTCTCTTACAAATATCCTTGGACTTTAGGCGACGTGGTACTTGGAGGATCTCACATTTTATACGGTTATTTTATTATTCAGTATAAAACTATTTTTAGTTATTCAAATTATCATTTATTATTTGGGATATTGATGTAATTTTTACTTTGAGACTAATTATGTTTTGGGGTTATTTTTAGCATTCATTTACTATTTTTTTATTCAGATATTTATATTATATATTCGGATATTGATAATGACATTTTCCAAATTATTTATTATAAGATATTTATTAAATTATCATTATACGTTTTTTTAAATTAAAGTATAATCTTTAAAAAATTTCTTGAGGGAAAATTTTCAAACGTGACTTCCTAGATTCGACCTATTTCTTCTGGGCCGGGTCTAGGGGGTTACAGGGACTCCTCATCCCCTTTAACTCCTTAGTTTCATATTTTTTTCATTTTAATAGTGCATTTCATTTGTTTATATGTGTTTTCATGCATTAAGGACAATGCACACCTTTGGTTTGGGGGTGTGTGTTGCCTCACATTTATTGCCATGACATTCATGCATTTTTTACGTTCTGTTTGCATATTATTTTTGCCATGTAGATTAGGTATAACCATGCATACCTAACCATTAAAGTTTTTTTTTGCCACGACATGATTTTTAACATGATAATTTTGCCAACATGTTTTCTAGCATAGTTAGAATTTGCACTAGTATGCACTGTCTGGTGATGAAATTAGAATCTTTAGTTAGCATGAGCTAGCAAATTAGTAATGTCAGGTTGCTTGAGAATTGATCTCTAGCTTAGGAAACTTTAGTTTCACTTAAACATGTGATATACATCTAGTTCCCAAGACAAACTTAGGATTCTTGAAGCTGAACTCAAAAAAAAAAGAAAAAACAAAAAATAATACCAGGGTAAAGTAAAGAATAAGGCAACATTGTTTTGCCAAAGGCTAAAAAAATAGAATACTCATCCGCCTTAGAAACAATAAGTAACTTGGGGTTTCGTGGTTTGCTCCCTCTTAGTTCTCAAGCCAACAGAACTTTAGGGTATGAGTGTAATGGGTTAGCATAGTGGTATAGTCTAGATTAACGTAGGGATTCATGGTATGCTCCCTCTTATTTCTCACTCCAAACAGCATCATGACGCGAACCCTAATTTAATGCCAGCAAAAAGAAACCTTTGGTGAATAATAAAAAATGTATTTCTGTGTAAAGATTTGCTAAGGGAGCTGAATGATACTTGATGCAAATTGCCTGCACTTAATGCACGCTTCATGACCCTAGGCTAACGTTATATTGTTGCACTTGAATTTGTTTATCTGCTTGGCATTACTTCTTTAGGATATCCGATGACAGAACTAAGACCAAATTCTGCTTGCAAGTGCGTGTTGTTAAATAAGGAAAATTTTGCTGAGGTACTTTGTTTTATTTTCTATTTATATATTTTTAGTCGCATTACTTGAGGACAAGCAATGAGCTAGGTTTGGGGGTGAGTTAACTCCTCAAAAGTATTACTTTTCATATATAAATTGTCATGTTTTTGCTTGACTTTGAGTACATATTTGTGCATTTAGTTAGTAGAATCATGCTTTTGCGTTAAGAAGTTGGGGAACGTTTCCTTTGCCAGAGTAAAGGTGTATTTTCTTGCTTTGGTGAGCAGGTTGGAGCAGGGAAGGTTTGGAAAAGTAGGATAATAGCAGTTGGCAGAGCAAAGTGAAGGACCAGAAGAGAAATGTCTAGCACTGTTGGCAAAAGTAGGACGAGAATTGCCAAGCTCGTTGGCAAAAGATTGAAGGCCAATGACGTCAGCCCTAGTTAGAATCAGATCAACTCAAATTCAAGTAGGGGATAAGAAGATAACGCTCTTATCCTATCATGCTACCAGTTTTCAAATTTAAACCCAATCTAGGCTTCCCATAAATACCTATATAAAGGAAGCATATCAAAAAGAGAGAATGGATCAAGGAGACTATACCATGGTGAAGAAAGAAGGTAGAGGGCAGATCGTGGTTCAACCAGGCTAAGAACGAGAGCTTTGGATCCTTTAAAGGGCTGCATCGAAAGAACTCATTCTTTGTTTCTTATCTCTTGAATTTATTTTTGGTTTTTGTGATGATGAATCAAAATGATGATTTGTTGCTGGTTTCCCCAGCCATGAACTAATCTTTTAAATTAGCTACGGGTGTTTGCGATGAACGCTTAGTATTTTCAGTTTTTAATAATTACGTGCTTCGGCATTTTTGTTTATCCTGCTAGTACTTAATTTTCCTAAATTGTCTGTCATATGATAGTTGGCATTGCATGCATATTATCCCCTAATATCTTAACAGACTTAGGAGATAAGGATTAATTGTCAAGTACTAAGGAGAGAAACTTTGACAGAAGATATTCAAGTAGATAAACTTACACCTGAAGTGGTTATACCCCTTAGGAGTAAAGATTGAAACTTAATTAGGTTAATCTGTGAAAAGCTACACTATAGTCATATAGGGGTTTATAGTGGTTAACTTAGGGTATTGCCATCGACAGAGGTAATGCTATTCTTGAAATATGCTTGGCAATAAATCCAAAGCAGGACATTATTAATAACTGGCATAACTAGCGTAAAATCCAAGCATCCCTTGCGAAGCCTTCCAATAATCATTACACTAGTTGTTTGCCAATCTAATTGGATCTTACTTACGTTTCCTTTATCATTTTTATTTCTTTAAATTTTTTATTTTACTCATTCCCTCAATCAATTGCCATCACTTTTATTTTCTAGTTCACAAGTATTAATCATGGCAATTAATTCCTGAACAATTCCTGTGGAGACGATACTTAACTCACTATTATATTACTTGTTGACCGTGTATACTTGTACACAAAAAATGTATTGGTGGCATTATTTACTTGCATATTTACATTGAATCCTCAATCTTTTGTCATACGATATTCCATTGAAAATGGTTCATCTTCCACTACATCCCAAAGGAGGTAGTCATTGGACTTGATGAAGAGCCTCATTCTATTCTTCCAATATGATAGTTATCCCCATTGAAATATGGCGGTTTGGTGATGGATTGAGACTCCGCGAAGTGATTCCTAGAAGTAGAGGTCATGGCTTGGATTGTTGATTGATTGAACACCTTAGGATCTACACAAGAGGATGTGAAGCCTTCAAATGAGTGTAGCTCTGATACCAATTGTTGGAATGAACAATCAATGCACGATGGCCAAGAGGGGTGAATTGGCAATTTAAGATTTTGGTGGAAGAAATTGGAAAGGTAAGAAAGGTTGGGATACAAGATTTATAGTGATTCAACCTTTTCAACAAGGTTTACATCCACTACCTTAGTTATCCACACTAAGGATTTCTCAATTCCACTAGATTTGTTTTTCTTTTTAGGCTAAAGGAGATAACCTTACAACTCCCTTAAGACTTATATCCCAAAGTCTTAAGAACCCTCACAAAGATAAATACAAATAGAGCAAACTGAAAATCCCTCACAAGGTTAATTGTTTGTACAATTTTAGGCTCACTCAAACCCCCCAACACTTGAATAAAATGGATACAAATGAAATCACTTAAGTGGGTTTACAAGATATTACAATAAAGGCTCAAAGATTGTTGGATGTGTGCTTGAATGCTTTAGACTTGTTGAATTGTTGTTGTTGAAGCTTTGGAGACTTGATTTTATACCATTTTATTGATTTCTAGCTGTTTAGGTAGTTGAGATATTGATTATAGCCGTTGAACTACTATTTTTTCGCAATAAATGTTGTTTGGTGGTCAGTGGCTCGAGCTATCATATCGGTACCAGCCATAGAAGAAATATCTGTTTGTATCGATACGGAGTGTAAATTTTATAAGGGGTATCTGTACAGTCTGTACTATATCGATACCAGTTTTGCTCACAGAAATCCTGATAAGTTTTGCACAAAAAGTCATATTGATACGCCTATATAGGTATCGGTACGAGTTAACTAATTTTCAAAGTTATGGTTCCAATAAACTGACAAGGTAACGGTCAAAAATTAAATGAGAAGATTTGGAAAATCTTTAACCCCCATACTGATAGCATGAAGTCGTACCGATACTCATAAGCAAATTTGGTTACCAGGTTTGAAGGGCGTACTGATACGACTACACGCGATCGGTACCCTATAGCCATTATGAATAAAACAACTTTTCAGTAGCTAAAATCCGTACCGATACGGCCTTAGGCGTATCGGTACTCCTGTACCAAATTGGCTATTTTTGAGTACCAAACACTTAGAAAAACTTTGGAGTTTAATGTTTTGACTTAGAAATTATTTTAAGTTCGAATCATTATCAATTTGTGAGTCTTTAAAATTTTATTTCATTTTGCAAAATAGTCCTTGTTATATCAAAATCAAATATAGGTTTATCAGTTTTAGGTTGTTAGGGTTAGAAATTTAGGTTTTAGATTTTATAGTTTAAATATGAAGGGTTGCATAATTTTTTTTTATATAGCTTGTGTATCAAAATATAACCCTATAATATAATTAGTTGGATTTATATCCAATACACTGGCAGTAAAAAATTTTAGCTTCTACAAGCACCTTAGTTTTAGGGTTTAGAGACATAGTTTATGATGTAGGGTTTAGGGACTTAGGTGTAGGGGTTTAGAATTTAGGGGTTAAGGTTGGAATTTAGGGTTTAGAGGTTATGCTTTAGGTTTTAGGGTAATATGTTGAGGATTTAGATTTTAACCTATAAATCTTAAATTCTAACCCTAAATTTTATTCACAATCACTAAATTCTAAACTACTAAACCATACACCCTAAATTGAATCCATAAACCCTAAAATTAAGGTGCTTGTGAAAACTAAAAAGTTTTTACTGACAGTGTATCAAACAATTATCCATGATTAGTTATATTATTCGTATTTCAACGAATTAGCCGTTGAATTTATTAATATAATTATACTCGCAATACATGTCAAACATTTAAGCAACTTAATTAATCACTAGCGAGCTTCATGAGCTTCTTCCAAGCGGGTCGGTTGGAAATGGTCTCCCACCATGCATTCACATGCTTCCTTTGGGACACCAAGTGCCCCATTTTGGCGTCCTCCATCAGGTATCGGATGCCCGGTTGGTGGCTGAGGTCGGCCAAGGTGAACGAATCTCCGGCGAGATAGGCGGAGGCAAACAAGCGTTGCTCGTAGATGTCAAACACTTTGTCCAGCTTTTGTTAGCAAGTGAGAGCCAAGGCGGAGTCGCCTTGCTTTCCCATTCGAGGCAGGATCACGAGTTGGAGGACCAAATTGTAGACCAAGTCGTTGAAGTTGTGTGCTTCCACTTCAAGCCATTGATCCACCACTGCTCGTTCTTCCAATGTGTTCCCCAACAGGTTTGAACCTCGATTTTCGTATTTGGCTGCATAGTACCTTATGATTGCCCTTGACTCTGCCAAAGAAACCACCAATCATCTTTCTTTGTTTTTTTTTTTCTTTTAAAGCAAACCAAATGGAATTGAGAAACACCAACAAATGAATGCAAAAGATGGACAGAAAGGTTGCTGGAGGTAGCAGTTACACCCTTTAAAATTTTTAAATTTTTAATTAGTTTATATATATAGATTATTTTTTCTATCAATCATTTAAATTTGTATCTCTTAAAATTTTAAAAAATCGTACTCCTTAAATAAAAATATTGGGTCCGTCCGTCCATTTGAATGTTAAAGGAACACACCGAAAAGGAGATTGCGGACACTTTATAACCACCAGATTTTAGAAGGGACGAGACGGGACGGGCTAATTTCTTCAGGGGGTTTTAAGGGGAAAAAACAATTTAAAATTGTACATTTACAAAGAGGTGATAAATGCAACGTAGTAATAAATACGTTGTCGTTGGTTATATTTATATATATATATATTATGATTATCGATATTCAATTAAAACTCAATTTTTTTATTAATAGGAGAATACCTAGAAAGAGCCTCGTTAAAAAATCTCTCTAAACATAAATAGAGGAAAAAGAGTGTCCTTCCTAGTACTTACAAAAATCAAAGGAGCCCGACTCCACAAACGAACCAAAGAAATCAAAACTCATTTTTTTTATTTACAACGATAGTATTCAATTTTTTTAGTTTGCTTAAAAGACCTAACATCTCATCCTGCTAGGCCAATCGATATTTCATATTTATTTTTTATTTATTAAATTGATAAATATCTTGATCAAAAATTTAATTAATATATAAAATTTTATATAAATATAAAATATTGTAATAAAAACTATGATACGAGAAAATAAAAAACAATACATAAATGAATGTATCAAAATTAGAAAGAAATAATTAGTATAGTTTTGAATATTATTACATATTCAAAAAAAATGAATATTATTACAAATATCTGAATCTGAAGTTGTCATCGTATTACTTTTAATTTTTTATATATTTTTAAATTTTTAAATAGGTAACTACTTTAAAATTTTAAATGGATTTATATTTGATGTAATTTTGTGCACAATCAGTAAGTATATTAAATGATAATACACCTTCATAATTTGAAATCTAAATTTATTTTGTAATGGCCTATCATTATTTAATTTATTAACTTTGCACGTAAAATTAAATGTCATAGAGCGTATTGAGAGATTTCATTGAAAAATAAAGTATTGTTCTTCTTAGAAGACTCGGGTTCAAGCAGTTTGTCTATATTGTGTGTACGTTTTTTTTTAAAAAAAACCAAGAGTAAAAAATAAATCTTATTATATAATCATACCAAAATGTTAAAACAAGTACCTAAAGATAGAGAGAAGTTGATACTTTGGTTAAATGGTGCAATTGTATATTCAGCCCCTCGTAATGCTTAATAATTCGAATTGATCTCTTTTAATCATGTTGTTAAAAATAAAATTTTCAATACCGATCCCTTGCAAAATGTATAATTCAATTCAATTCATTTTAATATAAACTTTAAAACTTCAATCTTAAATTTTATTTTTTGTTTCTGTCTAACACAACCTTCCTCACTTCTTCTCGAACGAGAAATTATATCATGAGTCATTCTCACCACGTTATTCATGGTCTCAAGTCTCAACCAATAAAAATCACTCACTTCATTATTTTTTTCATGCCATCTTTTTACCGTGAGAATCTTCACCATGAATGACATGGTGAGGAGGGCATATGTCATCTTTTTACCAAGTGAATCTTCACCATGAATTTCTACGTCATCCATGGTGAAGATTCACTTGGTAAAAAGATGATATGGAAAAAATTAATGAAGCCTATGGTTTTTATTAATTGAGATCATAAATGATATGGTTAGTTGAGATCATAAATAACGTGGTTAGAATGATCTATAATATAATTTTTCATCTGAGCAAAGTTTAATTATCTTACCAAAGAGTTTAAAATCACCGTCCTCAATGGCTGGGACTTGTCCGAACGGCTGAAAAAAAAAATCGATGTGAAATTTTAATAATAACATAAGAAATATGGTATTAAAATTTCAATACGTGCACTGAATGAAAAAGGGAAAAGACATAGATCCACTAATTGATTGGCTAGTTAATAATAATATTGTCTTATTTTATATGAATTTAGATTTTTATATTTATTTTGAAAATATAAATATTTCGACTTAATAATAAATAAATAAAAATCAGGAGCAGTGCTTGACGGAGGAGGAAATAGGGTTTCTTGTGGTCTCCAGCATCAAGATGGAGGTGAACAACCTGGAAATCAACATCTTTCTCGAGGAGACAAGACAGTACCCTCTGGGAGCAGGCCGACTTTATTGGACCATAAACTTTGACTACCATTCTTTGTTTAGTATTAAGACAGGACATCAGTGATTTTGGTTTCAGCGTATATATATAGACTAGGAATGGGGTAAGTTGGAGAGGGCAGTGGGGGTTGTCACATGCAACCAACGCATTCAAATTCCCGGTTGAAGGGGATTTGGGGTGGGCGTTGTCACTTGTCACATGCAACGCATTAACAATCGGGGGTTGCAACGTGCCACTGTCCTTTCTAGGGTAGGCAAAACCCGGATAACTCGACTCGCTCTAATACGAAAATTTCGATTCGTCTTGACTCAATTCACAGTTTCTTAAGTTCGGCTTAAACAAATTTTAATTAAAGTTTGAGTTATAAAATAAAAACTCGAATAACTTAAAATTTTTAATAATTAGCATATTAGTTTTTAAGTTTGAGCCGAGTCTCTCAATTCTGCCTGACACATATATATGTGTGCATTTTATATAGTTATAGAAAACCGTTTAATTCGAACTAATTAGTATCATAACATTATAAATTATTATAATTAAATTTGAACAGAAACTCGAACTCGACTGGACTCGAATTTTATAAACCCAACTCAAAAAATTTCAAATAAGTTTGAGTTATAAAATATGACTCTTCAAATCGATTAACTTAAAAAAAATTTACTCGACTCGATTGAGTGTTTACCTAATTTTATCCTCCGCTTTGTCTTCCCTAATTCCATCACTTGTCTATGATTGGTCATTCTAAAATGAAATCCTTAAGTTACCGTTAAACTTTAAGACAAAGAAATTAAGATTAACCGTGCTAAGGTAGACTAATAGGATGAGAAATTAATTTCTTAAACAATGTTAAGATTTTAAGTTTTGATATTGTAAATGAAGCAAACTGAATTAAGAAAGTCACCACTGTAATAAATTTTTATAATACTTAATTTAAATTAATCAATAAATAAATCGAACACCAATAGCGTGAAATCATCTAAACTATTCAAAATAAAAGAACGAAATATGAGAAACCGGCTAAACCCCTCGTATGATTATCTCATAAGAGAAAAAATTTAATTTATTGATAAGATTGAATTGAATAACTGTAACTTAAGTTGCGTGCCTCATTAAAAACCTCCCTAATCTTAGATGGAAGAAAAGAGTACACCAGAACCATGTAAGAAACTAAATTCAGAGAGACCAACAAGCCACAATACCTCACAACAGTTATCAGTAATCTTACTTTGCAAACAAGATCGCTTATACACTTGAAAGACACTGCGACTAGACAGACTCGAATCACGTTACCACCAAACTTTGAATATCTCATATCGAATGTGTTCCACCAACACCCTAGTCTTATTCCATCTCACAACACCACGCATATCCTTCTTGTCTCAGAAATAATCAAGTAAAACACTCACAACAGATTCCACCTATTTATGCTTGGCCAAATTCATATTGAGGAATGCCCAATTATGCATGGCCATTACATTGACCTTCTTCATCTGATTCATCTGTCTCGCTTCACTCATTTATTGATCTGTTACAATTTGATTATTGAATAGTTAATTCAAGTTACTTTTATGACAGTGACATGTTAGTAAAATAGTTAATTTCTAATGTGATCACTAAACTTTAAATAAAATACGATCGAATTTAGATAAAATTTGAGATCTATGTTTTATGTCAGATCAAACCTAAGTAAATATGAAGTATTGTACCAATATATTTATATAATAATCTTATAACACTTTACATATCTGGATAATTATTTTATACACTGGAGGTGAAAACTAAAAGTTTTTACAAACGTCTTAATTTTATGATTTTTAGGGATTCAATTTAGGGCGTAGGGTTTAGAATTTAAGGATAGTAGTTAGAATATTGGGTTTATAGTTATATTTTAGGGTTTATAAGTTAAAACCTAAATCCCTCATCATATTACCTTAAAACATAAACCCTAGCCCTAAAACCCTAAATTCTAAATCCTTATACTCTAAACCCTAAACTAAATCCTTAAACCCTAAAATTAAGACACTCCTAAAAAAATTTACTTTCACCTTCAGTGTATTAAATATAAATACTATAAAAAATAAGTAATTATTCCATGCATTGACAGTGAAAAAAGGTTTTCATAGAGTACTTTTGCTTTTGGGTTTAGAGATTTAATTCAAGGTTAAATATTTAGGGATTTAGAGATTTATATTGTAAGGTTGTGGTTAGATTTAGAGTTTATAGGTTAAAACTTAAATCACTAACATTATTACTCTAAACCTAAACCATAAATTCTATCCTAAACCCTAAATTCTAAACCCCTAAACTAGATTCATAAACCCTAAAACAAATAAATTGTAGAAGCTTTTTGTTTTCAACGTGCTTGAAATATGTTCCCTAAAAAATAGATAAATATTTCTGTTTTCTTAAATCAACCCTTGAGAACAACAATTTCTCCATTAAATAATGCCTACAAATTCTCAACCAAAGCATACGAGATAATTTGGACCAATCGCATTTTAACTCTGGAAAACATTTAAATTTTTTTTATTGAACTCAACAAGTGTCTTAGTAGAAAAACAGATAATGTTCATTTTAAGAGACAAGGTTCAAATTGCTTTGTTTATAAGGTGTATGCACATTGTCAAATGGCTAAGAATATCTATGAACAAATACTATCATGTAATCACCTTTATACTATTCAAAAAAACTTTTTTTTTGAGTATAACTTCTACTTTTGGGGGGTTAAATTGGTCTAGTTTAAATGCTTTCAATTAAAGTGAATCAAACACATTCGAATAAAACCTGAATCATGTCTCTAAAATCAGCTTCTCCTTCTCCGATAAGCCAACGAGATTTTTTTTTTTTTTTTGTAAAACGCTTTACAAATAATTAATCCTTTAAACTTATTACTACCAATGGAAGCTATTTAATTGTCAAACTATAAAGGAGAAAGTTGTTTACTCGTTTAACCTTGACCTGGAATGAGAAACTGCCCTCTGAAGTCTGAAGTCTGAACAGCCAGGGTGCGCTGGATTTGATTTCATTTGATGCAAATTAATAAGTTTGTATGAGATTGTATAGCATATGGGGATGTAGCTTAGAGGGTAGAGCACTCGCTTAGCATTCAAGAGGTACGGTGATCGATACCCAGTTCTCTACTTTTTAATTTTATTTTTCCTACAGACTGCGTGGTCATCCACTATCCTTAACTTTGTCATTCTTTATTTTATTTTTTTGTCTTGTATCATTATTAATAGTATTATGAATTTGGGCAAAATGAGAAAAGCATGCCATATGTTGATTGATTCGATATAAATAAGAAAGGTTAAATTATTCGAATTCAAATTTTAGTCGAATCAGATTTTATGAAGAATAAAGTCGGTCAATATCGAGTTTGGGGTGAAAATTAATCTTTATAGTTAAAAAAAAGTTGTAACTTAATTGTTATATTAGTTGTACAGTAAAATCTCTATAAAATAATCTTTTGGGACTCGAAAAATTATTATTATACAAAGGTTATTAGTTTATTAATAAATGGATATTTTATTAATTTAGAAAATATTTCACACTTTATGCATGAGATTTTTTATTAAAATCCAATATGCTTGCAGGTGTAATGAATAAAAATTAATCTTGTAGATGCATTTATCAACGTTAATTGGTTCAAGTAACAAAAAAGAGTTAATTAATTGGTTCATGTGACCAAAAAGGAAAAAAAAAAGTTAATGGCTTCAAATTCTAATACATATATATTCATTGGATAAATTAAAAATGAGTTATCTAAAAAACATATTAGTTTTGTGTTTTGTATATAAAATTCTCAGTATATTTAATTAATTATTATTTTATATTTCCGTCGGACCCTTAAGGATTTTTCTAAAATGTATTATCTTATGTATTTAGCAATGTTATTATTTTTCCCTATTAGCCTAAATTGAGACCGAAAAAATATATTATTTGTCTGAGATTCTTGATTTAGCGAAGATTTATTTATCAAAGTTTTATTCTATATTTCTTTTTAACAAAAGAAACTTTCATTAATGGAAACAAAAATAAAAAGTAATATATAGACATGGACAAAGTAAAATAAATTTGAGTTAGTTGAGTTGACGAGTTTTATTTTATGGTTAAAATTTTATTTGAATTTTTTTTATTTGAATCGAGTTTATGAAATTCGATTCAAGTTTTTGTACAAATTTAATTGTAATTATTTATAATGTTGTAGTATGGATTGATTGCAATTTAAAAAACTTTCTCTAAGCATATAATATGTACATATATATTTCTTTGTATTCTTTTTTACATGTGTAAGAAATATTTGTAATGTTATTTAATAATACAAATATCATTTTAATTATAAAATATATTTATAATTTTATTTTTAAAGAATGAATTTTTGAGGGGAAAATATTGATGAGAGTATAAAAAAGTCAAGGAATTGATGAGGAGATTTTTTTAAAAAAATATTATAGTTAAATGACCAAATTGAATAAAGTGTAAAGTTAATAGTGCTAAATCACAATAATAATAATTTATTGTTAAAAATATGAATTAAAGTTATATATATTATATGGTGGTAGTGGAGTATGTGGTTTAAATTTGATTAAAATGGACATAAAACAAAGAAGAAATTGAAAAAAAAATAGGAAATCGTACACAGTTGAGGAACTAAATTATAAATGAAGAAATTTGTTTTTAAAAAATATGAATTGAAGCTAAATAGATATTATACTATGGTTTAGGAACGTGTAATTTAAATTTGGTCAAAAATGAAAAGAGGAATTAAAGAAAAAAGAAAACCAACTACTAAACCACAAAACAGAAAATTTTGGTTTTTTCGAGTTTGGCAAAATTAAACTCTACTCGAACTCGAATTTCGCATGAGTTGACTCGAATAACTTAAATAATTAAATTTGAATAATTTAAAATTAATTTTTTTTTCAAGTCAAATCGAATTTTATTCACCGACTATGAAAATGCATTGAAGGTGGATTTTAGAGCGTTCATCCTCTCAATGCCGAAATTAACAATGGCATTTTCTTTTGGAAAAGGGACTCATTTAGTGTCGAAATTCATAACTGCTA
Source organism: Hibiscus mutabilis (assembly GCA_019671005.1). Taxonomy (NCBI): domain Eukaryota; kingdom Viridiplantae; phylum Streptophyta; class Magnoliopsida; order Malvales; family Malvaceae; genus Hibiscus; species Hibiscus mutabilis. The sequence continues at coordinate 62,855,217 of CM033719.1, forward strand.
AGTTAAATGGATCCGTGGACAATGCACAGCCTATATTGGAAGGCATGTTGTTTGCATTTTAGATCCAGTGAGGGCCATGGAGGAAGAATCATAGTATTAAATTGACGTGCGGTGTTTGTTATAGACGCGATTGCAAATATCGCAAACATTATATAATTCATAACAATTGTTGCGCACGTGGTTTGTTTACAAAAAAATTTAATTTTTTATATTACGGATGTGATTCGATAATGCGACTGATATGTTGCGTGCGACTAAAATTTAATAATATGGGAAGAGTTGCTTCTCAGAATCGAATGCCAAAGCCTCAACCTCAAATACTTGTGGTGAATATAATTTCTCTCGTATGGCATTTTCAAGTAAAAATTCCGTGCAAGATTGTATACCACGAACGGATGGATCATAATATTGGAACCAAAACAGGATCACACGGCTCATACCTGGATCCCGCGGAACCGAGTGCTACCAACAGTAGGAACCAGTTATTGGCACCAACATACTCAAAGTGCTCTTCAGGACCGAAGCCCGAATCCTGCGGCGTTTGAGAGTTATGAATCAATTGCTTGGTATGTGTATAAAATTGAATGATGAGATTTTAGGCCTTTGATTGCTTGCTACTCCGGGTTCCATTCATTCATTCTGCTCCACAGATTGCTTGAAACGCATAAATGAATGGTGATATTAAGTTATAACCATGGCTGCTCATTTATGTAAACAAGGTATTGAATATGGGATGCGTGCATAGCTTATGGAAACAATTGAACAAAGATCAGAACAAAGGTATTGAAACAATTACGGGCAGCAATGGTGGATGTTAATTTGCTTCCCGCCGGAGATTACATTATATAATCATGTAATAAGTTGTCTGAAAATAAACCGAATATATTTAAATTAAATTCAAATGGTTTAATAAATAAATATTTAAAATTACATAATCTAAAATATAATACAAAAACCAAATGATTGTGTTTTGATTTAATTAAACTGGATCAGTGACTATGCACAACCCAACCCCAGATGCTTTTTGAATAAATAAAAAGAGGGCCCAAAAGAAGCAGTAGTAATAATTAGCACAGTAGAGTGAAGCGAACCTGTGTCTGTGCGTTTGCGTTTGCGTTTGCCATTCCATTACATGTTTTCATTCAGACACAAAACCAAACTAGTTAATGTTTTTCCCAGCTGCTGTTAACTTTCCTCTTTTTTAGTGTCTCTTTCCCTCGTCTTTGTCTCTCTAGAAAATGTCGCTCCCATCTTTAACCCAAGCACCTCCTCTCCTCTCACTCCTCCTCTCTACACTCCTCTCCACCGTCACTTCTCATTACTCCTCCTCTTCTTCCACCCCACCGCCGCCGCACTCCTCCCTCTGGCATTCCGCGCGTGCCACTTACTACGCAGCTTCGGATCCTCGGGACTCCGTGGGTGGTGCCTGCGGGTATGGGGACCTTTTCAAGGCTGGTTACGGCATGGCCACGGTGGGTTTGAGCGAGGCTTTCTTTCAGCGTGGGCAGATCTGCGGCTCGTGCTTCGAGCTGAGGTGCGTGGATGACCTGCGGTGGTGCATACCTGGGACCTCTATCATTGTCACCGCCACCAATTTCTGTGCTCCCAACTACGGATTCACGGCGGAGGGCGGAGGCCGTTGTAATCCCCCCAACAAACACTTCGTGCTTCCCATTGAAGCTTTTGAAAAGATAGCCATTTGGAAAGCTGGCAATATGCCTGTTCAGTATCGAAGGTTACAAAACAAACTCTTCCCACATTTCATTTAAACTGTTTTTTCTTCATTTTTATTTCAATTATCAACACCAAATCGGGGAGCTAAATCTGCAATCTAGGCAAAACCCAAATCTGGGAACTGTACAATGTACTGTTAGAAATGGTTTCTTACATTGTAGTTTAATGTTGGATTTCTGTCTTAAATTGTCTGAATGCCAAGCTTATATCTTGCTTAAAACACCTGTTGGTTGGGTTTAAAACAGGATAAAGTGCAGAAAAGAAGGAGGTGTTCGATTTACGATCGATGGTTCAGGCATCTTCGTGTCGGTGCTCATAAGCAACGTTGCAGGTGCAGGGGACATAATTGCAGTGAAGATCAAGGGTTCGAGAACCGGGTGGTTGCAGATGGGTCGGAATTGGGGACAAAACTGGCATATAAATTCTGATCTGAGGAACCAGCCACTGTCGTTTGAGGTCACCAGTAGTGACGGCCTCACACTTACATCTTACAATGTTGCTCCAAAGAATTGGAACTTCGGCCAAACTTTCGAAGGAAAACAATTCGAGTCCTAAAGATTAAGAACCAACTGCAATGCAATGTTTCTTATCATATATATATATATATATATACAGACATTACACTGCCCTATTCTTTCCTTTTCTTTCTGTTATCTGTTGCTTTGCACTGATTGGATTTCGGGTTGGAAATGGGGGTAGAAGTGATCCTTGTGTGTTATGACTTGTCCCTGTTTTTCATTGCTTTTCAAACTAATTTTTGACTCCAAAAAATTGGTTTGAGACCGAAAACAATAAAAAAAATAGGTAATTTTTCATGCCAACTTGGTTTGAAAAATATTTTTTAAAAGTTAAAATTTAACTTTTTTTAAGTACTTTTAAGTGAAATTATTTATATATCTTCGTTTATATCACTAATTTTTTATATTTTAAAAAGAATGTCTATAATAAATATTTTATCTACTTAAAAGTATTTTTTAACAACAATATCAAATATTTTTATTTTAAATTAAATAATTTAATTTTTTTAAAATTATTTTTTAAAATTACTTTCTCATTGTATTTTTTTAAAGTAAAGCCAAACTGGCCCTTAAAATGGCAGGAGAGATCAATTTTGCCACTTTTTTTCTCTTTTGAATACATAATTTTTCCACGTTTTAGACTCTGAAAATGTTGCCAATGCAATTGAGCAATTGAAGTGTAGCAAGTAGTATTTTCGAATCTTGTGAATGTAGAAAATAGGCGATAACAGCAGGGAGTTTTCTCCGATGCGACTAATGAATATCTTGTGGTTAAAGCGGATAGGCAACAAGAAAAACTTGTAGAAGAATGAAAGATCGGCTGCTTCTGTAAGAGCTTATGCTAGACTTCAGGTAATGTATTTAGGAGGGCACTTGTTCAAGAATTAAGCATGCATTGCTTGTTTTTGGTTCATTTAAGAAACTAACCTCACATTGTTCATATTCTTAACTTAAAAAATGAACATAAATGAACAAAAGTCAAACTATTCATCTATCGCAATGTTCATTTATAACTTAAAGTTTGACTCTGACTTGTTTATACTTTTAGACATTTAAGCTTTTGGGTAATGTAAAACAAAACTAGTTGAAGTAATAAACTAATAAGTTAAATAGGTCGGAGTCGGACTTCTGGTTCAACTGGTTGAACTAATAGGTTACAAGATTGAATCGGCAAGAACTTCATCCGGAATACAAATTCATCTTAAATCCCGAACATGGACCATTTAAACAGACATAGAAGATACCAAAAAAAATAATCTCAAGTCCTCATTTTATTAAATTCCCATACTCATCATCTCCGACACTCAATTCTGATAATTACTAGAGATTTTACATCTCAGGAAATTTCCAAACATTGTACATTGCAACTGCAGTTCCTTTTTCTATTTTGGATGTTTCAGTGAACGGGAATTACTACATCCCAACACATCCATGCGTTTATTAAAGCACAAATGAGCGCTAGCATGTCATACGCAATACATGTATGCAAAACTAAAACATAAGGGCATTTAAGTAGTATCTGCGGAAGCAAAAACACCGTTCACGTCCATGAACATTCCTTCTAAAAATGTCATACAAATACGCAAATTCAATCTAGAAAAAACATTAAATCAAAAATCAAGACAATTTTTTTTACATCCCCTCCATGTATTACGCTACTCCAAACATTCTTATCCACCACCATCCACTTTTCAAATTCTAAAAGCTTCATATCATTGCTTAGTACCATTAATCATACCCTTTAGGCCTCCCCTTAAGCCTTTCATCTTGTGTAATGTTAATTTACTCCATCCTTCTAACGAATGCATCCCCCAATCTGTGTCTTACGTTGCCAAACCACTTTGAGATGCATATCCTCATTTCCAACTATATCACTAGTCTTATCATACATCCATCTCAATATTCATGTCTCGGCTACACTCATTTTGCATACGTCGCTTCTTGTTACCCCAACATCCCGCACCATAAAGAAAAGGATTCTTAGAACTGTCCTACAGCTCTTTCCCTTCAAACACATAGGTATATTTCAATTACACAAAACTCTTATCACAATTCTCCGCTTAAGCCACACACTTTAATCCTACAGTTATCTCCATCAATCTCTCTATCTTTCTGAATTATATATCCCCTAGGTACTTAAGCCAATCTGCTACTTAAGCCAATCTGCTACTAGTAACACACTTGACCATCTACTGTAACCATGTCTTCATCATTATTCCTTCTTTTTAAATAAAGGCACACACACACACACACTATATACTCGAATTTTGATCTACTCAATTGCTGCTGCTGCTATATCTATTGTAAAAAAGAAAACAAGCTGTATCCAATATTGTACAACCATCAAATTTAGTCAACAAAATTAGATGTGAATCATACAAAGTGTAATAATCAATCTAAGTATATAAACAAATGAATATTTGGTTTTCAAACATATGAAAGAAAAAGAATTTTGCCATACAAAAAGCTTACTTGTGTGTTAATCCAGAGCAGGAGAGAAAACCTGGGATTCAATAATCAAAGCCTCTGATGCGATTCAATAAGCAATGTATTTAGCATTATCTGAACCGCAGCTTCATAGATAGCTCCGTTGTAATGCATACCATCGGATGTACAATGCGGACCACAATTCCAAGTCAATGACTGGGAATCCAACAAAAGCAGAGGGCCACCGGTTTGGCGTAGCAACTTACTATAGCCGAGCGCTCGATCATAAGCATGCCACATTGCATCACTCATCTTCTCCCTTTTATCCTCTGTATTCAACATCCCATTGATCAGCACCGGCATCCCCAGCCAAAACAAATGGGAGGATGACTTGATGGGGACGGAACCAACCACCGGTTCATTAATGGCTAACTCAGTCGACAATGGCAACAAAGAAACTACTTTAGTTTTCAACATCCGCAAGGCAAACTCATAATCTGATGCATTATTGAAATGAAGCATGTCCCAAAGACCAGCCCCCATGACCATAACATCAGGGCAACTCTTTCGGGTCTCGAAATCCGTCATCAAATCGGTCAAATTCACAATGTAAGGCGCCCAAACGAAATCCAGTTTCATACCAATTTCATCCACTAAAATGCTGTAATCACTATGCCTCTTAAACAAATCGGCTCTAACCGAATCCATACGTTGGGATTCGGAACCCAAAACCAGAGTTAACAAAGAGAGAGCGAATAATCGAGCTTGCGAATCACCGGCGACGACCACCCAGGATCCGTTTAACAAATCGGAAGTATCGGGTTTAGACAGTTTCTGAAAGTCGCAAGCTTTGAGCTTGGGGGAATCGGACCAATCCCAGCGCTTCTCGTACAAATCGAGATCGCCGGTGGCGTTGTTGTGCAGGTGGGAAGAAGCGTTTTTTGGGTTGACTTGCCAAGAGATGTCGTTGACCAAATTGATGCAAGAAGTGCGGTGGTCGAAGACGACGGCGGAAGAAACGGAGGTGACGAAATCGGGGACCGAAGGGAAATAGGGAGTCAAATGGACGCAGATGGCGAGGGAAATGAAAAGGGCGCCGCTGAAGAAGAGTATCTTGTTTCGGCTCAAATGCCAACCCGCCATTCCCATTGGGACTAAAACCACCACGAACGCCGCCGCTGCTCCCAACTGCACCGCCCCTAACATCATCAGCACTATCAACTTTTCATACTTCTCCGTTTGGTTTCTTCAATCACAGATCTGGGAATTTCTCCAAACTACAGTAACATTTTCTAGGAAGTTTTGTTTATTTATTTTCTCTAAATTGCCTTGGCAACAAAGACAACAACTGAAAGGAATTGTTCAACCGTAGCTTGGCTTTATTTTTCTTTACTTATTTTATTATTTATTATTAGGGCTAATGTTCAGCAAATCTGAAATGAAATCTCATCAATTTTTGTTTTTTGTTTAATTTCTTGTCCTTTTCAAATTTCTTTATCCTGTTGGATATATTCTCCCACCGTTTAAAAATTTCAAAGTAAAATTTAAAATAAGATTTATAAATATTATTTTGATGTAAATTTATTTTATTATTTTAAATTATATCAAGAATGAAGAATCTTAAAAGTTACTTGTTATTTTAATTGTAGTCGATTTACTAGAAATCTGTTTAAATGAAATGCAATCGAATTTTTTTTATAAAAATGTTCATTTTTAATATTTTATAATATTCATTTTTTATTTTTTAATATAATCCGACTCTTACTCAAATTTTAAAAATTCTAATATTTTCTTACTGAATTTAATATATTTTAACAAGGTATGATCTTGAATCTGACATAAAAAAATACAACTCGACTCCGTAATTTTAATTAAAAAATTAATTAAATCCGTCCGATCAGAAAAATAATAAAATATTAAATATAATATATAAGAATATGATAAATGTATATATTTAATTAAAAATATATGGTTAGTGAGTTGAAAATTTTCACCTTAAATTTAAACTACCCTAATCTTGACTCAATCTTTTTTAAAACTCGTCACAAACTCAAGATTTAAAAAAAATATCTGAATCAATACGGGTCGGTGAAGCTTTTTATACGAGTTCAATAATGAAAGGGATAGTGGCACATTTGTCCCATGTACTTTAAAAAATTTGCCAATGTCGCGTATGTATTTTGAAAACGTTCAATCAGCCCCTTGTACTTTTTCCGTCATACAAGGTACCCTGCCTATAGCGTCGTTATGTGCTGTTGTGGCATGAGACGTGACCGCGTTACACTGGGACATGTGACTTCTCGGACAAAAAAAAAAGAAAATTACAGGATGAAGGGCACCGCTGCAAATTTACCATTTATTTTTTAAAATTTTTAAAATAAAGAAAAAAATTACACCGGTGTAAGTTCTACTATAACTATAACTAACTATGACTAATTTACATCGGTGTAAGTTCTATTGAACTACAGCTAACTAACTAACTATGACTAACTTACACTGGTGTAAGTTATACTGAATTACAACTAACTAACTAACAATTTGCAATAAACAACACAAATTCACTTTAACCATAAGGCATAAACTATTACAGCAACCAACACAATGAAAACCAAACCTAAACCATATTGGTATAATGTGATTATTCATCTTTTTTGGTTCAAAATTTTCTTGTATAATTTTTTTTGAGCTTTCAATTTGTTAACCTCCTACAATAGGTTGTTCATCACTTCAAAACTTCCATTTTTTTAACTATGTGATTTCAGTTCTTAATTCTCATCTCAGCTACTAAATTTTGGTTCTCCCTCATTAGTTCTTCAAAGCCATTTTCAGACTGAATTTCAAAACATTCAGACGATTCAAGCCATTCGAAAAAAGAACATTTTTTCCTGCAAAACACATTATCATAACCTATAACCCATTAAACGTCTCTCTGAAATTATTTTGCCAAAAAAATTATTACCCCAAAAAATTGAGTTACCTCTTCAAATTTTTCGCACCCATAGAAGAATCATCCGGGTTTTTAAAACACAAGCAGAAGCTTTAACACCGCATAAGCATTCTATTTCTTTCAACTTCAATTTCGAGTTTGAATGGGAGCTTGAAAAACTTGATTTCCTGCTCGGAGTTCCATACCCATATCTTTTTAAAACACAAGTAAGAGCTTTAACGCCGCATAACCATTCCATTTCTTTTGACTTCAATTTCGAGCTTGAATGGGAGCTTGAAAATTTTGATTTCCTACTCGGAGTTTCATACCCATATCTTTTTTCAAAAACACGTGAGAAATTTGAAGAGATAATTTTTTTTAGGGACAATGGTGGTGCAGAGTAAGAGTAAAAATGAAGGAAATGACTTCATCGGGCCTATTTGTTTTTCTTTTTATTTATTTTAAAAACCTAAAAAAGATAAATGGTAAATTTGTAGCGGTGCCCTCCATCCTGTAATTTTTCCCCTTTTTTTTTGCTGTCCGAAAAGCCATATGTCGCAGTGTAACGCGACCACGTCTCATACCACGTCAGCACATAACGACATTATGGGCGGGGTACTTTGTATGACGGAAACAAAGTACAAGGGGCTGATTGAACGTTTTCAAAGTACAAAACCCATATTGGCAAATTTTTAAAAGTACATGAGGCAAATGTGCCTTTATCCCATAATGAAATGATAAAGAGCTTAAATCCTTACTTGAATGTCACGTGAACTTGTCACACAAGATACAATCGGCTCTTTATTTAATTGATTCTCTAAACAAAGTTTTACTTGGAAAATTTCTAAAATCAAATCATTTTGGCTCAAACCGAATTCCAGCAACTGGAGTTATGGTCTGACTCTGAGAATCCCATAAACTACAAATTTAAAATTTGCAACAGTATAGTGCTCATTCTGAATCAGTTCCCAGCACAATATGCGAATAACAAAGGACTGCAAAATGTAGATATATGTTATTGTTTTTAGTGCTAACATCCTGTAGATGACAGCATAATAACAAAAGTTCTTCCTAAATTGTGCATCCCAGTTTCGAAAAGGGAACGGTCGACTGGTGTAATGCGCTGTGTGAGAAATACAAGGCATCAAGTAAGGTTTAGAATGATTCATGTTCCATACAACACTGCAATAGCACCTTCCGGTCTGCTCTTTTCGTGATCAACATCGAATGTTTTGATAAACTAACTATAATCCAACTGGTTCCGATAAAGCAAGAGAGGGAAGACCGCCCAACTCCCTACTCACACTTAATAGAACGGTAGATGTGTCGAACAAAGAGCAGAGATGCACGGAAGCCAACGGCCCCAAGCATGAGGAAGAAGCCATAACAAATGCAAGCCATGTACCCAAAGAAGAATGAGGTTTGCATGAAGCCTGACATGTCTGACCGCGCTATGTAGTAATACAAACAGTACGCATATATGAACAACCCGGTAGACCCACCACAAAGGAAGGACCTGATAGACCAAAGAGAATATCAGTTAAGATCAGCCAACTATCGGAAACAAATCTGAATGTTGTTGGTTAATCATAAAACGATTTATATAAACAATTCCACAAATGATCCAGGATAGGCAGAAAAACTGGGTCGGGTCTCTCATATTTTGGTTTGGAATTGTAAAAATGGAGATTGTGATTCAGAATTCTAGCTATTACAACATATAATATCAACAATCCATCCATATAAGAACAACAATCAAACAGACAAATACAAGTATAATATGAGAAATTTTATAATATTTTTCAAGCAGCAATGCATCTATATGTGAACATATGGTGTTTGTGAGCACTTGCAAATGCGTGCGTTTGTTTATGTATATCGGAAAGCTAAAAACAACATACCTCCACCACCACTCATGATCTTCAGCAGCAAGTTGAAAATAAGTCAAAGCCACGGTGATAAAAGCAGTGACAATCAAGAGAATGATAAAGACGATAAACAGGATGCTGTATATGGTGTAGATCCTATGTCCCCACACACTGGCAAATATGTAGTAAAGTTCAATATATATAGCACTGAATGGTAAGAACCCTGCCATTGCCATCTGTGGAAGGGTTTTCCGGTACCAAGGTAATGGTGGGATCTCTCTAGGATATTTTGTTGTGCGACAAGGGGCTTGAAACTCTTCCTTCTTATTCTTACCAGCAATACCTCCTACTACTAACAAAGGTGATGTGACCAGGGCCCATATGAGAAGAATCACCACAATGGTTCCAAACGGCAATGCTGCCGTGGCTTTATAAGCAATTGCGACAGTATTAAGAAAACAGAATGTGACAAAAAGTGGTCCGCAAAACAAGCTTCCAGTTAGTAATAAGTTTCTCACCTGCGTGAAAATGGTGAGAACAGTCATCAGAATTTTGACCAAAAGGATATTCAAATTTCAGCAATACATTTTCACATGCAGGAAACAGTAAGAGAAATCAGTATTACACACCCAATTTTCTCCTTCTAGCTGACAGTAGAAAGAAGCTGAAGTGTAACCAGCAATTCCAGATGTAAGGGCATAAATGACAACCAGAGCGGTAAAAAGAGCTCCTCGGTTATATGGATAAAAGACCCCAACTAGAGCAAGGATAAAAATGAAAATTGTACTGGAAAAGGAAGCAAATGAATAACAGTTAACAGATTGCTTGGGAACAAAGAGACAATTAGCTTTGATGGATGATACTCACAGAGTAAAGAGCTGGGTGCCGCAACCAAGAGCCGCTGCAAACAAAGACTTGTGCTTGGGGTACCTGAACACATCACCATGAATATACTTCCATCCAGACTCCTCCTGGTCATCCGCGGATTCGTCATCATGAGCATACCTATTAAGAAATACATGAATTTAAACACAAAACCAAGTATACTTAAGAATTATATATGGATTTTCATGCATCAAAAACAGATGGAAACAAAATGTACTTGATGAAATCGTTCTTAAGGATTCGCATAAGAATGGTGGCCAGGAAGCCAGTCAATAACAAAACGGTGACACATGAATTGATGATGGAGAACCAGTGGATTTCCAGATGGTGTGGCAAGGAAGAAGATAGCGAGTACTTGTCCATTCTCTTCTCGAAAGGAGTGTTTGTTTCCTTCCATTCAACGGTGTACACGAAATCTACATCAACCGGTTCATCTTCCGTGAGATCCACAAGGGCGTTGGAATCGGATCGAACAGTAACCTCAATGACACGGTCCTTGTTGTGATGGATCTCGAAAATGAGATGCTTAAAGAGATAATATCTGTAGTCGGACGGATCGGCCTTGCCTTCCTTATCAACTTTCCCTAAGAAACCCCAAATCGGAAGGTCATCGTAGTACATTTGGAAGTAATAATCTTTCGAGATGGCGGTTCGGAACTTGGCAACTTCTTTCTTAGTAAGCTTCCTTTTGCAGGCAATTTCAGCCTCTTTCTCGGTTAAAAACTCGAGTTTGTAAGGGGCACTTACGAGGCGATCGCCATTCAAGACTTCACCCAAAGCTTCCTTCTTCTCCTTCACGGGGGCTGAAGTGCAAAGCAAACAATCAAATTACTCAATTTAAACCCTAAAAAAAGGAGAGAGTAAGAAATGGTAGAATAGAAATGGACACGAAATGAGATCAAACCTGAGGAACAGAATGGAAAATCGAAGTAACGGTAGGTTTCACTGTAAATCAAAGCAAAAAAACAAAGAAAAAGTTAAACTAGAAATTGGAAGTTAAAAATTAAGAGTTGAGTTGAATTGAGATCGAGGAGTAAAAGGAATGAAAACCTGGGATTGTGGTAGGGGCCGACTTTATTAGCATAAAGAGGAACATCATCTCCAGCTTTGTAACGATGATCGGAAGAACTGGATCTGACCTGGGCTACGCCGCATACGGTGACGACGGCCACGGCTACCAAACACGCCCTTATTCTCTCCATTTTACTCACCGGGTTATGAAGAAGGAAAAGAAACCGGTTTAAATCTCTTATATAGAGAGAGGAAGAGAGAAACAGAGATTTATGTAGTCTAATTAGACTCTAGTAAAGGTAAAGAGTGAGAAGCACTCCACACACCTTCCCGGCTAACCGAACCAACGAAATTGACCGGCGCCCAACCGGTAGTTGTTCGGAATTTAGACACATTTCTTTTACCTTTCCCCCATTTTTTATTCGCGGCAATTAATTAATCATTCACCATAACACTTCCATTACAAGCACGAATTAAATTATAGGGTAAAGTTAACAATTAGTTATTAAATTATCTCTAAAATATAAAATAGTCATTCAACTTTTAAATGGTATATAATAGGCACTAGATTTTAATTTTGTTATAAAATGATCACTGAATCGTTAACTATCGTTAATTGAGTGACGTGACAGTTACAGAAATTTGAATAATCTAACATTTAATCTTCTATATTGACTCATTTAATCAATTTACTCATAATTTAACCCTATTATTGATGTTTAAATTGATTGAATGTGTAAATATTGAGGATTAAATATGTTATTAAATAAATTTTTGTAACTGTCACGTCTTCCAGTTAACGACAACTAACGGCTCAGATACCATTTTTAATAAAAACCAAAGTTTAATGACCATTATGTAATTTTTGAAAATGTAAGACCATTTTGTATTTTTTAAGAATAGTACTTTACCCTAAATTATAAAAGATTTAAATCCTTTAAATAGTAAGTTTATAATGATATTTTCGTATCTTTACCCCGTAAATTAAAGAAGGGTAAGATACAAAAATCATCACTCAACTTTTTTCTCTCTCCTATTTTGGTCACTCAATTTTAAATTTTTTCAATTTAATAACTGAACTTTCGAATTATTCATGTTTTGATCGCTTTGAATTATTTTTTTATTATTTTGGTATGACATGTAATTTTTAATATTATTAAACATAAAAATAATTTAAAATAAATAATAAAAATAAGGCTTAATGCACTTTTCCCCCTAACATTTACATGTTTTTTTAACTTGCCTCTTAACATTTTTTGGGGCTCTTTTGCCCCGTAAAGTTTATGTCGATATCCATATTGCCCCAAAAAATAATACCGTTAAAAAAATTATCCTAACCAACAAAACATGCCATGTCACCTAATTATTTTTTTCTTATTTTTTGGTTTAATATATAAAAGAATTAAAAATAAAATAAAAAATATAATATAATATAATATAATATAATATAATATAATAATAAAAATTGTCCTAAACCCCGAAAAGAATGATGTTCATTTAAGAGATCCGAGTTTAAATTATTTTGGTCAGTAAAGTGTGTGCTTTGTCAAAGTTTTAAGAATGTGTATGAACATATATTACATTTTAATCAACTTAAGATTATGGTTAATATTTTAAAGGCTTAGAGAGTAATTTTATCCGTGTAGTAATATCAAATTAACAGTTTTGTCTCTTTCTTTATGATAATATCATCAATTTAGCATCGGTTATTCAAAATCAATAATTTAGTCATTAAATTTTTAAATTGCATCAATCCTACCCTTTAATTATCGTTGGCTAATAAAATCGTTATCACCAATCATCATTTGTCATGTCATATACTTTGTTGTTAAATAATTAACATTTGAATTACCCTGTTGATATGTTCAAATTTTAATTTATACTAATTCTTCCTTACACCAGACAAACTCATGTAATAATTAAATTATTTCTGTATATTATTCTCTCTATATTAAAGCTGACATGAGTGTTTAAATTCGGATAAATATTTATTAATTCCAAGGTAATTTTTGAAATATATATATTTAAATATCTTTTAGTTTTTACATAAACAAATATTCAGTACAATATCGATACAAAATAAATCTTACAGATTATACAGTTTCTTTCCGCGTAACAATAATCACCCTTCTTATATTTTTATGACATTAGGTAACTTAAAACCGTTAATGTTGTTAAGTGTAGATCATTAAAAAAATGCTTATGTGTCAAAAAGCTAAAGTTTCTGTTAAACCATAAGCTGACAATATAAATATTTTAATACAACAGACAACAATTCATCAAATATTTTGTTTTTCGGTTATTTCTATGGTTTTGTTATTAGGTGGCATTCATTTCTTTTACAAATAATATTAAAATAATAGTCCTTGGAAGAATAAGAACTATATTCGCTAGGTATTTTTCTATGTAATGGGAGAAATATAAGTGTCACCAATTAATTAGACATTAACTCCACTTTTCATATAATTTTTTAAAATAATCAAAATTATTATTTAGGTGTTTTCACATTAACACGAAATTCATTGATTCATAAAATTGTCGTCACTCCATTTATAATCACTTAGGTGTGACAAAATCTAATAATAATAATCATCATAAGGCATAAAATTAAAAATAGTCCATAACATTTGACTTTATGGTCACTTTAGCTCCTATTCCTTTTTTTTTTCAGTTGAACACTTAACGTTTCGTTTTAAGTCAAAATAGTCCCTAAGTCAATAAACTTTTAGTCAAATAAAGGTAACCGCCCTTTGATGACGTAGCATGTCAACAAAGTGTCATGTTAGTATCTTCATACATGTGGCATCGCCACACCAGCAAATCCTACCATATAGATATGTCATGCCATCGAAAGGTGTTGACCGTTAGTTGATTAACAGTTTTTATTGATAAATTGGCTATTTTGACTCAAACGAAATATTAAAGATTCAACTGTACTAAAAAAAAAAAAAAAAGGACTAAAGTGACTATAAGATCAAATGTTGGTGGCTATCTTTGGCTTTATGCCTAATAAAAATAAAAAAGCAGTGATCACGTAAAATTCTATTCAGTTCCTGACAAAAAGCTAATCATCCATGCATATAAATTCTATAGGAACATCAATACAACACCATTCATCCGTAAAGGAATAAACTCCAAACACTGACAGATACTTTTGACACAAAACAAAACAAGTAAACGGGAAAACCAAACATCCTATCTTATTGCAAGCCGGTCGAGCCGACTATATCATTGCTAAACTGTCAAAACTCAAAACACATTCACATGCCTCTCATCTATGATTAATCAACGGCAGGGGTCTTACGTTCACAAAAGTGTTTCAGTCTGAAACTTTGTTCAGCTCCTGGTGGTGATGAGCATGCCAAGCAGAAGAATAAACCGAAAGAGCGGATCCAGTCATGCTGAATGAGTGCTTTGCCAGGTCCATGCTTTTTTTAGTACCCAACCACAGAGCCCAAAAGAATCCAACCCAGCCTGATTCATATTGAAACATCAAATGAAAATCACTACTCCAGAAAATTAAGTTGCCTAGTAAAGAGCCTAAAACAATTTTCACTGCGGAGAATTTCAAGCTTCAAGTTCAGACTGTTTGAGAAGCAACTATGAGGGCATGAAACACCATTATTACTTATAATTATCGAAGTAGTATAAAATTTGTGAACTGTGCCACAGAAAAGACAGCAATTTCAGCAAAAGTGGCGGAAAACATTGCAGATACACTCACACACACAAAATCTTGATTACTCACACCATTCAGTAAAAATGGTGTTATATTTTGACTCAAATTCTAATTGGCAATTAAGTTGAGTTTTATTGTAATTCTAGTAGTTGAAGATTACTTATAATTAAGATTTACTTTAATGAGTAAATATCTATTTAGGTAGAGATTTTATTAAATAAAATTTCTTGGTGACCGAGTATTTGGGTCTGTAAATACAGACTAGATTTAACCTTTTGAATTATGAGAACAAGAGAATGAGAGAGAGGGAGAATTACTCTGGAGAAATGTAACCACTTTTAGAATCTCTACAACTATTGTGCCTACGTTGTAGAGATGGGTATTGTAGGGATGTTAGGAAGAGTGTTTTGGTTCCACCGGGTCATGTGATTTGTACACTGGGTTTTGGGATTACATGAGTTATCATGTATTTGTACTCTTCGGGTTCTCTACGTTATTAGTGGATTGTTCATTTCTCTCGTCCGTGGAGGTAGGCTATGCTGAACCACGTTAAATCTTGTCTCATGTACATGTCTTGGTCTATGTCGTTATCGCTTTGGTTATTTTGCCGCATACCAAATTCCTAACAAATGGTATCACGAGCTATGGTTCAAGCTGCGCGATTGTGGAGAAATTTTTGCTGCGGACTTTGCGGTGCGATGTTGGAGACATGCTAGAGGAGTACTACTGCAATGAGCTTTCAGTTGCAAGGGAGTAATTCTCAAAATTTAACGGTGCTTCAACGGATACTACATAAGAATTGGAGTTGTTGAAGACTTGGCGACGGTGCTTCAACGGATATTTGGCTTACGTAAAAATTAAAACTGTTGAAGACTTGAAGACCAATGCTCGAATAGAATTTGTGTCAAAGTGGAGATTTGTTATATTTTGACTCAAATTCTAATTAGTAATTAAGTTGAGTTTTATTGTAATTCTAGTGGTTGAAGATTACTTGATAATTAGGGTTTACTTTAATGAGTAAATATCTATTTAGGTAGAGATCTTATTGAATAAGGTTTCTTGGTGACCAAGTATTTGGGTCTATAAATATAGACGAGGTTTAACCTTTTGAATTATGAGAAAATAAGAGAATGAGAAAGAGGAGGAATTACTCTGGAGAGATGTAACCACTTTTAGGATCTCTACAACGCTACAACTATTGTGCCTATGTTGTAGAGATGGGTATTGTAGGGATGTTGAGAAGAGTATTTTCGTTCCACCGGGTTATGGGATTTGTACACCGAGTTTTGGGATTACATGGGTTATCATGTATTTGTACTCTTCGGGTTCTCTACGTCATTAGTGGATTGTTCTTTCCTCTCGTCCGTAGTGGTAAGCTATGCTGAACCACGTTAAATCTTGTCTCCTGTGGATGTCTTGGTCTATGTTGTTATCGCTTTAGTTATTTTGCCGCATACCAAATTCCTAACAATTGGTCAGAAAGGAATATTGGTCACAGCACGTGTGTGTGAGAGAGAGAGACCGAAGGTGCAGAGTAAAAAATCTAATTCAAATTCCCATTTATAGGCTGTGGCAAATTTTGTTTTCCAATTCTGCACATACTAGTTTTTCATCATAAATTTTTCTACTAAATTTTGCCTCTGGGACACTGAAGGACGCCGCACGAATACACTTTAAGGAGAAAATAATGGCAATGATTTACCCCAACATACTGTAGGCATACTTGTTGCAACTTAATATGGGTTATCATCTAAAATAACACATAGCAACTCCATAGGACTAAAATTCATTTAGTGACATAGGTTTCAGCAAAAATTTATACAGAGGTTCAACCCTATAAAAAAGATATAAACGAAAAGACTTCATCATGTAGTTTCTAAGCTGAGCATATAATCTTAACACTATAAGAATGAAAGAGTAAAAACTAAAAAATAGAGGCTGAGAAAGATATACCTGTAGCTACAACAGCAGCTATAATTGCTGAAATTGTTGCAGTAGAAATAATAAAAGCAGCAACTGACAAGGCCCCAATGTAAATAACTGTTACACATGCAAAGAAAATAGCCAAGAAGCCTCCTGCAGCAGCCAAAGCGATGAGGAAAGAGATGATGATAGCATTGACAGTCGCAGCTAGAAAGAAAAGCATAAAAACAAGCAATCCTGTCAAGGTAAGACAAGTAACGGTTCCAACCTGCAGAAATGTTGGTAAAAGGACTGTCAGAGGATTCTAAAGAATGTAAATTAAGGCATGTAGCAGACAAGAGCCAAGAGTCCAGGTAAGAGAAGCAAACCGATACATGCCATCAAAGTAAATTTCACTTATTTATCATAACTAGATATCAATTTAAGCTTCAACAAAGAAGAGCAGATCGATGTATAAGAGACGCACGGAGAAGTTGGAAGGACATATAAAAATTATAAAGTCCAAAAGGCACAAAAGCAATTTGAAACTCATACCAGAATATATAACTCAGCTACAAAAAAATGATGCAAAAACATCATGATTTTAAGTTTTTCAAGTCCATTAGTAAAAATCAAGCAAATAAAAAGCTTATTAAGACAAGATACTTGGCGGGGAAGTATGTGTTACCATATCCAGTTTATAAAGAACAAATTTTGCAGCATGCAAGTATAATTAAATTTTAGTGTAAGCATCCAAAAGTTTGATGTACAAGGAAGAAACCCGAGCGAAATTTTGTTCCATTGAACTTTCATGCACTGAAAGAGATTCAACCTATCAATGGTTTATACATTAACATCATGATTTCAACTGCCAAGGTCCATTTTGGCCATTCAGCCATAACAACTATCCCACATTAAACTGTGGGACCTTTGCATGCTTCCAAATCACAAGTCAAACATTTTACGATTCCACTTTTCACAGTAAGGTGTTTGACAATAAAAAAGAAGAAAGAAAAACAGGCTCATCCCAGCTTCTAAGATAACATGTTTCCTTGAAGCGTAGAATATTCTTAAATGAACTCGGGAAGAAACCGTTCACTGGCCATCTGTAACCCTTTAGAGGATAACATCTCCGGTACAAGTTTCCTCAAGAGCAATGACAAAATAAAAAAAAAAACACTCATATAGCTTTACTTTTTCTTATTCAAGAGAAATATAAATATGTGAGTGTTTCTGTGTGTGTAAAGTCAATCATTGGAAACAATATAACCTCATCTCTTCAAGCCTCACGCATAAGAATTAATGCACACAGAAATCAGTGCCCAGCGTTGAAAGATGTTTTTCTCAAAAATACAAATTGTGTTACAAGTCTGTCAATTTAACTATCTATTTCTCACCCAAGTGGTGAAATTCCTCCAGAACTCTGAAAAATCATACTCATTAAAGTTTAATTAGGTTGTTCTTGCTTCTTGCACCTTTAAAAGTTGTTCTAAAACAAAATCACACTTGATTAAAAACGAACAAAAATTTAAAAATGTAACACCATCAAAAAAGTTAAAAAGTTGCTTGGAGGGGTTTCACCAATAGATTTGTTCTCCCTTAATCCACACAGATAGACCGGGATGGACCACGGGGCTGAAGGGGTGAAATTTGAAAATCATATATGATTTAGATTTTTTTTAGAAATTCTCTATGTAGTTTCTATTGCCCTTAAAATTTTATAAGTTCGCCCCTCCTAGATTGAATAAGTTTATCCCTACCATAAAGTCATGCTCCGTCCCTGGGGATAGAAATAATGAAACGAGAAATGAAAGAATTTTACAAACCTCATATGATTTTGGCGAATCAAAGAGATGATCAGGAGTACGTTACTTTTTAATGATTATCAATTCTGAAACAGGAGTTCAGTACAGCAAGAAACTGTTTAACAAAGCAATTTGAGGAAGGGGGGACTCACGGAAATGACAAGTATAGCACGAAGGGGGCTGCCACTACGGGTCCACTGCAGAACAGAACGGCTAGTGTTTCTGGAGGCTTCGCCAAGGCGAGGCACGTTCTCCGAAACAGAGATCTTGATCCGCTGCAGCAGCGGAGTAGACCCTGGTCCCGATGCTTCGGGGTAGATGATCGACGAAACCAAACGGTGGAGGGTATCCTGGAGCATTTCCTCCTTGTCGGTGCAGTTATTTTCGTCTACGGTCGCACCGTTCACTTGCTCCGCCATAGTTGATGTGTAATTTCTTGCTGTAAGTTGAAGAATGAAAGAAGATCACAGAATTGAAGATTGAAGTTGAGCACATCAATGACACGTAGAATATAAATAGAATTTTCTGCTATGCTTGTTGGGATTTTTTATGACTATTATAATTTAAGGGTAAAATACATAAATGGTCACCGAATATTTAGGGCAGATTTATTTTGGCCACATACTTTTAAAATATTCGATAAGATCACTCAAATTTTAGTTCAATTTTAATATAGTCACCGAACTTTTAGTACAGATTCATTTTGGTCACCGTACTTTTAAAATATTCAACAAGGTCACCAAAGTTATAGTTCAATTTCAATATAGTCACCAAATTTTTAATTCACTTTCAATATGGTCTCTCCCGTTACCTTCCGTTAAAAGATGACTTTAGTTTACGCTTTTCTTAATGAAAATGGGTAAACTACACCAATCACCAATCACCAATCAACATTATTCTCACTCCTATTTTGGTCACTAAAGTTAAAAAAATCAATTTAAAAACTTAACTTTTGATTTGTTCATATTTTGGCCACTCTCAAATGACATGTTTATACAAATCAAAAAATTCGATTAATCCTTAAAGGATTTATTTTGGTTAATTGGTAAATTTAGATTATTCAATTCTCGATCTTATATTGTATTAATTAAATCAGATAATCGGTTAACTAGTTAAATGAAATATTTGATTCTGAAAATTATTTTTACTTTTTTTATTAAAATATCAAATATGATAATATGGTAAATTTAATACATTTTCGGTTGTGATAAAAGTGTAAAAACAACTAGAAAGTAAAAAATTGAAAGTTCACACCTATTAATTCTACCCAGAGTCAAAACTTTAAAATAAATCAGAAGGGTATCAAAATTATTAGACTATAAGATATTGTAATGCATAAAATTTAGAAATATTATATATGCTAGATCAGACCAGTTAATCAATTTTGCTTAAAATCGTGAACCGTAATCAAATCAAAATAATTTATTTTAAAAATTTGTACCGAAATCGGGTTCAATTAATCCTTAAAAATTATTTTGGTTAATTGTTAAATTCAAATTATTCAATTCTCAATCTTATATTGTACCAATTAAATCGGATAATCGATTGACCGATTAATTGGAATATTTGAATCGAGTAATAATTTTTTTAATTTGCTTATTAAAATATCAAATATGGTAAATTTAATAAGCAAAGTAAAAAAAAAAATCATTACCTGAATTTTTTTAAGGATTAATCGAATTTTTCTATTTGAATAACCATGTCATTTGAGAGTGACCAAAATATGAATGATTCGAAATTTAAGTTATTAAATTGTTTTTTTTAAATCTAGTGACCAAAATAGGAGTGAGAAGAATGTTGAGTGATGATTGGTGTAGTTTACCCAATTTTTATTAAAGTAAAACAAAAACTAAAATCAGCTTTTAACGGAAGGTAACATGAGGGACCATATTGAAAGCGAACTTAAAGTTTGGCGACTATATTAAAATTGAACTAAAAGTTGGATGACATTATCGAATATTTTAAAAGTATAGTGACCAAAATGAGTCCGCCCTAAAAGTTCGGTGACTATATTGAAATCAAACTAAAAGTTGGACGACCTTATCGAATATTTTAAAAGTACGGTGACCAAAATGAATCTGTCCTAAAAGTTTGATGATCATTTATGTAGTTTACTCATAATTTAATCTTAATTTTTAATCTTAATTAACAATTTCCCCCTCGAAATATACCATTTTTCTCATTTTGCACCCTAAATTATTTGTTTTTTCAGTTCACCCCTTAAAAGTATATTTTTTTGTTCTCAGTTGACTGCTTAAAGTGTTCTCCTTTATTAGTTATCCAAAGGGTTTTGGAGAGAAAAACCCTATACTGCAAAAGGAGAAGATGTTTCTGCGCAAATCAGCCGTTAGTTTGCTAAGGAGAGTTCGTCTCCATTCTGATCCCATCTACACCTCTGCTTCTCGTCCAGCTACTGCAATGGCTACAACCACTCCGTTGCCGTTCTCTCTTTCCAGTATGTTCCTCAAAATATCTGGTCTTTATTTCTTTTAATTTTGCAATTTGTTTTTCTTGTTGTTTTGAAGTCAGTTCTAATGTTCAATTCATTGATGTTACTTTGAATCTGATCAAGCCCTTATTTCCTTTTAAAATTGAAAGAGTTTCAATTATTAGATTAGAAGACCAATTATTTGGAATTTTCCCAAACCTTTCATCTATTGTTGTCAGTAGGTACAATTCTTTGTTATTTATGCTACTTGCTTGCTTTCCGGATTAGAAAAGAAAAGTGAATTTGGATATAAAGGAAAACAAATTTAAAAGTGTAATTTTTTAGCAACATAATGCTTGAGTTTACTTTTGATAGTAGAAATGGTGTTGCATTTTAGCCATTTTCATGTGTGTTGACTTACTTGAAAAAGACACTGAGGAAAGAGCAAGCAGCGAAGGTTACAAATTATAATTGAATGGTCCTTTGTCCTGTGCCGTTAATTTCTTATTAGCTGTTACATTTTTTATTTCTTCCTGATATCATATATTATTACAGGCAAAATCAAATTCCCCTATCAAATTGGTTATGAGAGTTCATGGTGTATGAATTGTGCTGATCCTCCTTCATGGATTATTCTATCTATACAAGCTGGTATGTTCTCGGTCTCTCTCTCATCAGTTGGAAAGGGGAAAAAGGGGTATAAAATCAATGGGAGTGAGAGGAAAAGAGAAGAGTAATGTAACTGAATTGATGTCAGTGGTTTGCTGTGACCACTGGTGCTTGGGAGAAAGAGAGCAATTGCAAAGAAAGAAAAAACAAATGCAAAGAGAACTTTTAGAACATCCATCCATCCATCCATATGTATTTATAGATACATATTTGTGCAAATCAAAGCAATAAATGTAAAACGAAACGTTGTTCAAATTTACAGAAATTACTTTTTCTATCAAATGATTTAATTGCTTTTATTTTTTTATCGGTCTTTAGCTTCAATTATTGAACACTTAAAATATATTAAAACATGCTTCTGTCTCACTTTTCCTTGTTTTTTTGGTTAAAAATTGCATGCTACTATACTTTAAAAAGAGCAATAAACTTGCATGCTGCTGTGTTTTTGCTATAGAGTATCCATGTTTCATTTTTTGTATTCATCTTCATTGCTGCAACCATTATCCTTGCATCCTTTCTCAAAGCTATTATTCTTTCTTGTGTAACCGATCTTTTGAGTTGAACTGAAACAAGAAAAAAAAACTTTACATTGAATCCTTTAAGGTGTAGCAAAACATCCAAACAAAATCCTTTAAGGTGTAGCAAAACATCCGAACCTATCTTAAATCGTGTCTTTGATTTGTTATTGTCTTTTGACTGATTACTGCTTATGCAATTCTTTGTTGACGGCTCTGGTTTATTTGCAGCTATAATTTTGGGGACGAATGTCCACGCTGTTTTTGCTGATGATGGCTCAATTCAAAAAAATACAGAAAGTGATGACCAAGAAGCTAACATTGTTGGATTACGTAAAATTGAGGATGGCTCTTTGATATCTAATGTACACACTTCAAAGTGGAGAATTTTTACGGATAATGGGAGGGATTATTTTTTGCAGGCAAGCATTTATTTTCTATCCCTTTTCTCTCTCTGTTTTAGTTTCTGACTTGCTCTCTCTGTTTTCTGGAAATAATAGGGAAAACTAGAGGAAGCCGAAAAGTTCTTCCTTTCTGCAATCCAGGAAGCTAAAGAAGGATTTGGGGAGAGGGATCCCCATGTCGCATCTTCATGCAACAATTTGGTGAGTCTACTTATTATCATGGTAGATGAAGCATAAGCACTTCAAACACCATCTATTCTTATTTTATCATATGCTGTACTCTGATGCTTCCGGTACTTTCCAGTACCCATATAATACTGCACAAATAAAGAAAAAGATTTATCTTTAATAATTTAAGCGTATTTATTAATAATTGAGCTATAATTTACGGTATGTAAAAGATATCCATTTTTTGTATAAATTGATATTGAGGTTTTGGTGTTATTTCTATTGTTTGAGATGTTGAATGATTTTTAAAGTTGCTTCTATGTGATAAAGGATTTAAATTATCTCTAATTAGCATAACATTTTTTCTGTTTTTCTCTTTGAAGCATAATATGAAGAAAGGATGTTGATACTACTTAACCTCTTGCCTCTTTTATCTTAATATAATTTTAGGAAATTGTTTTTTTTTTCCAAATTAGAAATATAATTATTATTTTGATCTTATGCTGATGAGTGGCTCCTTGGTATTTTCTGTAAGTTCCATGAAAAATATTTTATTTTAAGTAATTTTTCTTATTCTAGTTATTGATATTGTCTCCTAGTTATATATATATGACTTGTCAGGGTTCCTTATTGTCTGTTTGCAATTCTCCAGTTATGAATCCTTATGAATTAATTTAGAATGAATTTCTGGTAGGTTTTCAAGAAATTAATTTGGCTGGGCTGCTAGTATCAGATATTTCTATAATTGAGCAAATGACATCCAGAAATCAAATCTTGTTTATTTCAAAGATTTTGTGTAAATTTGTTTTTAAGTTTCAAGAGCAGTTCCACTCTTTGTTGGTTGTGTATTTGTTCATTTTTATTTATTGATTAGAACATATAATTTTTTGACTCAGCTCCAATATTTCCTTGCATGTCTGGTTGTTGGGAAAGTCTGTTGCTGACAGAAATAGAAGAAAAGAATTTTCCTAGAAAAAAAATGCTAGAGAGGGAAGGATTATAAAACGATGTGAACAATACTCAATGAAAGACATCAACTGGTTGGCATATAATGTCTTCAGGTTAGGTAGAAATTGCGAGATGTAATTTTTTAGAAGGCAGCATAAAAGATTTTACTGAGCAATAATACGTTCAAGTATTTCAATAATGTACATGCAGTGGAATATAGTGAGAGGAAACATCATGGGTTCTCATCTCATATAATTGTCTTAATAATTGTGATATACACTTCCTCTTGTTTTAGGTTCAAGAGTTTATAGTGTAGAAACTTTTGGTGCATCGTAGCTAGTGAAAGGTTAACAACAAGGTTTTCTTTGGTATTATCAGTAACATAACTGCTATGATGCTTAGAATTTGAAAACCTTGAGCTATTTCTTTTTGCTATTAATATATATTTTGATTTTGGATGCTTTCATAAGTTTCACTTGTTTTCTGCTTAGAGTAATTACTCAAGAATAAAACTGATGCCAATGCTGAATCTTTTGGTTTGTATATGTAATGTTGTTGTGGCTGAAAGCTTTTGTCATGGGTGATCTCTCTCAAGCATATTGAAACTCTCAAACCTTTTTAGTACTTTGAAAACTTCAATCAATGGTATGTTTATGTGGGCTCCACACATATTAAACAGTATAGATCTTTCTTGCCCCTTTTGGAATGCATAATAGACCATTCATTTTATATTTACTCTGGTATCCACATTGTCGAAGTGAAAGTAGTGCTGACAGTTCTTTCTACTAATGAAGTTGAGATAACAAGCTTTATTTCCCCCCTTTTTTCTTCTCTAAACCTATTTATTTACATTGCAATGCAGCTGCTTATGTTTAAGAAATTTATTGCCTTGTTCCCTGTACCTTTTTCCCTTCCATCCTTTTTAGGCAGAGCTTTACAGAATTAAAAAGGCATTTGACAAGGCAGAACCTCGGTATTTAGAGGCCATCAGCATATTAGAGGAGGCATTTGGCTCTGAAGATCTACGGTAACTAATGTGTTACTCATTAAACTTACATAAGGATCATATGTCACAAGGATTAGATCTCAAGTTATTTTGTTTTGCATATTTTTCTTCCATATAATATTTTAAGTTTCATGAAGATGGCATGTTAGATGCACTTTCATAGTAAAGTAACTTTCTAATAATTATTCATGTTTATGATGCCATACATTATATTTATGCTCCATACACCATACAGAATCTGTGAGAAAGGGGCCATGGTGGCCGGAGAAGATGAACGTCGGTGAACAACGAACAATAAAATATGAAAAAGCTAGAGTTTAACAATAGAACAAAAATAGTATTTTCAACAGAGAATAATGTGTTTCTCTGCATTTTCTTTTATTCTTCTTAATTCAAATGTGTATAAGGTGAGCCTTTAAATAGGCAATTACAGAGTTTTAGTATAGCTAAAACTATACTTTTATCTCTAATTTAAATAAGACTTTATCTCTAATTTAAAGAAGACTTCTAGTGAATCTAAACTACTAGTTACTGACTTAGAAATAAACTCTAATTACACGGTTACAATCCACACCCCCCTTAAGCTGGTGAGTAAACGTAGTAGAAAACCAGCTTGGATCTTGGATGCTATGCCTTGTGCAAAGAAGAAGAAAAAACCAACAATTTTATCTTTGCTGAATTTTTTTTACAGCAACTCAAACTTCACGTGTTGTTCCTTAGAGAAAAAGCGCTCCCCTTTCTTGAGAGTCTTTGATTTGATTGATGCATCAGTTGGAATATCAAGATTCTCCACTGGATGCTCCTTAAGATGCTCCATGCATTTCCTAACTGAATTTCTTATGCGAAAGATGTAGGCTGTGATGACAAGAATCTACACCCCCTCAAGCTGCTAGTTACAATCTTTGATGTAAATTCTTTTCCTATCTTTTATAATGGATGGCTAAGATAGAATCGGATAATTTTTAAGGTTAAACTATAACATTTTCCTATCTTTTACAATAGATGACTAAGAACAATTAAAAGAATACTACCAGGCATCTTGTGATTGAATGGAGGTGAATGTCAGAGGAAGTAATTAGGCATTCTTCACCGAACATAACCGATGATTTGTTAGTAGGGGAAGAAAAATAGTTTCATGGCCTTCGGCAGCAGCGAAAGAGAATCGGTGTCAGGATCGTCTGTGGCTCTGATACCATGTGAGAAAGGGGCCATGGTGGCCATAAAAGATGAATGCCGGTGAACAATGAACAATAAAATATGAAATGCTAGATTTTAACGATAGAACAAAAATAGTATTTAAATAAGACTTTATCTCTAATTTAAAGAAGACAAATAAGACTTTATTTCTAATTTAAAGAAGACTTCTAGTAAATCTAAACTACTAGTTACTGACTTAGAAATAAACTCTAATTACACGATTACAATCTACAGAATCTGCTTTGTTTAGTGTTATAACTCTCGATTCAGGTTAGGATTTGATGTAGAAGAAGCTTAGGCTAATTCAAAGTAGGATTCAAGGAGATAACCTTCTTTCTTGGGTTTCAGATTTGGTTTAGTATGAAGTTAATTTATATTGAAGAATTATTGTGGGAAAAGGGAATTAATTGGAGAAGAGGAAGGCATAAAAGTCGAGATGAGAGATTGAGAATCCTGTGCTACTGAGTTTCTATATTCAGATCTTTAAAACCCTCTTTGGCACCAAGTATTTTTCTTCTTTTAATAGAAGAGAGTTGTTGATGTTTTCAATATTATTATTATTTGAAATTGGACATATGCGAGAGAAGCTTGCAAACTTTTCGAAAATTAAGTTTTTGAGTCTACTCCAAATCTTATAAACCATTAATATGATTCTTTAATTCGAAACCTGATAAAATCAATTCACAAGTTTAAGATGCAAAAAACCTTTGAACGCTACATTCTTCAGTGAATGGTGCTAACAATATTGCTTAGTACCACATGAACAATACCTTGCCTAATTTTTTATCATTAGGACAGATGTGATAGATAAGTAACCTAAAATTAGAAACATAAAACTAAAAAAATAACCCAATGCTCTTATTGGGAGAAATGGGACATGGTGGCCGGAGATGCAATGAATGATGGTGGTTTGTGTGTGAATGGTGGTTAGGGATTTGTTGTTTGAAGAAGATGAACAATGTGTTTCTCTGTATTTTCTTATTATTCTTAATTATCAAATGTATACAGAGTAAGCCTTTAAATAGGCTGATATAGAGTTTTAGTATAACTAAAACTATACTTTTATCTTTAATTTAAATAACACTTCTAGTAAATCTAAACTATTGATTAGAAATAAACTCTAATTACACATTAAACAAAAACTCTAACACTCCTCGTCAACTTAAAATCCCCCTCAAGCTCTAACACTTTCCGAATAACTTACACTCCCCCTCAAGCTAGTGAGAAAACGTAGTAGAGCACCAGCTTGGATCTTGGATGTGATGGCCTGCTCATATTTCTTCTGCTGTTTCTTAGAGAAAATTGCTCCTCGTTCTCTAGAGTCTTTGATTTAAAAAGTGAGGACAGAACTATGATGTTCTTGTGCAGCAATCGTTGATGCCATTCAACTTATGGTACGCTTGAGATGGTTGATGCATCAGTTGAAATATCAAGACTGCTCCACAGTATGCTCTAGCATGCAGTTCCTAACTAAAAGATATGCTCCACACGATGCTCTAGCATGCAGTTCCTGAATGAAATGTCTGATGCGAATGATGTAGGAATTGATCACAGGAATCTACACTCCCCTCAAGGTGGTAGTTACACAGACTAGAGTTCCATCTTGGATCTTTGATGTAGAATCCCTTAAAAAATATTATTTAGTTTTTAAGGTTAAACTAGAACCTGTTCTCCTATCTTTTAGGATGAATGGATAAGATAGAACCAAATAGTTTTTAAGGCTAAACTATAACCTTTTCATCTATCTTTTTGATTGGCTAAGATAGAACCATTAAATAGAGAACAAAACAGCAAAATTAAACGAGTAGAAATTTTAACAGAGATGTAAGATTCCAACGAGAGAGAAGCCAAGGAACGAGTGTGGCCTAATGACAACAGCAAAAAAAAACGATGTGCATTTGAAAAATTAGATCGTCGTCGATCTGTTTTAGACCGTTGGCTTTGATACCATGTGAAAAAGGGGACATGGTGGCCGAAGATGCAATGAATGATGGTGGTTTGTGTGTGATCGGTGGTTAGAGATTTGTTGTTTGAAGAAAATGAACAGGATATTTTTCAGAGAGAACAATATGTTTTTCTTTATTTTCTTATTATTCTTAATTATCAAATATATACAGAGTAAGCCTTTAAATAGGTTGATATAGAGTTTTAATATAACTAGAACTATATTTTATCTTTAATTTAAATAACACTTCTATTAAATCTATATTATTGATTAGAAATAAACTCTAATTACACATTAAATAAAAACACTAACACTCCTCGTCAACTTACACTCTCTCTCAAGCTCTAACACTCTCGGATAACTTACACTTATAATGTCCAAAATCTTTTAAACTATTGAAGGTGTCCAATGGAGATGGTGTTTGACCAAACGTGAAAATTATTCGGAATCAATCTCCTTCAGGAAATTGGTGATGTTTCTCTGACATACTATATTTTCTAGTTTTACTGTTCAAGAAGGTAGATGTATCTAAACACATATTTTGTATGAGCAAACAGAGTTTCATTTTTGTTATTAATACAATTGTTTCTTCCATTTTACCAAAATAGTTGTAAATGGGTACAAACCACTGCCTTATTATTTTTATTTATTATTGATCATTGAACTCTTTTATCCATGTAACTACAGTGTTGGAGTTGCCCTGCACAATCTCGGGAAGTTCTATCTAGTCCAAAGAAAGTTGGAGGCTCGGATGTTTTATGAGGTAATAGAATATGGTTCATTAACTCGGAGACATTTTTTGATGATCAATATTCTAGCCTGTATCAGTTTTGATCTAGTGGTTTCTTGTACGTAGTTTTTAATATTATGTTCTAGCTAGTGGGTTCTGCCAGGCATGAGAACCAACGAAGATTTGGTGGGTTAGCTTGGGTGGTGGTGAATTTCTTTGGAAATAAGAAATGGGATGATTAAGGGTATAATTAGTATTGTAGGCCTTTTATGGGAACATATGTGAAAGGCTTGTAGCACGCTCGAATCGATCTTCGATTACCGTCAAGAGGATTGTTTTTTATCCTTTGTTGAATTGGCTAAAATTGATAAAATAGTAAACAATTTGCACGATGATTTTAGAGAGGTTCAACTACCCAATCGAGTTTACATTCACTACCTTAGCACACCACTAAGGATTTCCCAATTCACTAAGGCTTAGGAGGAAACCTTTACAACCCTATCTTTTACTGGCTAAGATAGAATCAACTCTAGTTTTTCACTAAGGCTAAACTAGAACCTCTCCTTTTACAAGAGATTTGTTTGGTAAACTAAATACCTCACCTGTGTTTACACAATTTAAGCTCACAAGAGTGTACAAGGATAAAATAATTGAAGCACTCTCTTAAACACTATTTACAAGAGAAATGAAAGAATAAGACTTAGAGCCAATTTCTTTTGATCATATTGCTTGGATGTATTCTCTAACCATCTTCAAGTGTTCTAGCCTTCATTATATAGTTAGGAATGAGCTTGTGGCCGTTTGTGACCGCTGGGATCAATTTGAGCTGTTGGGAACATTTTCCAACTGTTGGAGACAGTTTTGGACAGTGGGTATCGGTACGCGTAATGATCGTATCGGTACCTGCATTAAGATCAGAAAAATAGCAGTTGCAAACCGTTATGCGAACCGATACTCGATACTTCCGTATCGGTACAGCGTATCGTACACTGTTAAGGTGTATCGGTACACACTAGTTGGAAAATAGCTGTTGGGGGTTTAAACACAAAGTGTATTGGTACTCCTAAGCCTGTACCGGCACAGGATTTTTGGTTCTGAAAAAATCCTGTAGCTGAAACCCTTATTTGTATCGATACGGGGTATACCATATCAGTACGGACGTGCTGAAAACATAAGATTGGCTACTTTAAAACGTTTAAACACTTCCAAACCCTTTTGAAAACATCTTAAACATATTTTCAAGTTGTTTGGACTTAAAGTCATTTTTGAAATCTTTTCAATTTAGTTCAAAACTGTTTTTTTTAATTATTATATCAAAATAAATATCCTAACAATCTCCCTTTTTTGATATAATAAAACCAAATTCAAAAATTGTGTTTGGGATTCCCCCCTTAGTAAAATAAATTTTGAATAAGAGAATAGATTTCGAAAATAATTAAAGTTTTCCCTTATTCATTTGAAAATTTAATTTTTAAAATATTCTTCCCTTTTAATATTAAAAATGGTTCAAACCAAAGTTTGAAAACTTTTAAGTCCATAACAATGAAATGTTTTAAAAAAATTTGACAAAAATAAGAATTTTGTTTAAAATGGCTCTCCCTTAAAGCATTCTATTTTAATAGTTTTGGCTCAAATGCTTGACACTTAAAAGATATTGAATTTTAAGATTAAGTTAAGAACCAATGAAATTCAATTTTCCAAGCCTTAAAAGAATAGATAACCAAAGGTATAGAATTAAAAGCATTAAGCATAGAGGTTATCCATCTTCTTCATACGTGTGACTAGAGCATTTCAAGATTTTTGTTATCAACACCATTGCTCCAACACACCTACAAAATACATTTACTTGATTTTTTGTATTCAAATTACTTTGGATCCATTTACATTAAGTCACAATGTCTTTAGTTCCCTTAGGAACCCATACTTGTCTAATCCTATAAGTTTTTCTTTCTTTATAGGACAAGTATGTATGGAATGACCATGGTAATGGCAATGTGAGCATTTTGCCATTATGTGAAAAGATGAATTATTTGAAATAATTTCTTTTTTCTTTTATTAAGCTTTCAAGCTTAACTTTTAAATCAAGATTTTCTTTTTTAAAATTCCATTGCTTGTTTTTGAAAACTCTAAATCATTTTCAAGATTTCATTTTAGTTTTCAAAATCCAAATTTGTTTTTAAAAGAAAATTATTTTCAAATTCAAGTTTAGAAACTATTTTCTTAAATTTGGAATTCATTGTTTCAAATTCCAAAAATAATTCATCGAAAGCTTCTTGTAACTCGTCAAATGTATATGAATTTAAATCATTTGAGTTAGAAAATACCTTAGGCTCATCGAGGGTCAAAACACCATCCACCTTAGGATTGGAGAGAAGTTTTGCACATGATTGATCATCTTTCTTTTCTCCCTTCTTGTTGCTTCTCCCAAATTTCTTTTGCACTTTTGCATGTAGAGACTTTCTTGAAAACGTCTTCATTGAGGCCACAAAGAAGAGTGTGCATGGCCTTGGCGTTTAGCTTTGCCTTCGTGTCATTTGCACTCCTTTGCTTCTTCTTCTTCTTATTCTTAGGAGCATCCAAGTATCTATTTTCAATGATATATCAAACCTCAAAATCGAGACATTTGATGAAATATTTCATGATATTGCTCCATTGGAAGTATGCTTCTCCTTCGAAGAGCGGAGGACACGAGATAAAGCGGCCTTCTTCAAATCTTGCCATTTTCTTGAACGGTGGACTTCGAGCAAATGATCTTTACTCCCAGATGTTAGTCCTTCGATGGAGACGGTGACGGTGGACTTCGAGCAAATGATC
The DNA here is from genome assembly GCA_019671005.1 of Hibiscus mutabilis. Taxonomy (NCBI): domain Eukaryota; kingdom Viridiplantae; phylum Streptophyta; class Magnoliopsida; order Malvales; family Malvaceae; genus Hibiscus; species Hibiscus mutabilis. Next base: position 62,886,796 of record CM033719.1, read on the forward strand.
TTTACTCCCGGATGTTAGCCCTTCGATGGAGACGGGGCTCTGATACCAATTGAAAGGCTTGTAGCACACTCAAATCGATCTTCGATTACCGTCAAGAGGGTTGTTTTTGATCCTTTGTTGAATTGGCTAAAATCAATAAAATGGTAGACAATTTGCACAATGATTTTAGAATGGTTCGACTACCCAACCGAGTCTACAGCCACTACCTTAGCACACCACTAAGAATTTCCCATTTCACTATTATTCTTCCCTTTTTCAAGGCTTAGGAGGAAACCTTTACAACCTATCTTTTATTGGCTAAGATAGAACAAACTCTAGTTTTTCACTAAGGCTAAACTAGAATCTCTCCTTTTACAAGGAATTTGTTTGGTAAACTAAATACCTCACCTGTGTTTACACAATTTAAGCTCACAAGAGTGTACAAGGATAAAACAATTGAAGCACTCTCTTAAACACTATTTACAAGAGAAATTAAAGAATAAGACTTAGAGCTAATTTCTCTTGATCATATTGCTTGGACGTATTCTCTAACCATCTTCAAGTGTTCTAGCCTTCATTATATAGTTAGGAATGAGTTTGTGGCCGTTGGGGATCAATTTGAGCCGTTGGGAACATTTTCCAACTGTTGGAGACAGTTTTGGACAGTGGGTATCGGTACGCGTAATGATCGTATCGGTACCTGCATTAAGATCAGAAAACTAGCCGTTGCAAAACGTTATGTGTACTGATACTCGATACTTCCGTATCGGTACAGGGTATCGGTACACTGTTAAGGTGTATCGGTACGCACTAGTTGGAAAATAGCTGTTGGGGGTTTAAACACAAAGCGTATCGGTACGCGTATAAGCGTATCGGTACGACCCTTTTCGTATCGGTACTCCTAAGCCTGTACCGGTACATGATTTTTGGTTCTGGAAAAATCCTGTAGCTAAAATCCTTATCTATATCGATACGGGGTATACCATATCGGTACGGACGTGCTGAAAACATAAGATTGGCTACATTAAAACGTTTAAACACTTCCAAACCCTTTTGAAAACATCTTAAACATATTTTCAAGTTGTTTGGACTTAAAGTCATTTTTGAAATCTTTTCAATTTAGTCCAAAACTGTTTTTCAATTATTATATCAAAATAAATATCCTAATAATCTCATTTTTTGATATAATAAAACCAAATTCAAAAATTGTGTTTGTGATTCCCCCTTAGTAAAATAAATTTTGAATAAGAGAATAGAATTCGAAAATAATTAAAGTTTCCCCTTATTCATTTGAAAATTCAATTTTTTAAAATATTCTCCCCTTTTTGTTATATTAAAAATGGTTTAAACCAAAGTTTGAAAATTTTTAAGTCCATAACAATGAAAAGTTTTAAAAAAAATTGACAAAAATAAGAATTTTGTTTAAAATGGCTCTCCCTTAAAGCATTCTATTTTAATAGTTTTGGCTCAAATGCTTGACACTTAAAAGACATTGAATTTCAAGATTAAGTTAAGAACCAATGAAATTCAATTTTCCAAGCCTTAAAAGAATAGATAACCAAAGGTATAGAATTAAAAGCATTAAGCTTGGAGGTTACCCATCTTCTTCAAACGTGTGACTAGAGCATTTCAAGATTTTTGCTATCATCACCATTGCTCCAACACACCTACAGAATACATTTACTTGATTTTTTGTATTCAAATTACCTTGTATCCATTTACATTAGTCACAATGTCTTTAGTTCCCTTAGGAACCCATACTTGTCTAATCCTATAAGTTTTTCTTTTCTTTATAGGACAAGTATGTATGGAATGACCATGATAATGACAATGTGAGCATTTTGCCATTATGTGAAAAGATGAATTATTTGAAATAATTTCTTTTTTCTTTTATTAAGCTTTCAAGCTTAACTTTTAAATCAAGATTTTCTTTTTTAAAATTCCATTGCTTGTTTTTGAAAACTCTAAATCATTTTCAAGGTTTCATTTTAGTTTTCAAAATCCAATTTTGTTTTTAAAAGAAAATTATTTTCAAATTCAAGTTCAGAAATTATTTTCTTAAATTTAGAATTCATGGTTTCAAATTCCAAAAATAATTTATCGAAAGCTTCTTGTAACTCGTCAAATGTATATGAATTTAAATCATTTGAGTTAGAAGATACCTTAGGCTCATCGAGGGCCAAAACACCATCCACCTTAGGATTGGAGAGAAGTTTTGCACATGATTGATCAACTTTCTTTTCTCCCTTCTTGTTGCCATAGAGCTTCTCAAGCTTCTCCCAAATTTCTTTTGTACTTTTTCATGTGGAGACTTTCTTGAAAACGTCTTCATTGAGGCCACAAAGAAGAGTGTGCATGGCCTTGGCGTTTAGCTTTGCTTTTGTGTCATTTGCACTCCTTTGCTTCTTCTTCTTCTTAGGAGCATCCAAGTATCTATTTTCAATGATATCTCAAACCTCAAAATCGAGACATTTGATGAAATATTTCATGACATTGCTCTATTGGAAGTATGCTTCTCCTTCGAAGAGCGGAGGACACGAGATAGAGCGGCCTTCTTCAAATCTTGCCATTTTCTTGAACGGTAGACTTCGAGCAAATGATCTTTACTCCCGGATGTTAGTCCTTCGATGGAGACGGGGCTCTGATACCAATTGAAAGGCTTGTAGCACACTCGAATCGATCTTCGATTACCGTCAAGAGGGTTGTTTTTGATCCTTTGTTGAATTGGCTAAAACCAATAAAATGGTAGACAAATTGCACAATGATTTTAGAATGGTTCGACTACCCAACGAGTCTACATCCACTACCTTAGCACACCACTAAGGATTTTCCATTTCACTATGAATTCTTCCCCTTTTCAAGGCTTAGGAGGAAACCTTTACAACCTATCTTTTACTGGCTAAGATAGAACAAACTCTAGTTTTTCACTAAGGCTAAACTAGAACCTCTCCTTTTACAAGGAATTTGTTTGGTAAACTAAATACCTCACCTGTGTTTACACAATTTAAGCTCACAAGAGTGTACAAGGATAAAACAATTGAAGCACTCTATTAAACACTATTTACAAGAGAAATGAAAGAATAAGATTTAGAGCTAATTTCTCTTGATCATATTGTTTGGATGTATTCTCTAACCATCTTCAAGTGTTCTAGTCTTCATTATATAGTTAGGAATGAGCTTGTGACCGTTTGTGACCGTTGGGGATCAATTTGAGCCGTTGGGAACATTTTCCAACTGGTGGAGACAGTTTTGGACAGTGGGTATCGGTACGCGTAATGATCGTATCGGTACCTACATTAAGATCAGAAAACTAGCCGTTGCAAACCATTATGTATACCGATACTCGATATTTCTGTATCGGTACAGGGTATCGGTACACTGTTAAGGTGTATCGGTACGCACTAGTTGGAAAATAGCTGTTGGGGGTTTAAACACAAAGCGTATCGGTACGCGTATAAGCGTATTGGTACTCCTAAGCCTGTACCGGTATGAGTTTTTGGTTCTGGAAAAATCCTGTAGCTGAAACCCTTATCTGTATAGATATGGGGTATACCGTATCGGTACGGACGTGCTGAAAACATAAGATTGGCTACTTTAAAACGTTTAAAACACTTCCAATGAAAACATCTCAAACATATTTTCAAGTTGTTTGAACTTAAAGTCATTTTTGAAATCTTTTCAATTTAGTCTAAAACTATTTTTCAATTATTATATAAAAACAAATATCCTAACAATATGTAAAGAAACAGAATCTGAGTATTCTGTATTCAGTTTTTTTCTCACATAATACTTTAGTTACAGACTCTTTTAAAGACTCTAAGAGTAGGACTTTTAGTTACATTAGGAGTCCTAGATACATTTAACTACTAACTCTAATCTCTTATGTAGTAGACTTTAAGTGCAATTACTAAACTAGAATTATTTACAACACTACTTCTTACTCGGATAAACTTACAACATAGACTAAAATCATGCCATTTATTTCGTTAACACTGTGACCCCCTTTGTTAACAAACAATAGCTAATTCAGGGTGTTAGGAAACATAGTGTTTCTGAGAAAATTTGATATCACAGTGGGTGTAGGTGAAGTTTACCATCGTTTTTGTTTGGTTCAACTGTTGCTTGTTTGGTCTATTTTGCTTTTGGCTGGTAGTTGCAGTATTACACAATTTAAATAGATAGTTGCTTGTTAGGTAAACTAAAAAACAACTAGTCCATGTCTAGTGTTATTGCATCATTCTAAAGCCAATTAAGAAATTATATATTCTCGTTTGGTTGGGGATGGGAAGGTGTAGTTGTGAATCTTGTCATATTTTAACTTGTAAATCATATGAACTCCAAAGATCATGTTGAAGCATCATGTTAGAGTAGCTTCCTAGTTTATTTTTTTATAATTGCATTTTATTAATTTTTAAATTAAACATATTTTATACTCTTGTGTAATCATGAATTACTTAATTCTAAATGTCCCAGCTACAATTTGGTAGATTAAATTTTCACGTGCTTCACCATTTCAACTTTCTTAAACATGTACAACAGTTAGTTCTTTCATGCCCATCATATTTTAGTAATATTAATAACTTGTATATATTTCTGCATTAAATTCTAAGGTGTACAATGATGGATTTAATTTAATTGAACTCCATAGCATGTTTTCTACACCTCTATGTTGACGTTTGTGAGTTTGTTTACCTATTGATACTTTGATACTTACAGTTAATTACAACTTGATCTAATATATCTTCTTCTTCTTCTTTTTGTGTGTGTTGATAATTCCTTGGACAGCGTGCTTTAAAGGTATGAATCTGATATTCACATGGGTATGTCTTTATATATATAATATCTACTTCTATATGCATTACGCAGAGACACATGTACATGGTTAGGGATTTTTTTTACTGATTTTCACCTTAACATGCAGTTTGTCGCTCAAATTGATTTTACTTTTCCTTTTCTCTTTATACTTTCATTAAAATGATGGAATTTATATTGCATGATGGTTCAGATAAAGGGACGTGTTTTGGAACGTGGTAACATAGATTATGCAGATACAATGTATCAACTTGGAATGGTAATGTTTCAAACATCCATATAATTTTGTCACCCTCTTTTGTTTCTTTTTTATACAGTCTCTTGGATTATTGATCATTTCTCATCCTTGTGTTTTGCATTTTTTTTTCTTTATAATGTGATTCTATGGTTGGAGGAGATTACAATTTGTTCATCAATCCACTACGCGAATGATTAGAATTTCAATATTTTAAGTTTTGTTTGGATGAGAAATTCATTTCGTAGAAATATATCAAATTCTAAATCTTGGCAAATTAACGTTGCCTAACTTACAATTTCATGTTCCATATTGTATCTCTGTCTCTCTCCCATCAAATTCCAGTACCTAAAATTTCACTCTAAGAATAGAATAAATTACACCAAATTTCTTAAGATTTACCCCTAACTACTCTCTAGTTCAATAGTTTAGAGACTCTACATTTGCCCCAATAATGGAATATGAGCATTTATCTATAGCCAATATGGTATGGTTAGTTTTGTTTGCAAAACAGAGGCATCAATCTGCCTCTTGGTAATTCAATCCTCCATCTCTCTCTCTTTATCATGAACTGCAAAACCCTTTTACTATTTCAATGCAAAACCAGTTATTTGAATTCTTAGAATTCTTTGTTTCGTTTAAATGAGTATTGAAGAGAAGAGACTAAAGAATTTGTTTGCTGAAAGAATGTTCCCCCAACCCCAGCCGTGCCGAAGCGAAAAAGAGAACTTGTGAGCAGTATTTTTGTTTCTTAAAAATTTATCAATTTCACCTTGACTAGTGAGAAAAACACTAATATTCATGGATTTGGGTTCTAAACCTTTGATTTATGGTTCTTTAGCTTTTAAAAAATATATAATTTAGAGAGTAATTTAAATTAAAGCAACTCATGCTACGCATGCATGCCTATTAATGAAAGATATTTTTGGCATTTCAAGAGTCTCACCTATGCAATTCTTTTAACATAATTGATAACAGTGCACTGAAGGTTGGAGCTTTTAGAAATGCAAGAAGCAGTATTTTGGTATGGAGTGTGGGATTCCTTAACTGTTGGACTTTTGAGTGTAGTTAGGGACAACTGAGAGTTTTATGTAAATTGGAAATTACTATAAGAAATACTTATCCAAAAATGCAATACAAATGCTGATATTATAATTGATGCTTTTTAAAATGGTAGAAAAATTCAAATTCCTCATCTATATGCACCCTTGATTTATGTGCTTCAAAATGTCTTGTGTAGTAATGGATGCTGAGATTTGTGCCGAATTATGATGGATATATTGTAGTAATGAACTCTTTGCACCAGTGAATTTATTATACATCCTACTTTTGCTTCATTGTTCTAATCTTTTTCTTCTAACATATTCTCATTAATGTGTTTTCATGTTAGAGTGACATCGTTGAACTGTAGGTATTATTTCTCCAAGGTAGACTAAACGATTCTGAGGTCCTTATTCAGGATTCTATCAGAATTCTAGAGGTACATTTCTATTTTGGTCAAAGTTAGTTTTAATCATAGTGTTCTATGGTCATGGGTTTGGTGTTTTTCAATGTTATTAATGTATTCAACTATATAGAAAAGTGGTCAAGGGGAATCGATGGCATGCATCAGGAGATTACAATATCTGGCTCAGGTTGTAAATCTTCTTGTCTTTTTTATAGTTTTTCTGCATGAATCGAATAGCCTTTGACTGATAGGAGGTTTACCTGGTTAGAATAATAAAAAGGCTACATTCTACTCCATCAAAGAACCTCTTGATGCAAAATATATCTTCTTATTACAATATTGATGGAAGTTGACTCTATATTTGTCAGGTTTTGACTCCGTGAACCATGTGGAGAAAAGAGCTTTGTATGCTTATCACGGTAGTTAGAAAATTTATACAGCCATTAAATTTTAGTTTAACTGTAAAAACATTATATTAGGTCCATGTCCATCTTTATGTGGTTTTAGTGCTCATCCTCTTTTGCTTTTTTGCATAATGTTAAGTTGTGACTATTTATCTGTAGAAAACCACCCACTTCTAATATATCTGCAACTGACATATATTAACGGATTGATTTGTTGAGGTCCTTGAGGATGGAAATTATAGTACCCCCTTGCCGCTCATGTTGGCATGTATGGAAAATAATTAGAAAGGATTTTACTGCTTAAGAAAATTTATAATTTTAGGTTCGACTTGTTACTTTTGCTGAACTCAACGAGTTGTTCTCCTTGCATGAAATTTTAATTCAATGGTGGGAGCATCTTAGTTTACGATGCTGAAACTGCAGGATAAAATGTGCATGCGAAATGGTGCATGTTATTGAACATGTAATTTCCTTTTGGTGCTAATTTGTGTTGCATATTCTTCATGCATTTTTTGAACACATAATATTTTCATGCTTGCGGCACTATACCTAATTGCTCATTTCCGAGGTATCAGGTTACACTGCTTCCTTATATTGTCCATATTACCTGATTAAAGAGTCCAGAAGGTATCTAAATCGGTTTGCATGGGGTTTATATGTATCCAAGGGCTAGGATTCAAAGCTGCAGTGATGCTGGGATAAAAATCTGTTAGGCATATTAGTCAGCTTATTAAACATGGATTTTCTCCTTAATGGTTCCCCGAACAATCATATTTTTTGTTGTTTGAACTTCAATTTTTATCATTGTAGCATTAATTCCGGTTTTCTTTACTGACCTGATTTTCTTCTATTATTTATACTCTTGTACTACATCATACCCACTTATGTTGCTGTTTTTCTAGATATATATAAAATCCAATCGTATTTCGGAAGATGAAAATATACAGAGAAAGGTCCTTCATATTATGGAATTATCTAAGGTCTGAATTTCATTCCTTTACTTATGTATGTTCTTTTATATGTGAAATTATTGTACTTAATTGCTTTTTTTTTTTAACTTTGGTTTGTGGGTTTGTAGGTGTTTGTGAATTTCTGTGTGAAACTTTTACCCTCTGAAGAGATTCTTGCTATATGTTCTTTCTTATGTATAGCTGTTAGTTAGTATGCATAACCGTGTGTTGTAAAGAGTTTTAGATAGAGTAGAAGTTGTATGTTATCTTTACTTTATCTTAACTAGTAGTTTGAATTTTAAATTTGATCTTTGTAAAGGATAAAAGTCTTATCCTATAGGTTAACCACTTGGTGTTAAACACCTCTGTAAAAGTCTATATAATAGACTCTCTTTCACTAATGAAATATAAGAAAAACACAGAAAAAACTCATTTCTCACATGATATCAATTTTAGGAGCCGATCCTATCTCTCTCGTCTTCTCCTTTGCTTAATTTCCATGGCCTTTTTTTCAAACCACCACATCAGAAATTAGTTCCCAAAATAACTCTCGTGCATCCGAATTTCAGATCTCGGATGCCTCTCTTTTTCCCAATCACATCCTACAAACTAAATGGGAACAATTACCTTCAACAGTTTTTTGGCCATCTCACCTCTAAATCTTCCACAACCGCCTTATCACTAGTGAAGGTAGAATTTCTGTTTGGCCACTTCAAATCCTCTATCCTGGATTATAGATTCTGTGCCTCGACCATATGACAGCAACCTTCACTATTTCGCACCTTTAACCATTGCAACTCTAAAACCTCCATCAAGGTTGCGGATGGGTCTCTGTCCCAAGTACAAGGAAGTGGCGCTATTCAAGTGGGTGATAAACCGGTTTTTGCCTCATGTGCTATATGTTCCTAATCTTGCTTACAACTTGTTATCGCTAGTAAGTTAGTTCAAGATACTAAATGTGATGCTCACTTTGGAATTAATGGGTGTGTATTTGAGAACAGGGCTCAAGAAGGTGATTGGCGTGCTAGGCTATCCAATGGTCTCTATATTCTTGATGAATTACCACCTTTGATTGCTTGATTTCACGTTGTTTTAAGACTTCATCTTCTTCTTTAAGTAACCCCGATGATATTATGTTGTGGCATCTTAGGCTAGGACATCCAAATTTTGTGTATCTTTCAAAATTGTTTCCCAAGTTATTTAGCAATAAAAAGCCTCATTCTTTTAATTGTGAAGTATGTCAAATTGCTAAACATACTAGGCAAACATATGCTCCTTCCTCATTTACACCCACATCTCCTTTTTCTATAATCCACAAAGTGATATTTGGGGTCCATCTAAGGTAAAAAGCTTGTCCGGTCTAGGTGGTTTATTACCTTTATTGATGACTATTCTAGGACTACTTGGACTTTCTTAATGAGGAAAAGGCGTATTGCGTCAATTTTCAAAACTTTCTATCAAATAATTGAAAATCAGTTTGACAAACGTATTAAGGTTGTGAGGAGTGATAATGGGAGTGAATACCTTAGTCAATCTCTTAGGTGTTATTTTTCGGAAAAGGCATTTTCCATCTTACTTCTGTGTCAATACTCCACAACAAAATGGTGTTGCCGAAAAAAAAAAAGACATCTACTAGAGGTTACGAGGTCTCTTCTTTTTTTTCAGCAAAGCACCTAAATATCTTTGGGGGAAGCCTTACTTACCGCCACCTACCTTATCAACAGAATGCCCAATAAAACCTTGGGTTTTGCAAAGACCAATGTAAGTCTTATTCAAACATTTTCCTCACTTTAAACCACTTTCATCTGTTATTCCTCTTAGGGTATTTGGTCATGAATTTTTTGTTCATGTGCATGATAAAAATAGAAGTAAGTTGGACCCTAAATCAATCAGTGTGTGTTTATAGGATATTCCTCTAGTCAAAAGGGTTACAAATGCTATTCTCCTATTTCTAAAAAGACCTATGTCTCTTTTGATGTCACTTTCTTTGAGGATAAACCATATTTTGCAGGGATCGAACTTGGGGGAGAAAAATGAGGAATTTCAGCCCTTTGTTCCTTCACCTTCCATCATTTCTCCTCTACTGACATTCCTTTCATATCCTATCCCAAACCACCCAAATGTAAAATACTATGCCGACAGAATGCACTCTCCTCATACCAACAAATCACCAAGTCCTTGTACAACACCTCTTCCAAAGACCTAGGGTCAGCAAAGACAAATTTCCCCTACTCCTGTGCATTCACAAAATGACAGACACAATTTAAGGTGTATACCGGAGAAGAAGAGCCCTAATGAAGTAAATAACCAGCCTAGCACTTGTCAAGAACCGGACTCAAGTCCTGTTGTTTGTGAACCGAGCTTAAATCTCTACTCTTTGTAACATTCCTCCTCAAGATTCTAGTGACCTTGATGACTTTCCTATTGCTATTAGAAAGGGAGTAAGAAAATGTACTATGCACCCAATTAACAAATTTGTTGCCTATGGTAAACTTCAGCCCAATTTTAAGGCCTTTGAATGACCAGCCTAAACAAAAATTGTGCAGATTCCTAAAACAAAGAGAGAGGGCCTTGAAGAATCCCAAATGGAAGAAAGTCATCGAGGAAGAAGTAAGGGCACTTGAGAAAAATGAGACATGGTGTTTGACAGATCTACGAGAGGAAAAGAGGGCTGTTGGATGCAAGTGGGTTTTCACTATCAAGTACAACTCGGATGGGAGCATTGAAAGGTATAAGGCAAGGCTGGTGGCTAAAGGTTTTACACAATCCTATGGGGTGGATTATCAAGAAACCTTTGCACCAGTGGCTAAATTGAATACTATTAGAATCTTACTCATCCATAGCTGTAAACAAGGACTGAAAATTACATCAACTAGACATCAAAAATGCCTTTCTCAATGGGAGTCTCAAGAGGAAGTATATATGCAAATACCACCGCCTAGAAGGTAAAAAATTAGAAATACAGCAGCAACTCAACAAATCACTTGTATGGACTTAAACAATCTCAAGGGCCTGGTTTGAGAGGTTTGCAAAGGCTATGGTAAAGAATGGATTCAAACAAAGTCAGGCTGATCACACCTGTTCGAAAGGTTGCAAAGAATCGGTAAAATAACCTTATTAATTGTGTATGTTGATGACATAATTATTACAGGGGATGATAGTAGAGAAATTGAGAATTTGAAGATTGTTCTTGCCACAATTTGAAACAAAGGACTTGGGGAGTCTAAGGTATTTTCCGGGTATGGAAGTAGGAAGGTCAAGAGAAGGTTTAGTCATCAATCAAAGGAAGTACATCCTAGATCTTCTTACAAAACCGGGATGCTTGGATGCAAGCCACCGAGAGACACCCATGGACCCGGGGTTGAAGTTCAACAAAGAGGAAGCTGGTAATCCAGTTGACAAAGAATCCTATCAACGGTTAGTTGGAAAACTAATTTATCTTTCTCTAACAAGGCCATACATTGCCTACTCAAGTGAGTGTTATAAGCCAAAGACATGAGTGATCCTCGAGAAGAACATTTGGAGGCAGTTAATGAATCTGAGGTACCTAAAATTCACACTGTGCTGGGCTAATTTTCAAGAAAATTCCAGCATGCAATGAAGGTATACACGGATTCAAGTTCACCGATAGAAGGTCGGTTAGTGGATATTGTGCTTATGTTTGGGGCAACTTGGTTACTTGGAGAAGCAAAAAGCAAGTTGTGGTGTCAAGGAGTAGTCTTTGAGGCAGAATTTAGAGCATTAGCTCTTGGAATATGTGAAGGAATGTGGATAAAGAGGCTTCTCAAAGAGCTAGAGTTGGATGAAAAGACTTTCGAGATCTATAGTGACAGCCAATCAAAGAATGAGTATTGCTAAGAATCCGGTGCAACATGACAGAACCAAACACATTGAAATAGATAGGCACTTTATCTATGAGAAAGTAAATGGTGGTATTGCACAGACTAAACTATATTCCTACGAGAAGCGGATAAGTGACATCTTTACTAAGGCACTTCCAAGAGTTATTTTTGATGAGTTCACATCCAAACTGGGTATATACAACATATACACAGTTTGAGGGGGAGTGTTAGTTAGTATGCATAACCGTGTGTTGTAAAGAGTTTTAGATAGAGTAGAAGTTGTATGTTATCTTTACTTTATCTTAACTAGTAGTTTGAATTTTAAATTTGATCTTTGTAAAGGATAAAAGTCTTATCCTATAGGTTAACCACTTGGTGTTAAACACCTCTGTAAAAGTCTATATAATAGACTCTCTTTCACTAATGAAATATAAGAAAAACACAGAGAAAAACTCTGTTTCTCACAATAGCAAATTGTTTAAAGTTCAAATGTCACTTTTTGTATTTTCTGAAGTTTCTATTATCCTATTTGTTGATTTTAGAAGAAAATCACCTCCTCATGGTTCATTTATCAGCTTCTACACAATTTGTCTTTTGTATGGGGAAAAGAATATCTTAATTTTGCATGGAAGATTTTGAAAATAGCTTTTGTAGACGAATCAGGATCCACCTTCATTTGACATTCTTCTGGTTGGTGCATTACTGAAGTGTCTACTGAAACTACCGAGCCATTTTCTAAGGAAGATTTAGTGTTGTCAAGACTTGCACCCAACCTTTATGCCCTTATTTGCCAATTTTGGTGCTTTAATCTGGTCACATATTTCTTCTCTTGCTCACTCAAGAGTTGATAATCTCTAACAACAGTTTCACTCTACAACTTATTTTTCTGTTTTTCCCTGCTAACATGTTTATTATGAACCTGTTCCGACATGATACTTCACTAATATGTAAATCTATAGAAGCACTCTTTTTTTTTTGCATAGAAGCCTCAACTTTATCTCCGAGTTTATTACTTAAAAGCATGCATAGCAAGCTGAATGGTCTATTTGAACAAACTGATCTTGAGCTATCTTACAAAAATCTTAATTATGACATTATGTAAAGCCTGGTTGCAAGGTGAAGTGCATATTACATGCGTAGGTTTCCATTAAGTTCTCTTAAAATACGCTCATAAGGTTTTTACTCCCAACAGTCTGTCAAAAGAACTGAATTGCTTTCAAATTTCTCTCATAACTAATTTAGGTGATATGTGGGCATTAAACAATTGATATCTTGATGTATCCTTGGTTCAGATGTTTCTGATATTATTACTTGCTTTAGTCACTACTTTTTCTTGCAGGGATGGAATTCATTGGACACTGTAGTTGCTGCAGAAGGGTTGGGTCTAAGAATCATCTGGGAACTTAAAAGAAGCAAGAGAACTTCTTGAAAGGTTGGTAGAATTAGTTTTTCTTCAATATTATGATAGTCTATGGTTCCAGACATCATATTTTCCTTGCAATTTTCTTCGTAGGTGTCTTGATGCTCGGAAAACATTACTTCCCGAAGATCACATCCAGGTTTGTTGTTTTGATGTGCACAGATAAAAAAATCTAAAAAATAGATTTGATATCATTTTGATAAATTATGATTCAGAGAAATATTTTCGTTATATTATCAAATTTTTAACAAAAATGATTGCCAAATCTATGGAATTTTGAATGAATCTCCAAATTAAGGATTTCTTATTTATTTTGAACTTAGAATAAGACCTGTCTTTTTTCATATATATATATATATATAATATTTAACTATAAAAAAGGTTGAATGATGGTAAAAAAGCAAGTCCAAAATTTTTGTTTTCTTCACTATCTCATGCCGGTTTCCAATGTTACATGATTTTTTCTATAAAATAATTGAAAAAAATGAATAAAAACGTCTACCGAGAAGCAATAGGGTAAATTTAAGGGATCACCTTTCTTAATCTGTGTGGACAGATTGGAGCCAATATGCTTCACATTGCTAGGGTTGTAATGCTTAATTCCAATAAACTTGGGAGGATGCATGTTTCTGATGCAATTGCTGAGCTTGACAAGGCAAAAGGTCTTTTAAACAATGCAATAAGGTCAGTGCTGTTTCATTACATCCAATAATCCTTATTGAATAATTGTATGCACTGTGCAGCAATAAACTACAATCTTCACTTTACAAAGTATATATTCTTAAATGCTTTATAACCCCTGTTGCTCATCAGCGTAGTCAGAAAACATGTGGCCTTTTAAATGTGCTGACTGCAAGGAATAAGTTTGCTACCACTACTTGTTCCTTTAAAGATATTCTTCTCATAGTTAGAGCATCCTGTGTGCATATAAGACATTGAAAATCCCTAAGCTTGACTCATATGTAAGAAAACCACTTGACAAATTTAAGCACAGAATGATATAGTAACTGACAACTTGGTATCGTAACACTTCAAACTACATTCACCAAAGTAAAATTTAATTTCAGTCAATTAGGCCTGCATTTTTTTCCCTCTAGTTAGTTTACCAGAAAAGAAAAAGGGGGCTCTACAACCTATCTTCCGTCACTTTTTATTCTTCAATTTAGTTGATAATGATGGACACAGGTTAATTAGCTATTTATTGTAGATCTGTACAAATAAATCTTATTCATTTCTCTTTACGCGATAGGATATCGCGGAAAGTTATTAATAAATTGAAAAATGCAAAGCAAGAAGCAAGATTATGGAGTTTCTGGAGAAACTGGACCTGAAGGCCATGTAGCATTGATCATACTGGTTAGTTCCTTGTGAATACGAGATTACCTTCAGCTTCTTTTATATAAATGTTTACAATTCTGGTTGAAAGATGGGGATGGACGGAGTATGATAATAAAATGATATTGTTTACAGTTGGTCATTTGTCTTATTTTATATAATGAACTTGAATTGGATCCTTAGATTGATAATGGACAGAATGAGTTGATAATAATACAGCTATTTTTCCCAACCATTACCTTTTATTTGTTCTTCTGCTCCTGAATTCTTTTCTCCTTCATTGCCAAGTACTACCTGATAAAAGGACTGCTTCATTGATCATCGCATTCACATTTTTCCTATGAGCTACCAATTTACAAAGTTAATTCTAATTTCTTGCCTTGTCCTAAGAACTAATGGACTGGTGATATCAATATCTAAATTGCAAGAAAGAGTCATCGAGCTAGATATTTTTATGTTAAAAGTAAGTTTCTCTTAGCTTATAATTCTCTTTGTTAGCATGGGAATTTTGTGATTTTTTTGTGGTTGCAGCGGTTGCAGTCGCTTGATGCACTAGGGCTATTGGAGATTAACAGAAAGGAATTGCAGGACTCAGGGTTAGTATTGCAGGCTTATGGTTCTTGGCATACTGTTCATGATAGTTCTTGCTTCAGCCAAATTTACATATAAATTGGTACCCAGATTATAGTTAAATGTTTGATTTGTCAATTGGACCCTAAAGCTTAAAATACACAATTGGTTACTCAACTTTGCTTTTGTTTTTCAGCTTGCACGAGACTAACTTCCCCACACAAATGAGTAGCATGACCACAAATAGTAACAATGCAACATGAGTCTTAAATGCCACATCATTTTATTGGTTTCTGATTTTGTTTTGCTGCATCTTTTTTATTTCTGAAATTTAAAAAATTAAAAAAAATCAAAAACACATTGGGAAGTGAGAACAAGGAAAGAGGAAAGACGAGAGAGGGATAGACAGATTGAAGGACGAGGATATTGGAATACGCTTAGAGATGTCGATGTTCTGTTCATCCTTTTGTTCTTGATGTAGTGTCATAATTGGTTGTTTAGACTTATTTATATCAAACTGTCCTTTAAACATTGTACTAATAGTTACTATGGTTCAATTGGGATACAGGAAAAGTTATCCACTTCGGAGGCCAAAAATGCTCATTTTGAATGTATTTCTGCCCACAAAGAGGTACCCGTTTTCATGTTTGGATCAAATCCTTGATAAAGCTTAATTTTTGAATTAGTATGTTGTTGCAAGAATGTCAATCGCTTTTACTCTGCACAATGCAGTTGGCAACTGAAAGGTTAATCAGTGATTCTGCGGAAGCAAAGGCCGAATATCTTTCGTGTGTGAAGCACCTTTCAAGTTTGTTAGAAGCTGAAGGCGCAACACAATATGGAGGAACAACATTGCAGGAGCTGAAAGATGAAATCAAGCGTGTAGAGCACGGTATTTCTCAGTCGAGAAGACGTAAAAGCTAAGACAGGCGACCCAGCAGCTTATTTTAATTCAATTGTCAGGAATACATAGAGGTTGAATATCGGAATTTCTTCTCCTTTTATTTCTTCACGTTGCAATGCATATGTGAAGCCACGTTTCGAGTGGGACATTCCCCTTTGCTGAATTAAATAAGGGTTTGTGTTATTATGTGCAAATAACTAATTTTTGTTGAAAGAATAGTGAGAAGAGATTATGAGCACACAGTTAAGAGTTTACTCTTTGGGACAACTTTTGCTATTTTGATTTTCTTCATAGGGAAGCTTGTTGTCATCAGATAATGTTCTTTGAACTGACCCAAACCAGTCTTTCACAAATAATATACTAAGAGTAAAATAAAATGCCATGGATATGAAGAAATTTAGGTGTGAATAAAATTATTCTGTTAATTTCTTGCATTTATATATATTTATTTTTCCCACACTGTAATAATTGCAGGTAAACAAACATTTAAAAAATACATAAAGAATAGGAATCATTTCGTTTAGTTATTGGATGATCAAATCATGTTATGACAAGTTGACTGCATAAATCTAGTAGGTAAAACTACTATTAATACAATGGTAATTATAAGGGTAAATTACTCCACATGTCACTTAATTATAGGTTTAATAATAAACATGTCACCCTTCTTCTAAAAATAACAATTCAGTCATTCAATTATAGATATAGAAACAAACTTGTCATTTTTTTTAGAAGTAACAATTCAGTCACTCAATTATAAGTTTAGGAACAAACATGTTAATTAAAATTGACTAACAGGTCCTTATGTTATTAAAAATGAAACAAATGCTTGGTATAATAAAAATTTTAGTTATCAAAACTTATGTGTTCTATTAATTTGGTCTTAATTTGAAATAATTCAATAAACTTACCCCTTTCACATTTATAAATTCCATTAGTGAAATGATTGTCTACTAGCATGTGACGTTAAGGTCATAATGAGTCTATTCTATTAGTCTGTAGTAGTGAAGTGGTTGTGGTTGTGGCTGTCGAGCTATCACATTTGCTGATTATCAGACTAATGAGCAATAGCATGAAGTGTGGTCAGAGGGTGTGTCAGGCTTGTCCAGTGTTAAAATTTTTAGATATGATGGTTAAGTTTATTGAGTTATTTTAAATTAGGAATAAATTAATAGAATGCATAAGTTTTTAGACTAAAATTGTTATTCTACCAAGCCATTGTTTCAATTTTAATGACATAATGACATGTTTGTCACAAAATTTTAATTGAGTAACTTGTTTATTCCTAAACCTATAATTGAATAATCAAATTGTTATTTTATAAAAGAAAAAATGACTTGTTTGTTCCTAAACCTATAATTGAGTGATTGGATTATTACTTTTAGAAGAAGAGTGACATGTTTGTTCCTAATAATAATGATGCTTAAAGGTGTAAGAAACTTTTGAACTTTCAGGAAAAAAATCAATTAAGCCCATGATTTTTTTACACTCAATTAAGGCCTTGTACTAATAAATAGAATCGGTTAAGCCCTTTAACCAATTAATTGTTGAATTTAACGAGTTTTTACCAGTTGGTGTAGTGCGTCGTGACATCATAGTGATCATTTGACATTTTCATAAATTTTTATTGTATTTAAACAATTCTTTCAAAGTCTAAAAATTTTAAAAAGTGTAAAAAAACATTAAAAAAATTATAAATGTCACCTGATAAAACTGAAGTATATCATGTGATAATAATATCTAAAAATATATCAAAATGTAATAATTAAATGGCTTAACTAATTCAATCTATTAGTTCGATGGCTCAGTTAGATACAAAAAATAATTCAATAACTTAATTGATTTCCTTCCAAAGAACAATAATTTCTTACGCCATTAATAATAATAATAATAATAATAATAATATATTTTTGTTAATCGTAATGTTTAAGATAGTAATAAATAATGGCAAAGACGAGCCTTGATTTGCTGTGGAAGTTCCATGCAGAGGCGTGGGAGAGGGAAGGGAGAGATACAACTGACCATACATACACGACAAGTCATAACTACTAAGAGAAGAGACAGATTTGCAAAGCAAGTGCAATTGTCATTTATGAGCATGGAAATCAGTTCCTACTTCATAGGACATTGGGAACCAGGTCAGCAACCCTTTCAACCTCTTCTCATTTAATGCTCACATTCAATTCTAACACCGAAGCAGTCCCAATTCCCAACCCAACCCTCTCATCTCCTTCCTTAAACCAAACTATGAAATGAAATCCCACATTTTCTAATCCCCCCACCATGGCAAGAAACCAAAGCACCAAACCTTGCTCCCACAACGATATGGACCTTGTGAAAGCAGCTGCATGGGCATGGTACCAGCACGGTTCAAGCTCCCAAGGCAAGGCCACCGTAATCCGAGAATTTGATGCCGTTCGATCTCAACGGACTCCGAGGCCCACACGCTACAAGTTGGAAGCCATGAGAAACAACAACACGGAGACGGAGGGATCGATCCCTACCCATAATTCTCTCATGGATCCCTACGAGATCGAAAGCATTTCTAAGCGACTCGATCAGCTTATCGAGTTGAGTGGAATCAAATTCTACCGGGTGCTATTGAGGATGGATGCAGATGTTGTTGACAATCACATCCACCCCAAGAAAAAGAGAAGCAGCACCAGGTTGAAAGGGTTTCTGCAACGGCGTGCTGTGGTATGCGGCAGAAACCATGATGTGGAGGAGACGGCCCTAAGACCCCAAAACCATGTGGGTGCAGCTAAGAAGGTGAACGGCAAGCCACGAGCAGCCGACATTTGGTGAATTTGCAGCCATTGGAGTGTTGGGTGGTTCTGGTCGTTGTCTACTCTCTTACGTCAATCACATTCATTCAAACAATGCCATCAAAATTGTCCCTTTTTTTTCTTATTTTGAATAAATGCAGTTGGTTATTCAAAAAGGAAAGCTAGCTGCTAGGTGGTGGTCCTGAGTTCAACATCAAAAAATGATGTAAATTGCAACTCTTTCTTAGCTGTGTACAAGGAACGCTAGAAACTAACCACCTAATTAATTTTTACATAAAATTTAATCAATAAATAAATAAAAAAAAAACTGGATTTGATCATCTCGTTGAGTTGAAGTATGTGATTAGTAAAAAATTAACTTTCTTTTCCTACCTTGTATTGGTATTCTTCTATTTCCATTTCCATTTCCATTTCCGAATTCATAATTCTAATTCCAAGTTTATAAACCATAAGTTTGTAGATGGTCCAGAATACTGTGGGCTTGATAGTAGATATTGTTTGGCAATTCATTCTACTTTTTATTATCACGGTTTTCTTTTCCTAAACACGTTTAATAAGTTGATGAATATTTTTCCTCCTTATAGTTTACATTCTTTATGATTTGATACACAACTTTTTGTCAAAAAAATATACAAAGCTCTTCTTTAAAATATAAATTCTAAATTATTAAAAAATCTTAAAACCAAAAACCCTAAACCGTAACACTAAATTTTAAATTCTAATCTTAAATCCTAAACTTAATCTCTAAACCCCAAATCTAATAAGCTCGCGTAAACTAAAGTTTATGGTGTTTGTGTATCAAAATTTTTTCCTTCTTTTATTCCTTTATAAAAGCGAGTATTTACTAAGGTATTGATGAAAATTGTACTTAAAAAATCGAGTTCCGTAGGGGTGATTATTTTATGAAACTATAGTAAAAAGCTTTTTCTTCACAAGCCGGTTTCTAAAGTTGTCACGTATTTTTTTTCGTGGCTCTAAACTCTAACTCTTAAATTTTAAACTTTAAAATCTATTCTCAAACCCTAAAACTTAACTACAAACATAAAACTCTAAACATTAAATCCTAACCTTTACACTCTAAAAACTAGGCGCATGTGGAAAACAAATTTTCTACCATCGGTGCATATAATAATTTTCCCTTAATATAATTTCCGATGCCAAAAGAAAGATTCAAAATGTTGATAGGATACTTGCATATATTTTAAATCGATAAAACACCGTACGCATATACAAACATCTTAACATGCAAGTATACAAGGAAAATTATTCAATACATATGTTAATAGAGTTGTATTTTAATACACAAGTTGTATAAAAAATATTACATAATTTTTTTAAAATTTAAAATATAAATTTCTAAACCTAAATCATAAACATTAAACCCTAAACTATAACCCAAAATTCTAAATTCTAAATCTTAAACCTTAAATCTACCAAACTTGTGTAAATTTTAACCTACACAACTTGGGTTTAAAGTTTTTTCCATAAACCAAATGCAGGCTCCAATTCAAGCAACAGAAGGAACGCGCTCAACAGACAACTTAATAAACGTTCAATTTTGTCTGGATATTCACAACGTAGGTAGAATAACATCATTCTTTTATTATAATTTAAACGGATAGAGTTTCCTTCTTTAATTCATTTTTTCAAATAATTCATATTATAAATATTAATTTATTTAACAAAACATTTTAATTTAACAATACTTCATTATAGAGTAAGCAAAATAATACTAATATTTCAAAAAAGAAAATATTGTTTTTAAACAATAAATATTAATCATTACAACATGCATGCTTATTTCGGTATTTCCAAAGAAAATAATATTTAATATTTAATAACACAAAACACAGTGATTCTTACACCCCCAATTATCAGTGATTATTAATAAAAAACGATTCCAAACCACAAGTGATTAAGATCATCATCCTAATAACACAGTGATTTTATGGCAGGCTGATACAGTATTGCTCCTACAGCATCTAACAGGAATCAAGAACCCAATGGATGCTCCAAGGAATACCAATGGAGAAAGAATAGGAGATAACACGAGGCATTATCAACAAATGTAAGCTTAAATGCGCTGTTAATGATCAAACATTGAGAAACATAAAAGGGTTAGAATGGGCTGATATGACTAGCCAACCTTAACAAAAACTCCGGTACAAGCCGTTTTCTCGGAGGCGCCGAGGCATCCTTGGCAAGAGCTTCCTCATCACCGGCATGTATCACGGCAACCATATGATCAAATAGATCGTCCTTTCCACCTCTTAACGGATCCTGCACGGTAGTACTTGATTTTAGGGGCGGAAACAAGAATTTATAGATGCTGTATCGACATTTTTTGTCGCAAAGTTAGTTGCTTGAGGAAATGTAAAACTGGGAAACCTTCAAGTACAGCACCGGAAATAAATGCAGCAGGCATATTAATGGATAAGGAATGTGAAATTTTTTATATCCATTTAGTTCTATAACAAAACATTACCATCGGATGACCAGACTACAGCAAAACAAGTATATTAAACCAAAAATGACATAACAAAGCTAGTTATAACCACTAACCTGTAAAAACAGATCGGTATGGGACTTTCCTTCATATAAAATTACTTCTGCCTCAGCCCCTGCCCCTTTAAGGGCTTCTGCAAGGTTTATACTGCACAGATAACGTCAATATCAGGAATAGCAGTTTCTGGGTAAATTTGCAGTAAATCCACTGCAGCAGTATGATGTCTCCTCATCACCATACATCATTACTGAGCTCAATCTAGTCGAATTATTCCGTTTGCAGTCATTGTTACATAATACATCTTAGGATTCCAGAATAAAAACATGGTAATGTGGTTAAATAGCAGTTTGAAAGTAAACAAAGATACTAAACGGTTTACATTTAGGCCAACATGTATTCCAACCTGGCATCAGATGGTATTGATAAATCTGAAGTTCCGTGGAAAAGTTTAATAGGAGGAAGAAGAGAGGCAACTTCTCTATTGCGTGGATCTTTTATTCTAACTTCGGGAGAAAATTGTTCAAAGGATTCTTCCCCTTCCATGATGCTGTAACATTGAAACAGAGCTTCAGTTGGTTAATAAATGGTACATGGGATAATAAAAAGGAAAAAGACAAGTATTTATAGATGGTTGCCAGACATAATACCTTAAAAAGATGGATCGATAAAGGCCTCGATTGTGGAAATGATCAACCAAATTGAATAAATTGTACCTATTCACAATTTAAAAGGAAATAAGCATGTATCTGGTTACAACTGTCAATCTGTTTATACAATTTAACCAGAGAATAAGACCATACTATGTACAGCTATGAATCAACAGAAGAATATCAACTTATGGCATACAAAATATAAAGAAAAATATTTTCACCATATCTGCATATCTTATGCAAGACTCGTAATAAAGAACAGATAAAAGTTTACCCTCCAGATAAACCAAAATAAGCTTTGATTTGGGAGACACTCCACATGGTGCTTTCTCCTCTAGATTCTTTGATTGCTTGCTCCAAAAGAACACAAGCAGAAATATGTGCCCCCGCTGACTGCCCCATTAAATAGATTCTATTCAAAATAACCATAAAGGAGTAAATTGAGAAACACGGATATATGAGACGCATGCAAAATCAAAGAAAGCAGTCAATCACCTATTAGGATCACCTCCATATCTGGCAATGGCATTGCAGACAAATGAGACCCCTTGAGACGCATCTTTCACCATGTCACTAATGGTTCCCTGGGGGAAGTTCCTGCGTACATATATCAAGCAAAGACGGTTACCACTAGAAGAAAAGAGACAGGCCTCATAAATAAAATAAACTTTTATGGCAATATGTGAGCCAGTTAATAACATGGAGGCAAATTGTATGGAGCATAGAGGCAAAAACATTCTTTAGATATGGTATTCCATTAATGAAGTTACAAGTACTTATTTGACCCTTGGAATATTTCACACGCAGGTGGCATTGTTGGCAAAAATGAACAGAGCATTATGTCATGGCATCAGCCAAACTAATACCTGTAATCAACACATGCTACAATGATATCTCTTTCCGCCAACTGCAGTCCTAGAAGTGAACCCCAAGCCTTGTACCTAAAGCAACAGAAGAGTTCAGAAACTTTACATTGAAAAAATGAATGACATTATATACTTTCAATAAATATTTAATGGTCAGCTAGATATGGAAGTGGTTGATGCACTGATCATTCAAATCCATTGAATGAGCAATTTCAGCCTTGCATTCTCTTTAGGTTTATAGAGACCTCATATAATATATTTCAATCTATGTTTATCTAATTCCTAAGCACAGCTCACATGAACAGACAACTACAAGAATAGACAATCTGATGCAGAACCCCTTTATGAAATATTAGGGAATTTTAAGGCTACATCATGAACCAGAACTATATTATGTATTTCATATTTAATCCACATTCGTACATTAAAAAGTGACTGATACACCATGCAGACATATCATGTCACTCACCCAATTATCCAGGCTCCACCGGTCACAAATACCACAACTGGCTTTGGGCCATTATTATTTGTTGGCAAGTATAGATCCAATCTGTCACATCGCCATCAAAGGAGAAAAGAGCAGTGTTAATCTATGATCTGTGACAAGCAAGCCATAGAATAGAACTACTCGTCATTTGATGTTCCAGGTTTGATCCTTGGTCACAGAATGAAGAGTCCAACATTCTACCAACAGAATACAGGATTGTTGGCCCAACTTTGTAAGCACTTGTGTCACATATTCACATACCTATTCCTTGGTTGATCTCCATAAACAATACTCCGTCGCACTTGACTTGAGAAAAAATAAAAATACGCAACTGCAGAAGATTAACAAGTAATGCTTAAGTAATTATTTTCATTTTTCCACCAATCTTAAGATGTTTGAAAGCAACCTACAAATATAACTATTTATAGCATAGAAAACGACACAACAAAAATCTATAAATTATTCCCATGCAAAGAACTCTAGAAACATGTATTGTTAATGAATATTATAAAATGTCCCCATTGGGAAAGAAATATCAGGTCAATAAATAGTATTCAATTATCTTTTATAAAATATCATGTGTGACATACCACAAGAGCTAAAACAAAGAATAATAAATTGAATCTTATATTTACCCCTTTTATTCTTCTTAGAAGATATACAATTTACTATTTTCATGTCAAAGGAGAAGTAAATGATTCTTAATAACAAATTCTCAAGTTCTTGCAAAAAATATAATCAATCAATAATATAGAATATACCTTGAAGAAAACCAGGCATAAGAAGCAAAGCATAACAAACAAGGGCAATTAATCTTGTGTACCACCGGTAGCCTACCCTGAAAGCAATGTATTATTAAAACAATGTATATAATAATAAAGTTGAAAGTAATACAAAATAAGTTTATGGACAATAACGTATATATACATATATGTGTGTTGAATTATTTTTGTTGTTCACTGGTTCTATCTCTGAAAATATAATGTATATATACATATATGTTTATATGAAAAAGCTAAAATAGTATCCAAGTCTAATATCCGTGTTCAAAGCGTATGTTTAATTTGACCCTCTAAGGACCCTCAACATGAATGGAAAAACTTATAAAAATTAAACATGCTTATGTGAGGCACATGTTTATATCCAATTCACACCGGAGTCCGAGTAAAATGGTTAAAAGTATCAAAAAGATTACCCAAAAAAAATGTAGAAATCAAATTTGAGAAGAACCAAGCTCAAATATGGCAGAACAAGGTTCAGAAGGATAACATCATTTCCATTATATCATAAAGTGGGTGAAAATTGGCCCAATCTAATAGACTCGCATATCCTTTGTTGGAACTCAGCAAAAATTATGGTAATTCATTTTGCTTCTCTTCTTTCCTTCAACAGTCTAGGCAACCAAAGACGGCTTATATTCTCAATTATTAAAACTAAATAAAAATAAAAATAAAAATTAACTCGATTCTCATAAAAGTGCCACTTCCTCGACAAACTGAACTATAAAATCAAACTTTCTTTAAGGAACAAAGAAGAATGCAATTGAAATTCGCAGATAATACTTACAATATTAATAACGATGTAAAATTACATACCCGAGATATCGGAGGAGAGTGAAGGCAAGTCGCGTAATAAGATAAGTCTCGGCGGCCGCATGGCCGATGTCCTGGCTTAAAGACGTCTGCCTGTCCATACTTGCCGGTTTCCGGCGGATGCAAAGATGGAGCCGAGGAACCTGAAAATCAAACACCTAACGTCCAAACAAAGATGAATAGCACTGGCAGTTTCGCAACGTTGACGGTGGTCATGTATCGGCGGTGACTTTACGTCATCGCCGTCCCCTCGATAAGAGAAAAAAGAGAGGATCTGAGAATGAGGAAATGATTTGGCTTGCTTTGTTTAATTTTTATTTGAGAATTATTTCTATTAAAAAAATACTAATTGAGAATTATTTTCTGGGAACCTTGCCTGGTTCAGGCATTGCCACGTGACAGTCGAATAACAAAGTGGGATCCACCTTCCAGCCTATAGTATGATAGGATGGGAGAAAAGTTAGGAACTCCCAAACGCCTTGTATATACGTATGACATACGTACAAAACTTTCAATATTTGATAGTATTGATGTAAGGCCTACCACCGTTATTTATTCCAATTTTTATTTAAAACACTACTCCCCGTCTCAAAAATAATATTCTTTGTTGACTTTTCACGTAATTTTAAAAAGAAAAATTTTGTGTAAGAGATGTGTTGTAAAGTAATTAAAATAACAATTTCATCCTTAAAAAGTTAAAGTTTGTTATATTGGAAAATTAAAAAAGGGTAGAAAAAGAAATGTGTTTAGTAAAAGTTATTGAATTTTTCAAGAGGACAATTTAAGTGAGACAATTTTAAAACACAAAAGGACATTTTTTATGGGACAAGGAGATTATTATTTAGATTTTGTCATGCTTTATTTAGATGGACATGTATCACACATATAATTTTAAGAGAAAATTATATATCTAGCACCTTAATTATACTCGCATTACTGTTTTAGTACCTCAATTATTTTTTTGGTAAAATAGTATCTACTGTTATATTTTTGTTCTGTTTTGGTATTTCCGCCGTTTAAAATTAACGAAAATAGTAATGTAGCTCGGATTAATAACAATTTTAGTCCAAAAACTTATACTTCATCTGTCTCACTCAATATGTCCAATTAACTTTTTAAAAGTCATTTTTTAACTTTGACCATAATTATTTTAAATATTTTAATTAATTAAATTTTATAAAATATAAATTTTTAAAATACTTGATTAAAGGTTTCTAAAACATATTTTTTCACATTTTTATTAATAATAAATTTTAAATAATAATGAGTCAAAGTTCAAAAAAAATTGACCAAAAAAGTCAATAATGGACATATTAAATGGGATAGAGGGAGTACAATCTATCAATTTAGTCTAAAATTCTATCAATTTAAACATTATTTTAATTTTTAGATTGAAATTATAAATTTCTCATTTTTCTTCTTCTTCCGGTCAAACATTTTTTTGGGTTTTGGAGTTTAAAAACACACTAGAGACAACCAAAATTTTAGGATTCGCAGATCAATGGGGGCTAATGCAGGGTCTATTGGAGGACCCAAACTCCATGATCGGGATACCAATAAAAATACGATGGGTGGGAAAGGGATGAGACGAAATTCAATCAAAATTAATATGATGTTTTAATTTGATGGATTTTGGACTAAACTGATAATATATATAAGTGTTTTGGGCTGAAACTGTGATTATACCAAGCCACTTATCATC
Organism: Hibiscus mutabilis; assembly: GCA_019671005.1. NCBI lineage: Eukaryota > Viridiplantae > Streptophyta > Magnoliopsida > Malvales > Malvaceae > Hibiscus > Hibiscus mutabilis. The sequence goes on from CM033719.1 coordinate 62,913,283, forward strand.
TTCGTTAGTTTTTAACGACATGGGTACCAAATTAAAACAAAACATAACGTTAGGTACCATTTTGACAAAAATAATAGTTGGGTACTAAAATAGTAACGCGGGCATAGTTGATGTACTAAATATGTAGTTTCCCCTAATTTTAATAGGTAAATTTCTCGACGGAAATTTAAAACACCTAAATTTTATTTAGGCTTAACTACAAAATATGTGCCCAAACTATACCTCGTTTTTTGCAATAGGTTCTCAAACTATTTTTTGGCTGAAATATGTGCCCAACGTTTCTTTTTTGTCTAAATAATTGCCTAAAGTTTCATTTTGTTACTGTTTTAAGGTAACGCCGTTAAAAAATTTAACACCCAATCATAATCTGACACGTGTTTTTAATTTTTATTTCTTTCAAAAAATTGGAAAAAAATATTTTAAAAAATCTAAAGTTTCTCAAAATTTTCAAAATAGCCCCAAATCCAAACTCCAAAATTGGTGACATTGTCACCGGTAGTAGCCTCGCCGGACCTCACCACCGACGTAGCCAGAGTCCCCCTCCTATTTCCCTCAACCACCCATCGTCGATAATCAGTGTGAGGCGTGCCAATCGGACGTCGAATGGTTGGAGCTTTCCGCGTTTGTCGTCTGATTGGCGTGCCTCCTACCGGTTACCTGCGATGGGTGATTGGGGGAAGTGGGCGGAGGCTCCGATGATGGAGATGGTGGGGGTCCGGCAAGGCTATCGCCAGCGACAATGGCGTCAATTTTGGGTTTTGATGCTTGGGGATTTAGGGATTTGTGATTGTTTTGTAATTTTTTAAAATTGAGGGATATTTTTAATTTATTTTATTTTTAGTATGTTCTAAAAAATAAAATTAGAAAAATAAAAGCCACATGTCAAGCTATAATTGGATGTGATTTTTTTTTAACAAATTAACTTTAAAACGAATAAAAATAAAATATTAGACCCCTATTTTAGCTAAAAAATATTTTAATCGCCTATTAAAAAAATGACAAATTTTGAACATCTAATTTATCTTATATTTATTACTACGATCAGAACTTTTTTATTTTAAGTGACCAACTGCCATGCGTCTAACTATCAATCATCACATTAATTGGGCATAAAGATAAAACTAACACCATTACTATTAATATTATCAAACTAACACCTAAAAATATATATTTCCTAGACTACCACTATTACATTGAATTCGTCGAAATAGCACGGCGAGTTCAAATAAATATATATTTTTTATTTTTTTAAAACTCGCCGTAGAACCACGGCTAGTTACAAAAAAATTTCAATTTTTCATGTTTTAACTTAATTTATTGCATTAACGGATGATTAACAAATCTTAATTAAAACTCGTTGTGTATGCAGGGCGAGTTTCAATTAAATTTTTTAAAATCAAACTTTTTTACTAAAGGACAAAAATGAAAAAAAATTAAACTCGCCTAGCATGCACGACAAGTTTCAATTATGATTTCTTAATCATTCGTTAATGCGATTAATTAAGTTAAAACACGAAAAAAAATTAAATTTTTTTAGAACTTATTGTAGTTCTACATTGAGTTTCAATTTTTTTAAAAAAAACAATTTTTTATTTGAACTCGCCGTGTTTTTACGACGAGTTCACTATAATGGTGATAGTCTAAAAGATATAAAATTTTGAGTCCTAATTTGATAAAAATAGGACCTAATGATCCAAATTTTGTCTTTAAGCCCATTAATTGTGTATGCAAAATTTGTGTTTTATTGAACAGACTTTTGTCTATATTTGGACAACAAATAGCATGATAGTCAGAATGGTGAATGTGCAATTCCAATCACACGTGATTTGTGATCGCCAAGGAACACCAAGCGGCTGGCATATAATTTTTACAATATTCTTAATAAGAATATGGTATTGAAAACAATTTAACCTTTATATAATGATACTAAATAAAATCAGAACATTATTAATAAAGTCTATATCCGAATGAAATAGAACAAAAATATCACTCAAAACATAAAACTAGAAATAATAATAATAATAATATATGTTTATAATTAATTAAAAATATCAAGTTTGGTATAACTCGTGTTACCGAGGTTACTCAAGTAGGAATGATGATGAACAATGAAGAACAAGCGATTTAGTAGAAGAAAAACTACTAAATTGATATATTTTTAAATATGAAGGGTTAAATTTATTTGAATTAGGACTAAATTGGTAGAATATATAAGTTTTGAGGACTAAAATTATCATTACACCAAATTTTGTAGATGTTTGTTTGTATTTTAATGGACGAGTGGCCTGATCGTAACTAAAACATTAATTAGGTGACCCAATTGCAACTTTTAATAATTGAGCGACTTAAATATAACTTTACTAATAGTTGAATGACATCTACTATAGTTTATCCCAAAAATAAATAAACGAAAACGAACAAAAAATTATTTGTTCAAGTTCGGTTCATTTATACCTCTAATTTTACTCAAAAAACTTCATATAATTGAAAGATTATCTAAGTAATTAACCCTATATAAAAGATCAAGAAGTTCAAGATTTTCTTTGTTTTGGTTTGTAAAACGGCTGATATTATAGTAATAATTTTTTTATATAAAAATGACAAGAAGCTTGTTGTTTTTTAAATTAATTTGAGCTTTCTTCCCATTTCAAATTTAACTCTACTCAAATTTCGAAATATCATATCGAATATGACTAATGAAGGTTGAAAACTTTTAGACAAAAAAATTAGACCTGTCGATTTTGATACGAACTCGATAACTCAAAATTGACTAACACAAAACTGACCTGAATAAATAACTTAAAATGACCAACCTAAAATTAAGTAATCTTTAATATATAATTTAATTTATAATTTGTAAATTGTAATTATCATTTTTTATTATCATGTAAGATACCATTTCAACTTATACATTTTTAAGAGTACAACAATTTGATCAAATTGTCCCGATTCATCTTGGGAATGTAATAGTTCTCTACTTAATCAAAAATTATTTGAATTCAGTTGGTTAAGTAAATTGTAATTATCTCAATTAAGGGTTTAGAATCTAAAATTCAAAATCATACTATATATAATTTTAAATTTTACATAAAATTCAAACTCAAACTCATACAAATATTATTCTAATGTTTTTAACTTTTATATGCATATAATAAATGATGGGTTGAGATCCATTTACACAATGTAAAATTATGAGTTTTACACTTCTTTTTGAATTGTTGGATGAGTGAAATAGATGACTGATATTAACTCCTTACTTTTTTCCCTAAGTGATAATCTTCACATATCCTTATGTTAATCTCAACCATTCATTTCACTCATCCAACAATCCAAAAAATGTATAAAACTTAAAAATTGGTGTACTGTGTAAAAGATCATATCCCAAAAATCATAAATATTACATATAATTTAGTTTTCACTACCATATTGTAACGAGATCCATTATTTCGTGTAAAATAGTTATTTACATGTTAAATCATAATAGTTCATATGTAAAAAAATATGATTCGATTCAAATAACTTTAATGATCAAACCAAAAACATACAAGTATAAATTACAAATAAATTTAAATATAATGACCTTGTTTGGTAAACAGCTTTTGAGCTAAAATTAAAGGCTTGAAGCATATTTAGAGATTTGACCAGTCAAATCCGCTTATTTGGATGTTTGGTAAATATAGGATTGTAATAGCGGATTGAGGTGAAACCTCTCATTTTGAAAAAGCTCCTTTTAGGAGCTTTTTTAGTTAGAGGTTTGGATAAAAGACTTGTAAAGACTATTTTGTCCTTGATAATTATAAAAATTTCTCTGAATAACATAAATTTGATTAGCTAATAAAATTCAAAAATTAATTTTATAAATAAAAAAATTAATATATAAATTAATAAATATATATTTTAAAATTAATAAAATTATTTTCAAAATATAATTTCATAGATAAGAAATTAATACTTACATCTAAATTTAACACTTATTAAAATTATATTAAAAAGATAATTTTACAAATAAAAAATTAATATTTACATCCTCATATATGCTCAGTAATGATATTAAAAAAATTAATTTTCATAATCTAATTAATATTAATAAGTACAAAATGTTAATAACTAATAAAATATTAAACAAGTATAAAATATAACCATATCCTTATATGTCATTTTATTTGTTCAAATAATCAAACAACTATTTGCTATCAGTTAATTTTACCAAAAACTTTTATGCAATCAACTAATATAATCCGCTAGTCAAATCAGCTAATGTTATCAGCTATCCACTATTAGCTAATGCAATCCGCTAATTGCCAAACATGACTAATATATCATACTCAAAATAATTCATTTGTTAAATTTTTAACTAGAGAATTAATTATAACCATTTATAAATGATTAAAATAATAATACATATTAACTCAAAACAACTTTTTTAAATTTTAAACTTGTAATTTCCTTTTCAAGTTTATTTTTTTAAAATTAAATTGAAAATATTTGAAAAATTAAAAGAACTATTTCTATTACATTATCTAATTTTTACAATAATATTTTTTAACTTTATTAATATAAAGTATTTTTTACTAAAAATATTTTAAAAGTTTCAAAAGTTAAATTCTACATGTGTATATAATAAGTCAAAAAGTAAAAAACTATTAACCAATACAAATTTGACATGTGTCATTTTTGGCACATCTTTAAATTATTTTTTAAAATAATTTAAACATTTAACAAAAAAATCTCTTAATTTCTAAAAAAATTTATAAAATAGTATAAATATTACATCAAACTAAACCCCAAACTGTTATGAGAGAATGACCAATGGAATAAGGATATTATGGTCTAAAATTTTAGGAATTGTTAGGAATAATTTGGTCCAAAACACTAGTAATATTTGTTCACAACCAGTGAAACAGGTGGAAATAACATTCTCACTATTTTTAATGAACAGTTATTTATTCATTTAATTTTTTTTCCAAGTGATTTCACTAGTCTCCATTATATAAATATAAATATTTGTTTGATATCTAACCGACAATTTGGGGTTTAAGATTTAGGGATTTAGGAATGATTTGAATATTTTGTAAATTTTGGGATTTTTAAAAAAATTAATTTTTAAAGTTTTTTAAACAATAATTTAAAAAATTAATATCCATGCCACGTGTCTCATTTTAAATGGATAACGGTTATTTTTAAAAGCTGGGCACCTAAAATTATAACTTTTGAAACTTTAGGCATCTATTTTACAAAAAATACTTTAGGCACCTAAAGTTCAAAAATAGTATACTTTGGGCACTTATTTTTCATTTAAACCTATCATATTTTAACTTTTACTATTTGTATGTATATGGTAATTTGTTCAAAAAAAAATTGTATATGGTAACTGTACTATCTGGTTTTTAATGTTTTGCACCACAATTGGGCAATTGGCCACTATAAATACCCTATACATGTACGTATGTTGCATTCACTCACCTTCATCTACAGTAACTGGTCTCTTAATTTCGATCTTGTAATACATTTCAAGCTATGAATTCTTCCGCCACCGTTTCTCTTCTCATCATTTTGCTCGTAACTATTTGTGAGTATATACAATATATATATATATACACACACAAAAGAGATTGCATACCGACAATAAAGAAAAGTTTTTTTTTTAATTTGTTGCTTATATGATTTTATTTTGCAGGTGTATCAAACTCGGAGGGGAAACCATGTAAAAGAGATGTGGACTGCGCGGACTTCAAGTGTCCACACGGCAGCACCTATTGTGACGATAAAACCCAAACATGCCAGTGCTATTGGCGGGGACCTCCGTCTAACGTCATACCGGTGGTGGATGAAAAAACTAAATGTTAGATCGTTGCGGACTGCGTCGTGATTTGTCGAGCACACTGCAAAGCCTATGACTGTCGGAATGGCGTTTGTTTATGCCGGTGTGATGCCTGAAAAAAACATGTTTCGCTTTTCGTCTCTAAGGACCCAAAGTTTTGGCCTTTCAAAGATGTCATTGACATATGATAAATTTGCACCGAAAATTTGGTGAATAAAAATGGTGATGAGAGAATCGATTTGTCACTGATTCATATAGATTCAAATTTTGGTCCATTTAGTTTTAGTCTGATTAAATGTTTAATTTTTTAGTTTAACCATCGGTTTTCAATTCATTGGTTGACTAATCCGGATCGGGTACTTTAGAGACCCGTTATGGAGGTGACCCTCCCAACCTAATTGTTGTATTCACAATGTCATGATTCGAATATCTGACCTTGCTTGAGGGATCTAGTGTCTCATCATATTAGACCAACTTATTGTTAGTAAAATAATTCATTTAACCTTTATTTGAGCATGTTTGAAAATGTCATTATTTAAATAAAGTTGTTCAGTTAAAACGTTAAACTCTTATTTAAAGGTTTTGAAAGATTAAACTCTTATGTATGTATGTGTGTGTTCAACCGTTGAAGTAAGTTTAATTTTCAATTTTTAATGATAAATATAGATAATTAGTACATGCATACATATATGTTAAAAAGATTGTTTTATTAAAACGATGTATAATAAAAATGAGAATAATGAAGGAAAATAATAAATTAAATTGAAAAATATCTCATACTTATAAAATTTGATTCAATAAGTTTATAAAATTTTATTGATATACGTATCGTATAAACTTTAGTTTACACAAATCTATTTATTTTATTGTTTAGGGTGTAAGGTATATGATTTAGGTTTAAAGGTTAGAGATTTAAACTTTAGTTTACACAATCATAAATTTAGTTATTGTGTAAATATATGAAGAGACAAAAGGTAGACTACCTAGATAATCACTAAACTATAGGAGTGGGTCTATTTTGACCGCTGAACTATAATATTTTTTCAATAAGGTCACTTATCTATTTAAAATGTATCAATCAAACCAATGGATGTTAAAAGTTAATGAAAATATTGATATGGCAATTAAATAAATTTGTATAGTTACACATTTGGTCCTTATTATTTACACTTTCTATCAATTCGATCAAAATAATTCAACTAATTTAACCCTCAATATTTAAAAATTCTATCAATTTGCTCCTAATTTTAATTCAATTCAAATTGATCTTCAGTATTTAAGAATTCTTCAATTTAGTCAAAATATATGTTTTCATAAAATTTCAAAAATATTTAAATTTTCAAAAAGGGGAAATTCAAAATAAATAGAAACAATTCCATAAAAAGGGGAATTTTTATTTATCCAAAATAAATTCCATAAAAAAATCGAGGGTAAACTACAAGAATGACCACATAACTATGAGGGAAGTTTTATTTTGACCATTGATCTTTCAATTTTGTCAATCAAGCCACTTAACTATTTAAATGATATCAAAATAAATAATTAAGTGGTATGATTGATAAAATTGAAAAGTTAGTGGTCAAAATAGAACCTCCCTATAATTAAGTGGTCATTGTTGTTTTCTACAAAAAATTGAAGGATCTTGTAATTGAAATAACATGTTGGATGTTGATATTTTAAAATGAGTATTAAATTGATAAAATTTGTAAAGATGAAGGGTTAATTTTATTGAGTTATTCAGAATTAGGACCAAATTGGTATAATTTTTAAATTCTAAGGGTTAAATTAGTTGAATTACTTTGAATTACCACTAAATTTGTTGAATGTGTAAATAATGAGAATCAAATGTGCAATTACACAAATTTAATTAATTGTCACGTCAATATTTCTACTAACACTTAACGGTCAGTGATTGACCATCTAAATAAATTCATAGTTCGATAGTCAAATTGTCCAAATAATTTACCTAAAAAAATTTGACATAACCTAACGGAATTATGATTAGAAGGGGATAAGATTTTTTTGGTTTCACTATCAATGTTCGACTTATTAGCCGACTAATCCAAATTAAGTTTGTAAAGACCCAATATAGGACGATCCACTCAATCTAATTTTCTCCATTTATAACGTCATGATTCGAACTCTTAACATTACTTAAGGGAGGGGATAAGATTTTGAAATGGTGAAAGGATATTTAATAGGGTTTCCAAAGCCAGACATATCCCTCTATGCCAAATCTATTTCCAATTTCGAACTTAAAATCAATTGGACTTCAGACATACAAAGCAAAACCAGGCATACAAAGCATTAGGATGCTTTAAATTTTGGACCAAGATGCAAGAAAGAGTGATAATATCGAGGGAAAATCAAGTGCAGAAGGAAGAAAGAGAGGGGCAAATATGTCTTTAAGGGCAAAGGTGAAGCCAATCAAATTTTGCTGCTAACAACCTTTACGGACTCCACCCACAAGTTATTTGAAATATGAAACATAGAGGAATGGCTGAAGATACTGTACAATCCATGGCAATGAAAACTCAATGCTGGGAGCTAAACAGATAATTTATGAACTCACAGTCAGGGATTTAAATAGCGGTCCACTACCGACATAACGGCTGCTATATAGCGGTAGCGAAACCGTCTGAACCGTTATAGCGAAAATAACGGTCTACAATGACCACAATAGTATCTGTTATGTTCGCAACCGCGATAAAAAACATGACCACAACCATAATTTAAATCTCTGTTTTCGGTTGTGGTCCGATTTCCTTCTTGGACAATCTATTCTACACCTACAAAAGAACACAACAACGGGAACTATAATTTCTAGACAGAAATCAAAGCCTCAACTCTTCAACAATTCTCCATTTTTAATGTACAACTACCATAAGCAATCAAATTTTTTTAAAGTACAAATTTACCCTAACTAGAATCACATACATAAGATTAATTTTCAAGTTGGGAATTTACCTATGCATCTTCTCGAAACCATAACCCAATGGTTTAAAAACCGAAAGCATTCGAATCCTCTTTCCGTGGCAGAATGGTCACGGTCTTCCTCAATATTAGCATCATTGCCAAATCTTCCTTCGCTCATCACATCACTCTCTTTGCATACATGAACACCCCATTTCTCCCCTTCGGTTTCTTCTCCGACGAAACAATTTCTGATGTAGAATTCAAATGATGCCTCCTCGAATTCATTGTTTCTTATAATCATATCCTCGTTAAATAGAATCAACACATGTTCACCTTTGTACCCATGGATCTCTCTTGAAATATAACAAGGGCGGCTCTCACTTGTGAACTTTTCGCCACCGGCGGATGTCAGCCGGCAATTACAGATAAATTCGAGATATCGCGTGTGAGATCAGCCACAACACAGATGGCAAAAGCCAAGAATCTGCTCCCACATGATCCATCTGGTGTAATCTTTAAGTCTAACCAAGAATTTACACTTTGATGCTCAAACTCATGTCCTGAGAAACAGCAAAACAATTGCTTTCGAAAGAATCCCTTTTATGTTCCTCTTGTGATTATATTATTTTATCTGAAAATTAAAAAACGAATAGGGACGTTGACGTGATATGATATTATTGATCACAATTTTTTTAAACAATTGAGGTAATTTGAATAACGCCTCTAACATTAGGGGACATATGAGCCCAAAAAATAATTTAGGTATCAAGATAGGAAAAATTATAAACGTTAGGGGGGCAAATAGAACATTAAGCCTATTTTTTTTATCAGTTTAGTCCTCAACCTTCAAGTTTTAGTCAAATTATTTTTTTAGACAAAAAACTGAATGGACCATTAACATTTTAAAGGTTTCTACTTGGAAGCTCATGTGGTGGTCCGCATACACTTCATTGATGGGTTGGATAATTTCTTTTAAAAAATTATGAGCGTTTGTAAATTTAAAAAATATATATGTATATATTTTAATAATCAATTTCAAAAGATGAATTATGAAGCTCTCACAAGAAAAATAAGCTGTCAAACTAGCTTACTTCATAGTTTCAATACTACTAGTAGGTATGTAATATATCGAGAGAGTAAGCTCAATATCCATATCTTGAAAAGGCAAATGGACTAAATTTGCATTTTGAATTTTATTTATGAAAAACGGAAACTGCGACCCAAAAGCCGCATAAAACTAGTTCATTTCTTACAAGGCTCCTTTAAGGTTCGATAGACCGAATCAGTGGATTCTAGCACTCAGAAGTCAGATCCAGCAGAGACAAGAAATTGCTATAGTGACATACTTAGCTCAATACAAATATAATAATGGCTAAAGAAAAAGAAATTGATATCAGACTCATACCATCTACTATCCCTGTGAAAATGTTGAATGATATAATTCTCACCTCCTAACAGGATTTCCACCACCAGTGGGTGGCTCGTATGCGTTTCCAGCTCGACCAGGAGGTGTTACAGATCCATAAGGTCCGTTATTCTGGGGTGCTGCTTGTCCATGTGACACAGCAAGACTTCTAGCTGCTGCATCATAGGTTGCACCCTTGGACGGATCGTTTACGGATCCTCTGTGAGTATCGTAGCCAGCTCCTCTTTGTGCATCATAGACATGGGATCTTTGACTGTCGTAACTAGGTCCTCTCTGTGCGTCATAAACTGACATCCTTTGTGATTCATAACCAGTCGCTCTTGACAAATCATAGGCAGGTCCTCTAGACATCTCGTAGCCGGACCTCATAGGTCCAGACCCAGACCCAGACTGACTTCCAACATAAGCAGAGCTGGCACCTACATTTGTACCAATAGCAGCAGGCGGTAGAGCACCGTGTCTCTATAACACAGAATGAGAAGAATGTCATTTATCTACAAGATATAATTAGCAGAAGAAACACAATCCTCAATACATTGAATCACGGATGCATTAGAATTAGCAACCATGAAGACAGGAGTGGGAAGAACTCAATTTCTGTTTGTGCAGTTACTGTTCCATAATTTCAAAAATGCTAATCAATCCAAGTTTATATAAGTACTAACTTTACCCTAAAAAGTATTAAATTTGATATAATGTAATTTATACTAGCAGTTGCACTCATACTCACAAGTCAAACCCAGACCCAGACTGACTTCCAACATAAGCAGAGCTGGCACCTACATTTGTACCAATAGCAGCAGGCGGTAGAGCACTGTGTCTCTATAACACAGAATGAGAAGAATGTCATTTATCTACAAGATATAATTAGCAGAAGAAACACAATCCTCAATACATTGAATCACGGATGCATTAGAATTAGCAACCATGAAGACAGGAGTGGGAAGAACTCGATTTCTGTTTGTGCAGTTACTGTTCCATAATTTCAAAAATGCTAATCAATCCAAGTTTATATAAGTACTAACTTTACCCTAAAAAGTATTAAATTTGATATAATGTAATTTATACTAGCAGTTGCACTCATACTCACAAGTCAAACCCCATTCATATTTCAGCACAGACAGATTATGCCATCATGGAAGATTGCACACCTGGTGAATACCATAACCATCTTCATATGTATTTTGTCCCACAGGATGTCCAGAAGCATTATTCTCATTGTTTCCCGTGGCACCACCATATTGTCCAACTGCATTTGGTTCCATATATGAGCCATCTACATTGGTAATGGGGGGTTAAAAATCTAAAAAAATAGATCAGAAGAAAGGATACCGATTCCTTTGTCAACATAAGAAGCATTCATCAGCCCTGCTCTAAGCTTCTCCACTTCCCTAGTCATCGTCATATAATTTTTCTCCATCACCTGAAGTGATTCAAGGTGATCGTTGTAAAGTTTCTTCTCATAGTCAAATGTAGCTCTGCATGATCAAGAATAAGTTATCACATAATTGTGACACATGTAACTTAAACAACTCCAGAAAGAAAGATCTGAAAGAACTTCAACTGAATGACCAGGTATGCTCAGGGTGGAGAAAAAACCTTTTGAGAACAGCAGACTTGCAGACAATAGAAAAAAAAAGTTATAGTATTTGTGGATTATACCGTATAAAATAGAGTTATTACTATTGTAAATAACTAATTAGTTTAGATAATTAAGTAGTTTAATATCTAACTCTTATCTTTTAATAGGATAGAATTTGTTTATAGTAAGATAAGACAGAAAGTTTGAATATTTTAAATATTTTGAATATTTGTAATCTTTTTATCTCTTTAGATAAGATAAGGCTAACCTAGAGTGTTTGATCAGTTAGGAACATTTATGTAAATAGCCTATAAATAGAGATGTACTCAGATGTATTTTTTCATCAAGTGAGAATATGAAAACTCAAGTCTATTCTCTCCAATCCTCCTTTATTAACATGGTATCAGTTTATGTTACGATCCTTACAACCTAGAAAATGCAGATATCTTCTTCTTCCAAAATCAGATTAGGACCTGATTCAAATTCCACCACTGATCAGATTATGGTGAGCACTACACATGCAGGTAGTGTTTCTTTTATTGCCAATAGTAATCTTGTCACATGGATAGTGGATTCTGGTGCTTCTGACCACATGACAAGGAATGCAAATTTGTTTCAAGATTTTACAAAACAGAATCCAACGAAGCATGTCAAGACTACAGATGGAAACTTAGCACGTGTAGAAGGAACTGGAACTATATTTCTTACTCAGGATATTTTTCTTCAATCTGTCCTTTATGTTCCTTCTTTAACTTGCAATCTTCTATCAGTAAGCAAGTTTTGTAAGATTTGAAATGCTCCGCTAATTTCACCTCAAATGGTTGTGAATTTCAGGTACTGGATTCGGGGAAGATAATTGGCAATGCTCGGTTGTATGGTGGACTTTACATATTTCAAGGTTCTTTACCTCCATCGAACCGAGCCTACTCCAGTTGCATCTCAAAACCTCTTCCCACATCAGACAACATTTCGAGTGAGATTATGTTATTACATTTTCGGTTGGGACACCCTAATTTCTTTTATCTTGCCAAAATGTACCCTAATTTATTTCTTACTAAAAAAATCAAGTCTTCTCATTGTGAGATTTGTCAGTTTAATAAACATCAAAGAACCACGTACCCTCCATCTACATATAAACCATCCAATCCTTTTTCCGTCATCCATAGTGATATTTAGGGCCCTTCCCAAGTTAAAAATATAAGTGGATCTAGATGGTTTGTGACTTTTATAGATGACCACTCTAGGATAACTTGGACCTTTCTCATGAAAGACAAATCCGAAACCGGTGGGATCTTTAAAAATTTTTATAACATGGTTGAAAATCAGTTTCAAAGCAAAGTTCAAATCCTTAAAACCGATAATGGAAGTGAATACTTCTCAAACAATTTAGGATCCTTTTTTCGGGAAAAGGGAATAATTCACATTAGCTCGTGTGTCGATAGTCCACAACAAAATGGGATTGCCGAAAGAAAAAATAGGCATTTTTTGGAAGTAGTTAGGTCTCTTTTATTCTCTTCCAATGTTCCTAAATATCTTTGTGGGGAAGCTGTCCTTACTGCCACTCATCTTGTTAATAGTATGCCTAGTCGAATTCTTAAGTTCAAGTCACCTAGATATGTCTTTCTTGAAAAATTTCCTTGCTTTAAACCTATGTCTTGCGACCTTCCACTAAAAGTTTTCGGTTGTTCTGTCTTTGTTCATATTCATCAACAACATCGGTCAAAGAAGTGTGTTTTTATTGGTTACTCATCCACTAAGAAGGGCTACAAATGCTATTCTCCGATTACTAAAAGGACTTATGTCTCTATGGATGTTACCTTTGTTGAAAATAATCTCTATTTTTCCAAAACCGAAATCCAAGGGGAGAATCAAAATGAATTTCAGTTTTAATTTTTTGATAACCTTCAAAATTCAATTGATTTACCTTTAATTTCACAGCCTACATCCCCTCCACATGCCATATTACCCTCACAATCTCCTTCTCCTTCAAGACCTTGTACATCACTTTCCAAAACTCCTCAACCTGAGAGAAGAGAACTTAGTGTTTATACAAGAAGGGAAAAGTCCACTTTACAACCTAGACGTTGCCAAGAATTGGAACTGAATCCTATTACCATGGAAAATTTGGAAGATACAGAATCTCCTCATAATGAAAATCCTATTCCTTTTGTTAATACTGATGATTTGCCGATTGCTCAAAGGAAAGGTGAGAGGTAGTGTACTGCTCATCCTATACAGAAATATATTGCGTATAGTCGATTGATGCCCTCGTTTAAAGCTTTCACGGCAAATGTTGATAACATACAGATTCCAAGAACAATTGATGAAGCTCTAAATGATCTTAGGTGGAGAAAAGCTGTTGAGGAAGAAATCAAGGCTCTGGAAAAAAATGAGACATAGACTCTGACAGATTTGCCTCAAGGGAAGAAATCAATAGGCTGTAAGTGGGTCTTCACTGTTAAATACAGTTCAGACGGTAACATTGAAAGATTCAAGGCAAGATTAGTGGCAAAGGGATTCACACAGTCTTATGGTATAGATTACCAAGAGACCTTTACTCCGGTTGCTAAACTAAACACGGTGAGGGTCTTATTGTCTTTGGCCGTGAATCAAGACTGGCCACTTCATCAATTAGACATTAAAAATGCCTTATTGAATGGCAACTTGACCGAGGAAGTGTACATGGAGGTTCCTCCTGGTATGAAGGAAGATTCGACAACTCACAAGGTATGCAAATTGCAGAAATCCTTGTATGGCCTAAAGCAGTCCTCGAGGGCTTGGTTCGAACGATTTGCCAAAGTACTCATCGGAAGTGGTTACAAGCAATGTCAAACTGATCATACCTTGTTTACTAAGGTAAATCAAAAAGGTAAAAGAACAATTTTGATTGTTTATGTGGATGACATAATAGTCACTGGTGATGTTGAAGAAATAAAAAGGCTAAAATACTCACAATCCAAGGAATTTGAAACCAAAGACCTTGGCAGTCTTATGGAAGTGGCGAGGTCTAAAACTAGCATAGTTATCTGTCAAAGGAAATACATCCTCGATCTTTTGGCAAAAACTGGCATGCCGGGATGCAAACCAGCCGAAACCCCAATGGAGCTGAACTTGAAGTTCAGAAAAGATGATGACGGAGTTCCGGTGTGCAAAGAGCAATACCAACGATTGGTTGGTAAGTTAATTTATTTATCTCTTACAAGGTCTGACATAGCTTTTTCAGTTAGTGTTGTTAGCCAGCACATGAATGATCCAAGAGAGGAGCATCTTGATGCTGTACACAAAATCTTACGGTATCTTAAGATGACTCCGGAACATGGCTTACTGTTCAAGAAAAGTGAAGAAAGGACAATAATGGTTTTTACAGGTTCCAGTTGGGCTGGTGAATTGACTGACAGAAGGTCAACCAGTGGATATTGTGCCTTTGTGTGGGGAAATTTAGTCACTTGGAGGAGTAAAAAACAAGCTGTGGTGTCAAGAAGCAGTGCAGAGGCTGAGTATCGAACCCTTGCACTAGGGATTTGCGAAGGCTTGTGGCTATAAAGAATGCTGACTGAACTGGGATTAGATCACGATAAACAGTTTGAATTGCAAACTGATAGCCAATCCGCTATTAGTATTGCGAAAAATCCTGTTCAACATGACCGTACTAAACATGTGGAGATAGATAGGCATTTTATCTCTGAAAAAATCAGCAATGGAGTTATAAAGCGTAGTTATGTTCCTACAAAACATCAACTAGCCGATGTCCTTACTAAGGCGCTTCCAAGGGCGGTTCTAGATGATTTTACATCCAAGCTGGGAATCTACAATCTTTACTCTCCAGCTTGAAGGGGAGTGTGGATTATACTGTATAAAATAGAGGTATTACTATTGTAAATAACTAATTAGTTTAGATAATTAAATAGTTTAATATCTAACTCTTATCTTTTAATAGGATAAAATTTGTTTATAGTAAGATAAGATAGAAAGTTTGAATATTTTAAATATTTTGAATATTTGTAATCTTTTTATCTCTTTAGATAAGATAAGGCTAACCTAGAGTGTTTGATTAGTTAGGAACACTTATGTAAATAGCCTATAAATAGAGATGTACTCAGATGTATTTTTTCATCAAGTGAGAATAAGAAAACTCAAGTCTATTCTCTCCAATCCTCCTTTATTAACAATATTAATATCCTGTTCAATACCAGCCGCTCTACTTTATCTTTCTAAACTTTGCTCCAAAAAACACTCATAGATAAGAACGCAACAAAAACCTGCAATGTTGATATTCCTGTCTAAGGCTCTCAAGTTCTGCCATCAGAGCCGGTATCTGTTGCACATCAACATGAGCTCTCTGAATCTCTTGATTTAATTGATGCACTTTGGACAAAAGTTCTTCCCTAGCTAAAGCCAAATTCTGAGCTTCAGAATGAGCCTGCTGCAACTCTGCCTTAACAAGCTCAGCTGCTTTCAATTCAGCTTCCATCTTAGCTATTTTATCCGTAAGGCTCTTCATTTGTTGTTCTCTTTCAGATGTTACGGCTCCTATCTGAGCATGCAAAATCTGCAACTCATGCTGTGCAACAGCAAGTTCCTGTCTCAATGTCCTATGGGTAGCCGCGATTCTCTGGTTTTCTGTACCAAGTTTCTGCATCTCAACATGCTGTGCAGCAAGCTTTTGTTCCATGATTTCTGGAGGTGGCAACATATCAAAATGTGGAAAAGGACCTGGACAGGGTGGAATTCCTAGACCAAATGGGTCAGAATGTACCATGCCAGGGAGAGGATGCCTTAGATGAGTGGGTGGAATTCGACCTTTACTTTCCATTTTCCGTGGCTACTGTATGACCTGAGGAAAGAAATATGACTTATAAGTTCTAAGAGTATTGCCATGTCCCCACTTTGATTTGACTTCATAAAGAAACTTGAAAACTACTCATGCATCATGTGACATGAATAACAATTGGATATTGATGCAATGTTTTGGGACTTTTGTCCATACATGCAACACAGTCACAGAGCGATAAATACAACAGAACAATCGAGCCTAAACTCAAAAGACAAAACATTAAGGAATATGTAGAAGACTTCAATAAACAATTAGAATTAGACTTATCATCAAGGTGATTCCTCTTTGCAAGATCCTAGTTCGTTGCATTTCGCTCATGCAAATTTGAAGTTCAAAGAGCATTATATCATCACAATGTCCAGTGTATTGGATATAAAGTTGATCCACAGCAGTCAGTTACCAAACAACAAATCTTATAACTAAGAAAAATTCTATAAAGAGAACATCAAATCTCATAACATACAAAAAAAGGGTCCTTATCTACAGTTAAAGTGGTTAGCCTGGCCAACAACAATTTGAATTACTTGTTGGTTTCCATGTCAATATCACTGTAGCTCAATAGTCTAAGCAGTCAACCTATTGTCCAATTCAAAATAAGGTCCTTTAGAACTACCACTATATCCAGCTATCTTCCAAAGTTTATATTCCACAAACTAAACTCTAGAAGATGCGATAGGTTCCTCTGAAACAAATTGAAGTCATATACCAGTCATAGAAAGTCTGGGAATTGCATCCAGTAAAAGAAGTAGTACTCAGCACAGGAAGATTCAGAAGCCTAACAGAAAGATTCAGGTGTAATTAACCCTAACTTGAATTTCACATTAAAAATTCCAATAACAGTTTAACATTTTTCCCTTTTCCCATTTTCTCAGCTTCTCAATCAAAGTTGTAAATTTCAACAACCCAAAAAAGGAAGCTTCTAGCACATCAATAGCCTTTTATATAAAGTACATCCTATTTGCAAACAAATGGGTAATATCACATTACATAGTTGATCATCAACAAAGAATTCATTGTGGTCCAAGGAAAGATGTCCTTGGTAACTAACTGTAAGTTATCCAAGAAGTGTTAGAGCTTGAGGGAGAGTGTAAAAATGTTAGAGTTTAATTTAATGTGTAATTAGAGTTTATTTCTAAGTCAGTAGTTTAGATTTACTAGAAGTCTTATTTAAATTAGGGATAAATATTATTTAAATTATAGATAAAAGTATAATTTTAGTTATACTGAAACTCTGTATCAGCCTATTTAAAGGCTTATCTCATACACATTTGATTAAGAAGAATAAGAGAAAATACAGAGAAACACATTGTTCTCTGTTGAAAATAATATTTTTGTTCTATCGTTAAACTGTAGCTTTTTATATTTTATTGTTCATTGTTCACCGGCGTTCATATTCTCCGGCCACCATGGCCCCTTTCTCACATGGTATCATGAGCCAACAACGATCATGATGTCGTCACCACTGCTGCCATCTCTGATCTGAATCAAATTGACGATCTGATTTTTTTAGATGCATATCATTTTTTTCCGTTGTTGTCATTAGGCCACGCTCGTTCCTTGGCTTCTCTCTCGTTGGAATCTTACATCTATGGTGAAATTTCTACTCGTTTAATTTTGTTATTTTGTTCTCTATTTAATGGTTCTATCTTAGCCAATCAAAAAGAAATATGAAAAAGTTATAGTTTAGCCTTAAAAACTATTTGGTTCTATCTTAGCCATCCATTGTAAAAGATAGGAAAAGGTTATAGTTTAGCCTTAAAAACTATCTGGTTCTATCTCAGCCATCAATTATAAAAGATAGGAGAAGATGTTCTAGTTTAGCCTTAAAAACTAGATAATATTTTTAAGGGATTCTACATCAAAGATCCAAGCTGGATTCTAGTTTGTGCAACTACCAGCTTGAGGGGAGTGTAGATTCCTGTGATCATTGTTGAATGGAAGCAGCTACTTAGTCCGTGAATGACAGAAAAAGCTAGAAGACATCTCAGAAGATGCAAAAACCTGAAAAAGATCATCACTGACAGAGGAAAGCTGGAAGACATCTAAGGAGGGTGCAAAAACCAATAACAACAGTAAAGTTGGTAGACATCTCAAGAAGGATGCAGAAACCAGCAACATCGTTTGCAAATTTTCAGCAATTACCGTTCAAAGAATAGCATGAGTATGTCCTAGTTGTTCAACTCAATGGGTCCAAAAAAGGGGAGATTTTTTCCCTAAAAAACAACAAAGAAATATGAGTAGGGCATCACATCCAAGATCCAAGCTGGTGCTCTACTACATTTGCTCACCAGCTTGAAGGGGAGTGTAAGTTATCCAAGAAGTGTTAGAGCTTGACGGGGAGTGTAAATTGACAAGAAATGTTAGAGTTTAATTTAATGTGCAATTAGAGTTTATTTCTAAGTCAGTAGTTTAGATTTGCTAGAAGTCTTATTTAAATTAGGGATAAGTATTATTTAAATTATAGATAAAAGTATAATTTTAGTTATATTTGAAACTCAGATCGACCTATTTAAAGGCTTATCTCATACACATTTGATTACGAAGAATAAGAGAAAATACAGAGAAACACATTGTTCTCTGTTGAAAATATTATTTTTGTTCTATCGTTAAACTGTAGCTTTTTATATTTTATTGTTCATTGTTCACCGGCGTTCATATTCTCCGACCACCATGGCCCCTTTCTCACACTAACTAGGTATTAGGAAAGCAACTTATCAGAATATTCAGAGTTTTCAGTGTCCAAGGGAAATTAGATATTTTCTCTAGACGAATAATTAGGGCTTTTATGTCAACTTCAGTTCACCTCAATGTAAAAAATGGCGCAATGCGCAAGGCGCACTAAGGCGATAGGGGTCTTATAGCCTAGGAGCATGCGTGAGGCGCACTTTTGAAAATTAACGACTTACTTACTAATCTGCATATATAACTTGTTAAAATAGACCATTAAGCCATATAATACTTCAACAAAAGCTCTTCATTTCATTAATTACCTTTAACTTGATTTCGTGAGATATGCTAAGACAAAGGATGCTCAAAGGGCCATCAACAAATTGAATGGCTTCTTCATATATGGACATCGTATAGGGGTTTCCTTCGCAAGGTTTAGGACTATAAATCAATTCTGGATAAAAAGAGATCAAGGAGGTTACAATAGGGTTGACGATAGCATCAAAGCCAGGGAATAGAAGGATGGCAATCAACCCGGTGAGAAGCTGGATAAAACCCGAATAATGACAGTAAACATAATAGGAGTACTAAAGTAAGTGGGAATGAATTGAGGGACAGAAGGCCAATAACTGTTATCAAGAAGATCAATGGTCGATGAAAGAATATGGAAGTAGCAGAGGACCCTGGTCGGAACCACGTCAACAATATGTGATATCAACAGTTTAAAGGATAGAGTTGCTAGGTGTGGGATGGGTGACCTTGACATACAAAGAATCAATGCAAAAAAAAATATTTGATTGAAATCTTGGACGATGACATATATGATATTTTAAAGCAACAAGAATGGAATTTTCTAAGGGAGATGTTCTTTGTCATAGAACCTCGGTCAGAAAATTTGGTTATGTCGGAGAGAGTGGTGTAGGTTGAAATATCAAGTATTCTGATTCACTGTTGGAACTATACAAATTTTAGAAGAGTGGTAGAAACCATGGGAGAGCTAATTTCATTGGGAGAAAACTCAACGAAGGTGGAGAGCTACGGTAGAGTTAACCTAATGATATCGATTACTCAACCAGATAGATTAGACGAGACATTCCAGCTTTAAGAAGGGGAGATAACATTCTTGATTAGAGTGGAAGAGAAAACTAAGCGTTGAAAGGTAACGCCTCACGCACTTTCTGAACACCTGTAAGCGCCTAATTAAATTCGCCTCGCCCAGACTCAATTAAGCGTTTTGAACTCATCGCCTTGAGCCTAAGTCGCGCCTTTTTAAACAATGGTTCACCTTAGCAAAGTCATGGAAATTCAATTCTCTTATCTCTACTTTGTTCTCTCTACTACTATTACAATGCCTCAAGGTATGATTCACAGCATAAAAGCAAAACCATGAATTTATTTCCTTGTCATTCCACCGCTTCAGAAAGTTCAATGATATCTTTCCCTGATATCTGGCACTCTAAAATTCCAATTGTTGTCCCTAAATTCCTACCACAAACCTTAAAAGCTGTAATCTATTAGCAGGAAGGCTTCTCAAAATCTTTCCTAAATCAGAAATTACTTTTCCTGTACAAGGATGGTAGGGAAGAAGTCAAGAAGCATACAATCGATGACAACTTTAACCAAAACATTATGTAAGGGACACAAAACATGTTCTTCCTAAGGCCAGAGAAAGCTTATTTAAGTTCTACAGATTTGAATGACATTTACTATTTTAAAACCACTATTCACACTTCACATACGCATACCTACATACGTTTAGAAGCATACCTATGTGATCTGTCTAATGGCAATATCACATAGTTGAATTAATCACGCTTGTTCCCATAAAATTCTATTTCTAGAAAAAAAATCAACAAATGCAACGATTTTCGTCCATGAGAAAGAAAGAAAGTTTCATTATTCAAGAACAACAACAATTGCTAAATTTACATATATTCGCTGCAAAATCCAACCGTTAAATGTGCTTTTTATGGTCGTTAATATATTTAATTTTCAATTTTGAAATATCAACAACAGATTGGAGAACTTGAATTCGAATGAATTAGCAACGACTCTTATCTTATCTTTCTAATTTCAGTTCATTAAGGTGAAGCTAAACCCTGTTAACAATTGACAAGAACATCGTCGAAACTTTAAAATACAAAAGAAAAGAGAGCCCAGAAAATCCAACGACGATACGGAATTAGGGAATACCTGAAAAATGCAATTCGTCCTTGAGATTGTTGAGAGATTTCCAAATTCCAATCCAGAGAAATAATAAATCCCTCCTCTATAATTAATTATTTACTTTTCTTTTATGTTGTCTGGTTTATTGAAATTCATTTTTCCTTGAAAATGAAAAATCAACCTTTTGCGACGTCGTTCCTTTCATCTTTCTTTTTGAAGAGTGAGGCTTTTAGCCAGCCTTTAAAAATGTCAATTTTTGTCTAATTTTGAGTTTTTATCCCTCTACTTTATAAAAATTGTCCCTATTTTAATTTAGGATAAATTACATTGATAATCACTAAACTTTTAGGATACTTGGTCACTGAACTTTTAACTCATTTTCATTATAGTCATTTTTGTTAAGAAATGATGACATGATACGTTATAATCTTTTCAAAATGAAGTTTTAATTTTTCAAATTTGTAATCGTCATAAAGGCCAAAATTCGAATTGAAGAAAAGGTCGTCGATCAATCCCAGCGGTAGTAAGAATCTTCCTAGTCGAAAGATAACATAGTATGATTTTAAGTTGATTTGGCAGTTGAAAGTAGTGGATCAAAAAGTTTTAACTTTTAGTCTTTATTGGTATTTGAGGAGATGGAGAGTCCGGACGAGTTTGAACCGATGATAAGAAGGGGAGTAGTTTGGTGATCTTTTCGACCGAAAAACCACCAAAGATGATAGACGATGAAAGGAGGAGGTGGACCAATAAAAACTAAAAGCCAAAATTTTATGATTCACCGCTATTTACTATCAAATCAACTTGAAACCAAGCTATGTTAATTTTTTGGCTAAATAAAGTCTTCCCACAATTGACATTGATTGGATACCGTTTCATTTATCGAAAAATTAACATTTTGTGGCGGTTGTCAATTCTTAAAACGAAAGTTTTCAACGCCAATGGCTGTAATGAAAATTAAAAGTTTGATGGCCAAAGTGAAAGCGCCCTAAAGGATTGAACTACTGATATAATTTACCCTTTAATTTATTCAAATTTTATCCTTAGGCTTTCAAAAAGTTGACAAAACCTCTCTTGTGAACTTTTTTTCTGTTTTGTTGCATATAAACTATTGAGATTTTTTTATTTATAATGTATTATATAAAATTTATTAAATTATTAATTTTTTTTAAACAATTTTTATCTAGGGGAGGGGAACTAAACTATTAACTTTCAGATAAAAGAATGATGTTTGATTTGATTTGCGTGCTTGTTGTATGGTGTTATCATAGGATGAGTTCTTGTTAGAGTTATATTAAGGGTTTCTTTGGTGTTAATGGAATTTTGTGCATTTTGTTTCCTCGCCTAACTTACCGAATTGTTGTATCGATCATTAGGGGGTAAAGTCAAAAAATTTTAATTATTGAGTGTATCTGAATCCAAGTATTAAGAATGAATTACCCTAAAAGATATTAAGAATGAATTCGAATTAAAATTCATTTAATTGACATATTTACTACCGTAACCTATTAAAGATAATGAATTTATATGTGTTTAAAAACATATTAACCATTGTGTATCAAAACAGAACTTTATTATCCAAAAAAAATCCTAGCATGAGCGAAAACCCTAGCCACCTGCTCTCTTCGTCTGCGCATGACTTTCCCCGTGGCCGAACTCCATATAAGACCTCTCAGACGACTAAGCTGCCGGTCTTATGGCGGCCAAAAACCCCTGTTAGTCCGAAGGAATCTGTTGCAACTATTCAAGCATCTAGTCCCTAAAACATCTCTGGTTTAGACAAGTCGACGGGTATGGCTATTATGGATGAAGGTTGTAACAACGGTCCCGCCCCGCGGTGGTGCTTGACGCGTTTTTAAGAAAAATATTTGGGATTGAATGGAGTCGCCATCAATCTTTTTAATTTAGGTGAGATTGGATCACTTGAAAACCCGATTATTTTAATAAAACATATTTTTGCATTTTATTAAAATAACGAGTTTTGGTCTGTGAAACCAGAAAAATAGGTTTGGGAGTCGGTTACGTGTGGGAAAGGATGAGCACCCCACAACGCCCAAAATTGGTACCTGGTCGGTTACATATTGTCTAAACGATGAAAATTAAGAATTAAAATTTAATTTAAAATTTGTGATCCCCTTTTAAATATTTAAAATAATGTTTTTGCATATGAAAGGAATTTACACCGCCTACACCCGGGGCATAATTTCTGTTAGATTCCCGAATGAAAGGAACCTGTTTTGAAAATTATAATTTAGAATTTAAAAAAAATATTTTGCGATAAAGATTAACGGAAAGCATCACCCCTTACGTTCGAGGTAGATTTTTGACAATAACCCCTAAAAGAGGATTTTAATTTAAAATTTAATTAAAAACAAATGAATATAGAATATATATGTATAAAACATATATGTACATGTTAATATAGAAATAATAAATAAATGATAAAATTGGTAGTGATAATAATAATTAATAATATAATAAATATAATGTAATAATATAATAATATTACTTCTAAATGTGTTATAACGTTTCATTAATAATATAAGTAATAATAAATAACAATAACAGTAGTATAATAATATGTAATAATAATATACATACGGTTAATAGTAATAAAAATAACAGTAATAACAATATAATAATATATTAATTAATTAATAACAATAGTAACAACAATAATATAAAGTGACTAAATTGTAAAGAATATAACCTTAAAAACTAAAAATTTAAAGACAAAATTGCAAGGAAAAATAAATTAAAAGGCTGAAATATGAAGGATACAAAGGCGTAGGCACCAGAAGCGCAATTTTTCATTTTTTATTGAGAAACGTGCGGACCCTCTACCCAGGTCGGGTCGCGTATTGGGTACAAGCCTAAACGACGTCGTTTTGAAGTGGATATAAATGCAATTTTTGCCAAAAAAAAATCATTTGGCATCTGATATCTAAAAAAAAAAAAAACCAAATGCTCTCTCAAACTCTCTCTTCCTATCTATGCCATGCCCGGACGATCAGCTATTCATCCGTCGTGTGCTAAGTTTGGTTCGAGGATGGGTTTGGTTCGGTTTCGAGTCCTAAGTTTGGATCTAAGGTCGGTTTTTTTCTAAATCCCTTCCTATTTTCTTCGATCTAACAAAAATCGAATGATTTTTTATATATTTTTTACCCTTTTCACTCATTTTTCGATTTTTATCTTCTTTTTTATGCTCTTTTTTTTTTTGGTTATGTTTTCCCTTCATTCTCTCTAATCTCCATTTGCCGATTTAACTCCCTTTTATAGGGCTTGGATTTGGGGTGAGGTGGAAAGCAAAAGACAGGTGGATGATGGTCGATTCGAGTTTGGGCGGTGGAGAAAGTGACGAAGCATGGGGCGGTGGATTTAAAAGACCTAGGGTGGTGGATTTGATTTGGGATTTATTATTATTATTTAGGGTTTCGGTTGGGGGTAGGTTGGGGTTTGATTAAGGTTATTTTTGGGATTTCAAATGGTGGCCGGAGCGGGTGGGTGGCGGCGGCAACTGGTAGCTAGGGTTTTCTGATTAGGGTTAGGTTATTGGATTAAGTTTAGGCCTGATGTATTGCGTTGTATGGTGTATGGGTTAGTTGGGTAATTGGGTTTTAAGGCCTGGTGGGTTTATTTTTAGGTTGTAATAATATGGGCTCAAAGGCCCGGATGAAATGAGTTACTACAAAGGTATTGCACATGACATTGTGGTGGAAGGATTTAAGTTCGAACATGTGCCAAGATAAAAGTCACTCTGTCCCAACCGAGAAGTCAGACAGAAAAAGAGTGTTTCTTATGCCGACATGGTTGCAGGGACCGCAGCAAAGGACGAAAAAACTCCTGTTAGTGGAATTTTAGGAAATTATGATGTGATCGTTTTGGAAGATGATTATATTATAGATCGAGCCGGCTCTTTTCCGCCTATAAAATTTTTTGAACGTGTTCATGAGCAGATTGATAGGAATATGAGTAATACTGTCATTGTTCGTCTTTTAGGGCGTACAATTAGTTATAAGACTTTGCTATCTCGAGTACATGCCATCTGAAAGCCTGTTGGAAATATTCAAGTGATTGATTTGGACAATAGCTATTTTTTAGTCCGATTCAATACGGAAAGCGACTATACTAAGGTGTTGGCAGAGAGACCTTGGACCATCTATGGTAGTTATTTAACAGTCCAACCTTGGAGTAGATCATTTTCTACGTCCAAGAAGCATCCCTCACAGATTATTGTTTGGGTTTGCCTCCCAGGCCTCCCGTATCGATATTATTCAAAATCATTATTCAGACTTATTGCAACTGTAGTTGGTCAAGTAGTTAGAGTGGACTATAATACCCAAGATAAAGAGCGGGGTAAATTTGCTCGCCTTGCAGTACTAGTTGATCTTAATAAACTGTTTCTCCCGTGTATTGGAATTAATAGATTTGTGCAGAAGTTAGAGTATGAAGGGCTACAACAAATTTGCTTCAGTCGTGGGGTATATTAGCACTCGAAGGATAATTGTGCTCTTACAAATCCTCCCGCATTGTCGAAACCAGCACAAGAGAATATGACTGCAAATACTAGCGCGACAACTTCCCCAAGACCGTCGGCGTCAGAACCTTATGGTCCATGGGTGTTGGTTGAATCTAGGAGATGACGTCCATCGCAAACATCAAATTTACAGAGAAACCTTGGCAACAAGACTTTTTGAGCTACTAATGATGGTGGCTCACGGTTTAATATCTTGGCAGTAGAAGGTGATAAAGATGCGTCTGTCGTATCTCCAGCAACTCTACTTGAAGTAATCACTTCCCATTCGGATAAGCTTGCAAAAGACCGTAATATGGTACACGTTCCTCCGACTATTGTAGCTCGTACGGGAGTTTCTCTCAATGAAGCATACTTAGCTTCTAATCCAACAAAGAAGAAGAAAACTCCAGCCCGAGTGGATCCTGCGTTAAATGTTAAATCATTGGTGCACACTGTAGATCATCATTCCAATAAACACACAGTCGTTTTCGATTGTTGAAAAACAAGCGCGTAAGGTGGGCTTCGCTGGAGGAAAAATTGTAAAGACAAGAGGATCGACGGGTCGTGTTTTAAATGACATGCGTTGGGGTCTCTAGCTTAAGAAATCGACTAAGGTCAGAGTGAATCCACAGGTTAATGTATCAGATTGGGCACAAAATTTATCGCAGAAGATCTCTAAGATAGACTCAATTGAAGGTACAAGTACGGATAGCTCCATCGTTAGCTCGGACCCAATATAACCTATTACAGTAGGAGAATTGGATGCTACTGATTTGGCAAGGACAGATGAGGCTCTTGTTCAAGATGTGCCGGAACATTTCATGGAACAGTAAGCCTTCATATTCTTTATATTTGTTTATGATGACTAGTTTATTATTTTGGAATTATCAGGGTATCGCAAGTATGCCCTTCTGACGTCTTTTCAAGGATTTGATTGGTTCTTATCGTTTGATAATTGTTTTTATTTTTGAACCATTATAGTTCGTGTTATGATATTTGTTTTGATATAATAATTGAAAAATATTTTTGGATTAAATTAAAAATATTACAAAATTGATTTTAAGTCCAAACAACTTGAGAAATATGTTGAAATGATTTTGGAGTGTTTTTAAGTCAAAAACGCAAATTTTATAGGTTCACAATGTCAAAAACAAGCTCCTGGTATCGATACCCTACCTTCGATATCGATACCCTAAGGCCCGTATCGATACCCCTTTACCTGATATCGATACCATTTGTTTTTCAAAATTCCAAAATCGATTTATGGTACCAATAATGTACGGCCAGTATCGATAATGTACAGCCAATATCGATACCCTCTTCATGGTATCGATACACCCTCTGTTTTTCTTCAACAACTCTTTCCATTTTAAGGCCGGTATCGATACCCCTACCCGAGTATTAATACCCCTGTTGCAAAATTGCATAATTACTTGGAAAATGTTCTCCAACGGTTATCAACGGCTAAGAACTCATTTGAGAAGATAAAAGGACCCTTCAAGCACCTGAAACAACTAATGATCTTCAAGTCAACAACAATATGATGTCAAAATTATCTTAGAGCTTAATTTTTCCTTCTTTGTATAGACAATACTTGTGAGCTTAAATTGCCAATGTATGTTCAAGTGTTTTAGGATTAGGTGAGAGCTTTAGAGTGCAAATATCAACCTTGTAGAGGGATTTCAGTTTGCTTAGAATTTCTCTTGTTTAGGAGTGTTCCCAAAGCTCGATTTGTGAGCTTTGGATGCTAGACTTGGTGAGTGAGTCTAGGATTGTAAGGTTGCCTCCTAAGCCTAAAGGGGAAGAATTCTTAGTGAATTGGTTGAAATACTTAGTAGGGAGCTAAGGTAGTGGATGTAGAGCTTGTTAGAAGCTTGAACCACTATAAATCCTTGTGCAAAATTTTTATCTTTTACTTCCCACCATTATCACCCAAAATTCAACTTCTCCACCACTGGCAAGTAATTCAATTGAAGGAAATCGAGTCCAACAGTTCGTTTTGGGTTAAAGCTCAGGAATTTGGTAGTGGTATGGGATGAGACAATAGACATCGAAGTTTTATCTATTTCTTCTCAGTTTATCCATAGAAGATTCTGTTCTACTAATGTTCAGTCTTGGGTATATTTTACATCCGTTTATGCTAGCCCGCATGTGTCGCGGCGTAAACATCTTTGGAGCAAACTTGAGGGGTTGGATCTGGGGTGGGGTCTGATGTTTTTTGGGTTGTTGAAGGGAACTTCAACATCATTTTAGCGCATGATGAACGCCAAGGATGATCCACTCATTCTATTGGCGGTAGTCGTCTTTTTTGAATTTTTTACACAATGTAGGTTTGATGGAGTTAGGATTTCGGGGGTAACCCTTTAATTGGAGCATGGGTGATCTATACAAAATGCTTGACTGACCGTTGTGTGGTAAACCATTGTTGGAATGAACTATCTTTAGATTTTTATGTACTCTATTTGGATAAAATAGGTTCTGACCATCGTCCTTTATTACTCTGGCTTGTGGATAAGCACTGAGATTAGTCCAATCGGCCATTCTATTTATTGCAGCTTGGCAAGAACATCCGCATTTTTAAGAATTCTTATTGTCCGTTTGGAAAGGTGACCTCTCTTTTGCATCAAATGTGGGTAACTTCAGGGATGGGATTAAAGCATAGAATAAGAATGTCTTTGTCCATATCGGTACAAAAAAGAGACGTCTTATCGCCTGGCTTTGGGGCATTGACCGAGTTTTAAATGTACCGCACTTTGACTTTTTGGTTAGCTTGGCAAAAAAATTGCAAGGTGAGCTAGACAAAGTGCTTGAACAATAAGAGAGCCTTTAGAAATAAAAGGCGTGTTCTAATTGGGTGTCGCAAGGAGACCGTAACACCAATTTCTTCCATCAATCAACTGTATCTCGTCTGTGCAAGAGCACTATCTCGGCTTTAAAACTCGACGATGATTATTGGTGTTATAATCAAGGTGTGTTGTCGGACACAACTCTGAATTTCTATAAAAAATTTACCAGTTTAGTGGCTAACGAATAGAACTATTCTACACGTGGCTATTTTTCTCGAGTACCAGTCGGTAATTTAGAATTATTGCCTACACCAGTTTTCGACATAAAGATCAAGATTGCGATTTTTTATATGGGGCCTTTGAATGCTTATGGGTAGATGGTTTGCAGGCTTTCTTCTATCAACGCAATTGGTCTATTGTAAGAGATTTAGTTTGTCAACTCATCCGTCAAATCTTTGAGACGGGTATTTTGCCGACCGATCTCAATAAAACTTTGTTGGTGCTTTTGCCAAAAGTATCTATTCTTGAGAAAATAAGTCAATTTTATCCAATCAGCCTTTGTTCTGTTATCTATAAGGCTATCACGAAGGTCATTATGAATCGTTTGAAGCTGTTAATGTCCTCGTGGGTTTCGGAAAATTAGACTAGTTTCCTTCCTGGTCAAGCCATTTTTGATAACATCATCATCACTCAGGATGTAATTCACTCGATGAGAAAAAAATCTTGCAGAAACGGCTGGATGGCTACTAAAATTGATATGGAGAAAGTATATGACCACCTTTAATGAGACTTTATTGATGATACACTATAGGATGTTAGGGTCCCAGATGAGTTACGCCTTCTGATTATGAGTTGTGTTTCCTTTAATACTACACAGGTTCTTTGGAATAGTTCTACAACTAGCCCGTTCTCGCCTTCTAGGGGTATACGACAAGGTGATCCGTTATCTTCCTATCTTTTGTATTGTGCATGGAACGCTTGGCTCGGACAATTCAGTTGGAGATACATCGTGGTAATTGAAATCCTTTCTGCACATCAAAGCATAGTCCAGGGATGTCTCATATTTTCTTTGCAGATGACATGATACTATTTACAGAAACCTCTATTCAGTAGTTAAACTTGATTCGTTCTATTTTGAATAATTTTTGCGCCAGTTCTGGTCTTAAGGTTAGTGTGCCAAAAACTACTATATTCTTTTCTTGGAATATCTTGAGCATGCTAAGGTCTCAAATTAGCACATCATTCGGCTTCAAAAAAGTAAATAATCTTGGTAAATACTTGGGGTACCTCTCTTGCACAAACGCATCACAATTACAGCTTATAAGTATTTGGTATAGATGATCCAAAATAAGTCAAGTGGATGGAAGGCAAAATCCTTATCGCCGGCAGGGTGAATTGCATTGGCTAAAACCGTGCTTACGGCTATTCTCACTTACACTATGCAATCGACTGTTTTACCCAAAAAGATATGTCTAGAGATTGAACGCCTTATCCACCGTTTTGTATAGGGTATTTCGGATGAAGGCTCCAGAATCCACTTCGTTCGTTGAGAGAATGTTTGTCACCCCACTGCACAAGGGAGACTTGGCTTACGTCACTTAAGCACGTAGAATGATACTTTTACAATGAAAGTCACGTTCTAACTTCTTGCTAAACGGAATTCGTTGTGGATAAGGTTCTTACGTGCTAAGTACAAATGTCCTAATAGGGTCTCAGATACTCTGCGCAATCGTAATTGTTCTTCACTGTGAAAGGGGCTCAGTGTTATTTGGGAATATGTTCGAAACAATGTGGTTTGAAGTATCTATCATGGCTGCGATATGCGTCTTTGAAAGGATGCGTGGCTTCCGGACATTAGCCCGTTAGTACTTGGCCGTTGCTAACATCCCTAATGAACTTTTGCATTTATCTATTGTTGAGTTGGCGATTGAGAATGGTGAGTGGCGGTAGGATATATTTCAACACTTGTTGCCAGTGGAAGTATTGCTGCGCATAGCAGCTGTCCAAGCACCGTGTGCTGCTATATCGGCAGATTGTATCGGATGGAAAACAAGCTTGAATTGTCGATTCTCTATCAAATCGGCATATATGCTACGTTGTCAACCACCCTTTGGTCCACATGACATTGTGTGAAAACTTATAAATAAATTTCGGGGCCTCCAACGCATAAAAACTTTTTATGGCTCGTTTGTTACGAGAAAGTGATTACCAACACCGAACGGGTTCGGAGGCATTTTGCGGTCGATGCTAGGTGCCCCCTTTGTGCTGCTGCCTCGGAAGATGTTAGCCATCTTCTTCTAAACTGTCCCTCGGTAATAATGGTTTGGATCAGAATTGTTAAGAAAGATAAGTTTGTTGAATTTCTAGCTATCGAAGTTCGCCAACCTGCGATACTTTGCGAAGGATGGTCAGGACTGAGACCTTTTATTTGGTGTTGTCATATGAAATTTCTGGTTATATCGAAACTCTGTGGTATTTAGTAATCCAATTGATGAAGGTGGTTCTATTTTGGATAGGAGCCACACTCTCCAAGCATTGTCTGTAAGCGCTCTTTCTCGACCATTGGCCCATTCAGGTAATGTTTCGATTGCTAGGCAGCCTTTGATCTGGTCACCACCTCCACAAGGATGGTTTAAGCTAAACTCGGATGGCTCAAGAAAGGAAGGAGGCGGCCAAGCTGCTTGCGGTGGAATCATTCAAGATGAGTTCGGTAGTTGGAGATTGGGTTTTACCAATTCTATTGGTATTTGCTCGGTTGTGGATTCCGAGTTATGGGGAGTGCTTATTGGTCTCCACAATGCTTGGAACTTGCGCATCGCTAATCTTATTGTTGAAATCGACAGTTTGGAAGCACTAAGAATCATTCAAACTTCATATCGTCAACAAGTTTGTCGGGTTTAGCATTACATATTTTGGAATTGTGTGACCAGAACTGGAATGTTCGTTTTCAACAGATTCGACGCGATGGTAATATGGCGGCTGGTCGTATGGCGAAGCTAGCTCTGACTGAGAATTTAGATATCCACATATCCCTTACTCTACCAATAGATGTGACTAATGTGTTATGATTTTCATTCTGTTTTTTAAACTTTAGTTAGTTTGGTGGGTTTTCTCGCTCGTTCTTTTCGTTGTGTACTCATTATCATATGTACTATTTTTCTCCATCTAGGTTTAAAAAAGTTTCATATAGTAATAATTTTTTTCATCGGAAAAAAACATATTAACCATTGTCAAAAAAAATATTAACCATCAAATTTTAAGGTAAATTAAATATTGTATTACCGAAATTGATTTTAAGGGAAACTAACGTATTATTTATGGTAATATTTTTTATCCCATAATGGAACATATGGGTCTCATAGTGTTTAGAATAGGCACTTGGTTATGCATAAAAGGAAGAGTAATCTTATTTTGTAACCTAAGCAAGAGATTAAAATTAACCAATGACTTGTTGATCTAGCCTGATGAGGCGTGGATCTCTTAAGTAAAGGTAAGGGGTTTAAATTTTGACATTGTGAATGGAAAAAACTGAATTAGAATGGTCGCTCTCATATTAGACCTCTACAAAACTCAATTTGAATTAATCAGTCAATGAGTCGGATACTGATAATTAAATAAAAATTTAATTGAAAATGGGTCACCCACTTACCCTTAAACTAACTTAACCAAATTCCACATCGACCGAATCAAGTTTGTACCAAAAGCAATGGCCATTGTCGTTTGCTAGTGGAGTTAAGATTATTTCTGAAGCAACTTAATTGTTACTCGGTTGCATAATAAAGCAAAAGCGCACGGACTATAAATTATACTCATTTTGTAACAGTTATCCATCCCATATGACTGGCTAAAACAGGATATGATAATTATATGGAAAAAAACTTTGATACACAAGTGCATTTTAGTTTTAAGTATTAAGATTTTAGTTTATGATTTAAAGTTTAGGGGTTTAGAATTTGAAGTTAGTGTTTAAAATTTAAGGTATAGGGTTTAGTTTTTAGGGTTACGATTAAAATTTTAGAATTTGAGTTTTATAGTGTAAATATGCAGGCTTGTTAAAATTAGTTTTATGTAACCTGTGTATCAAAATCCTACCCTATAAATTTTAGGTTAAAGAAAATCGTGTTTATACATACTCGAATTCATGACCTTTTCTTGAATATTGTAACAGTAAAATATCAACTAAATTAATACTAAAAAGGGAAATCCAACAAGTGACCTAGTAGAAAAACGGATGATGTTCATCCGATGAGACACATATTCAAATCGCTTTGTCTATAAGGTGTACGTGCATTGTCAAATGGTTAAGAATATATATGATCAGATACTACATTGTAATCACCTTTAAACTATTAAAAAAAGGGAAAACTACATCAGTAGTCACCTAACTATGGTTTCTTTCTTATTTTGGTCACCGAACTATTTTTTTTTGGCAAAAACATCAATAACGTTATGTTTCCTTCCTATTTTGGTCACCGGACTATTTTTTTGGCAAAAATATCATTAACGTTATGTTTCCTTTTATTTTGGTCACCGGCTATTAAAAACTTAACGGTTTTACTGACGTGGAATTTTATTTTATTTTATTTTTTTAATTTTCCATGTCATTTTTTCTCTCTCCTCGTAAGTAATATATGTTATTTTATAATATTTTTATTCAAACTAACAAGATGTTGACACGTGTCACTGCCTATTAGTGGAATAAAAAGAATAAAAAATCAAACCCCTTATGTAGCCAGAGAGATTCGACTAATAGGCAGTTTACACGTGTCACCATCCTATTAGGCAATTACACGTGTCATCATCTCTCTAGGCTGCATAAGGGGCTTGATTTTTTATTCCTTTTATTCCATTAATAGGTAGTGATACGTGTCACCATTCTGTTAGTTTGAATAAAAATATTATAAAATAACATATATTGCTTACGAGAAGAGAGAAGAAATAACATGGAAAATTTAAAAAAATAAAATAAAATTTCACGTCAGCAAAACTGTTAAGTTTTTAACGGCCGGTGACCAAAATAAGAAAGAAACATAACGTTAGTGATGTTTTTGCCAAAAAAATAATTCGGTGACCAAAATAGGAAGGAAATATAACGTTAATAATGTTTTTCATAAAAAAAATTCGGTGACCAAAATAAAAAAGAAACCATAGTTCGGTGACTATTGTGTAGTTTACCCTAAAAAACACTAAAAGGGTTCAAAATGAAGAAAAAACTCCAAGATCATTCATTTCATCCAAACACAAATGAATAGACAGTTCACTTCAAAATTACAAGAAAATAAAAAAATGTTGACAAGGTATGGGGAAATATTGAAAAAAAACCAGGGGGGTCCACTGTTTCTTAAAGAATCAAAACTCTATCCAAGCATAATGAAAATGGAAAAAAAGAAACGAAAGATAGCTGATAGCTTTAGTCCTTTACTGAAGAAGGTGGAGCCTCAATCATCTGCAACATCATGAATTTGATGGTGGAGCCTCAATCATCTGCAACATCATGAATTTGATGACTCTCTTTCCCGGAGCTCGATCGACCGAGTTGTTCAATTTGGTTCGTCACCTCGGCCATGGAAGGACGCTTGTCGGGATATTGAGCGGTGCAATCGACGGCAAGCTGTAAGAGTTGGACCATATCCTCTTCAACATTGGGGTCTCTCAGAAGTTCAAGGTCGAACACTTCGGCTGTCCACTCCTCTCGAACTACAGATTGGACCCATCTTGGGAGGTCTACTCCTTCCTCATTCAGTACAGCATGTGTGGGTGCCTTACCGGTGAGTAATTCTAGAAGCAATATGCCAAAGCTATAGACGTCAGCTTTTTGGGACACTTTACGAACATCTGTTACCTCTGGAGCACGGTAGCCATCGACACGGGTGGGAGGCGACGAGGGGCTAGCAAGTTGAGCAAGACCAAAATCAGATACACGAGCTTCATAGGATGCAGCAAGTAGGATGTTTGAGGATTTGATGTTTCCATGGGAGATTCCGGGGCCCTTGGAATGAAGGTATGCAATGCCTTTAGCAGCCCCAAGGGCAATGCCCCACCTTGTATCCCAATTCAATGGAGTCCTACCAGCTCCTCTGTTACCTGATTTTCCATATATAACAACAGCATTACAACAAAAGGAAACATATATATATATATATATAAACACAAATGTAATCTCCTATATCAAGCATTCAATATCTCATTTCTCAACATTAGGTAAGTTTATAGCATATTAAGAGGTACTGACCATGCAAAAGTGCAGACAAGCTTCCCATGGGCATGTAATCATAAACAAGAAGCTTCTCATCCCCACTAAAGTAGCAGGCCCTTAATGGGACCAAGTTGTCGTGATCCATGGCTCCGACTACCTCCATTTTCTCCTCAATTTCCTTCTCCGGCACCATCACATCCTTAAGCCTCTTCACTGCAACAACCATCCCCATCTCCAATGTCGCCTTATAAGTGGTCCCAAACGTTCCCTTCCCCAAAACCTCTGCAGAAGCCCTCAATAAATCATCCAGATCGAACAACTTCGCCGACTTCCCAAAAAACATCAAACTCTTACCCCCATTACTCTTAGCATCCTTTTTGACTACCCTTGATAACCCATTACTTCTATTATTACCGACTACTCCGGGTAACCCATTACTCCTGTTATTACCTTCCTCCATTGCCTTTTCTCTAGGAATCTCAACCTCAGCCTGTTTTGTAGGGGCAATGTCCCTTGTCTCCATTTTCTTACCACCCTTCCTTCTACATAAACATATCAACAGAATCAAAATCAACAGAAAAACAATCAGTGACCCGATAACAATGCCAGCAATGGCTCCACCGGACAATTTACTCCTACTACTTTCAGTCCCATTACAAGAAACCAACGGCTTCCCACATAAAGCATTCCCTTGAAAAGCAGTCTTCGGATTTCCGGACAATCCTTTGGGATCGATCCATTCAACTGATTAAAGGAAACATTGAATTGCACAATTGTAGGCAAATTAACATCGGGTATTGACCCAGATAACTGATTGTTCTCCAAATACAAAGTACCCAACCTAGTCAAATTGTTAACACTCGCAGGGATCGATCCGGTGAAATTATTGTTCGCAAGATTAAGCCTAACAAGGTTCTGCAAAGTGAACAAAAACGGAGGAATCTCACCGGAAAACCCATTACCTTGCAAGTAGAGGTTCCGAAGGGAGGTGAGCTTGGGAAAGTCAGATGGGATTGGTCCGGAAAGTGCATTGAAACGAAGAGAAAGTGTTTGGAGCTGAGTTAAGTTGCCAATCGCGATGGGAAGCTTGCCCGACAGTCCCATTCCAGGCATTCTTAACTCGACGACTCTGTTTCCGCTACAGTTTACACCAGTCCAAGTACATGGGCTGCGCGACAGATCCCATAGACGTGAGCGTCCACCGACAGCTGCTCGAAGAGCCACTAAGGCTGCCCTGTCGGAAGCTAGATCTGAATTCACACCGGCCAACAATGTCGTTGTCCATAACAACAAGAAGAAACACATTATACTGGAAATCAGTTTCATGGTTCTGCTTCGGCTTCCGGTACTGGGAAAGTTGGTTTTCAGCAGCTAAACGAGTGGGAGAAGGATTTCATGGGAAGCTAAATTTTTTTTCAGCTGGTAATGGAAACTTATGGAAATTGACGAATATCAGGAAATTGGCTTGGTTTTCAGAGAAAAAAGTTAAGGGGAAAAAGGAGAGAGAATCTTAAGATTGTTTATGAACATTGATTATTAAAATTCAGCTAAGTAAGAAAAAGCACAGGATTTGAGTTGGCAAAATGGCTCTTTCGTTGTACTATATATATTTAGAGTATTTTTTAAGGAATTGCACTTCCTAATTGTATTTTAATGACAATTGGCTAATCTCCAACCACACTTTTGGGTTAAGTTTTTATAGAAGCCTCTATTTTTATTAAATTAAAAGGGAAGTATCCATAATTATAACAAGAGTATATAATTATTAATGTAAATTAAATATATAATTTGTATATTTTTTTTAATCGTTGACCAAAAAAATTAGTTATTTGAGATTATACAAGAAAAATGTTAAAAATTTTAAATAACTCGAACAAAAGATAGATACAACATATCTGACTGTATAGACAAATGAACCACAAAAGAATTAAATTGTTGAAAGATTACTGACAATCGCAAATCAAAGCCGAACGTCGTGAGAAAACTATCCACGAATGCAAACCGCGTATCCAAATTCAAGCTGAGGGTCTAAAACAGAGAAGGTTAACAAGATAACAAATAAGCGTCAGTTTGATCAGTTGATGCGACATCAAATCCAATCATGAAAAAAAATAAACAAAAAAATCAAACGACCGATAAAAAAATAAAAAATATGTCAAAAGTGAGAGAAAAACGTGTCATAAAGGCAAAGTTATTAGAAACTAAAAAACAAACGACAAGTCAACAATCTCTAGAACATGTAGTTAAAAGTTCTCGATTGACACATTTTTCTTTTCCCGTAGGTTGTGGGTTCAATACCCAATAGGAGCAACCAAGCAAATTTCTCCTTACTCTCCCCCAGATAAAAATTGTTAAAAAAACAAAGGACAAGCAAAAATGTGATATAGAAAAGTAAAAGAAAAAAATAAGAAATATCGACAGTTGGCAACTAACACTAAAACTAATATCGTCAGTGAAACGTAGATGAAAAAAAAGAAAGGACAAAGCGTTGCATTGTCGGGTTAAGTTTTAAAATAAAAAGATTTCTTAATGTTAAATTTTTTTATGTGATATATAAATTTTGATTTTGTGTATAATTATATTGAATCAAAATTAAATTTGCATATCCTAATCAAGTTTTACATGTATAATTACATCAAATTAAAGTTTAAAGTCTTAAATTATACATTAAATTAAATCCCATGTATATTATTTTTTATTTCAATTTTTTGAAGTATTAAAGACTAATTAAAATATTTTTGAAACATCCGTTTATTCATACATGTAACACGTCGTATGGTATTTTAAATCAAATAAATTAAATTAGAGGGTCATCCTCATAATAAATTTCTACGATATTTAATTAAGATTAGTTAATTAAATAACTAGATACAGATAAATATAAAAAAATAATATAATTTTTAATTGAAATCCTAGAATTTGTATTTAGTTAACGACCCTAGCATCTTTTCCATAATATTTAAAAAAAATTGTAACACCAGATATTAAAAATATGTCTATGCACCAACAAGTGGGTTGTAATAATATCATGTATCGTTGTTGTTTTTTTAGTTTTTATATTTTAAATATAATTAATATATATATATATTACATGTTCATTTTATAGTCTATATTCGGGATTAGATTTTTTCTCCTAATAATATCGTTTCTTAGATTCAAACATAAATTTTCTCTTTAAAATAACAATAAACTTTGTTACTGCACTCAATTCTTGTCGGTGGAAAAAGAGTATATTAGTCGGGGTAAATGTATTATGATAACAAAATTAAAAAAATGTATATAATCCCAAAATATTATGCGATAAACGAGATCAAGGAAGGTTCGAATAAGTATATTGATTTAAAAAAAAAAATCAGTAGATTTTCGGCGTTTTGCCTGTCGGTAAGGAACGTTGTGTAAGCTGAATTCAAGTATAATAATTAATAAAATATGAGTCAATTTTTATACATAGTATAATATATTTTGTACTGTTTTTATATATCGAATATCTCTCTAACTTTGTTGGTAATATATGTGTAAGTACGACAAAAATATGAGTAGCTCTACGCGACACAAATTCTTAAATAATGATTATATTGTTTGGTTTTCAAAATTATTTCACTATGCACGCATCATTTTGCATAATCTATGTATTTTTTTATCTAAATTATACATTATTTTACTCGAGCATTGCATTTTCTCCTATTAAATTATATATGATTATAATTTCTCATATTTTCGATAATTTTTTGCGTATATAGGTTGAATTACTTTTTGGGTTATTGTATTGTAGATTTAAGATCAAATAAACTCTTCACTACAACATTATTGCCGAAATAGAGAACAAGCGAATACTCTAATCAATAAGTGTTCTCAGTGAAAAAGTAGATGATAGTCATCCTACAAGACTCGAGTTTAATTGTTGTCTGTAAGGTGTGTGTATTGTCAAAGAGTTAAGAAGATGTATAAACAGATACTACTTTCTAATCGTCTTTAAACTATTAAAAAAATAATGTGGCCGTCGGGAGTTAATGGAAGGGAAGAGGTGACCAATTGAGTTGGTCCAAGTAGTAAGCAGTTTTGTATCGTTTAAGTAGATCTCGAGTTCGAGGCCTTATGTATGTAGAAAATTATCGCTGTAAGATTCACTCACCAAAATCAAATGTATGACGCGGGCCAGTTGAGATTGATCAAGACAAAGTCCTGAAGAACCAGAAAGAAATAATGTTGCTGTCAGGAGTTAATGGAAGGGAAGAGGTGACCAATGGAGTTAGTCCAAGTGGTAAGTAGTTTGGTATCGTTTAAATAGATCTCGAGTTCGAGGCCCTATTTATGTAGAAAATTATCTCTAGAAGACTCACTCACTAAAGTCAAATTTGCGATACGGGTCAATTCAGATTGATTAAAACAAAATTCTGAAGAATCGAAAAGATAACTAAAAAAAGAAATGGAAGAGGTGATGAATCTATTATGCCTTATGGGATGAGAAGGGTAAAATTGTATCGTATTTATAGTACCATG
Source organism: Hibiscus mutabilis (assembly GCA_019671005.1). Taxonomy (NCBI): domain Eukaryota; kingdom Viridiplantae; phylum Streptophyta; class Magnoliopsida; order Malvales; family Malvaceae; genus Hibiscus; species Hibiscus mutabilis. The sequence goes on from CM033719.1 coordinate 62,952,690, forward strand.
CAAACCTACAGTAAATGGTTAGGAAAATGTATTGTCAAAAAAATGGTTAGGAAAATGAGAATCGAGTGATTTTAGAAAATTTCAGATGAATTCTTATAATCAATTAGAATATAAAATTAAAAAAATGAAAATAAATACAAACAAAGTTCTTGCATTAGCGCATAAGAAGAAATAAACCAATTTAAGCTTCGAGTCTAATCTCAGTGTGTTCAAGATAATATGTCCATCTTATAGTCCATATTTAAGGTGCAAGACAGCCCTTTCCAACAATGTTATCTTTAAAGTTCGAACTCACATCCTCATTTTGAGAATATAGTGTGTCTTACCAATACACCTAACACTTGTCGGTGATCCTAGTCAAATTTGATAGGGTTTTAAACTGAATTTTGTTATTTCTTATTTTATTTTGTTAAAAACCGTTGGTGGCCATTTTCTTTTTTTTTTGTTAGAAATAAATTAATAATATTCGGAATCATGTCCACTCAACCCGTGACAGTTTAGAATAGATATTTTCTGCCCTTTTTCAGTGTCTTTATCTATATTCTCATACTAAAATATTAGGTTTATGGTTTAAGGTTAATGTTTAATATTAGAGTTTAGTGAATAGGGGTATGATATATTTTAGGGTTTAGAATTTAAAATTTAGGATTATAGTTTAAAATTTAATTTGTGTGCGACAGTGTACATACCCTCCTTTTTCATAATGGTCAAATTCTCTTTCGCATCCTCAGTTTGTTTTATTCAAAGTATAAATATCATTAAAAATTGCTGATAATTAATTTGTTTAAAATTATTAATATTTTTTAGAAAATTTAAATTATAAGCTTGATTTGATTTTTTATAAAAATGATAAATAGTATAAAATAATTATTTTAATAACTATAATTATATTTTGTAAATGACTTAGAGAAATTAGGTTTTGGATTTGTTTAAAAAATTATAGCAGCTAATGAAAAAAATCCTTTTAATGTTAAAGATTTGAATCACATAAAAATATATAAAAATTAAATCATCAAACTGTTTTTTAACACAAAATGATCTTGAGTTTTAATAAATTTAATCAAACTAACCTCAGATTTTTTAAAATCAAACTGATCTTTAAAATTATCAAATTTAGCCAAAATAACCATTGTGTAAAAGCCTTGTTTTCAATGAAATTAAATCATCAAGTTGAGTTATACTAAAATGACTAGTTGGTATTCATTAAAAGATTAATAATTTAGTAAATGCAAAATTACACTAATCACTTTGTTAAAAAAATACACTAATCACTAAATTTTGGATTAATTTTTCTTTTTTATAATTGAAGTTCAAAACATTATAAAATGACCACCAATTTTATTATTTATAACAAAGTGATCACTCTACTATCGACTCCCGTTAAAGTAACACCGTGTCACGTTGACAAAAAGGATCTGATGATAGAGTGTCTGTTTTACTACAAAATAGTGATATTAGTGACTTCTTTTATAACTGTAAAATGATCACCAATGTTATTATTTATAACAAAGTGATCACTCTACTATCAACTACCGTTAAAATAACAACGTGACACATTGACAAAAAGAAACTTTAGTGGCTTAAAAGAAACTTTCTTAATTTTTAGTGATCGTTGGCATAGTTTTATCTTTAGTAAAAGTTGAGCGAACGTGGATACGTATGTAAGGGGAAATTATATTATAGGTGTAATACCCGTATTTTGTCCGGGTAGTGTTATATTGTAATTTCCATATAAATAAAACTAAAATATTTGTCCACATTAAATAAATAAATCCAAATGGTCCATTAAAATAAAATGTCCAATTACCCTCTTAAAATCCCAAAAGACTAAAGTACAAGGCCCAAATTCCCTTTACATCAATTTTAAATCCAATACATAGTTTTTTCCTTCCATTTTCGGTTATACAGCCTAAAGAAACACAATTGAATTTTTCCCGCCCAAATATATGCATTATCGGGTAAAGAGGCCCACTTGTGTTTGTTTAGCCTGCCTAAATTGGCCACGTGTCATCTCAGGAGTGGTCGGTTGTCCATTCGCCCGGATTAAGCCTCCAATGACATCATCAGCGTCAGCAGCTATAAATACCTAGAGAGAGTGTGTGTCAGATCTCATCATTACCATCATTAATATACCATAAATAAAATAATAATAATAAATAAATAATAATGAAGAGAGAAAGAGTTACCTGTGATCTGAAACTTTGGGGAAGTGAATGGGATTGTCGAAAGTGTGAACGGACGTCGGGAACTCGCCGGAGATGACAACTGTACAGAACCGCGGTCATGAGGTAAATCCTTCTCTGATCTATCTATTTTCCCGCAAAATAAAAAACAAAGTCAGTGAAATATATATATAAAAAAGTAATGAAAAGAGAAACAGAAACAGTTAGATTGAGGCTTATCTCGTCGTGGAGGCTGGAGTAGATTTTCAAAGTGTTGGAGTTGAAGAGGGAGAGGGTCTCGGGTAGATCTAAGATGGGGAAGTGGGGAGCTTCTGTAGAACCGGGTAGATCTAGGTGAATCGGGGCGAAAAATAAGGTTTTTGGTATTTAGGGTTCCGGTGAACGGTGGCCGAAAATCGCCATACGACGACCGGCGGAGGAAGAACGTTGATCGACTAACGGCTGAGGGACGGTTAGAGAATGGCGGATAAAGATCAAACGACGGAGCTAGCGACGGTTTGTGGCCGGATTGCTTGATGTTCTTCATGAACCATGAAGAACACCAAGCAAAACCATGAGGTTTTTATCCGTCTTTGGTAGCTTTTCTGGGTAAGGAGTGTTTGTTGCAGAGAATTAGAGAGAGTGTAAGAGGAAGAGAGAAAGGGAAATGGGCTATTATGGGAGAAAGGATCAAAATTCAGACAAAAGGGGCTTTATATATTTGCAGCAAAACGCTGCGTTTTGGGGAACGGGTATAGGAGATCCGCACATTGTTCTCGGGCCAGTTTAAAGGGACCCGAGCCCTTCTCTTGGGCCTTCACAATTTTGGCTCTTCAGTTTTATATTCCTCACAAAATAGTCCTTAATTTCTTTTAATTGAACCCCGACGTTTTACCTTTTTATCAATTTAGTCCCACGAACCCCTTAGTTGAACCCCTGGATTTGTAATCTTTTCAATTGGATCACCTTAGACTTTGTAATTGGACATTATATTATGTAATTCATCAATTTAGTCCTCTTATTAATAAAAATCAATTTAGTGTTCAATTTGCTTTATCTTAATTAATTATTTAATTGTTTTATTAAATGCAATTAATTTATATGTGTGATGCATATTTTAAATTGAGCATGTAGTTTTGTATGTTAGATAATTTAATCATTTTAGTTTCATTAATAAAGCCTTTAGCCTAGGTTTCTTTAATTAGGATTCAATAATTAAATACAATAGATCATTGTAGTTAATTAAATATATGTTAAATATATTTTTAAAATTCAAATTTGGATGATGTTCCATTGTTTACAATGGGGTGTTATCTCAACATGGATTTTGATGAAGATATTTAATACATGTTTGCACTTATAATTGAACTTCAACTTAGTTTTATAATTAAAATTAGACAATTGGTCAAGAAACATTGTAGTTAATTAAATGTACATCGAATAGAATCTTTGAGGTTCAAATTTGGATGGCGTTCCATTGTTTACAATGGAGTGTTATCTCAACCTTGGTCATAAAGGTGTATATTCGATATACATTTTCACCTATAACTGAATAACAAATTGTTAAAGCCTTAATTAGGACTAGAACTTTAATTAACTAGAAGGATTAATTAATTAGAAATATGATTAATTTAAAGGATTTAAATATATGGAAGGTGTTTAAGCAATTGGCATTTTCTCATAAAAGCCATTAAATTAATTAATATTTATAGTTCTAAATAATTAATTAATTAGAGACTTTTTAGGATAACACTTAAAATAAACAATACAATAAAAGGACATTCATTAAAAACCTTTTATGTTGGAAATTCACTTTTAAATATGAATAGGGGTGCCATCTAATGGGGTACTTTTAATCTCATATTCGAACAAAATGAATTTCCTTATAAAAGGATATCTGCATTTGGAATTTAAATTCAATTGATAATTATGGGATAAATTAAATTCAAATTATTATTTGAAATGCCAAAATTCCATGTAGAATTAAATGTACCGATAACGAGCGTTCGTAGGGGTGTTAATCCTTCCCTACACATAACCGACTCCCGAACCCAATTTTTAAAACATAATCACTAGTTTGTTTTTTCGGTGTCCGGTCTACCTCGAAGTGATCAGTGGCGACTCCAAAATGGTTTTAAAGATAAATACAGGAAAATCAAATTTAATATGAAAAATCCTAAATTCTTAAGATAAAATTAAAACTGGACAGAAAACCCTAATTTTCTAAAATACCGATCGTCAGGTTATTTTTACACATCCCGATTTCAAAAATGGTCGCAACGGCTTGGCGACTTTGCTAGGGAGATATGAAAAACCGAGATTCAGGCCTAATTAATTTTACATGGCATTTTAGGACAGTAATTTAAATTTATTTTTTTCATAATTATTGAATGAATTTTTAGAAAGAATACAGATAGCTTTTTCTTGTGTGATATAAATTGTAATTCATGCATAAGCCTTATAACCGGGCTTTTCACCCTTAAATGGGAGTGAGGCATGATCTTGCGTGAGTTATTCAGCTCCGTGATCAGAATTTTGTCCTCCTTTCGGTATACCAACCTTATACACCGTGAGGTTATGCCTCCGCTATAAAAGGTCGTATACTCCCGAATCGATGTCTTACTAGTCCAGTAACGACAATTCGGGTACCCAGAGTCTAGATCGGAACCCACATGCTGTAATAGAAACCTACCCCACTAGAGCCAGACATGGACCTGGGACATGGTGTTGCTGATTTAAATTCATTTATCTGGTTATTTTTGTGTGCAATATAAACTGTTCTCTGGTTAATTTTGCGCAATATAAATTATTTTTCCTATAACAATTATTTTTGTTTACAATATTAATTCACCATACTGACACAATTTATGTTTTGTTTTTTTGTGTGTGAGTGTGTTGCATCACATTGAATTTATGAGAGGTATCGGTTCGAGGATTAGTCGAGTAGGCAATGGCCATAAGAGTTGAAGGGTCCGATAGACAAGTGGGGGATAATATATTACTAAGGACATGATTCGAGAAGACTCAATACAAGTACGAAGACAATATCCTTGGAGGCCATGTGTCATCAATGCAAGATTAGACCGGAAATTTCTAAACGAGATGAAGTTTTGCCAAAACCAAGTTTAACTTGAGAACTGTATGATGAGAATACGAAGAGCCATTTTCAACAAAATTCTTAGATTGTAGCGTTGCTATTAGTCTTTCGAATGGGTCAAGAATTGTTTAGGACCATGACCTGTTTATGAAGCCCGATTTAATTGTTCGCCTTTTGAAAGATACATGTGACACCAGTAATAGAGAAATATGAGGCTTTTAGGGATCAAAAAAGACAGACAAGGTTTATACAAGTTCTAACAACAGACCAAGATCTAAGAAACAGTCAGCGGTAGTTATAAAAATAAACAAGATGCAGTATTAAAAAAAACAACAATGATAACCAGAGAAAGAATAAATAATAGATAAATTGAAGGGGCATTTAGGGGCCGTGGTTGACAGGAAAGAACCCAATAAAGAATGGAGAGTTTTGAACTCAGAGGTGATATCCAAGTTCCGCAAATGATGAAATTTTTCGAGGAATACCATAATTAGGGAAATGCTGGTTTTTAATAAAAATAAGGAGCTTAGAAAAGTGGCAGATTAGAAAGCCGTAGTATGACAATTGAAAGATCGGTTCATGAGTTTCAAAGAGGCACTACAATGAAGGACAAAGTACTGAAGGTCAAGCTGGGGCAGTAATCTAGGCTATCCAGAAATAGAGTTGTGAATAGATAAACTTTAGGAACCAAGTGCAGGGATTGTATGGCATGTGCAGATTTTATTCGATGAGGTTATGAACCTGCAACAACACTTTGATATTGACACCGAGGCTGTACAGATGATGACTCAGAGGCTGAATAAAGTGATCAACCAAAAGAGCTGGAGCTAGTGACATATTGCCTTTTCTCTATATTCTACCATTTAGTTAGATGAGCATTGTTCTAATGACTAGTTCTTGAAATCGATACCTCGTGCATTCATGCATTACAGCATTTAAATATTGTATTGCACCTTTGTTTAAAATATTGCATTTTTAAAAGTAATAATAACATTACATGTTACAATTTAGAAGCTTACCCCGCTAGAGCCAAACATGTGCTATAAATTTAAATACGCTTCTCTGGTTATTCTCTTTGTTCAATATAACTCGTCTTGTCGTATGTATTTATTTATTTTTTAGATTATTTCACGTTACTGACTTATTTCTTTTGTTTTTGTTTTGTATTCCTTTATATTACATCTTCATTGCATAGAGGTATTGATTCAAAGATGGTTGTCATTAGAAAACGATCATGATGGATAAGATGATTCATAGGCCGATAGAAGAGGGCACAAATATGAAGTAGTATTTTGAACAAACAACAGAAGAAATGAAGGGCAATTCATCCAAGTGTTACATATTATGTTTTGTTAGTGTTGATGCTGACAAGAATGAGATGCAAGAGCTGAAAAGACAAATGGTTGAGATGATGACGGCTATGACCAAGGAAAAGGGGTATACTGAGCTGAAAGGAGAAATAAACAAAAAAAGTATAGAAATAAACAGTCGAGTTGGTGCAATATTACAACTCGCATCAATAAACCAACTGGAGGTGTAATTGAGCCAAACCCTAAGAAAATGATGACATGCCAGGGAGAAACTCAAGGAAGAAAGAAGGATGGAGGATCCTTTAATTCAGTTCCGATGACATATACAGAATTGCTTCCAATACTGATAGAGAAAAATCTTGTGGCCCGAGCCCCGTTTAAGTCTACAGTGCCTTCTTCACTCAAAGGTTATGGTATTAGTACAACATGTGATTACCATCGATGAAGTTTAGATCATACTATTGAGAATTGCGAGGATTTAAATAACAAGGTTGAAAATCTTGTCAGAGAAGGCATGTTGAGTTTTGAAGATGGAAGGCCTAAATTTCCTAAAAGCCTGACAACTAATAGAACACCTAGAGATACAAAAGTGAAGGAAAGTACAAGCCCATCAAAATCAAGTAAAGGTTAAAGGCAAAGCTTAAATTCTAGCGTTCTCTCAGCCAATTATCAGAAGACAGAAGATGTTAGGATATTTGTTTTGATATAATAATTAAAAAATGTTTGGACTAAATTGAAAATATTGCAAAATTAATTTTTAAGTCCAAACAACTTGAGAAATATGTTGAAATGATTTTGGAACGTTTTAAGTCAAAACACAATTTTATATGTTCAAAATGTCAAAAACAAGCCCCGGGTATCGATACCCTATCTTCGGTATCGATACACTAAGGCAAGTATCGATACCCATTTACCTAGTATCAATACGCTTCTTGAACTAGATTTTCCAGAATCAAATATGGGTGCTGATATTTCCCTAGCAGTATCGATACCACCATGCAGGTACCGATACCACCACAAGGGTATCCATACCCCTATCATAGTTTTGACTCCAACGACTATTTCCAAATTAGGTCAGCATCGATACCTCAATCCTAGTATCGACACCCTATGCTGCAGTATGGCATATTTGGTTGGAAAATGTTCCCCAATGGCTCCAAATCATCCCCAAGGGTTACCAATGGCTATGAACTCATTTGGGAAGATAAAAGGACCCCTAAGCACCTGAAACAACTAATGATCTTATTCTCAACAACATTATGATGCCAAAATTGTCTTAGGGCTTTAAATTCTTATTCTTTGTATAGACAACACTTGTGAGCTCAAATTGTTATATTTTCCCAAGTGTTTAGGATTTGGGTGAGAGCTTAATGAGTGCAAACACATACCTTGTAGTGAGAATTTATTGTTTGCTTTATTTCTTTTGTTTGAAAGGATTCTCAAAGCTTGAGTTGTAAGCTTTGGATGCTAGACTTGGTAATTGGGTCTAGGATTGTAAAGGTTGCCTCTTAAGCCTTGTAAAAGGAGAAGAAATTCTTAGTGAATTTGGGAAATCCTTAGTGGGGAAGCTAAGGTAGTGGATGTAGAACTTGTTTGTAACACCCATAACGTATACTCGTAATTGAATATACATTATAGATGTTACTTAAACATGCTACTAAAAGTTAAGCTTATTTTTTATATTTTTTTCTCTATACGATTCACTCTTGTACTGAATAAAATTACTTATTACTTACACTTTAGTCCCTAAACTTTTCCAAAGTTTAGACTTTTAACCCTAAAACTTCTAAAATTTATAATTTGGTCACTGGCCAAAATTTGGGATATTACATTGTTAGAAGCTTGAACCACTCTAAATCCTTGTGTTTATTTTCTTATCTTTGCTTCCACCACATACACCCAAAATTCAACTTCTCCACCACTTGGCAAGCAATTCGGTTGAAGGATATTGAGCCTAACAATTGGTATCAGAGCAAGGCTCAATCGAGAAGGATTAACATTCTATTGAGGTGATCCGGGAAGCTTGATACAACAAGCAATCAACTGACGACCATGGCGCTATCTATTGACAAACCGCCATTCTTCAACGGTGATAACTATACTTGTTGGAAGCATAGATTGATGTTCTTCATGAAAAGCAAAGACTACCGTCTTTGGGACATAGTTGAAGATGGATCGTTCGTGCTAACACGAAGCAAAGCAGAATAGAGCGTGGAAGATCGCAAGAAGATGGAGCTCAATTACAAGGCTTTGCACATTCCACTTTGTGCATTGGGCCTGGAAGAATATGACAAAGTATTTTCTTGTGAGAGTGCCAAAGAGTTATGGGACAAACTTTGAAGCAATCCATGAAGGGACAAATGAGGTGAAGGAAACAAAGATCAGCCTACTCAACCTCGAATATGAAAACTTCAAGATGGACCCATATGAAGACAGCAAGAGTATGTTTGACCAATTTTCTACTATTGTCAATCAACTCAAATGACTTGGAGAGGAGATTCTAGATGACAAACTCGTTCAGAAGTTGATATATTCACTTCTCGAATCATGGGAGAGCAAGAAGACAGCTATTATTGAAGTCAAAGACTTGAAGAAGCTCAAGCTTGAAGAGCTTGTAGGATCTTTTCTCAGCCATGAAATGATGTCTCTACTCTTAAAAAGGAAGAATGAGAAGATAATCCAAGATCAAGGAATCGATGTCAACATTATTGCTCTACATCCCTCCACGAGCCAACAAGAAAAATTAAGTGAGGATGAAAGTGAAGATGAAGAGATGGCCTATCTCTTCAAGGAATTTGCCCGATTCATAAATAGCAACAAAGAAGAATCCAAGCATGAATCGAAGAAAAAGATGGTGGATCCCCACAAGTGCTCAAATTGCAAGAAGACGAGGTACAACAAATACGATTGCCCTCGCTTCAACAAAAAAAATCATCATCAAAGAAAGCATATGTGGCTACATAGAGTGATGAAGACTCCACGATGAAGATGAAGTAGCCCACCTATGTATGTTGGCCCTCAATGAGGGGAGGTAACTTCTAACTCATCTAGTTCGAATTCAAATTTAGATATATTTGATGCTTTGCAAAAAGCCTATGAAAAATTGGTTTTTGAGTTCAAAGCCTCATTTTCTAAGAACAAAAAGTTGATTTCTAAATTGAAAAATGAAAATGATTTGCTTGTGAAAACCAATTTGGAACTCGAAACAAAAATTAAAGATTTTGAACTTAAAGTTTTAAATTTACAAAATTTGCTTCAAAGTTTAGAAAAAGATCATCAAAAGGAAGTGGATGATCTTAAGAAAGAAAAAGATTTGATTTCCAAAGAGCTTGAAAAAAAACAATTTGGGAAAATCAAATTTTTGTCAATGACAAACTAGTGCCCCTAGATTCTTGAACGATAAATGTTTTAGAAGTATTTAGGTCCCAAAAGGACTAATTACTTCAACTAAAAATGATGAAATTGAAAAATGGATTCCTAAGGGGACTAAATTATGTGCTACTAATGCCTATGGATCCAAAGCAATTTGGATACCAAAAATTAAATGATTGTCTTTTGTAGGTGTGATGGAGCTTTGATCAACAAGTGATGAAATTGAGGGGGAGCTCCATGCACACAAGGATGAACACTTGAAGAAGGAAGGCTTCACATCCTCCCTTTAATTCAAGTGTGGTAAAATTAGTTGAATTTTGTTTACTTTACTTTACTTTAATTTGATTTATTTATTTTAAATCAACTAATTTGTCATATATGTTGGACTAACATTTGAATGATGCTTGAGTAAGGGGGAGCCAATTTTAAAACAAAACTTATTTTTGTCAATTTTTTAACTCTTCATTGTTATTGGACTTTGAAGTTTGAACCATTTTTGATATAACAAAAAGGGGGAGAATATTTTGAAAAATTGAATTTTCAAATGAATAAGGGGGAGCTTATAAGATTTTCAACAATTAATCTCTTATTCAAATTTTATTTTTACTAAGGGGGAGAATCTCAAAAACAATTTTTCAAGTTGGTTTTATTATATCAAAAAGGGGGAGATTGTTAGGATATTTGTTTTGATATAATAATTGAATAATGTTTTTGGACTAAATTGAAAATATTAAAAATTGATTTTTAAGTCCAAACAACTTGAGAAATATGTTGAAATGATTTTGGAACATTTTTAAGCCAAAAACACAAGTTTATAGGCTCAAAATGTCAAAAACAGGCCATGGTATCGATACCTTATCTTCAGTATTGATACCCTAAGGCAAGTATCGATACTCATTTGCCTGGTATTTATACGCTTCTTGAACTAGATTTTCCAGAATCAAAGATTGGTACCGATACTGCCCTAGCAGTATCGATACCACCATGCAGGTACCGATACCATCCCATGGGTATCGATGCCCCTATCACAGTTTTGACTCAAACGGTTATTTCCAAATTAGGCCGGTATCGATACGTCAATCTGAGTATCGATACCCTACGCTACAGTATGGCAGATTTGGTTGGAAAATGTTCCCCAACGGCTCCAAATCATCCCCAATGGTCACCAACGGCTAGGAACTCATTTGGGAAGATAAAAGGACCCCTCAAGCACCTGGAACAACTAATGATCTTATTGTCAACAACATTATGATGCCAAAATTGTCTTAGAGCTTTAAATTCTCATTCTTTGTATAGACAACACTTGTGAGCTCAAATTGTTATATTTGCTCAAGTGTTTAGGATTTGGGTGAGTGCTTAAAGAGTGCAAACATATACCTTGTAGTGAAGATTTATTGTTTGCTTTATTTTTTGTTTGTTTGAAAGGATTATCAAAGCTTGGGTTGTAAGCTTTGCATGCTAGACTTGGTAATTGGGTCTAGGATTGTAAAGGTTGCCTCCTAAGACTTGTAAAAGGGGAAGAATTTCTTAGTGAATTTAGTGAATCCTTAGTGGGGAAGTTAACGTAGTGGATGTAGAGCTTGTTAGAAGCTTGAACCACTCTAAATTCTTGTGTTCATTTTTTATCTTTACTTCCACCACATACACCCAAAAATCGAATTCTCCACCACTTGGCAAGCAATTCGGTTGAAGGATATTGAGCCCAACAAAAGATCACAAACATCATTTTGATCCAACCACTATTTTATATAAAAAATTATTTCCTCAATTGTTGAAAGCCCGATTGGTGTCCCCGCTTTTTCTTGCACCTTTTCAACCCCCGCATTCGAAATGGTATGACACCAATGCATACTATAAATTTCATGATGGAATCCAAGGAAATTCTATTGAGAATTGTCTTGTCTTTAAACGCCGAGTTCAAGCTCTCTTGGAGTTTGGAAAGTGGAAATTTGGAACAAAAAACCAGCCTTATTCAACGGACGGATATGAAGCTCAAGGTGACAATGCTCATAAAGAAGGACATTAGTTCGAATATGAAGCTTAAATAAGAAAATTAAAGAAAGAGAGAGATGATTTGAATGAGATGCTAAGAAATTTACAATACAACTATCAGGAGTTTTGTTTGATGCTCAAGAATGCAGGTTTGGGTGTAACTCTAGAACAGTCGGAAGAAAGAATTAAAGAGTTGAAACATGAAGCTGAATACTGGAAAAAGAGTTTTGAGGCAAGTGAAAGTCGAGTCAATACATTTTTGTATGATCTGGAGGCAATGAAGCTACAACGCAATACTTTTATAGACGATCTAAGGGTTAGCGAAGCTAAACGTGAGATGATAAAAATGTACATGCAGATGTATGAGGATAATGCTATCAAGTTAAAAATGAAGCACTAAAGAAGAAGGTAGACGAATGCCTCAAGCTTACGCTGATATATAAAGCTCTTGTTGACGATGTCAAGAAAGACTGTCAGAAAAGTGAGGAAAAGCGATATGCTCAGTTTCAGAGATCAATAGTGAAGATTCAAGAAAGGGACAATGACATGAAAGATGATGTTATTCAAGCAAAAGAAGTTGCTCTGCAAGTGGAAGATCTAGCTGATGTAGCAATGACACTGAACCAGAATATTGATCCAGCATTAGATCATGGAGGAAAGCTGACTTGGCTTTTAGAGGAAGTTAGGAGTTAGAGCTCGCCAATATCTGTAGTATCTAATATCTGATGTATTAGTCCTTTTACTTCAATGAAAGTTGTTCCATGATGATCACTTTTAGAATCAATACCTTATGTATTCATACATTCATACATTGCATATTTATCAATATAACATTATCATGTAATAACATGACATTAACATTCATGATCTAGAGCAGTCAGATTTTCAACAAGAGCAATCTGGGAATTAGTGGAAGTTTGAGAATATGTTATCATGGAAGGAGACATAGGAAGAATTAAACGAGCACAAGAAGGGTTACAAGAATGGATGACCAAGCATCAGCAAAATGTGAAGAATTACACTGCTACACCATGTTTGACAATTTATCCCGGGGCACCTAACCCAAGTACAGAGGCAGGGTTTGTAAAGCCTATTATTCTGGGGTCAAGACTTGAGCAGTTGAAATATAGTTATGCCAAACTTGAGGAAGAGACCAAGGAAGGGAAATGTATCGATAATCCCAAATTTGACACAAAAGATTTCTGTTTAATCCCTCATCTAGTTATGCCGCCTGAATTTAAGGTCCCCAATTTTGAGAAGTATGATGGTTCCAGTTGTTCTAAAGTCCACTTGGCAATGTTTTGTAGGAAAATAGAAGGATATTTGGATGATGATAAATTGTTGATCCATTGTTTTCATGATAGTCTAGCTAGACCTGCCGCAGTGTGGTACAACAGATTAAGTCAATAGCATATTCGGTCATGGGTAGATTTGGCCAAAGTATTTTTGGGAAATACAAGTATGTAATGGACATGGCTCCAAATCGCTAGCTTTTGCAAAACATAAGAATGAAAGTTAAAGAAAGCTTCAAAGATTATGCATTGAGGTGGAGAGGATTAGCAGCCCAAGTACAATCTCCCATGACAGATGAAGAGATATCCCTGATGTTTCATCAAAGTCTTCCATCTCTTTCTTCGTGAGAATGCATGTAAATTCAAGGGGCAATTTCAATGACTTCATGGTGATTGGAGAAGCAATAGAGATAGGGATCCGACAAGGGAAAATTGAACCTGGATTTAAAAACTGTGCTAAGCATGAAGAAAATAAAGAGAATGAAGTGAATGAATGTAATGTCCAAAAACCTCGAAGACGTAAGAGAAAAAAGGTAGCTACCTCATTGGAACCATCACGAAAAGTTCCTCGGACAAGTGCAAGTCTTGAGATATTTGGAGCGCCTATTTCAGATTTATTTCCTCACCTTGTTGAAGATCAATATCTCACTCCTAGGCCAATAAAGGTGACACCAAGCTCATCTGCTCACAGTCATGATCCCAATAATGTTTGCGAGTTCCACATGGGGCACCAGGTCATGCTACCAAAAAGTGTAGGTTTTTAATGGAGTAAATTAACAAGCTGGTTAACAAATGAGTTCTGACACGAGAGCTAGTTCAACAACGGAAGACAAAATGAATAGATCAAGCTATTATGTTAGCCGAAGAATCAGAGGGCCAGAATGAGTGCTTCCAAGATTTTTTGGAGTCTTGAAGACCCTGTCTCGCTCATGTCTATGCATCATGAGGGAACAACTTGCAAGAATCTTTTCTAAACTAGTACATGAAATCAACTTTGTTACTTCAAGCCCAAAAGTAACATGGATTATTTTTTAGGGGCATATGTCATGTTCGTTGGTTTTCATTTCAATAAAGACATATTTTCTTAGAAATTCGAAAATATATATGTATATCTCTTCTTATCCTTGTAGGTCATTGGAAGCCAATTGCAAGGTGCAACATCAATTCTGGTACAATAATTAATTGAATGTTGTGAAGACGATAAGGTGAAAATAATTTCTCTAATACTCTAGTCAGCAAAGTAAGAAAATGGCAGATTACTACATCTTTGATGATGTCCGATGACAAATCTTTGAAATTCATAAACAGTGAAGTGGACTAGGCAATTTTAACCAGATAGAGTTGCTTGAAATTGAAGTTCTAAGCGTAGTCTTCTATACTATAAAATATAGAAAAGAAAAAAATAAAGAAAAAGAAAAAGAAAAGAAAAGAAAAAAGAAAGAAAGAAAAATAAAAATAAAATGCAAAAGAGAAAAGTGAAGCATGGATTATTGAATAAATAAGTCTCGAAACATCTCGATGGAGCTGTGAGGGAGTCGGCAAATCTAATAAGGAGCTATGCTCCACATGTCCAATACATTGGCGTTAGAGATGTATCTTTGTAGACATGTGTATAATAATAATAATGATAATAATAGTATAAAGATCAGAAGCACATACATGCATGTATAGGGTCCTATTCTTAGAATGATATTTTTGCACTCTACTGGTTAAACAAGTTCAGGAAGCTTGAACATATTTATGAATAGGAAAAGGATGAAGAGGACGGAAGAAGAGTTGTTTCTGGCTGGATCAAGCAAAACGGTAATCACAGGGTGTGAACCGAGTAACCTGAAAAAAATTTCATAACTTTAGATATCGATGCAACATTCATAAGTTATGCTAGTCATAAGAGGGTTGAATCAGAGACGTTCTTGCACTTGGTATCCAGAGCATCCTATTCTGTTTTCTTTCTTTGTATTAAAATTTTCTAGGTCTTGTAGAAATACTTCTTATTGAAATGTCGATGAACAAATGGACACTTTCTACAAACAAAAAGATTCTCCTGTATTGCTTCAGTGGTGATTTCCATGGTTGCAAATGTTCGACCTGACATGGGAAAGATATGGATGTGTATAGGGCAATCATTTGCAGTCGGTAATCCTCTTTTCAAAAATCACCTATCCGAGGTCATGGTGATAATAATGATGAAATGAATATATCAAGTTTGGGTACTAGAAAAGTTCAGGGACCTGGGGCATTTATTCGCCCTAAATGATGAAAGAAGGGCAAATTTAGCATGGTGAGAAATTAAAGAGGTTAGTAGGGTATCATTGTATGCAAGAGTTTAGTATCATTGTATGCAAGAGTTTAACTCAGAATAGATGTAAAGGGATGCAGAGCCTGAAAGAATTTGACCAGTGAAGAACTAAAAATCTGTTCAAGAAGAATAAGAGCTCAGTAATATGGGGCAAATTTTATCAGATCATGAACACCACAGTGTAACTTCGAAGATGAAGGCAAGAAGATCAAGCTAAGTAAGATTTGATAAGACTAGTTCAAAAAGATAAGATATCATTGCAATAGAAGTAGAAAACTCAAAAGATCAGAGCTCATCCAAGTGGCCCTCAATGACCCCGATCCATACATCATACAGTTAGGCATTCATAGGGTAAGAGCATGCTAACTTATACATTCAAAGCATTTTTATATATTTTGGCAGAAAATAGCAAAATCAGCCAAGAAAAAGCAAGAGATAAATATGTACTTTCAAGATTTAAAGCAAAGAAAGAACCAAGGGCTCAGAAAAGTAGATCTAGTAAAGAATGAATAGAGATCTCAGGGAAGATGATCTATCAAAGAACGGTGAGAGATCTTAGAGAGAAAGATCCAGTAAAGATCGGAAAAGGTTTTAGCAACAATTTTGAGAAAGCAACAGAGGACTAAGAAATTAGATCCAGTAAAGAGGCGGATCCCAAAAAAGACACGTCGTTTATAGAGACGGATTTCAACAAACATTTTCGTTTACAGGGACAGATTTTAGCAAAGATTTTTCATTTATAGAGGTGGATTTCAACAAAAATTTTTCATTTGTAGAGACGGATTTCAGCAAATATTTTTCGTTTACAGAGGTAGATTTCAACAAAAAAAATTTGTTTGCAGAGACGGATTTCAGCAAAGACATTTCGTTTACAGAGGTGGATTTCAACAAAAACATTTCGTTTACAGAGGCAGATTTCAATAAAAAATTTTGTTTATAGATGCAGATTTCAGTAAAGGTTTTCCATTTACAGAGGCAGATTTCAGTAAAGATGCTCCGTTTACAGAGGTAGACTTCAACAAAATACTTGATTATTTGCACAGAAAAGGAAGTGTATTACAATCTTATCCTCCGGGTCATCAATAAGTCCTTCAAGCATGATATTAAATCTTCCGGGTCATCAGTAAGTCATCCGGTCATGATGTTAAATCCTCTGGGCCATCAGTAAGTCCTTCGGGCATGATGTTAAGTCCCACAGGCTGTCACCTTTAGGAGTGGTGAAGTTGTTTGTACAGGAAATGAAGTGTATTACAATCTTAAATCCTTCGAGTCATCAGTAAGTCCTCCGGGCATTATGTTAAATGCTTCGGGTCATCAGTAAGTCCTTCGGGCATGATGTTAAGTCCCCCGGGCCATCACCTTCGGGAGTGATAAAATTATTTGCACAGGAAATAAAGTGCATTACAATCTTAAATCCTCTGGGTCATCAAAAAGTCATTCGGGCATGATGTTAAATCCTCTGGGTTCGGGCTGGTACCTTTGGAAATGATAAGAACTTTTCAAGGGTCATCATAATAAGATAGTTGGAGCAAAAGAAAAAGAATAAGAAGAAAGAAAACAAAAAAAAAAAAAAAGAAAAAAAAAAGAAAGAAAAGGAAAAAGAGAAAGAAAAAAAAAGAAAAAAAAGAGAGAAAAATGGAAAAAAAGAGAAAAAAGAAGAAAAAGAAAAGAAAGCAAAAAGACTAACTATAGGTTCAAGTGAGCAAGATTAAATGAGATAGATCAACAATGGGTTCATTTGATCAGAACTTCAGCGTCACTTGTTGAAGCGTTTGAAATTTCCTAATGCTTAACCTAAATGGTGTATTTACCTTGCATTGAATATTGAAAGATTACTGATAAATCCAACTTCTTGCAGGTTACATGTATTCCAAGTACATAAAGAAACGGTCAACTAGGAAAAGAAAACATGAGGTCTTATAAGAGTTTCTGACAAAAAGATCAAAATATTTTAGGCGAAAAATAGTGACGCAAGAGATCTCAGTGTTTCGAGCGAGAAATCAAAGATATTTCATATTACTTTAAATTGAATTCGTATTAATGATGCCGTTTCTTTTTGTAGGTTCAGCTGTTCCCCAGATGAGGAGATGAATCAACATCACAAGTGAAGAATCCAGAGTTCCTAATGAGAAGAACTCGCCCAATGAAGAATCCAAAGTTTCTAATGAGAAAAACTCGCACAGCAAAGAATTCGAAGTTTGTAATAAGAAGAACTTGCCCAACCAAAAATTGAAGAACTTCTAATGAGAAGAGTTCGTCTGCCGAGGAATAAGGAGTTCCTAATGAGAAGAACTCACTTGTTCATACCTTTACAGAGAGGTAGACCGACAAAAGAATAAAGATTTCATAATAGGAAGAATTTGACCGTCAATACCTTGGCAGAGGGGTGGATTATTTGACAGAGGGATGAAGAATTTCGTAATAAGAAGAACAGCTTCAAACCTCAGAAGTTCGAAGAATTTTAAGAAGAATGACTTCAGACTGTGGAAGATGAATTTCATAATAAGAAGAACAATTTTAAATTCCACATGTTGGCAGAAGATTGAAGAATTTCGTAATGAGAATAACAGTTTCAAGCTTCAGCATTGTTCGTAATGAAAGATCTATCTTTCAGAGGACGGCCGAAGGGGTCAGAAAAATTCAGGTCTTTTCAGTCTTTGCCCACTTCTTGTTCTACAACAATGAGCAAAGAGAGGCAGCTGTAATACCGTATTTTGTCCGGGGTAGTGTTATATTAGTAATTTTCTTATAAATAAAACCTAAATATTTGTCCACATTAAATAAATAAATCCAAATGGCCCATTACAAATAAATGTCCAATTACACTCTTAAAATCCCAAAAGACTAAAGTACAAGGCCCAAATTCCCTTTACATTAATTTTAAATCCAATACATAGTTTTTCCCCTCACATTTTCGGTTATACAGTCCAAAGAAACACAATTGAATTTTTCTCGCCCGAATATATGCCTTATCGGGTAAAGAGGCCCAAACAAACACATTTAGCCCGCCTAGATTGGCCACATGTCATCTCAGGAGTGGTCGGTTGCCCTTTCGTGCATATTAAGCCTCCAATGACGTCATCAACTATAAATACCTGGAGAGAGTGTGTGTCAGATGTCATTATTACCATCATTAATATACCATAAATAAAACAATAATAAATAAATAATAATGAAGAGAGAAAGAGTTACCTTCCATATATTTAAAACCTTTAAATTAATCATATTCCTAATTAATTAATCATTCTAGTTAATTAAAGTTCTAGTCCTAAAATTAGAGCCTTTTTAGGATAACGCTTAAAATAAACCAGACAATAAAAGGACATTCATTAAAAACCTTTTATGTTGGAAATTTATTTTTAAATATGAATAGGGGTGCCACCTAACGGGGTGCTTTTAATCTCATATTCGAACAAAATGAATTTCCTTATAAAAGGATATCTACATTTGGAAATTAAATTCAATTAATAATTATGGGATAAATTAAATTCAAATTATTATTCGAAATGCCAAAATGCCATGTAAAATTAAAGGTACCGATAACAGGCGTTCGTAAGGGTGCTAATTCTTCCTTACACGTAACCGACTCCCGAACCCAATTTTCAAAAAATAATCTCTGGTTTGTTTTTCCAGTGTCCTGTCTACCTCGAAGTGATCGGTGGCGACTCCGAAATGTTTTTAAAGATAAATAAAGGAAAATCAAATTTAATACAAAAGCCCTAAATTTTTAAGATAAAATTAAAACTGGACAGAAAACCTTAATTTTCTAAAAGACCGATCGTCAGGTTATTTTTACACATCTTGATTTCAAAAATGGTCGAGACAATAGGCTCGGCTCGCCTTATCATTTATGGTTCTAATCAATAAAAACTATCTATTTCATCAATTTTTTTCATGTGATATTTTTATCAAGTGAATATTTAATCATATTTACTGTAAATTAAATTAAAAAAATTACCAAGTGAAACTTATGACATAAAAAAATTAATAAAATGGATGATTTTTATCAATAAAAAACAATTTTTCGTACGTAAGGGAGCGTTTGGTTTGCGGAAAAGATCATTATCTGGGGAATGATATTTTTCGGAATCACATACCCACGTTTGGTTAGGGAGCATTCCCTCCAAGGGGTAATATTGTATTCCCAACAGTAGTGTTTTTTTCATTAAATGGTAGGAATGTGATTCCTTTAGATTTCTTAGATATTTGTCAATTCTCGCCCCTTTAGACCATATTGCCCCTAAGTTAATGAATTTTTTCACATGTATTCTTTATTGAATTTAATTAGATGATTAAATATGTGTGGTGTAAATTAATTAAATATTTTTATTCAATATTAATTTAACATTTAAATGGTGTTAAATTAAATGGTGTTACACATATTTAAATATTTAATATATTTTTATTAATATTATATTTATGATGTTTATAAGTTATATGTTGGGTTTTGCATATTACTTGAAAGTTAATAAGTTAAGAGTTGATGTTTTTAATTTTATTCTTTGATTTATAAGATGTTATCATCTTATAAAATATTTTAGTAGGTTAAACTTATGATATAAATTCTTGTCAGTATTATACAACTTTTAGATTTATTTTATGATTTACTTTAATTTATTTGACAATCTATTACAAGTAATAAAAGATTAAAAATTTGAACATATTAAAAGTTTAGCATTTAAAAATTCACAAAAATATTTTAATAGAGGGTAACGAGGGTTTGTAAATATAAATTATATATATTTTAAAAATAATTAATATAATAATTATATTAATAAAAATATATAAATTTTGCAAATTCTAGATAGTATAGCAAAAATAATTCTATTACTTTTTGTGCAGATATTTTATTTTAATATTAAAAATTTAATATATTAAAAAAATATAACACATAATCAATTTTACATTTTAGATAATTTTATATATCTCTAACTAAATATATTAATCTTATATTTTAATAATATGTAATAATGTTATATTTCATAAATTTTATTTTAAGATAATTTTACAATTCATGAACCAAAGGGTATTGGCCTAAAAGTTAAAACCTGGTCTACTGTGAAACTTTGAAAACTCGCCTTCTTCTCTGATGTATTCTCAAAGATTAATCCGATAGAAAATCTTTCTTCACTTCATTGAAATCAAAGGCACTGTTTTTTCGTATTATTCTAAGAAAACCCATTCCTCAAAACCATCAAATCAACATATATTCTCTTTCTCTTTTGTTTGCTGTATGCCTGCTGTTCTTGTGGTATAGAAATGGGGGCTCCGGTGATCAAATTTCCAATCTTATTCGTAATTAGAGTATTGGGAATCGTAATAACAGCTATTCTTTTCACATGGACTCTTCATTACCGGGGAGGATTGGCTCTCATCTCTGATAACAAAGATCTCATCTTTAATGTAATCTCTTCCCTCTTTAACCCTATTATATATATATATATATATATATTAGTAGAGAAGCAAGAAATTTCATTTTAATTGATTTCCCAGTTACTTGGTTTTGATTTTTCTTTAATGGGTTGTTTCCATTTTTGCTCCTTTTTCCCCCTTTGTTGCATGTGGTGTTCGGTTGATCTTCTTGCCATTTTGCTTTATAATTTGTGATGATTTTTATAAGCTGGAAATTATGATACATTAGAAATTTATGTTTCATTGTTTAACTTCAAGACATGCTGTTATTCTTCTCAGTGTTTAATTGTATAATGCAGTTCACAAGAAAGTAACAAAATATGATGATCAACATTAGTTTTTAGGTAAATTTTTGTTATTGCTTTTTTGCTACCTTTCCCCCCATATTTGCAGATAAATGAGCATGTTTTTTAGCAATTATATCAAACATGTGATTTCTATAGAGAATTACATCTACACTGAACAGTTATGTTAGAATTGATAGTATATCTTAGCATTGATTCCTCTTTCTTTGATTAAGTAAATAATTAATTACATTATCAAATCAAATGTCGAGATTCGAACCCATACAAAATGGGGCAACATGAACTAAAAGGTATTACTAAGTAATACAACAATACCATAACAAACCCTTAATAGCATATTTCTTTGTTCAACCTATGAAGAGGAGTATTTTCTTTACCATTTCAGAAAATTAAACTTTGTTGTGTGCTTATTGCAGGTCCATCCTGTTTTGATGGTCATTGGACTACTGCTCTTAAATGGCGAAGGTGAATGCCATTTTTTATTGGATAATTGATGCTGCATGTTTTAGTTATATGCATCCAACCATCTCCTTTAAAGTTATATATTTGTCTTTATGAGATAATTAATTTATTCAGATTAAATTATATCGATTAGATAAGATGAAAGAATACTATGCGTTCAGCGAAAAAAATACTGATGCAGTTTCTTTAATTTTTCATTACATGATATTTCTTGAGAAATTAAGGAAATTGCCATGATTTCCTAGAAGGATATTGATATGAAAGTATGTGCATCAAGCCTTTTGTTTTCTCTTTTGAGATATTATTGAGATTATGGAGGGATGCTGCTTAAAATATTTTAAGTGTTTGTGAATGCTTAACGTGATACTTGCGTAAGCCGATAAGCACAAGGTTGTTCCCCCCACCACCACCCCTGTTTCTCTTTACCTTACCCAAAGCTGTTGTTCATATTAGATAGATATTTTCGGATACTATACTTGTCTATTCTCTGGGTTCAGAAAAAAAAGTATAGATTTACTTCTTCCATGCAGGGAAGAAAGTAAACCAAGTTCCATTCAGTTTTCTCCCTTGGGTTTTGTCTTCCCTTCCCTTTTCATTTCAACAATTTGTCATAAAGTCTAAAAATTCCATTTCTTGAAGGAAATCATCTTTTAGCGATCTTTAGAAGGATTGTTTTTATAATACATTGTGACATGGTAACCCTATATTCAAGCAGTTGCATCGATTTTGTTTGGTCGGAGAACATAAGGGATTCTTGAAGAATGTGAACTTTTATGGAATCCCGAAAAAGGTCACTATCTTTACCATCCTGCTTTTTTTAACTCTTGTTTGGTATTTAATTGATGCAGCCATGATGGCGTACAAGACTGTTCCCGGTACGAAAAGCTTCAAAAAGTTGGTTCATCTTACAATTCAGTGTCTTGCTTTTATTTTGAGTACTATCGGTGTATGGGCCGCTCTGAAGTTCCACAACGATAGGGGCATTGAAAACTTTTACAGTCTACACTCATGGTTGGGCCTAGCTTGCCTTTTCTTATTCGGCATCCAGGTTCTGTTCTGTTCCGTTCCTTTCCAGTGCATTTTGGCTCCATTCTGTGAAGTTATGGATCTTAATCATGTCTTGTGTTTTGCTTTTAATTTCTTCTGCACCAGTGGGCCGCCGGATTCGCTACGTTTTGGTACCCTGGTGGCTCAAGAAACAGCAGAGCCGTGTTGTTGCCATGGCACGTGTTCTTCGGGATGTACACATATGCACTCGCCGTTGCTACAGCTACTACAGGTATCTTGGAAAAGCTTACTTTTCTTCAAACTAACCAGGTGATATTGCGCTACTCTACTGAGGCTTTGCTGGTAAACTCTTTGGGGATATTGATTGTTGTTCTGGGTGGTTTTGTGATTCTGGCCACGCTCACTCCGGCAAATGGCAAAAGTGATGTCCACAGGGGACTAACAAAATAGATACAATTGTGTTTCCTTGTATTTCCGACGGGTATAAAAATGGACTCGGTAACGGAATCTGAAAAAGACTAGTGCACGTATCCTGCCATGGAACTTGGAGCTGTTGATTGTTTAATGTTTGATCTCATTTTTATATTTTATTTCAAGTGATTTGTCTCTTAAGTCTTACAAGCCATAAAGTTAAATTGCAGTAATACATTGATGATTAAGGTTTGACTTGCTTCAAAGATGGCAAAGCAAATGGTTACAGAACAGTTGTAAACGAATCGACCGTCAGCGAACCGTTTGGCGGGAAGTTCGTTTATTTATTAAGCGAAAGAACATGAATATGATTTTCTGTTCGTTTAATTAAATGAATGAATACGAACAAAGGGCTCGTTCTTTCATTTATGTTCGTGAACGTTCGATAATTTATTCGTTTATGATCAATGCATGAGACTTCGGACTTCTTAAGAAAAAACCCCAGGTCTTTTTATCTCTACGCCTGTAAACGAACTGAATAAATCTTACTTATGTTCATGTGTATTCGACTGTTCGTTTTCATTTTAACGAACATGAACGTACGAACAAGCTACATTTCTTAACGAACGAGCACGAACAAAAAATTATGCTCGTGTTTTTTCGTTCGGTTAAAATTAAATAAACAAATATGAACACACTTTCGTTCGGTTCCTTTACGGGCATAAATAGTTATTTCTTTTGCATCCCAGAAAGCGGAACGGGCTGGGTTGTTGAAGAATCGGTTCAACCGGGTATCAAACTATCAACGGTCTTTCTGATCCAGGACGTACCCAAGAACCGGGAAA
The DNA here is from genome assembly GCA_019671005.1 of Hibiscus mutabilis. Lineage (NCBI taxonomy): Eukaryota > Viridiplantae > Streptophyta > Magnoliopsida > Malvales > Malvaceae > Hibiscus > Hibiscus mutabilis. The sequence goes on from CM033719.1 coordinate 62,976,657, forward strand.
TCTAAACACTACTCAAACGGACAGCCCAACGCTGCTGTGGCAAAAACTATTCCCTTCACGATTCACGTGCACCACTTTGGATTTCCCACTTCAACTCGATAATCCTAGAATTGTAAATTACATTTTTTGGTTCTCAAACTTTTCAAGAAAATCATTTTATTGACAAGAATTACAAATTCAAGGGTCAAAAAAGGTACAAATTGAGGACTGAAATAGTTTTTATTGAAAAAGTTAGAGGACGAAAAATGTTAATTGCCCAAAATAAAATAGGTTTAAACTGTTTGGATTATAAAAAAAAAAAGAAAAAAGAAGTGTTAGATGACTAGATTAGCAAATGTATAGATAGATAGTGGTCTGACTTGGTAAGTAGAATTTGTAGAAGCATTTTGTTCATTTTAGATGAATAAATATAGTGGTGGAATTCAATATTTTTTTATTGGGATCATTAAAAATATTTAAATTTATAGGGTCAATTATGAATTATATATATTTAGTAAAACACAATTTAGCCATTGTCTTAATTTTTTTAATATTTTGAGAAGATAATATTTTGAGAAGATCATGGCCCATCTAGTCCTAGCTAATTCTGCATCTAAATAAATACTTCTAGTTTTTAAAAAAATGAGAAAATATAATCAAAACTATAATTACCTTTATCTTAATAAATGATGTATAGTAAAATTATAAAATTGGTGTTATATGAACTTCTATTTTCTTATAATGTTATATTATCTATTATTTCTAAACTTTTAAATTGGAGATTATAAGAGAACTAAGATGAGCAGTTTGATCAACTAACCAAATATATTTGCTCATATTATCGTACATTTAAATGCTAACATTACCAATTGAATAATACGAAATCGTCTCTCTCTCTCTCTCTATCTATATATATAATAGTATTCACATTTTTATATTATCATGCTTGCTTTTTTCTTTCATTTTAAATTTAAGGAAGTTTTTAATAAGAAACATATAATATTATACTTGTATGATTTTTTTATCTATAGAATCATACTTGCAGATAATAATAATAAAAACAGTAATGTAATATGATACTCAGGGATGAATGTATAGGGTCATAGAGTGGAGTAACTGGATATCTATTTTGGGGGAAAAATTAGTTCAGTGTTAATTTTTTTAGAAAAATTAGTTTTGTGTGTAAAGAAAAATAAAAATCTGCGTATTATTTGAGAAAAAAATTATTTTTGACGTCCGTTTTGAATTTTGGAATCCGTCATTGATGTCCAGTCATGTTGACCACAAGAAACACAGCCTATGGGCTCCGAGTTGAGTGTTTGTCAAAAATGGGCGGATGATTACATCCAAGTCGTTCTCATTCATGCGTTTACCAGCTTTAGCATGCCGCATGCGCCCTCAAGTCAGCGGCATCTCTTTGCATCTTACCCCTTTCTACACTTCTTAGACTAACCACCACATTCCTCGCGATAAGATTGTTTAAAACTGTTACGCCGTGTCGGTATATATCACTTTTTATTCGAACACGACGGACGTTTCGAAGTTGGTTTGGTAAATGAGCATATGATTTAATCAGTTTTTATTGGCTGGTTTTGTAGATGGAGTTGGTTTTAGTTTGGGCAATTTGGATAGTTTTGGGGACAGTTGGGGTGGTGGAATGGAAGAAGTCTCCTCATGGACAGTGGATGTTTCTGTGTCCTTATCTTGAGAGGATTCGGTCCAACTTTATGGTGCTAATTTAGACGACCATTTTGACTTTTGCTCTTCCCGTGTGGGCTTCTGCTCCTCATTCTCTCCCTTCTCTCATCACAAATTTAAATTCCTTTTTTATATAAAAATATATATTTATTTGTCTTCTTACAATATCACCACCTATCAAATACTATCCTCAACGTTAGGGATGACCAAAAAAAAAAAAACTCCATCCAATAGATTCTGAACTGATGCAATAGATTTTTTTTTTTTTGAATTTTATAAGTTGAATTGTTTTGGGTTTGGGGTTCTAAAGAACATGCATTGTTTTGATTCGAGATAATACAAAATATCATTGTATATATATGTTATTAGTTAAATTTTGATTAAACATATAAAAAATAATATGTAAGGTACTAAATAAGGGATGTATACTGTTCGATTTGGTTTAATTCGGTAAACTATTTTAGTAGTCCATCGATTTTTGGTTTGGTTAGTCGTGGTTTCGATTTTTTTTGTATTAGCTTTGATTTTTGGAATTTTGTATTGATTTTGAAAGAATAGCTTTATTTTATGAATCTTAAACATTAATTGATACAGTTTTAAAGTTTTCATAAATATTTTTTTAAAAACTAAATTTTCAACTAAAAATAATAATTAATAATTCATCTATAGTATTTTAAGTTAATTATAAATTAATTATAAAACAAATAAAATTAATTATAAATAAAATATAATAAATAAGTTTAGTTCAATTTAGTTAACCACAGTTTGCAAACTCGTGAATCATAAACCGTCCAAACATTGCAGTTTGGGTTGATTTTTTATTTTTTTTAGAGGTGGCAATTGGATCATTCGGATCGAGTTCAAGTCTGGTTGATTTTCGGTTTGGGTTATTTTCGATTTAGGCTCGATTCGGGTCGGATCAGGTCTGATTTAGATTTAGTTCGAGTCTATGTTATTTTAAATTGGGTCGGGTTAATATCGGATTGGTTGACTTTCGGGTCAGGTCAATATTGGATCAATTTACTTTTTAGGATGGTTTTATAATGGACCATTTGACTTTTCGGGTCGGGTCTATATAGGATCGGTTGCTTTTTGAGTCGGGTCAATATCGGATCGGTCGACTTACAATTTGTGTCAATATATGAAGATGATCTTTTAAAGGAGAAAAAATAATATTAAACCATTACTAAAGGTACTTGCTAATTAGTAATATAAAACAAAATGAGAATAAAACATACATATTTGAGGAAATAAAATTCGGGTTACTTTCGGTTCGGGTTGATCTTTGGTACGGGTTACTTTCGGTTTGATTGATTTTTGGTTCGGGTTTCTTTCGGTTCGGGTTAATTTACGGTTCTAGTTACTTTTGATTCGGGTTGTTTTCGATTTTGGTTTTTTTCAGTTTCGGTTGATCTTCGGTTTAACTAAATTCAGATCATTTTTGGTTTAGTTCAGTTTTGATTCAGATTTGGCTCAAGTTTAGACCATCACGTTCGAGTCTATATCGAGTTTTGGGTCGAGTAAATCGGTTCAGGTCTCGGATCTCAGGTCAAATTTGCCAGGTCTAATTTTTTCTCGGTTCAAACTAAAATTATGTGTTGGTCTCGATTTCCTTTAACCGTTTAGCTTGCTAAGTGGTGGAGAAGTTGATTTTTGAGTGTATGTGGTGGAAGCAAAAATATAGACAATGAGCACGATGATTTAAAGTGGTTCGAGCTTCTAAACAAGCTCTACATCCACTACCTTAGCTTCCCCGCTAAGGATTTCCCAAATCCACTAAGATTTCTTCCCCTTTTAACAAAGGCAACCTTTACAACCTAGACTCAACTACCAAGTCTAGCATCCAAAGCTCACAACCCAAGCTTTGGGAATCCCCACAAACAAAAGAAATAAAGCAAACAAGAAATCCTCTCTATAAGATAGATGTTTGTGCTCTTAAAGCACTCACCCAATCCTAAAACACTTGAGCAAAATATAACAATTAAAGCTCACAAGTGTTGTCTATACAAAGAATGAGAATTTAAGCTCTAAGACAATTTTGGCATCATAATGTTGTTGACAGTTGAATCATTAGTTGTTGCTGAAGCTTGAATGTCCCTTTTATACTCCCAAATGAGTTTTTAGCCATTGGAGACAGTTGGGATTGAATTGGAGCTTTTGGGGCTTATTTTTCCCGCAATAAATGCAGTTCTGCAGCCTTCTGTATCGATATGCGGGTAGGCGTATCGGTACTGCTACTAGCCGTTATGCTCATTTCTGGCTACGCGTATCGGTAGGCTGTATCGGAACACTGGGGACCATATCGGTACGACCTGCAATTCAAATAGCCGTTGGGCTGGTTGAAAACTGGATCGGTACGCGTACAAGCGTATCGGCACGATCCAACACGTATCGGTATGCATAGGGGCGTATCGATACAGTTTTCGCTACTGGAAAATTACTGTAGCTCAAACCCTTATCTGTATCAATACGGGGTATACCGTACCGGTACGGGTATGTTAAAAACGTTAGTTTGGCTACTTTAAAACATTCAAATCATTTCCAAGACCTCCTAAAAACTTTTCAAACTTATTTTCAAGTTGTTTGGACTTAAACAAAATTTTGAAATCTTTCAATTTAGTCCAAAACTATTTTTCAATTATTATATCAAAACATAAATCCTAACAATATCCCTTTTTTTACATAATAAAACCAACTTGAAATTTTGTTTTTGAGATTCTCCCCCTTAGTAAGAATAAAATTTGTATAAGAGATTAATTGTTGAAAACCTTATAAGCTCCCCCTTATTCATTTGAAAAGTCAAAATTTCAAAACATTATCCCTTTTTGTTATATCAAAAATGGTTTAAACTTTAAAGACCAATAACAATGGAGAGTTAAAAACAATTTGACAAAAATAAGTTTTGTATTAAAATTGGCTCCCCCTTACTCAAGTTACATTCAAATATTAGTCAAACATTTATGATAAACTAGTTGAATTAAAAATAAATAAAACAAATAAGCAAAAATGAATTCAACTAATTTTTACCACACTTGAACCAAAGGTAGGATGTGAAGCCTTCATTCTTCAAGTGTTCTACCTTGTGTGCATAGAGGTCCCCATTAATTTCATCACTTATTGATCAAAGCTCCATCACACCTAAAACAAGACAATCAAGTAATTTTTGGTATCCAAATTGCTTTGGATCCATAGGCATTAGTAGCACATAATTTAGTCCCCTTAGGAATCCATTTTTCAATTTTATCCTTTTTAGTTGAAGTAATTAGTCCTTTTGGGACCCAAATACTTCTAAAACATTTTCCTTTAATAAATCTAGGGGCACTAGATTGTCTTTGATAAAAATTTGATTTTCCTAAATTGTTTTTCTTTTCAAGCTCTTTGAAAATCAAATCTTTTTCTTTCTTAAGATCATCCACCTCCTTTTGATGACATTTTTCTAAACTTTGAAGCAAATTTTGTAAATCGACATTCTTTTGTTCAAACTCATTAAGTTTTGCTTCAAGTTCATCCTTGGTTTTAGAAATCAAATCATTTTGAATTTCCAAATTTGAAACCGATTTTTTATTTTTGAAATGCGATTTTTAAACTCTAAAACCAATTCATCGTAAGCATCTTGTAATTCATCAAATGAATATGAAATTAAAGGTGATGAATTAAAAGATATCTCGGGCTCTTTATGAGCCATTTTGCCATCCACCTTTGCACTTTTCATCTCTTCCTTCTTGTAGAGTTTCTCAAGTTTCTCCTACATCTCTTTGGCACTTTTTCAAGAGGAGACATTCTTGGAAACATGTTCATTTAGTCCACATAGAAGAATGTGCATCGCTTGGCATTTAGCTTGGCTTTTCCCGTGTCATTTGAACTCATATTCTTCTTTTTCTTAGGACCTTCCAAAAATCTGTCTTCAATAATATCCCAAAGATTGAAGTCGAGAGCTTTGATGAAGTACTTCGTTTGGTAGCTCCATTGGAAGTAATAAACTCCTTTAAAGAGTGGAGGGCGCGTGATTGAGCGACCTTCTTCGAATTGGACAAATATGGAACTACTAGCCATTTCACTGGTTGATTGATGTTGTATCGAGCTTTCCGGATCACCTCAATAGGATGTTAATCCCTCTAGATTGAGCCTCTTTCTAATACCAATTGTTGGGCTCGATTTCCTTCAACCGTTTAGCTTGCAAAGTGGTGGAGAAGTCGATTTTTGGGTGTATGTGGTGGAAGCAAAAATATAGACAATGAGCACAATGATTTAAAGTGGTTCGAGCTTCTAACCAAGCTCTACATCCACTACCTTAGCTTCCTCACTAAGGATTTCCCAAATCCATTAAGATTTCTTCCCCTTTTAACAAGGCTTAGGAGGCAACCTTTACAACCTAGACTCAATTACCAAGTCTAGCATCCAAAGCTCACAACCCAAGCTTTGGGAATCCTCACAAACAAAATAAATAAAGCGAACAAGAAATCCTCTCTATAAGATAGATGTTTGCGCTCTTAAAGCACTCACTCAATCCTAAAACACTTGAGCAAAATATAACAATTAAAGCTCGCAAGTGTTGTCTATACAAAGAATGAGAATTTAAGCTCTAAGACAATTTTGGCATCATAATGTTGTTGATAACTGAATCATTAGTTGTTGCTGAAGCTTGAATGTCCCTTTTATACTCCTGAATGAGTTTCTAGCCGTTGGAGACCGTTGGGATTGAATTGGAGCCGTTGGGGCTTATTTTTCCCGCAATAAATACAGTTCTGCAGCCTTCCGTATCGATACGCGGGTAGGCGTATCGGTACACCTTGGTCCGTTTCGGTACGTCGTATCGGAACACTAAGGACCGTATTGGTACGACCTTCAATTCAAATAGCCGTTAAGGTGGTTGAAAACTGGATCGGTACGCGTACAAGCGTATCGATATGATCCAACACGTATCGGTACGCATAGGGGCATATTAGTACAGTTTTTCGCTATTGGAAAATTACTATAGCTCAAACCCTTATATATATCGATACGGGGTATTCCATATCGGTACGTGTATGTTGAAAACGTTAGTTTGACTACTTTAAAACATTCAAAACATTTCCAAAACGTCTCAAAAACTTTTCAAACTTATTTTCAAGTTGTTTGGACTTAAACACATTTTTGAATTCTTTTCAATTTAGTCCAAAACTATTTTTCAATTATTATATCAAAACATAAATTCTAAGATTATGACATAAATTAAATTTAACTTTGATTTTTGTTACTAAATTGAATAAATTAATATTTCATTCAATATTTTTTATTTTAACAAAAATATGTGAAAATTGAATGTTAAAACAGTCAGACTTCTAATTAAATTTTCAAGTCGAGTTCGAACCAATATATTTATAGTAAAAATTGAGTTGGATAAGAATCAAGTTTTATTGAGATCACAATATCAAATTAGTAAAAAACACTCGTCCAACCCAAAAACGATTAAAGCTCCGTTCAACACTGATTATGGAACGGATGTTGATGGAAAATGGCCATTTGAGAGCTAGAAGCTAGATTTTTTAGCTTTGGCGAAACGAGGTTTAACGGCTAAATTAGGCAGACGTAATTGTTCAATATTAATTCTCCGTTTGACATTCAAACGAGCGTTTGAGAGGCAATGCTAAACACACCCTAAGAAAATACATTTTAATATTTCTGCTGTACTTAATTAGAAATACGACCCCGACCTGACCATTTTAACATTCAATTTTCACATATTTTTGTTAAAAAAATAATTGAATAAAATATTAATTTGATTAAGAAAACCATTTTGAAGTGTTGTCTGATTAAGAAACCCATTTTGGAGTGGGGTCTGGTTAGGAAAATAATATTCATAATCTAATTAAGAACATTTAAACGCAAACAAATAAAAATATGTTTTAGTATTATGTTTTCAGTTGTGGGTCTGATTGTGTAGTGTGGTCGTTTCTGTGTTCGGCTGCTTGATTGAAGGTTTTCTTTTCTAAACGTGTTTCGTTCTCCCTGTTGAAGACATTAATGGCGTCTGAACTCTTAACTACCGTAACATTAGTAAGCGAACATTGAGAATGCTTTTAATTTGACGGTTAGATTTACTTTTCTTTTTCCGGTTTATACTGTAAACATGGGAAAACTACAAAAAATGGTTGACAAACAAAAATTATTTACGAACAATTCTGTGATTAATATGATATTCAAAATAACATATTATTTTTAACAATGAAATATTAACACTTTTAAAGTTTAAAATGTGAATGTTAATATCATCTTTTATAAGCCAAACTTTGAAAAACTTAATTATGCAATTTGAAGAGTTAACACAGGATTATAAATATATGAGCATGTGGTTAAAGCTTTCAATTTACGTTCTCTCATTCTCTCTAAATAGAAATTGTTCAAATATATGAGGGTAAATAAGTAAAAATAAAAAATGCACACAACTATTTTAGATAAGACAAAAACAATAGTTATCTATAAATATATGACTTATTTAACAAATAAGTACCTGAAGTATACTAAATTTTTAATTTAAGTACCTAAAGTATAATTACACATGAATTGTGAATACTTTGGTGTGATGAATAAAGAATAGAAACCGTATAGTGAGATAATGAGTTTGATCACACACATATGTCTGTGTCTTTAGTTTATTAATAGCCCGCTTTCCTTTTCCTTTTCCTTTTCCTTTTCCTTTTCCATTCTTTCATTTCTGGAAGTGCATAATATTACTCTTGAGTTGAATCGTTCAACTCAACCCTTCGGCTCATCATCCTTTTCCACCTAACTTCCATCACTATCACATTTATTGACTTGAGAAACACGGTCCCTGTAGGTATAAACTGCTCGGCCCTACACGATGGAAACCAGAGTCTCAGTTGTCTTATTTTCGGGTCAGATCACACCAGAGTAGACTTTATGATATTTTAATTTCTCAGTCTCCCTTGTTCTCAATTTCTTTGACTCTGCTTATTATTATTGGTGCTTCTACTGGGATGTTTCCTCTGTTTTCCCTTCCTTAACACCAACCCTCTCTCAGAATTTCAACCCCCTCCACGTTTCCTGACCCTAGAGCTGAATTTTCCTTCGAGACCTTTATCGTGTATTGACACTTTGGTTGAGGTTGATGGAATCCCTGAAAATAACTGGTATGGGTTTTCTTTTTTCCTTCTGTTTTTTCTTTTGATTTTCTTACAAGTTATGAACAAGTCAAGGATGTTGATTCTATGATAGTTTCTTTGCTTCTTCTGTCTTGACTATTTGGGATCCTGACTTTGTCTGTGCTGAGTATTGATGGGTTTTGCCGTTTTTGGTGTTCTACTCCCTTGGATTCTGATTCTGCAGAAAGAGATGGCTTTGATTTCTTGTTTGTGTGTATTTGTGTGTTGTAGAATTACTTGATCTGCTTGAAAGTTGTATTTAGCACTCTTTGCTGTTAATTTGGTTTAAAAGAATTGTGTCAATGTTGCAGGAACTTCCCCCATTGTTGGATTACTTGTACTCTTTATGTCCTTCCAAGTTCTGGTGTGTATGGGCAGTATTGAGTATAGGAACGCCCCGGAATGTAACAAACCGTTCAAGTGCGGTGTCGTCCAAGATCTGAGGTATCCGTTCCGGCAAAGGGGTAGCCCGCGGTATTGCGGGGAACCCGGATTTGAGATGTATTGTCAGGGTGCTAGTCCCATGATTACAATCAGTTCCCGGAGTTACCAAGTTCTGGTATACAACCTCGGATCTCTTACTCTTGCTCCTATGAGTACTTCGGATACCGTGCTTTGTCCCCGGCGCCTTGTCAACACCTCTTTGAATCTCAGCCCTTTCCACGCTGCTTGGAATACAAAGAACATTTCGCTTTATTACGGTTGCCCCACAGAGGCGAATCAGTATGAAGGGCTTTCTAATCATCAGTTCAATTGCAGCATGAATGGAACTGATACTGTAGGCTACTATGTGGTCACATCATTGTTTTCTAACCTCTCGGTTGCAGCAAAGGGTGCCTTGAGATCGTGTCGCAGCAATGTTCTTATCCCGGCATTTGCTTCAATATTACAGGTTTTGGAGCACAATCCAGCTAATCTGAATGTCACCCTTGAGAATGGCTTTGCAGTGCAATGGGATCAAAACGATCCCGTCTCAGGTATCATAGTCAACAATCATTCTTCTTCATAATCTGTTTGTTTGCTAAGATTCGTAACTCGATTCTTCGATGGTTGCAGGGTCATCAGATGGTTTCAATTCAAAGTTCAAGTTAGCCATAGGTAAGTACTATTGATTGACATTTCGATTCAATCGGAACTATGAACAGCAGCTAGCTTGCACTCCTCTAACGTAATTGACTCGTTATTCTCTGAAATAGGTTTGGGAGTGGCAGGAGTTGTCGTTTTGGTAGTCGCGGCCATGGTGGTAACTTTCCAGATTAACAAAGAAGCATTTTCAAGAGGAGTGTTACTGAAGTTACAACGAGGGAAAAGGAGGCAATGGGAAAGGATTGAGGCATACATATTGCAGTATGGTTCCGAACTTGCTCCGAAGCGATATTCTTATGCAGCAATCAAGAAAATAACCAAGTCGTTCAAAGACGAACTAGGTCAAGGCGGATTCGGAACTGTATATAAAGGTACATTACCTGATGGCCGACTGGTTGCAGTAAAAGTCCTAAATGAAACCAAGGGGAGTGGAGATGAATTTATAAATGAAGTGGCTAGTATTAGCCGAACCTCCCATGTTAATATTGTGGCATTCGTTGGTTTCTGCTATGATCTGTCGATAAGAGCTCTAATTTACGAATTCATGCCTAATGGATCGTTGGATAAGTTCATCTGCCATCGAGATTCTCCGGATAAACCTGATCAGCTGGAAGTGAAAACATTATACGATATCGCAATCGGCATTGCCAGAGGATTGGAATACTTGCATCAAGGCTGTAACACGAGGATTCTACACTTCGACATAAAGCCTCACAATATACTTCTAGATGACAATTTTTGTCCCAAAGTTTCGGATTTCGGGCTTGCTAAACTATGTGAGCGGAAGGAGAGTATCATCTCCACGATAAGTGCAAGAGGAACTGTCGGATATATTGCCCCAGAGGTGTTCTGCCGAAGCTTTGGAGGAGTCTCGCACAAATCCGATGTTTATAGCTACGGGATGATGGTCCTCGAAATGGTTGGAGAAAAAGAAAACATCCATAGTCAGATCAATAATCCGAATTTTCCGGTATGGATTTATGACCGTCTTAAAGGAGCAGACTTGAATCTTGAAGGAATGACAGCTGAAAATGAAGAGCTGATCAGAAAGATGATCATAGTGAGTTTGTGGTGTATTCAAAGTAATCCGTCGGATCGACCATCGATGACTCAGGCCATCGAGATGTTGCAGGGAAGCATCGAATCTCTGTCGATTCCTCCGACGCCGTTCCTGTTTTCTCCTCCAAAATCACCTGAAAACACCTTTACATCATCGTTTTTCGCACCATCCGACATTCAAATGGAGTACAGTGGACATGGTTTGTCTAGCTCCGACTCCGTTCCTGTTTTCTCCTCCAAAATCACCTGAAAACACATTCGCAACATCATTTTTCCGCCATATGGAGTACAGAGGATGCAGATTGTGTATTGTGTAAAATAAATTGTGAGATAGAGATGTGCATGTCTAATTGTAGTTTTTAGTATGTGGTTACTTTTTTAATATGTTTGAACACAGTTTTTTTTTAATACATGACAAGTGATGATCAATGTATTCCTTTTTTAGCACTGGATGTAATAAAGTTTTTCTTGTTTGCTCTTTTTCTCCCTTTTGATATGGCTAAATTGGATATACTAGTCATTACTATTTTTATTAAAGAGTTGTTATTGAAGTTGGTGTCTTTTTATGGTGGGAGATGGCTGGAATAAGTTATGGAAAATTCTAAAGTAAATATTATGCGCTATATGTACCATTAATTATATGCACTGATATGTATCATTAATTATTGTTAAAATTTTCAAAATTATAGGCACGTAAAACGTGATTATTTCCTTTTTAGAATAAAATATGTTTAAACATTTTTGTTACTTTTTTAGATTTAAAAAAATTAAAATTTTTGCAAACTTTTTATTTTAATAAATTTAAAAAATAAAAAATCTAAAAAGTACGAAAAGCGTTTTAACATATTTTATTCTAAAAAAATAATCACGTTTTAGATCCTCATGATTTTAATAGTTATTAAAATAATTAATGGTATATATTAATGTATATGATTAGTACTACATATAGGTACATGACGTTTACTCTAGACTCACCCTTAAACTACTCTTAGGATTGAAAACTTACAAAACTTATCCTCCATAATGTTTGGATTTTATCTAATTATGTCTTAACACAACCCATGGATTGCATCTCTTCTACGGGAACATGTTGGATTTTGTTAATGAAGTTACAACGGATGGAATTTTGGATGCTTCAAGTGAGGTTCATAAAAAGCAATTATAGGCTATGTTACGTATATTTGGAGTTGGGTTTGTCTTTTCTCATAATTATTAGAGAATTTTTGTAATACCCTGAAAACCGGTCTAGTTAGAATTGAGTTTCGGCGGTCAAAAACCCTATACCGAAAAGGTTCAAATATTGCATTAATTTTGACTGTGTGGTCAATTACATTGATATTGGACTCTAATTGAGTTAATTTATTGTTTAAGGACCTTATCGAATATATTGAAAAACTATTTAATGATTAAATTGTAAAAATTAAAAGTTTGAAGACAAAAGTATAAGGTTTAAAAGTTGAGGGGCTACCTTGTAATTATCCCATTTTGGGATGATTCACCTCCTAACTTACCACCCATATCACGTGAAATAGTTACTTTTTTTCATAAAAGACGACAAATTAAAGTGGGCAATCATTAATCAATCATTAAAACTTGTCCTCTTTGTTTACAAAAATACATCGAGCTATTTCTCCCAACATCTCCTCTTTTTTTGAAAGTTCAACATACACCACTATTGTTGTCATCTTCTTTGAGCTTTCAAGCTAGCACCTCTATTGGAGAAGCTTTAAAAGCTTAGACTTTCCTCCATCTATTGATTCTATCTTATAGCCTTTGCTTTGGAAAGCTAGAGCCCCTAATCAATCATTGAAATCCATGGATACTTTGTATTAAATTTCAAGTTGAAGCTATTGAACATAGTAGCTAGACCCATTTCTCCTAAGTTCGAATTCATGAAAAACTATAGCTAATACCTATTCTAAGTTTAAATATTAACTTCAATATTGTTGTATTGATGTTAACAAATTCTCATGGTTCTACCTAGCTCAAGAGTTGGAGAAAGAAGGACCATCATCTCCATCAAAAGCCAGGAACAAGGGAGTGGTCATCCGATAGCCTTAGGAGCTTCGGAAAGCAAGGTGATTGTAGTCGAAGTTTCGGGAATAGGTTAGGTACCTTTGTTAGTTTCATTGTTATTGATTTTTGCATAGCCAACATTTTGTAAAAGGATATTGCATCGAACCTCTTTATAGGCTTCATTGGTAAGTATCGGTAAGCTATTGTATCGAACATCGACCATAGTATCATTGCTATGGTTATTGTCATCATTATAATATTGATACATAGAGATATTGACTATTGGGTATTGAAAGTATCATTGTCATAGCCATTGGATATTGAAATAGGCATTGATACTATTATCGAAACATTGATCATTGATATTGTCATCAAAACATTGATCATTGCTATTGCTATTGAAATATTGATATTGAACTTTGGATTCGAAAGGACATTGGATAAAATTGGCATGTCATAGAATTCATGAGCTCATTGGTACGAGTGAACTATGTTATTTGGGCTACGTCATTTATTATGGCGAGGCAAAGGGATAATTGTGTTATTAGTCAATTGGTGAGGCGGAGGGATTAGACCATTCATTGATTTGGTGAGGCGTAGGAATTCACGTATCCACTATCTTGAATCGATCCAAGGAATATTATTGAAAATGATATTATTGTCATTGAACATCATTTATACCATTGTTATTGACAAACATGATTTGTAATGCATTTCATTGTTATTGATATTGTTTATGACTACCTCACTAGGCAAGTATGCCTAATGCATTTCATCTCATGCATTTCAGGTTAAAGAAGTCACGGTTGCGAGATCGAGAAGGTTGAAGGTTTTGGCAAGTCACGACAAGCATATAGTAATGTTTATTATCCTTACAAACTCCTAGAATGGTGGCAAAGTAGTTAAACTAACCACTTATAGCCCTTTTGTTGTGTATAAGCCGCGTATGACATGTATAAGCTTAAAAGGCCTAAAATGTTGTTTTGAAATTGACTAAAGATGGTAAAATATGCATATTTGGCCTAAGAAGGTAAAAATCCTTTAACTGGATTCATATGACTATGAAAGTTAGCATGATAGTAGAATACGGTTAATTAAACTTGCCTGTAAAATTTCATAGGATGTGGACATTGTAAGATATGTCATGATGGATAAAAACCAGACCTAATCTGTCATTACAGATCCTATCGTACCGATACGGGTGATGGCGTATCGATACGAGTATGCATTTTTAGACCAGGTCATCGCTGGTCAACAAGGCGTATCGATATTGCCTTGTACGTATCGGTACAGATTTTTAACACTGAAAAATTACTATAGCTGGGTATCGATATGGTCCTGTAGGTACCGATACCCTATTTAATCTAATTTGGGAACTAGGGCTCCCGTACAAGTACGAATATTCTCGTACCGACACCAACTGAGCTCGAATGAGATAATATTAACATTATTAGAAGCATATCGATACACGTTTAAGGGTTTCGGTACGCATCTTGGTCACCAAAAACTGATAATATATGAAATGTGCATGGCGTACCGATACATCTCCTCGAGTATCGGTACCGATTCAGGTAATTCGGTTAAAAGCTATTGTTATAATTCTGGAAAGTTACAAATTGGTCACCTATTAATGATTGGCTTAATGAAGGAGTAAATGACCTTTGAATAATATGGAAATTTGCATGTACACTGATTATATGTTGAATTTCATTGTGGTAAGGTCAATTTTAGTAAAGGACCTCTAATTTATCGAAATTATAGAATAGACCTTAAAACTAAAAAAAGTTTAAAATTGGTCATAAATTGATGATTATAGTCTTGTATTGAATCTTTGCTCTTCTACATTGATTTAGTAATGTATTGAGACACTGGAATGAATATCGTATTGCTTCTAACTCACTAAATTATTGAATAAGGATTAAAACATTTAATCTATCACCGTATTGAACTCCGGTAACATACTCTGACCCAGTTCTCGACCAGGCCGAAAAAAGGGTGTTACAATTTTAAACAAGCATAATTGGTCAATTGATAAAAGGAAAAAACTTTGATACACAGGCCGTGTAAACTTTAGTTTACACGTGCATTATACGAGCCTTTTAGTTTTAGGGGTTAGGGTTTTAGTTTAGGGTTTAGGGGTTTAGGTTGTAGGATTTAGAATTTAATGTTAGTGTTTAGAATTTAGTGTATAGGGTTTAAGGTTTAGGGTTTAGTTTTTAGGGTTAGAGTTAGGAAGTTAAGATTTAAATTTTTATAGTGAAAACATACAGGTTTACACAACATGTGTATCAAAGTTTTACCCTTGATAAAACTATTTATATTTATTTTAATATTTTTTTAGATAATAAGTTTAGAACTGACAAGGAGAAAAAGGATTTGGCTCTATGCGTACGTTAGCTAGGCTAAGATGCGTCTGTAGAGGAATTGGGATTTTTCTTTCTGTTTCTTGATTTTCTTCTATTCATTTGCTCGATCTACTTTCAGATTTAGCTTGTTTTTCTTTGATCTTTCTTGTTTTTTGCTCTCGTCTTGCTCTGTGGGATTGGGTTTGGTTTATGGTTCATGGCGGAGTCGAGTATTGTCGCTAAGCAATCGAGTTCCAATGCTTTTAGGGCTCTAAATTTGGTTGATTTTCCTATATTAGGGGAAAGGCAGTGGATACGAATGTTAAGGGCTTGAATGGTAAAGTGAATAAAGGGGTTGAAGCAAGCACAAGAGTTGTTGATGGGAATGATGTTGCTGGTAAAGAATGGAAAAATGTTTTTTATGCTGATCAATCGTTACCTTTTTCTTTCGGTGTGCAAAGAAGGGAAGGTTCTGGTTTAATCGTCTCGAGAAGTATTGGATTTGGGAGCAAAGTAGTGGGATAATGCCCTCTTAGGGAATTTTTTGGGTAAGTCTCTATCTCTTATTATTTTTCAACGAACTGTTGATAAATTGTGGGGGTAAGGAAGGCTCGATTGTGTTACATTTTCTTGCTCCTAGTGTTTATAAGATTAATTTTCCCTCTCAAAGGGTTCGAGATTGGGTTCTAGAGTCTGAACCATGGCATATTCAGCAAAAGACTCTAATCTTACGAAAATAGCTTCTTGGTATGATTCCTGAAGTGGTCAGTCTTGAATTTGCACCTGTATGGATTAAACTGTGGCATGTATGTTCCTTTAGAGTTGTTCTCTCAACAGGGGTTAGTCTATATTGCTAGTGCTTTAGGGAAACCTCTTTATATTGATAGAGCCACAACATTGAAGTATCAGCTTGAGTTTGCAAAAATATGTGTGGACATTGGGGCAGATGTCACTCTTCCTGACTATGTAACTGTTGATTTAGGAAATGAGAATTGTGTAGAGGTGGGTGTTGAGCTTGTTTGGTCGCCTCCTAGGTGCGATCATTCCTCTATTTTTGGGCACTCTGATGATAAATGCTCTAAGAAGGCTGTTACGGGGCTGCTGGGATGATTGGTGAACAATTGGGGGAGTTGGAAAAAGTGCCTACTGTTGGGTTATTGGTGTTAGTTTAAATGTTGATTGTGTAGTCTTGAATTCTGATCTTGGTACTAGTTTGAACAAAGATATTCTTGGTGATAGTTTGCAGTTAGAGTCTGTTGTGTTGGAGTCTGCTGCTTCTGGATCTGTTGAGTTACTTGTTGATGGTACAAATTTGATATCTACTAATGTAAATCTTGCTGATACTGGAAGATTGTCTAGTTCTGATGCAGTTTTGAAATCTGGAGTGAATTCTACTGATGTGTTACAGGATTTGTCTATCACGAGCCCTAATAAATTTGACATGTTATGTTCAGTGGTTGAGGAGCAGAAAAAGCCAGGAAAGGTGGGTGTTCCTGTTGCTGGTGTTGATGATTTGATGAATCAATTAAAACCTAAAGAAAAATGAGAAAATGGTCAAAAAAGAAAGAAAAAATTTAGAGGTGCAAATAAGGGTAAGGTGAATAGGGATGGTTCTTCTCCTTCTTTGTTATGACAGCTTTAGTCTGAAATGTAAGGGGTTTAAATGATCCCCTTAAACAGAAAAGACTTCTTAGTGTAGTGAGGCATTTGAATAATCCCCTAGAAGTTTTGTGTTTGTTAGAGACAAGAGTTTGTGAGTCTAAGGCTGCTGATATAGTGAATAGTAAGTTGAGGGTGGGATTTTTTCCACAATTATTTACATGCTGCAAATGGTAGAATATGGGTTCTTATTAGAGGTGGTTGGCAGTTAATAGAGGTATGATGCTCTGATCAGGTTTTTACATGTCAGTTGATGAAGGGAGATGATTATTTTTTTTCTGTTGTTTATGGGTGCAATGGCCGTGAAGATAGATTAGACTTATGAAGAGATCTAGTTAATTAGAAGGGGAGATGATAGTCCTTAGGCTGTTGCTGGGAATTTTAATATTATTTTCAAGCCTTAAGAGAGTTCTAAGTTTGATGGAAGTTAAGTGATTTCTGAGGCTATGCAGGAGTTTTTGAACTCTTAGGAGGATATGGATGTTGTTGATCATCCTTTTTCTGGCTCTCTTTTTACTTGGTGCAATCATAGGGAAGAAACTCCATTATCAAAAAATTTGGATAGAGTGTTGGTTAATCAGACTTGGTTGAGCTCTTATCCGCTGCTTCTATTGAGTTTTTGGCTCATGATTTCTCGGATCATTTTCCTAGTCATATTGTGTTAAGGGCTTCTCTCTCTCGGCCTCTGAAGCCTTTTAAGTTCTTTAATTTTTGGGCTAATCATCCAAGTTTTTATAATGTGGTAGAGGAATCATAGAATTTACCAATTGAAGGAAATCCTTTGCAAGTTCTTTTTGCCAAACAGAAGCTTAAAGATACTTTGAGGAAATTTAATCATGATAATTTTAGGGGGATTTTGAATAGCGATGGAGAAGTCGGTGGAGCTTGAAAATATCCAAAAATTGGTGATGTCTACTTCTACAGCTGATGTTATTGGAAGGGAAATGGTGGTGTTGCAGGAGTTGGGGGACTTACTCAAGGCTGAGGAATTTTTTTTTCAATATAAATCCAGAGCTTAGAATGTTAAAAGAGGGTGAGCAAAATTCTGCTTTTTTAAAAAAAAAATTAATGTCAGGTAGAAAATGAATACTGTTTATTTTCTTAAGGATAGTCAGGGGTAGAAACTTGAAACTTTTGAGGCTATATCTTCTGAATTGGTCTCTTTCTTTTCTGAATCTCTTGGTACTGTGAAAAATAATGTGGAACATGTGGCTGATAGTTTGCTTCAAGAAATTTTAGGTGTTGAATTGTCTTGAGGGTTTGCATAATGGTTTGATTGCTCTTGTTACATCGAAATAGATTAAGGATGTGATCTTTGCTATGAATGGTAATAAGGCACCTGGTCCTGATGGGTATTCTGCAAGGTTTTTTAAGGTTTTTTTTGGAGAATTGTGGGGAGGATTTTTTTGAAGGTAATTAAACATTTCTTCTTGACTTGTTGTTTGCCTGCATTTTTTAACTCCACCATCATAACTCTTGTGCCAAAAGTCATTGTTCTACGGTTGCTTCTGAATTTAGGCCAATATTTTATTGTAGTACTATTTATAAATTTATTACAAAGATCTTGGCTAATAGGATGAAAGTTTGTTTGTCTGATATTATCTTACCAAACCTGAGTACTTTTTTTGACTGGAAGGGACTTGGTTGAGAATGTTTTATTGGCACATGAGATGGTTAATGATTATGGTAGGAAACATGTTTTCCCCCGTTGTGCCTTAAAGGTTGATTTCAGGAAAGTTTTTAACTCTTTGAATTGGGAGTTCATTCTTCAAGTACTTAAGGTTTTGGGTTTTCCTCTTTTGTTTAGAAGATGGGTGCATGCTTGTATATGTCGTTCTAAGTTTTCTGTAGTGTTAAATGGTGGTTTTGTTGGATATTTTGCTGGAGCTAAAGGGGTAAGACAATGGGATCCTTTGTTCCCGTATCTATTTATTCTTGGTATGAATGTTCTATCATGCTTGTTGAATTTAGCTAGTTTTTTATGGAGTTATTGAATTTCACCCTAAGTGTAAAAGAATAGGGCTTACTCATATCTGTTTTGCTGATGATTTGTTGGTTTTGTGAAGGGTAATGTAAATTCTATTATGGGAGTTAAAAGTATCATGGATGTATTCTATCGTATATCAGGGTTATAGATGAATGATATGAAAAGTGAGCTATTCTGTGCAGGGTTAGAGCCTACTGCAGTTCAGGGGATTGCGGATGCTTCTGGCTTTCGTGTTAGTACTTTGCCGGTTCGATATTTAGGGGTCCCGTTGCTTGCAAAAAATCTCTTTTATGTTGATTGTGAGATGCTAGTTGAGAAGATTACAAAGAGAGTCTCGAGCTAGCCTTCTAAATGCCTTTCGTTTGCAGGCAGACTGCAACTTATACAAGCTGTGATTTTTAGCTTGCAAAATTTTTGGAGTAGAATCTTTATTTTACCTTCTAAAGTGATAAAGAATATCACTTCTATTTGTAACACTTTTTTGTGGAAGGGGAATATTGCCTCGGCAAGGGGAGCTCGGCTTAGTTCGGAGAAGGTTTGTCATCTTAAGTGTGAATGAGGTATTGGGATTAGGGATGTTGGCTCCTGGAATAAAGCTTGCATGATGAAGTATTTTTGGCTTATTCTCGCCCAATCTGGTTCTCTTTGGGTTGCTTGGGTTGAAAAATACTTGCCGAAAGGTTGTTCTCTTTGGCAGGCTCAACTGAAATGTACCCATAGTTGGGCTTGGAAGAAATTGCTCAAATTAAGAGATTTGATGATGCAAGCTGGTGTTATGCATGGGGGTTATAAGGCTAAAGTGGTATGGAAGGAAATCAGACATAAACAAAATCAGATGGAATGGTCTCGAGTGGTATGGGGGAATCCTTCTGTCCCTCGTCACTCATTTATAACTTGGCTGGTGGTTCATGACAGATTACCAACGAAGGCTAGAATGCTTGCTTGGGCTGGTTCGGTAGACTTGCTATGCAACCTTTGCGAAGATGGGATTGATTCAAGAGATCATTTATTTGTTGAGTGTTGTTTTTCATCTCAGGTTTGGCAGTTAATGATGCAAGCTTACAATTTCCAGATTAATTGTTGTGGTTGGGGGGATATGTTTGATTGGATGATGCGCCATGGTAAAGGAAAATCCTTACTCCTTGTAGTTGTTAGACTAACTTGGAGAGCTTTTCATTATTATATATGGTAAGAGCGAAACAGTCGGATTCATGGTAATGCTCCTAGATCGGTGCAGGGCTTGTTTTCTTGCATTGGATGTGATATTAGAATGAGGTTGATAGACTGTTCTCAAGTAAATTCTTTCCCTTGTTTACTTTAAAATTGGGGGTTAAGTGAATAGTTTTTTTTTGTTTGTTTCTTTTGACTGTTAGGGGTTGGTTAATTTTGAGTTGCAACTCTTTTGTATTGACGTGGTTACTCTGAATGAATAAAATGCTATATATCCAAAAAAAAAAAAGTTTTTTATACCCATTAGAAATACTTCTTTTCTTAGAGTTTCCCTTTTTCTTCCTTCTAGGTAAGATTAGAATTAGAATTAGAATTAGGTTTTGTTAAAAAAAATTAGAATTTTGCCTTCCGTGAAACCTTAATTTAATGGTAAGATTGAGATTTAAAAATTTTAATGTTCAAGGTCCGAGTTCCTTCATACATGTATATTATATATGGATTTTCAATCTTAATTTTATTCTGGTTGAAGTTTTATTATGTATAGACTTTACTTAAATATATTCTGAATATTAACGCTATTGTTAAAAGGTTGAATTGAACGAAGTTCAATTGTTTGACGTGAAAAATTAGAGAATTACGTCAACGATCTTTAGGGTAAGTGATTAAAATTTTCAGTTGATAATTTTTTTTCTCTAAATTATAGATTCTAGACTCATTAGGAGCAAAATTTTCTTTCTCCCTCTCCCTAAGTAGGAATTGTTCAAATCAAAAAATTAGAGAATCACACTAGAATGACCAATAATCTAACATTTTATATATATTGGGGTTATTACACCAAACATCTTCAAATCTAAATTTAAAGTTGGATCCCAAATTTCAAAACATTATAATTAAGCTCCTAAAGTATCATTAGCTAATTTCATATATGTACACTTACTGTATCGATAGCTCGGATATGATGTCTAAAAAGGGAATTAGACTACATATATTTTATTGGCATTATTTTTAACAAATTAAATATGAATAGATCATACAACAGATGTACACATATTTATAATATAAACTACGGGCAATTATTTCATGTACAGACAATGGAAACAAAAGTACTTTAGTTTTAGGGTTTAAGAACTCTATTTAGATTTTAATATTTAGGTGTTTAAGTGTAGGAGTTTTGAATTTAGGGGTGTGGTTAGAATTTAGGGACTCTATATTGCCCTAAAATCTAATTTATAATGTATAAACCCTAAATTCTAATCTTGAACTCTAAATTTTAACCATAAACCCTAAATTCTAAAACACTACACTACACTTAAACCCATAAACCCTCAACTAGAGTCCCAAAACCCTAAAACTAAGTACATGAGATATTTTTCCTATAAACTGCATATTTTAATATATTTCACATTAGTTCTTAACTGACTTTTTGTGGTTTAACGATTAAATTTACGAAAAAATAATTTTATTAAACAAACATTTAGAAAGTAAATGTCGGAATTTGAACTCATATCCGATTAGAATTCATACAATATGAGGCATTATGAGCTTCCTCGTCGATGAGTGGGTTCTGATTTTAAGTATTCAATTAATAAGATAATCAGCTATTTGGGAAACTTTGATGCATGCATATAACCGGGTAGAAATATTTGTCTTTTTTCACACTCCAAACTTATTTATCCCCTTAAAAAATCAGTCCTAAAATTGATAAATGAGATTAGACTCTTCTAATTAGATCTGGCCAAGGATCGAATTATTCGTCTCGAAGGTTCATCCAAAATTTGAGAATGTTTAAACAAAAATATTAAACCCGAATTTGAGTTTAGAATAAAATTAGGTTTGTTTAAAATATGGGTTAAGCTCAGACTCAAACATTCAGGACCCAAATCTGATCGACTCGCTTTCTAAATTTATAATATGTTTTATTATTTTAATTTTATATATTACATAAAATGATAATATATAATACTACAATATAAACATTAAACATATATTAATTTTTTTCCATAAATATAAGAGTAAAAAATAAAGTTAATAAACGATATATATATATATGTGTATAATCAGGTTAAATTAGGGGAAAATGTTATTTTTCTTTAGAAAATTGAAAATGGTGTATTTGAAAAATTATTTAGGGAAATGGTTGAAAGCTACAATACCAAATGGGAGTCATCACCAGCTGTTTTCGATTACCATGGGTGGGGTGAGAGTCGCCGTCAGCTATCGACGAATTTGGTCAAATTTTTGAGTTTTTGCAATTTGGACTAAATGTAAAAAATGAAATTGTAGGAAATAAAATAAAAATTTTGAAAACATGACAGAAAATGTTGTGTTTGGAATTTAATTTAAATTAGTTTATTTTTAACTATAAGTTAAGTCCAAACCTTTGAAAGGATATAACTTTACATTCATGTGTCTGATTGAGGTGATTTTTTAATTCATGTAAGTTCTGAAGGTCTACATGTTGGCAAGGCGACTAAGTGGTCTTGTCATCGTTTTCATCTCAAAATTATCATTCTGACCTTTAATTTTGAATTCTTAGCAAAAAATTTAAATCTTAAACCTCGATCTTTTATAACCCATAAGGCATAAATATTCAATTTTATGTACTGAAATATATAATATTTATAAGGATTTGATGCATGCAATTTCACTGCATTATAGAAATTTTCATTTTGGTCCTTGTCACTATGGTAAAATTAAAGAGACCCGATCGCAAAAAAAAAAAAACTTACAAGAACCAAATTGAAAGGAAATTAAAATTATAAGGACCCAAGTTATGAAAACTGTCCGTTTGAATTCAACACTAAACGATTAAGGAGACAATTTTGAAAATTTTAAACGTGGATGATCAAATATTTTGTATTCGGGTTATGGAGTTTGAGCCGATGATAGAAGAGCATTTTTGTTGTAAATGCGATGTAGAGAGTAATTCAATAAATACAAACTTGGATGAGGAGGATCATATGGATAACGAGGAGGGTGCTCAATCGGTCCTGAAATTAATGGGGTCAATGAAAGGTGAGGAGAACATGAGAGAGGCTCATATAGTGGAGGCTGTGTCTAGGGAGAACCCAAATCTCGAACAAAATATGGACAATAGTAACACCCTAGTGTGGCAACAAAATCAATTTTGAGAAAATACAAGACAATCAGATGAACGCATGTTAGATATATCGACGAGCTCGGGTGGATGAATGACGGATGAAGAGGTTGGCATTGTACCACGTAATAAGGATTGTCATCAGGGGTTGAATATATGGAATGAAGAGGGGTTAGTGGACTGTCCAGTGAATTTTCTGCAACTGCCAATAGAGACTAAGGGGATAGGGTTGAATGTTGCAAAGCCTAGGGAGTCGGCAATCGATACAGAGCTGTATAATGGGTACCTAAAAAGGCTCGAAATGTATCGGAGAATGTGTTGATTGAAGCAAAGCTGCAAAATAAGGGGCGAGGATGCCCCCAAAAGAAG
Organism: Hibiscus mutabilis; assembly: GCA_019671005.1. NCBI lineage: Eukaryota > Viridiplantae > Streptophyta > Magnoliopsida > Malvales > Malvaceae > Hibiscus > Hibiscus mutabilis. The sequence continues at coordinate 63,000,264 of CM033719.1, forward strand.
ACTCAACAACAATCCGAGATCGCGAACGACTCCATCACAGATTTTGATTTTTCACGCGGCAACAAGCGATCTTACGGGGGCTCGTGAGACAGTAAAATTGAGGAAATATTTGAGGGCTAAAACAATAGGCAACGAGGAGGCAATCGTGAAGGATATTGCAAAATTAATAGAGAAAAAGACCATGAGCAATAGCGATGCGAGATATGCTGCGGTTGTTTGATGGTTTTTATTTATTGTGTGTTTGTTTCAAAAATGTATTACGTGAGGCTAATGAGATGATGAATGCGATGGCTTAGGGGGTTGATTATGCTTCTTGGTTTTGTGTTATTCTCTAAGTGAACATGCGATGGTGATGAAATCTTGTTTTGTGCTCGTGATGTTTGCATGCTAATTGGAATTGAAGACTTTATGGTTATTTCTAGTGCTGTTGGACTACCTTTGGGGTACTGTTGCATTGGTGCTTTGGGTTTTAAGTTTTGAATACTTGGTTTTTATTTATGTGATAATGATCGTTATTGGGTAGCTTTGAGTATGGGGAGTTGGGGCGTGTATGCGGTTATAGTTGATGTTTCTTTGGTGTTATGGGGTTGTTCTCTTGTTGGTAATGCGATCATAAGGGGTGTTTGGTTCGTCAGATGTTGGTTGCTTTGTGTTAGATGTGCATGTTTTTGTGGAGTTCGGCACCGAGAGGTTGAATAATGTGCTCTTACCTTGGTGTTTTGTTTTTTTTTTTTGGCTCGGTGTTTTGTCCTTTTAATATTGTCATGTTATACTCTTTTCTTCTATTGTAAGTTTAGAGAAGTTTTTAACGAGACACATTATAATATTCTATTTGTATGATTTTTACTCTAATAAAATCATACTTTCTAATAAAAAGAAGTTGTAAAACCTAGGACTGACCATTAAACGACTAAAAATACTCTTTGTTAGGAAAAAAATTCGTTGTACTTTTTGATACTTCTATTCATGCCCTAACACTAAAAATATATTTACAATTTAGTATTAAAGTTTAGAATTATGGTTTAGAGAATTGGGTGTATAGTGTATTTTTTAAGGTTTAAAATTTAGAATTTAAGGTTAAGATTTAATTTTTAAATTTTGGGACATAAAAAGAGAAACCATAAAAGGACATAAGATTTTTATTCAAGCGGGTTTAACTTGATAAATATTTGACTTTATTAATAATAAAATAAATCGAGTTAGGTTTTCATTTATTAATAAAAATACTTTTTAACTTTGTACGAGACCTTTCTTTAATTTTGTTATTGTTTTTAGTACAAACCTCAGTTTTAGTACAAACCTCAATTTATACTATTTAAATTGTCAAAAATTAGTATAATTTTTTTTTTTTAATTTTACGTTGTGTCATTGAATATTATATTTTTATATATAGTAAAACTTCTATAAATTAATAATGTCGGGACCACATGATTTTATTAATTTAAAGAGGTATCAATTAATCAATAAATTAATAAATTATTAATTTTAAGATATTTTTTCCTATTCAACGAACCTACATTATTCTTCATAAATAAAACATATACATTGTATATTGACTAATTGAATGATGTTCATGTACAATGTGACCAATTAAATATAATACATACCCTTAAAAAAACAAAGTTCATTGTAGTATGTAGTACTAGTTAAAACTTAATGCAAGTTCATGTACAGTATGGAAATCAACCACTATATAAATAACATCAAACATTACTAATTAGTAAATCCAAATAAATGGACCATAAATTTTATAGAATCATATTTTACTAAGTTGTCAAAGTTATATTTGTAATTTTATAGAATTATTAATTTATAATATAGAAGGGACCATAAATTTATATAAAGGTCTTCCGAAAAATTATTATCTTATTAATTTATCAAAATTATTAATTTAGACATTGGCCCCAAGTCGGGATCCAAAAAATTATTATTTTAAAGAGATTATTAATTGATCGAGTATTAATTTATAGAAGTTTTACTGTATATACGTGTGTATGTATGTATGCATGCATGCTTTATTTTGTTTGACTTTGGGGGAAAAAAGAATTGAAGTGTTATTGGATTGAAGTTTTTGAAAAACCCTGTATTTTATCAACACATTATTTTAACAATCTCGGGTTTTAAAAGTTTATTAGCACAGTGATGAACAAAGAGGCATTCCTTAAGAAAACGTAGACCAATAAAGCAAGTCAACGGAGATGGAAGGAAGAAAGTGGATTCCATGCACGGGGTAGCGTAACTGTTTGAAAACCTAACATCATCGAAATGGTCCTCCAAATACACAACTCCCTCTATTCATAGATCAACGGTCGAAAAGCAAATTAAAAATTCTCACTTTTTTTGTATTTTTATTTATGCCTTTCATTAAAAATTTAAATTTAAGGTTTAAGATTATTGTTTAAAGTTAGGATTTATAATTAGAGTTTAAAGAATTTAAAGTAAGGTATATTTTTTAAAGTTTAAAGTTTAAAGTTTAGAACTTAAAATTTGATTTTTTTAATATCGGAACATAAAAAATACTTCAAAAAAAGTAAAGAATTTTTATCTCGAAAAGCGACAGTCAAAACCCCAATTTGAATATAAACATTAAAAATATAAGTTTTTAAGGTCTAGTTTCAGAAAATATTTTCTATTCTTGTTTTCTGTTTTTGTTTCTAAAAAATAATTTTGAGTTTCAATTTTCTAAAAATTACAAAGCATATTTGGTTAATAGAGATGAAAAGTTGTTTTCAAAAGTGAATATGTTTGGTATCCAGCTTTTAAAACAGAAATGAAAAAATAGTTATTAAATAATTGAAATAAAATATAATTAGAAAATATTATTATAATAATAATAAATAAAATATAAGTAAATAAATTAATTTTTTTAAAAAAATAACATTAGAAGGATACAAACCCGAGTTGAAATGAAATTAAAATTTAAAACTTTTGTTTTCAATTTTCACTTTCCTAATGAAACAATGAAAACATCTTTCTTATGTTTTCAAATATTTTATTTTCATTTTCTAAATATCAATTTCTATTTTTACGACTAAACATGTTTTCTTCATCATTTTTTATCTCCATTGTATAAAACCAAACGGACCCTAACTTTTTTTCACTTTAACTCATTTCCATTTTCCAACCCATGGCGCACTTTTCTCTTTGAAATAACTCGTTTTAATTACTCGTGCTACATTATACAAGGTTATATTAGTAATTTACTTTTTTATATAGAAACTGCGTCCATTTCCCCCCCTGATTATCTCATTTACCTTTTTATAATTATTCATCATTCCACTCACAAAGTGAGTATACATGGGTCTGGTATTTTCTTGCGCAGCATCTTGAATTTCCATAAATGGTCAGTTCAACTAGAATTCCGGAATTCAAGCAACAGACGAACACTTCACTAAACCTGGTTGCTTCTGTCTGGCCTTAACCGAAAGACGGAAAATAATGGAGTGCTCATGACATGTACATTAACCAGATTCAGATATTATTACTGCATACCTACGGATGTTGTAAAACTCAAGTCGTTGGATTCAGAGCAAGCTCTATTTCTTCCAACGATCTCCCCTTCGTTTCCACAACGTTACCAGCTATGTACAAGACAGCAAGGGCACACACACCAGCGAATCCCAAATACACAGAGCTGATCCCAAACTTGTTCACAACACTCAAGAAATACAGGCCAATGACAAAGTTGGAGATCTGTTGGAACAAGAACACAGTCCAGAAATGAAACAATAAATACCCAGTTGGTAGCAGAATGTAAAGATACAAACACAAACATTTTCGGATCATGTTACACGGTTTGGAGATGTTGAATATAGGTATGTTTCGGGCATTCTCAAGTTTTCTAAGTTTCTCCTTATATTTGGAGAATGACACCCCTCTACTCATGTTCGAAGGTTATCAACTATGGGTACTTTATGGAAATAAGGAATCTAAGTAACACAGATAAGGAAGAACGAAAACCGTTGCTCTGTCTATGTATCTACATTTACAGTTTTTCTTTTAGGGATATAAATAAATATCAACATATTTGGGCTAGTTCTCTATAGTGACTTACCCAATGTGTGCCAAGTGATAAAGCCACTGCTTTAGCTCTGATTCTGGAAGCAAATATCTCTGGCAGAAGAAGAGCAGGCACAGGACCAGCACCAAGTGAGAAGGATAAAACATAGCTGTGCAAAAGAAATCGAAGCCAGGTTTAGATCTCATTAGGCCAGTAGTTGGTGACAACAATTGCAGGCATCAAATAAGAAGAAACTTTGATAAGCTTCATTAATTTATAAAAGGCGCCAACTCACAGAACTGTTCCAACAACAGCTAGTGTGCCAGAATAAGGAGCCAGGACCTTCCAAGTAAATGACAAAGAGAGTAGTAACATTGAAGCAGCCTTCACAAGACAAAAGAAGAAACAAAAATAAACCCAGTAAAAATTTTAGAGCCATATTGGTGATTGAAGTAAGCAAGTTCAACAAAGTTTTCAGGGTTAATAACTTCTGTATTTCCCCTCAACCAACTAATATTCCCATCACATACATCACAAAATTTAGAGCCATGCACATTGGAAGCCAATAATAAACAAACTGAAATATCACAATCCCATACATGAGTGGAATTAAACCTCTGTTGCTGTAATGGTTGTAACATGGCTATTTTTATTATCTTGTGAAAAGTACAATACATTCAAGCATCCATGAAATCAAAGGACTCCAGATGCAAAATGAATGCTGACCAAGGAATCGTTTTACAGGCAAACAAATGTTAATTGCTCTATAGTTTGCATAAACTACTCATTTACTGAAACCACCTGCGAACTATCTTAAGATTCTTAAATGCATTACTTCCAAGTAAGTTAAAGAGATATGTTCTCCAATAAGGCATTGCAAGTAATATTGAGGACCATGATAAATAAGTACGATTTTATAATCTGAGTGAGCTATGGTTTTGAAAATTGAAACCTTAGAGACAGAGGAATGTGAACAGGGTATTTCAACAACTCAATATTTCAACGTAATTTAGTTGAAAAATGAAAAAGTAACTCGATATACCTACAAACATCTTTTAGACGAATGATTATCCTAGAGTTTTCAGTCCATACCTACTACCTAGATAGAGTTTTGAATTCAAGAAAAGTTACCAACTTTAACATATTGTGTAATTTGCCATTTCTAAAAACTTTAGATGAAGTCTTTGCATCAAGGTAAGATCAGTTTCAATTTAAAAAACTTGAACATAATATTGAAGAAAAAGGGAAAAATAAATTTTATGTGGCGAGGATATTTGAGAGATGATTGTTTTATTGTTTGTGTCTGAAGGCCCAAAATGCAAATGCTGGTGGTTTTGGTTGGATACCACACACACTGATTTGGTAGAAGATCTGCTACAAGCCTACAACTTAATAAACCTACCATTCCAGCAAAGCTGGTCATCAGAAGACTTTTTCTTCCTTGTCTGTCCATCAGAGAGGATGCAATAGCGGTGCCTGCAAAGCATAACAGAAGCCAGGGATGTCAAGTATCCTATGTGAATTTTTTTTTCCCAGGAATTTATATTTTTGGAAAATAATCAAATACTAACCGAAGACATTTGATGCCCCAACAAGAGCACTTGCTGCAACATCAGATTCAATTCCAGCACTACGAAACACAGCTGTAGAATAATATACCACAGCATTTATCCCAGCTAACTGTTGGAATAAGAAAAGTGCAGCTCCAACACTGACAACTGCAGCATGACAAAATGTCAAGAAATGGCATTATCATAATACATTAAAAAGCATTCGGGACTTGAAGGTGTAGTTCTGAGGATAATCAGTTTAAACATGTGAATAGTGATCCAGAAATCAGATGGATCATAGGCTATATTAATTAGAATGGGAAGAAATCAAGTTTAAACAAAAGGAATTATACTCTTGACCTTTGAGTTCATTGTTAATCATCAATGGATCAAGACAAAAATAAAATAGTGCAGGAAAAGGACAACTGATAGTCAAACAAAACCTAAGCCTTGCACATTAAGTACTCGTCCTTGTTTGGTATATTTGGTAATCAATAAACACTAGGTAGGCTGGTGCAGCAACTGCAAGAACTCTTAAAAACAAAAAGAGCATACTAGTCAAAAGAATCTTCTAAGAATATTGGACCTTCAAGTCCAACTTTTACACGGTACAAAAGTTCGAAAAAGAAACAAAAATTTAATGAATCTTTTATATACCATCTGCTTTTTCTTAATATCATGTGGTACCGTTTCTAACAATGGAATTTTTATCAATGGGCTTTCAAATTTCAGCTATACCTTTCCAGTAACGGCTGCTAAATAGATCAAACCATCCTGCTTCTGGTTCCGTAGACCCTTGACCTGCATTTCTTAACTCATGCATAACCTCAGCAACTCTTTCCTTTCCATATAATGTTCTTATAGCTTTTTCAGCTTCAGGAAGTTTCCCTTGCTGCGAAATTTACATGTTTAATCAATGTATGTATATAATGTATATCTATGATATATGAACAGAAATGCAAAATAAAGAGATTGAGTAGTCCATTCGGAAACCTGATACAGCCACCGAGGACTTTCTGGGGAAAAGGCCATTCCTAGTGCCAATAGAATAGAAGGGACAGCAGCAACGCCAAACATTGTCCTCCACCTAAATAGAAAAATGTATAAATAAGACAAATAAATAGCGTATTTGCAAAATAAACCTTAATTACATTTTGGCGCATCATGCACCACATTATATTATGTATAGTGATTAAGGCATTTTCTTGACCTATTCACTCAATCTCACTAACAAAGAAAAAAAATAAATATTGATCAGAAGCATACCAAAAAACATATATATTCTACCTGGTCACATGGAGCTTTTCTTTTATTCAGTTATTCCCTTTTTTATTTTAGTACAAATTTTTGGAGGGAGGATTTGCATCAAGCTCTTTTAGTGGGGGGATAGAAACACCTATGATTGAGACATGCTTAGGTGCACAGGGAGCTCATGTACAGCACTACAAGGAACATGGTAAGAACAAATAACGGACAACAAAAAGCCTAATACCACACCATGGTGCATGGGATTGACTACATCAACTATATTGCAGGACTGAATGCATGCTTGGTAGTTTCCGGACAAATTGTTAAAATGCAATTCAAGGTAGCAAATTCAGTACCAATAAAAGGTGGATCCTCAATATAGACAGTTGAATTTGGGTATGAAAGAAAGGAAGCAACCTAACAAGGCTAAAAAGAACATGGGAATTACCACCATTCCTATAAGTGTTTTTTTTTTTTGAAATCCCAACAAAGGTGGTGGTCCCCAGTCAGAAGAGAAACTCAATGCCTTGATTACTTAAGAAGATGAAATGTCAGATGAAGAAACTGTAGAAAAGAGAGTTTGAATACTCTTCTTGTTATATTTCGATACAAGAGAAGAAGTCTATTTATAGACTTTTCAGGAGAGTTTTACAGTAGTTAACCTATTAGGATTGAACTTTTATCCTTTACAATGATAGAGTTAGATTATAACTAAACTACATAGTTATGATAGAGTTAGATTATAACTAAACTACATAGTTATGATAGAGTTAGATTACCTATCATACACGTATTAACTCACACTCCCCCAAAAGTGGCGTGTATATGTTGTGTACACCCGGTTTGGATGAAAACTCATCAAAATTTGCCCTAGGAAGTGCTTTGGTGAAGATATCAATTACTCCATTATTGACCTTCTCATAGATAAAGTGCCTATCTATTTCAATATGTTTAGTCCGGTCATCTTTTTGCTTTGGATTCTTGGCAATGCTCATTCTTGATTGACTATCACTTTGTAAACCTCAAATTCTAACTTTCCATCCAACTCTAACTCGGTGAGGAGTTTTTTAATCCACATTCCCTCATATTCCAAGAGCCATAGCTCACAGATTAAAACGACCTTCTTTTTACTTCTCAAGTGACGATTTCCCCACACAAACGTGCAATAGCCACTCCACGGACCTTCTATCTGTTAGTTCTCCCCGCCACTTGCGTCTGTGTAGACTTTTATAGTTACATCTGGATGTTTTAGAAAATAAGTCCGGACCACAGTGTAAAAACTTCGGTACCTCGGGATCCTATCGATTTGCCTCCATGTGCTCTTCTCGAGGACTACTCATGTGTTGACTCACTATACTCACTTTGAGTATGCAATGTCAGTCTGGTGAGTGAGAGGTAGATTAGTTTTCCCACCAGCCTTTGGTAGGACTCTTTATTCACTTTGGATTCCCCATTCCATCTTTCTTGAATTTCAAACTGGTTCCATTGGAGATTCTCTGGTCTACACCCGAGCATTCCAGTTTACGTAAGTAGATCTAGAATGTATTTCCTTTGGTTGATAACTAACCCTTCTTTTGATCTTGCAACTTCCATTCCCAAGAAGTACCTAAGGCTTCCTAAGTCCTTAGTTTTGAGCTCCTTTGCTAGAAACAGTTTTGACTTCTCTATCTCTTCTATGTCATCACCATTAATAATGATATCATCAACATAGACAATTAGGAGAGTTATCTTACCATCTGTGTAGCTTTTCTAAATAATGTATGGTCTGCTTGACTTTGCTTGAAATCATTACGAACCATAGCTCTAGCAAACTGTCAAACCATGCTCTAGGGGATTGCTTCAAGCCGTACAATGATCTATTCGGTTTACTGCTTGTCTTTGTTGTGGTCTTCTCTTCTAAACCGTGTGGAACCTGCATGTACACTTCCTCCTCAAGTCTACCATTTAGAAATGCGTTTTTGATGTCCAACCGATCGACTCCAATCCTTGTTAACTCGACATCAAAGCAATATCCTGATGGTGTTTAACTTTGCTACAGTGCAAAAGTTTCTTGATAGTCTACACCATATGATTGAGTAAACCCTTTAGCCACCAACCTTGCCTTGTATCTCTCAACACTCCCATCCCAATGGTACTTGACAAAGACCCATTTACACCCTACTGACCTTTTTTTCCTTCTCGGATCTGTCATGCTCAGTATTGTTCTTTTGTAATGCCTCAATTTCCTCTTCAACTGCTTTCCTCCATTCGGATTGTTAAAGGCCTCTTCCACTTTGTCTTGGGAATTCTTATCTTGTCAATGTTAATAAAAAGCTTTGAATCCAGCATTAATTTCCCATAGGCAATAAACCTGTTAATAGGATGAGCGGTACATTTCCTTACCCCCTTTCTAATAGCAATAGGAAACTCATCTAAGTTAACAAAGATAGTAGAATCTTGTGGAATAACATTACCTCCTGTCTCCAAAGCATCGGGACTCAAAGCTAGTTCTTGGCAAGTGTTAGGTGACTAACCGCCTCGGTCAAGTTTCTTTTTCTTCTTGTATAGACACCGAGTTGTCTTTACGGTGGTTGTGGAGAGTTAGGTGATGTATGTGGTATAGTTTTAATCACTGGAGGAGGTGTTGTATAAGGGCTGGTAGTTTTAGACAGAAGGTGTGTCTTTAAGATTAGTACTCACAATTTCATCAGTAGGCTCGGAAGAAGTATTTTGTAGAGCAAAGGTACTTACATCAAGAATAGGCAAGGAAATAATGGGTTGTGGATCATGCAAGGGAGAGATTCCTTGTATCTCTCCCCACAATTTCATTCTGCAAAAAGTAAGGTTTATTTTCAAAGAAAGTAACATCAAAAGAGATATAGGTTTTCTTGGTAATGGGGCAAACACTTGTAACCCTTCCTGACTCGATGAATACCCTATAAACACACAACGTAGAGCCCTAGGATCAAGTTTACTCCTATTATTGCGATGCACGTGAACAAAAGATGTGCATCCAAAAACTCAAGAGGAAGAACAGAGGATAATGGTTTGAAATGTGGAAATTTTTGGAAAAGAGTTTGAAATCTTGCTTGGCATCCTATTGATTAGGTAGGTGGCGATGAAGAGCTTCCCCCATAGATAATTAGGTGCATTGGCGAGAAAATAATAGGGACCTAGTCACCTCTAGTAAATGTCTATTTTTCCTTTCGCCACTCCATTTTGTTGAGGGTGTTGACACAAGTAAGATGAAAGATGCCTTTTTCTTTGAAAAAATACCCAAGAGATTTGCTAAGATATTCACTCCCATTATCACTCCTCACTATTTTAATTTGTTTCTCGAATTGAGTTTTGACCATGTGATAAAAACTTTTAAAAATTCTCTCAACTTCAGATTTTTCTTTCATCAAAAAGGTCCAAGTTGTTCTAGAAAAATCATCAATAAACGACACAAACCATCTAGAACCGAGATGTTTTTTACTTTAGAAGGGCCCCAAATGTCACTTTGTATGATAGAAAATGGTGATGTAGGTTTATAGTGAGAAGGAACATATGGTTTTCTCGTATGTTTAGCCATTTGACATACTTCACAAGTAAAAGAAGAGGGATTTTTATTAATGAAGAAATTAGGAAACAACTTTGCAAGGTAGTAGAAACTTGGATGTCCTAATCAAGATGCAAAAGCATAATATCATTCAAGGGAAACTGCTAGAAAAAACGATGTTCTAAAGCAATTGGAAATAGAAGGATTCGGATAGGGTAGGCCATCAAGGATATATAAGCCGTTACACACCCTATAGCACCGCCAATCACCGTCTTGAGCCACATGCTTGAAAAACACAACCAACAACCCCAAAGTTAACCTCACATTTAATATCCTGAACCAATTTGCTAAGATAATAAATTGCATGTGAGTTTGGGAACATAAAGAACATCGGACAATATGATCTTGCTACTCAATCAAAGAACCACTCCCTTTTCTTTGTTGTAAGGGAACCATCGGCTATCTTTATGGAGGAAGGAGACTTGTGGTTACTATAATTGTTGAAGAGTGTAGGATTTCTGTCATATGATCGGAGGCACGAAATCGACTATCCAATTAAATGCACTAGTTGTTGCTAAACAAGAAATACTACCTTGATGGTTGTTAAGGCATTAGGAACAGGTTTAGATGATAGGTGAGTAAAAATCATTGGAGTTCCTCGATCTGTTTTCTACTAAAGTTGAGGAATTTTCGAGAAGATGCAAGATGGGCTTCTTTACTCGGAATCGGATTTAGGAGGCTTCGATCTGCTTGTTTTCCATGCACCTCAACATTGGTCCATCACATGCCCGACCTTTTTGCGGTGGTCACACCAAGGTCTCCCCCTCCTTTGTTTACTCCCGAGTTGGCGTTTGTAAGAAGAGCGAGAAACTTACATTTCTTTGGGAACCATTAGGGAAAGTCATTTACGAAAAGGCTTCTCGAACCGGTGGTAGTGGTTTAGTGGCTAAAATCCTGCTGGCTCCATCAAATTCTCTATTCATCCAACACCTCCTCTCTGATTTTTGAGCTTATTGTAGAAGCTAATGTCATCGAGACACTTCCATTCATTAGCTTCATACAGATCTATTTGCTGCCAAAGACATTTGGTTAGGACTCAAAAATATTGTGCCACTTTATTACCTCCCCTTGTCAAAGATCTTTGATCTTATTCTCAACTCAAAAGAGTTACGGTGTGTTGTCAACAATAAGTATCTCTGGCAACATTCCAAATTTATGCTGCATTTGATAAAGCATGAAATTTTCTCAATTTCGGGAACCATGGAATTAATTAACCACGACATTATCATGGTGTTTTCACTCAACCAATTAGAGTAAGTTGGGTCGGACTCATCCGGAGCAGGAGTTGAGTCTGAGAGATAGGAAGCTTTCCTTCTTCTGTAATGTACAGCCCTGTGATTGAGACCAAGGAAGGTAGTTGTTTCCATTTAGTTTATAGGATGTAATGGGAGAAAGAGAAGCATCCGAGAGTTGGAAATCGGATGAGCGAGGGCTGTTTTGAGAGCTAATTTACGATGTAGCGAGGATCGAAATTAGTCATGGAGAGATGTAGATCGATCGAAAAAAAAAAAAAAAAAAAAAAAAAAAGTTTTGAGGGGATAGTATCGACCTAACTTGATACCATGTAGAAAAAAAAGAGAGTTTGAATACTCTTCTTGTTATATTTCGATACAAGAGAAGAAGTCTATTTATAGACTTTTACAGAGGAGTTTTACAGTAGTTAACCTATTAGGATTGAACTTTATCCTTTACAATGATAGAGTTAGATTATAACTAAACTACATAGTTATGATAGAGTTAGATTATAACTAAACTACATAGTTATGATAGAGTTAGATTACCTATCATACACGTATTAACTCACAGAAACCACATTGAGGGTCAATCCATGTGACACAAGTATAAGAGTGCAAAGATAACATACCATAGTGGGTTTCCTGCTAAAGGTAATCCAGCCACCAATGCTGCAAGAATCCCAATGCATATAAAAAGTTGATTTATTGATCCAAGTGCACCACGAATTTCAGTTGGCGAGATCTGACCGACAGAAAGAATATCAACAGATATTTCCAAAAACTAGACAACCAAAGCAAATAATAGATCTGAAAATTTTACCTCTGATATGTAAAGAGGAACTATAGCAGATGATATGCCAATACCAATACCAGCCAGTAAGCGGCCAATTATCATAGTCTGGACACTCTGGAACAGCACTAAAAACAATTAAGGCATTTTAATGCATTAGTTTTCAACAAATTTCTGACAGTTGACAAGCTAATAGTTAAGGAAATGATACAAACGTAAGAATTGCTCCAATGATAAGTGGAATAGCATCTAGTTGAAATGTCCTTGTCCTGCCAAATTTGTCTGCCAGTGATCCCCCAGTAAATGAACCAACAGTGGCACCGGCAAGGAGTGTGCTGACGACCCATCCTACTCAAATTACCACCACATAAAAATAAGCAGTTTAAGTTCTTTGAAAAGTTGGACAACTTAAAGCATAACAAATTTGGGCGTATAATCAAAGTAACCAAATTGACTAAAAGGGGGAAAACAACAATTCAACAGTTCAAATGATTAAAAATGAAGCAAATTCTTTTATATATAGATATAAATAAAGCACGCAACAAGAGATGAATGACATGGAGCAGTTGAATGCCGTCAATTCCACTTAAATTTCACTAAATAATCTTCAAGCAATAACCATTTATTTATCAAGTCATAAAACACATCTCAATACAAACACACAGAAAAACACAATAACAGCGATGCAAGTAGAGATCTAAATGTTCATAGTAATTAAAAGATCACAATACATGCCTTGCAAGACGGTATTTTCAGCAATCCCCAGATCCTTAGCTAGATACTCAAGAGCACCATTTACCACCCTGAAGAAAGAAGAAATAGAAGGGAGAAGGGGGGAATTAGATGCATGTAGAATTATCAAAAGCTAAGTTATAACAACAAACAAATCAGCCATGTGGCAGAAACAGTGGCAAGCCAACTGCCAAGATATTGATAACCATTGCTTGTTTTCTATAGCAACAAACGAATTCTTTGCACAAATTCCACTAGAAATTTAGTTTTCTATAATATAATGAATGGGTTAATCTTATTCAATGTATGAACATTTCCAAAATACTGAAATATTCATCATCATCACTTGTTTTATATATATATTTGGGACTCCACATAAATGAAGCATAGAGAACCTTCTGACGCTGGGTTATTGATGGAGAATACTTGTCTGTTTCTAAAGCAAAAATTGCCTTAAGTATATCATTGAGATGCTAAAACCACTAAGATGACAAGTTGAGAACCAGGGAACAAGAGCATGTTCCTTCTGAGTTGAACCAGGATATATACCCTAGATGGTAACCAAATAATATAGCTCCCAAACAAGCAACACCAACAAATGGCAGAACTGTCCCAGAAGATTTCTCCTGAGGGTTGATTGGTGTCAAATCCTCAATGTCTCCACCTGCAGTGTGATTTCAAATGCCATTTGTAAGGTTATAGAAAAAGCAGGTTAGAAAAACTAATTTATTTTGCAATATTGCAAAACCGAGTAAAATTTCTAGATAATTAAAATTTTAACCTTTTAAACACCAAAATACATAAATTTTCTTGCATTCGTTTGAATGCGTCAGATTCAGTTTTAATTAAGTAAAAGATTTCACTACTCACTTGGTGCTTTTACTTTCCATTGATTTTCAAGAAGCAACTAAGCAAGTAGCAAAATTAACAACAAAACAGAAACTAATTGATCCATTTTTTTACATGATGCTCCACACAATTCATGTAGATCTAACAATTCATATTCTTGTATTGAGTTCATATTAAAGTTTCCATCCCGTGCTCTTACTTAACTCATAAATTTAAATATGTTAATAATTTTTGTTAAATAGATTTTGATGTGTTCCATATTCATGTCGAGTTCATACCATAAATCGTTCTGTTTCTTTATATTTATTGTTTTCGTGCATCATGTGCATAATTGACACATCAATCCAGTGCCTCCAAAGTTTTCCTATCTCAAACATTTGATTAATATTTTTTTTTGTTAAAAACGCAGATAATTAACAAGAGCAACTTTTTTTCCATTTAACCAAACAAAATCCTATCTCACTGACATGCAATTCGTTCATTGCGCACAATTTTCTCAAATTAAAATCTAACACAGCTTTAAAAGTGAAAAGAAAAAAAAAACGAGTAAGAGAGAGAGAAAGACCAGACGCTTGAGCTTTGACCGATCGAGATTTGATCGAAGAGCAAAAGGCGGTTTCGAGAACATTTGTGGCACGTACAAGTCCAGCTCCCATTGAAACGTCACCTGAGCTTAAACCGCCGCAAGTGGAACCACTTCGGACGCAAAGATTGCGATTCAAAGTTAAACTCCGTTGCCTAACTTCACTAAGGCGAGGTGAAACTCTCCGTTTTGGGACCTCAAAGCCTAACTTTCCTTTGATTAAATGCGTTGACGCCAGCATTCTGAATTACCTGATTCACAAGTAAAATAAAGAATCGGCCAATCAAAAAAAAGTAAAAAAAGAAAATGAAATTAAAATTAAAATTAAAATCAAAATCCAGAAACTAAAATAAAAGACGAAATCACTGGGAAGTGAGAGCGAGACCTTACGAGTCCGAAGGCGGGGCTTAGATGGTGAAAGGATGAGTCAGATTCCGAGTTCTGTTTAACTGATGACTACAGCTTCGGAAAATCTGCTGAGAGAGAGAAAATGAGTGAAGTGTTCGCTCACTAGAACCTTATAGCAAGAGAGGACAAACTTGGTGGAGAGAAATCAATCAATCAATTACTCCTCTTGTTTTTCTGTTGTTTGTTATTTTTAGACTAATTCTATTTCTCAATATATAGATATAAAAAATTAAAATAAAAAATTAGTAATTATTAAAATGAAAAGAGTAACTTGAAAATATTAAAATTTTATATCAACCGATACGCTCATACCAACTGGAGCGATCAATAACCTAAGCCATACCAAAACGTTGAGATTAGCACAGAATAATGTATAAAAAAATATATGATTTTCTTATAAAGTGAGTGTTTAAACTATATTTTTGTTTTAGAGGTTTAAATTTATTTAGTTTAAGTAAATGTTTAACTTTCATTTCGTTTTTTGAATGTTTAATTTTATTTGTTGATATTTTAAGATTAATCCCTCAAAAAGTTTTATATTTGATTATTGTTTGATGTATGGCTTGATTTTTTATTTTTAAAAAAATTGAAATACCTGGTTTCTAAATAAGAAAAATCTCAAAATTCTTGTTTGTTCAGAAAATTATATATTTCCCAAATTTCTAAATTATTTATCACCGTCAAATGTTATAGGCGTTGTTACCGCAACAATGAAGTGTCCTACAAGATTCGTAAAACCAAAATCATCGTTTGTCTGACACATTTGTCTTTCGTGACATGCATTTTATATTCGACGTTTAATTGGTATCTCATTCATCGATTTGTAACGATGGAATAGTAAAGTAATCACAACGTAGAGAATGGACTGTGGCTGTTGATTTGATGGTGACAAATGATGGATTAAGAGATTTAAAGAATTAAGTGATTTTATTAAAAAAATCAAAATTTTGAGGTATTTTAAGAAAATAAAAAATTATATTTTTTTGAATTTTTTAAAAAATAAATAAATGAAATTATGAAATGGATCAATTGTAATGAATGAATGATGAATTTTTTTACATCAATTGAAGGATAAATACATAAAATATAATAGAATAAATATTAAGTATTTACTTTAACAAAATATAGATATTTAAAATAAAAAAAATATATAATTTGAACCCCTTGTATGTGGAATTTTTACTCAATATAGTTTTAAAGTTTTTTTTTTTTAAAATATGGTACTTTTCATTTTAATTTCTGAAATATTACATTTGTTACATTACCATAAAAGCCAGATTCAACAAAATTGGACTATGAACAATGTTTTCCCAAAAAACCCTCTAAAAATTGCTTGAAGTTAGATCTTCCTAAACTAATCTTTAAGGCTTTTTTAGAATTTACTGTTCAAAATCAGATTTTATTAAATTTAATTTTTAAAATACTGTAACAAACATAATATTTTAAAAATTAAAATAAAAAGTATTATATTTTAAAAAAACTAAAGTAATATTTATAAAATTCCTCCCCTTATATATAATAAAGTCAAAAGGTATTAGTATTTAAAGGGGAGGAGAAGAAAATGAAAAATGTGGGGGAGTGTTTTTGGGATCAGATTTGCAGTGCGTAGGAGATGGCGTGGATGCACGTGGGGGCCGCTTCGTCTGCGCCTCTCTTGTCTCATGTTGCCTGTTGTTTGTTCACTGACCGATACTAAGCATATTGGGACTGACACCGAAAAATCATTTTTTGTTTCAAGTTGTTTTTTTTTATAATTTATTTTTTTATTTTAAAATTTAAATCTTTATATTTTAATATAAAACTTTATTTCTTTTATAAATTTTGAATTTTATTTAATCAAAAGAACATAAAAATCTGCTACAAAGAAACAAACATATCTATTGGGAAGTCATAGCAATTCCTATTCTGTACAAAGGTTGGAAGTAAAAGAATCAACAGTATCTATACTTTTTGTTATGTAATCGTATCCTTACTATATTTTTTTATACAAGTAGGCATAGCCTCAGAATGTTATAGACGGATAAAAATATAAAGAAAGGATATAAAAAATAGAGAGAATTTGGGTATAAGAGGAGAAGCCTTCATTCAAAATATGCATAAGAATTCCGGCTTACAAAAGACCTAATATAACTAGGTACACCACTTAGTTATTTGTGTATAGGTGTCATTTGTCCTTACTCCTAACAAAGAATAAAACTAAAATATTCATAATATTAACGGTAATAATTCTTCAACTAGATCACCAAATGTTGGGCTTAATCTGCTTAATAACCCAATTCAGGTCTGTCCCATGGTCCGCTATCCATTTTCTGAACCTTATCTGCCTCATAAGCTGCCTTTGAAACGTTGTCATTCCCTTTGATATCATGTTTCCCCCTTTTCTTCTCGGTCACTCCAGCCACGAGCCCTAATTCCCCTTTCTATTCACTCTTCAATTTCCCCAATTCTCCTTTTTTTTCTCCACGAGCCATGACAATACCCCCTCCTTTAGAGGATCTTTGACCCAAGGATCAAGGTCTGGGAATTGAGCTTTCAGAGATGAGTAATCCTCCCAAATAACACTCTCAGGTTCGAAATTTGTCCACTAGATCAAAAACTGAGTCACTGCCATACTGTTTTGTTTCACCATGCATTTATCCAAGGCCGCCGCAGGGTAGACTTTCAAACTTACATCCTCGTCCATATTTGGAGGGCATGCAAGGTAACAACCCTATCCCACACTCTCTTCTTCAACAGACTGACATGAAACACATGATGGACTTTTGAAGATGCTGATAATTGTAGTTTGTAAGCAACTAACCTAATCTTCTCAATTACCTTGTAGAGGCTAAAATAACGGGCTGACAGTTTGAGGTGCTTCCTGACCGCGACTGATGTTTAGCGATACGGCTGGAGCTTCAATTAAACCCAATCTCCCATTACAAATTATTTGTCACTGCGTTTCTGATCTGCATACTGCTTTTTACGATTCTGTACTCTCAATAGATTTTTCTTGAGTAGACTGTTCATTTGCTACCTCTGTTCTAATGTTTATTGTACACTCTGCACCACTGAATTAGTATCTCAAGTCATTTTTATGGTGGGTAGATGTAGAGTGCCTCAAATGGAGTCATTCCTAAAGTTGTATGATGGCTGGTGGTGTACCACCATTCAGCCTGGAGAAGAAATTTTGCCCAACTAGTGGGTTTAAAAAAAAACAAAGACTCTTTAGATATTGTTTGAGGCATTGATTGAGTCTTGTAGTCTGGCCGTTTGATTCTGGGTGATAAGTTGTACTGAAATGAGTATTAGTGTCCAACTGCTTCATGAATTCTTTCCAAAAGACACTTATGAAAGTCTTATCTCGATCAGAGATAGTCACTTTAGGTAGGCCATACAATCTATAAATTTTATCTAGATAAAACCTAGCAATCTCAGTAGCTATACAAGGGTGAGCCAAAGCTAGAAAATGACCAAATTTAGTGTATTTACCAATAACCACTAAAATGCAATTGTATTTCATCGAGTGGGCAACTGTCGACTATTGCTAACGCTTGGCAAACGATTGAATATTTAGTGTAAAAGTGCAAGAAAATAATGCCAAGGTGAGTCTTATGCATGCAAGTATACATGGTCAGTAAGTAATACAGCAGTAAGCTGAGTATCGAATCTACAGGAATTGGCCAAGAACTTATTTGCTTAGTTTTTACTTGTTTGTAAGAAAATAAAATCGTCTGAAATAATTTGGATTTTTGATTGAAAATATAGCGAAAACAAAGTAGTGAAAATGGAAGTAGTCTGACAACGAGAGTGTTCAATTGAATGATGAGCGTTGGCAAAGGATGCTTGAATTTATTTATGCCATCCTTTAATAATATTCTGCCTTGGATTTATTGCCGAGCAGATTAAAGGTAGTACTGCCTCTGTCGATGGCAATGCCCTAAGTTAACCATGATAAAAACCCCTATATGTCTATAGTGAAGCTTTTCATTAATTAACTCGATTAAGTGTCAACCTTTACTCCTAAGGGGTAGACTTATTTCCTAAGTAAGTTTATCTACTTGAACATTTTTTGTCGAAGCTTATCGCCTTAGTATCTGACAACTGATCGTTGCCCCTTAAATTTGTTAAGATATTAATGTGCAATAAGCACACTATGTCAACTATCGTATGACAAAGGATTTGAGAAAATTAAGTACTAACATGTAGAAAATAATGTCAAGGTATTTAGATTATTAAAAACCAAACATAAAATCAGTGTTAATCGCAAACATCCCCAACCAAACTGTAAAAGCTTAGTCCATGGTTAGGGGGTCCTTCCACAAAACATCATTGTTTCTCATCATTATTTCAAAATAAAAACAAATAAGACTAAGAGAATGGGCAAGAAAGAGATCCGTCGATGCAACCCTTCGAATGGTCCAAAGCTCTCGATCTTAGCTGGTCGAACCACGCGCCTCTCGGTTCACCACGGTGCAACCTCTCTTCAATCCCCTCAAGTGGTGGTTTGAGCTCATTTAAATAGGCTTGCGTTGAAATCCTAGGATAAACTTTTGAGTTTGAATTTTGAATGCGCAAAGGATTTGAATCCTAGAGTTGACATGTACAAGGTCCAACGACTACCTTAACTGATTATCGGACATCAATCTTTTGCCAGCCGAGCTTGGCATTGTTTAGTCCATCTATACCAACTGCTACTCGGTAATTCTCTTGTTTCATTTCCCGCGTTCTCTGCCAGCGCCTCTCTGCCATGCCCCTGCCTGTGTCCTACATCAAAACCAACAAAATAACATTTTATACTGGCAACAAAATAGCTCCTAACTCCTTATGCAAATGCGTGAATTTAACAACTAAATGCAAACATATCTACTTAAAGGCAAGCAAAAGCATTGTAAAATAAGTATAAAAATTATTACTTTTGGGGAGTTAACAACAACCCTTCAATAAAATCCATTAAAATAACTTCTCAGGCTTTCTATGGAATAGGAATTGGTTGTAACAACCCTGGTTTAGCCACATGCTCACCCTTTGTTCTTTGACAAACCTTACAGTGGTTGACATAGTCCTTAATAGAGGTCTTCATACCTGGCCAATAGAAGTAAAGTTACATTCTGTAATATGTGACCTGCACCCCTAAATGGCCCCCTTAAGGGGAATCATGTAGAAGAACCAATAAATCTTTTCTCAAAGTCCCATGAACTCTAATATAGAATATGGTTTTATACCTGATAATCCCCTTTTTGAATGACCAATCCTTCACACTATCTGTATTAATTGTCAGTGCAGTAATCTTGTTTTTGGCAAATGTATCTTTCTCATAACTACCCTCAACTTCCATGAACCAAGTTGGGATAATTTGAGTGGCCTGCATCTGAAAAATTTTTTTGAACTAAATTTTTTTGGATAAAGCATCTACAACTAGATTAGTCTTTCCCTTTTAAATTGTATCACATAATCCAGTCCTAGCAGTTTGGTTAACCCTCTCTTTTGAATGAAGAAGATCAACTTATGCTCTAACAAATGCTTGAGAGGCTCATGGTCTGTCTTGATGATAAAAGTGGCTCCTTCTAATGTAGTGCCTCTATTTAGTAACAACTATTAGGATTACAAGGTATTCTCTCTCATATATTGAAAGATCATCATGTTTAGGACTTAAAGGCTTACTCAAGTAAGCTACCGATCTTCCCTATTGAGAAAGCACAATATCAATACCCTTGGAACTAGCATCAGTTTCCAAACAAAAGAGTTTGGTGAAATATGGTAAAGCCAATGCTAGAGTGTGGCACATAACATTTTTTAACATTCAAAGGTCTTTCTTAGCTGCATTACTCCAACAAAAATTGTCTTTTTCAACATATTGGTGAATGGCCTACTAATTTCTCCATAATTTCTCATAAATTTTATGTAGTATCCAGTAAGCCCCAAAAATCTCCTTAATGCTTTCAAATTCTTTGGCAATGGTCAATCTCTCACAGCTTTTAGCCTTAGCTGGATCAGTGGCTACTACATTTTCTGAAATGATGTGCCCCAAATACTCAACCCTATTCTGGCAAAAAAACACTTGATTCTCTTAGCAAAAAAGTTGATAAGATTATAACAACATCAAAACTAACTCCTAGTGGTGAAGTTGATATGTCCAACTCTTGTTGTAGATAAGAATGTTATAAAAGAAAACCAATACAAAATATCTCAAATAAGGCCCCAAAAGATCATTCATCAAGGACTGAAAAGTGGCAGGGGCATTGGTAAGACCAAATGGCATGGCCTTAAACTCAAAATGACCATGATAAGTTCTAAAAACAGTCTTCTCAACATCTTCTGGTTTAATTCTAATATGCCAGTAACCAGTTCTTAAATTTACTTTGGAAAAGAATTTTACCCTGATAACTCATCTAACAAATTTTCCACAATAAAAATTGGAAATTTGTTCTTAGCTACCTATAATCCATACATAGCCTCCATGAATCATCATTCTTTTTTACTAGAAGACATGGAGAAGCAAAAAGACTTTTACTTATTTGAATTATTGAGGATACTAATATTTCTAAAATTTGCCTCTGAACTTCTATTTTCTGATAATGGGAAAATCTATATGGCCTTAAGTTAACTGGTGATGATCTATTCTGCAAGATGATGGCATGATCTTGAGTTCTCACCGGTGGCAGTCCTTGTGGGCTCTTCAAAAACAGATTTGTATACTTGCATCAGTGTTTCCAATTCTGGAGAAACATTAATTTCAGTTCCTTCACAAGTTAGCAGATACATTTCTCCCAATATTTTAGAATCATTCTTAGTCAATCTTTGTAGTTTTTCTCCTGAGATGATTATGAATTTAGTAAATTTTCTTTCTCCATGCAATAACACAACTCTTTATACTTTAGCAAAACTCAAAGTCATAAAATTAAAATCTATAATTATAGGGTTTATCTTTTCATCCAATTCACCTATAATATCATGTAACTCATTTCCATTTGCAGTACCCTAAAATCATGCTTAAAATGATGACCCTCCATCCTCTAACTCAGTTATTTGCTCTTAGTAGTGCTATACAATTTGTCACCATTAGCCACTGTGATGGTGAGGGGATTAATAAAAATAACTTATACCGCTTCTTTGGCCCAGCAAGTTGTCACAAAACTATGTGTTTTCCCACTATCAACCAAGATATTCAATGGCTTTCCTCTAATTGTCCTTTGTATCCTCAATGTGTGATGGCCTGCTGATGATTGCGTAAAAGTACTATTTTTCTTGCCTTTTCACTCATATTATTGTTAGACTTAGGCTCATTTTAGTTGCATTGATAAGCATTCATGCATAGTTTTTAGTTTCCTTGGTTAATGATTTTGGTATTACATTTTGTTGGTTTTTGTAGAAAATTCACTGCTGGTTCGCTCTATTTTGTGCAGGAGAGGATTGTCGTGGCAAGTAAGGAGAATAATAAATGAGTTGTCGAAGCTGATTGCCGCGACATATTTGGATAAATACTTTATCCGCATGATTATCTAGAAAGCAAAAGATAAAGCCTATATTCAAATGGGAATTTACTACAGATAAAGACATAAGATAAAGAGAGATAAAAGGGATAATTATTCTATTTTACAAGTAAATAGAATTTATCTTTCTTTTCCTAAGAATTATCTCTTATTCTTATCCTTATCACATATGATAATTATCCATATTTAAATTTAAATACACAACTGGATAGAGATAATTTCTCCATAGATTTCAAACGTATTCAAACTCTTATTCTTCATCTCTTTTAAGGAGATTGCAACAACAACATAAGGGAAGTCAAATTAGAGGGAGATCGAGCCAAAGGGATTCACGCACCAAAGAGTTTTCATTTCCATTTTATTTCTATTTTGTAATCCCACCATGTCTGGGTTATTTTCCTTGTTATTTTTTCTTTACCCAGCCATGAAATAAATTTATTTGGCTTGGGATTATTGGGTTTTTTGGTGTTGAGAAACGAATTGTTCTTGTTCTTGGTTTTTAGTTTCAATATAAATTCATTGTTTATCCATTCTTGGTTTTTATTATTGTTTCAAGTGAGCTTGGGAAAGAATCTTGAACGCATCCATTTATCTAGGCTCGAGAGAGCTAGATTCACGAAACGAATTGGATACGGTTTCCATTTAAACAACCGTTGGTGGGAACTAATCTGCTTTAGGGATAAGGAAAGGATTTCAGCAGCAAAAATGAGTGAAGATTGATGTTGTCCACCCAAGGTTAACGCAGTGATGTATCATCAAGGCATGTACAATCATCAATTCTTCGGTTAGGGATAATTCGAAGGCATTGAAGAACACTCCGCTAAACATTAAAGAAATAACGAGTTGCAGCCCAGTTGCCATGGCAATCACTCTGCGTTGACTTGCCACGACAATTAACTCGCTAGGGCAACTACTTGCCACGAAGAGTCATACTTCTAGCAAACTACTCACCTTAGCAATTACTTTCCATTGCAACTACAAGCCAAGGCAATTCTTTCAGTGATCACACCAATACTCTCGATAACCCGACCTACTCTCTCAATTCGGTTTCTATTTCCTTTATTTCAATTCTTTAGATTTAGTTTACTTTATCTCAATTCATTATTAGTATTTAATTCTTTAAACATTTGCGTGACTTAAGCAAAGTGGCCCAAACCAATCCCCAAGGAGACGATACTCGATACTTATCATTTATTACTTACGACGTGTTCACTTGTACCATTTGCGTAGCACTCAAAACACGAACAAGTTTTTGGCATCGTTGTCGGGGATTGACAACTGGTGTTAGTTGTTTTTGTTATTGCATTTTTTTATTTTTTACTATTTTTTTGTTTTTATAAAAAAAATCAAGTATGCTACAAAGTTAAGGGACATCAACATGAGGAGAAATAAAAGTCGATCTATTCGAGAGTTGATGTGGGAAGATAGGAATCAATCCAATCAAGAATTTGTTACACTCACCGATGATTACCTATACCAACCGAGAAAAGCCCAAAGAGCCTATACCGTGGAAAACTCTTGCGATTGTTGTGGAGAGCATCATGTGTTTGAAAATTACCCTCAAAATCCCGGTGCATATGGATACATTGAGGACCATAGATAGAACCAGCAGCAAAATCATTTGTGGTATGAACAAAAAGTTCATTTTTTTTACCATGACCGTTTTGTCACGGCAACAGGCATGCCTTGGCAATATAGTCCTTATCAGCAGCCAAGTTTCTCAGCAACAGATATGCCAGGGCAATATATTTCTTGTCAAGAGCATTCAAATTCCCTAGAGGAAACATTTTGAGCTTTCATGGCTAGACCCAATTCTCTCATCGAATTCAATCAATTGCCATCACAATATGGTAACTTTCAAGAACTATCAAATTCTATGGATGCGAGAATAGCCAAGATGGATGTACTCTTGAGAGAAGCGGAAGATCAATGGAGGAGATTAATAATGTCTTGGATAATATGCACCAACAATTTATTCATAGGGATATTGAAATCCCTATGCAAGAGGACAAGGAAAAATGCAAAGATAGCTCTCTGATGTGTGAGGAACAACTAAAACCTCCAAGTCGAGAGCATGCCAATAAGAAAGACAACACTTGATGAGCCTAAGCAAAAAATTGCCATGACAATGATTGAAGAGCCTGAACAGAGCAATGTCACGACAACACTCCGTGAAGCTGAGAACAACAATGCTACATCAAATTCTATGGAATCTGATGTCCATAATATTATATTGTTGATGCTGAAGAAAGAATTTGAAGATTGATCTTATCCACTTTTGCCACCGCAATTGAACGACCACATGTAGGACCAACACGATGGCAATACTGTGTTAATGGAATATGAGCAGATGATGAATGAACCTTTTGAATTTTTTAAAAACTCACCTAATCCATTGCAGGCATTCATTGAGGAACCAATGATGGTAGATTTGAAGCCATCAAAATCTCTACTGATGGAGATGTTTGAGAGGCCTAAAGAAATGGTGTTTGGGCTCGTGAAGCTTTTCAGAAAATTGGTTATTCCCTTGACTTAAACTAAATTTTGGCAGAAGATTGCCATGGCAATTGGCTAGAACAACAATTGCCACGACAATGAAGGCTACATCCAACCATGATGGAAGTCAAAGATAATGAGGTAATTAAATGGTTGGGTGTTGATATAATTTTCCTATTAATATATTTATGCCTTTAGGAGTAATAGCAAGGTGGAAGGTATGCATGGATTACAAGGGAACATGAAAGAAAGACACCTCCACCAAGATAGCGCGAGTGGGAGTGGTTGCGATCTTAATGGGCCAACTTTTTTTGGGTAATATTGACAGTCGATGAAGGGTACAGATGGACTATAAGAAATATCGAAAGTGACCCTTATCAAGTTTTCGTTAAGGCAACCATATTCCCTTTAATTTTTTTGTTTAATTTGATTTTAGTTTTAGTTTTAGTTTTTGTTCTTTTTTATTTTTTTATAAGATCATGATGTTGAAAGAAGCCTAGAGAGTCAGACTTGTCACGGTAAAAGAACATGCCACAACAACTGCCTCGATCCTATAAGAACTTTTGAGCTCACTACTGAATCGATTGGAGCAAATTGAGGCAAAACATTAGCCCCTGTGATTCCAAAGCCACTACCTCTGTACCATTGAATTCCCCACCTCCTGATGTGCCTTCAGAGACAACATCGAAGCATAAAACTTTACCACTAGACAAAGTTGAGAAGGAGGGTAAGGCAGTTGAGGAGGTAGAGGAAATTACAGATAATGACCATGCACCAACTCTACCACCACCAGCAAGGTGAGGCAGCATACGCCTCAAGCAAACGGCCCAAGGGACACTACGGGTTTGAGGTGACGACCTCTTCTATTAACTCATTTGTATTTCATTTTTTTATTTGTTTAATTTTTTATGCATTGAGGACAATACTTTCTTCGAGTTTGGAGGTAGGGATTGTCTTTGTTTGTTTCATGTTTAGTTGCATTTGCATTTATTTGTTCTTAGTTAGTGTAACTTGCCATGATAGTTTACCTAACTAAACTAGTTAATAACCTCCTTGTGATATCTGATGATGATTTATTTGCCACGACATTAGGTTAAAAGAACTTTTGACTCTAGGCTTAGCATGGAAATTTTCTTAGGATTTCGTTATGATGCAGCTTTAATAAACACTGTTGTGACTTGTTAATTTAGGAGAACTTAGTGAACCTTAGGCAAGAAATATTAGAAAAATTCTAGAGGTGCCCTACTGGCTCTAACAATAATAATAATAATAATAAATGAGCCTTTGCTAGAGGTGCCCGGAACTGGTTCTAGTCTTAGGAATTTAAAAAAAATGCTAGAGGTGCCCGAAACTGGCTCTAGTATTAGGAATTTTAAAAAAATGCTAGAGGTGCCTGAAACTGGCTCTAATTAGATCGCTTGCATCGACAAGTTAATAAAACTAAGGTTTTTCTTGGAACTCCTAAGATTACTTGTATATGACTACGCACACACTTCACTTGCATCATACTGAATTTTGAGTAATCTTTCTATATTTTGCCTAAAGTCACAAAGGTAATTAAATCTAGTTGCTACGGTTCTGAGAATTGAAGTCTGATAAGCAACTTGTTCATGTTTGGTAAATGCCTTGGCAGGTGCTTGTTAGTTTTGCATTGCTTGAGGACAAGTAATAGTTCGAGTTTGGGGTTGCTGATGAGTGCGTAAAAGTACTGTTTTTCTTGCCATTTTCACTCATATTATTGTTAGACTTAGGCTCATTTTAGTTGCATTGATAGGCATTCATGCATAGTTTCTTAGTTTTCTTGGTTAATGATCTTGGTATTACATTTTGTTGGTTTTTGTGGAAAATTCGTTGCTGGTTTGCTCTATTTTGTGCAGGAAATGATTGTCGTGGCAAGTAAGGGGAATACTAAATGAGTTGTCGAAGCTAATTGCCACAACATATTTGGATAAATCTGGATAAATACAACTTTATCCGTAGGATTATCTAGGAAGCAAAAGATAAAGCCCAGATTCAAATGGAAATTTACTGCAGATAAAGACAGAAGATAAAGAGATATAAAATGGGATAATTATTCTATTTTACAATTAAATAGAATTTATCTTTCTTTTTCCAAGAATTATCTTTTATTCTTATCCTTATCACATATGATAATTATCCATATTTAAATTTAAATTTAAATACACAGCTGGATAGAGATAATTTCCCCATAGATTTCAAACGCATCCAAACTCTTATTCTTCTTCATCTATTTAAAAAGATCGCTGCAACAACACAAGGGGAGTCGAATTAGAGGGAGATCGAGCCAAAGGGATTCACGCACCAAAAGAGTTTTATCTCCATTTTATTTCTATTTTGTAATCCCACCATATCTGGGTTATTTTCCTTGTTATTTCTTCTTTACTCAGCCATGAACTAAATTTATTTGGCTTGGGATTATTGGGTTTCTTGGTGTTGAGAAACGAATTGTTCTTATTCTTGGTTTTTAGTTTCAATATAAATTTATTGTTTATCCATTCTTGGTTTTTATTATTGTTTCAAATGAGCTTGGGAAAGAATCTTGAATGCATCCATTTATCTAGGCTCGGAGAGCTAGATTCACGAAATGAATTGGATATGGTTTCTATTTAAACAACCATTGGTGGGAACTAATCCGTCTTAGGGATAAGGAAAGGATTTCAGCAACTAAAAGGAGTGAAGATCGGTGTTGTCCACCCAAGGTTAACGCATGGATGTATCACCAAGACATGCACAATCATCAGTTCTTCGGTTAGGGATAATTCGAAGGCATTGAAGAACACTCCGTTGAGCATTGAGAAAGCAACGAGTTGCAGCCCAGTTGCCACGGCAATCACTCTGCATTGACTTGCCACGGCAATTAACTTGCCAAGGCAACCACTTGCCAAGAAGAGTCCTACTTCTAGCAAACTACTCGCCTTAGCAATTACTTGCCATTGCAACTACAAGACAAAGCAATTCTTTTGGCAATCACACCAATACTCTCGATAACCCGGCCTACTCTCTCAATTCGGTTTCCTCTTTCCTTTATTTCAATTCTTTAGATTTAGTTTACTTTATCTCAATTCATTATTACTATTTAATTCTTTAAACATTTGCAGTGACTTAAGCAAAGTGACCCAAACCAATCCCTGAGGAGATGATACTCGATACTTATCATTTATTACTTGCGACGTCTTCACTTGCACCATTTGCGTAGCACTCAAAACACGTAACACCTACATTTCTAGTTAGAGCATTTATAAAATCTCTAGCTCTCCTTCTTGGTGTTCTATGTTGGATATACTTCCTTTCCATCTTCTACAGTTTCTTCTATCTCCCATAACTGAATTTCCTCTTCTATAAGATTTGATTGCTTAACTTTACATTGATGACCTAGAATAAACTTATCGCCATACTTGAAGAAGTGGGGCTTGTGAACCTTGACCTTGAGCCTCAATTTTTCCTTCAACCCACTCACAAAGCTGGAAACAAAATAACCCTCTTCTAAAAAGTATTGTGCATGAGCATGTAGGATTTCAACTCTTTAAACCTTTTCTGGTATTCCTCCATAGAACTTCTTTGCACTAACTTGTTGAATTCTTCAATGATGTCATCACAATTTTTATCATCAAACCTATGATATAGGTCAGCCGTCACTTCCTGCCATGTTGCCTTGTTTTTCTGCATTATATATTCACCAAACCATGTTTTTGCCTTTTCAGTAAGGTACATGGCTACAAGTTCTAATTTTTGCTCTTCAAGAATTGCAAAAATAGAAAAATATTTTTCACACTTCCTAATCCAGCCCTTGGGGTTATCTTCATAAAAATGTACAGTTTTACTCTGGGCCTAAGATTAAAAGTATTCCAGTTAATACCTTGGCTAAGCTTTTCAGGTTTAATAGGCTCTTGAAGCAAAGAGGTATCCCCTTTCTCTGAGCAATTTTTACCAAGTTTAAATTTTTTAGTAGGTAAGGTAGACCCTTGTGGCTTAAAAGCTAATATTCCAGGTTCTTCTAGCTTTATTTCATACCGTTCCTTATCATCTATGACGGTAATATAGACCAGTTTTTTACATTCCTGTTTTGCTTGAGTGCTAACAAATAACATGTTTTTCTCAGATGTGATAAGCTCCAAGCTTTTTGTTTCTTCAATCAGCAGCCCAATAATTTTCTTCAAATCTGCTTGATTCTTCTCTATCTTGGTTTCAATCTAGTCCATACGATTCTCCAAAGTGCCTTTGTCAACCTTTATCCAACTATCGTTGAATGTCAGCCAAGTTAGCATTTTTACCCATCTAATGTGATTTTTCTGGCTTTTCCAGTGTGAAGGTGGATCTAAATAACCTGGCTTTAATACCAAATTGTTATAGACGGATAGAAATGTAAAGAAGTAATATAAGAAACAGAGAGAATTTGGGATATAAGAGGAGAAGCTTTCATTCAAAATATGTATATAGATTCTGACTTACAAAAGACCTAATATAGCTAGATACACTGGTTTGTTATTTGTATACAGGTGTTATTTGTCCTCACTCCTAACAAAGGATAAGACTAAAATACTTATAATATTAACGGTAACAAATCCTCAACTAGATCACCAACTATTGGGTTTAATTTGCTTAATAACCCAATTCAAGCATTTCCCGTGGCTCGCTATCCATTTTCTCAACCTGATCTGCCTCATAAGCTGCCTTCGAAATGTTGTAGTTCCTTTTGATAGCGTGTTTCCCCCTTTTCTTCTCAGTCACTCCAGCCACGAGCCCTAATTCCCTTTTTCTATTGACTCTCCAATTTTCCTAATTCTTTAATTTTCTCTCTACGAGCCATGACAAGAGTTTCTTTTAACCCAAATGTTGTAACCAACTCAAGCTTGACTCGGTTAACACTTGATTCAAGTTAACTTGACTCAAAATTGAGCTTGACTCGAGATATTAGTGAGTTAAGTCGAGCAAAGCCCAACTCAACTCGATAAGTTCGTGAGTAGCTCGTTATTTTTTATAAAGTCTTTTATGATTTTTTGGGTGGCTACCTTAAAAAAGTAATGTTCCAAGAAATTTAAAAACTAGGTGAAAACTCTAAAAAAGTTCAATGAATTGCTAAGTAATTTACCTATAAAATTTTAGTTTCAAATTTCCAAAACGTTTTTTATTTTTCGATAATTAAAAATATTAATTTGTATTAGTAAGAAATTAAATTATAATAATATGTTTTTAATTAAAGTCTTTCCTTATTCTTTTATTATTACTTTATGAATAAAAGTAGAGAATGGAAAAGTCTTCAGTTTCTACTTCCCATATAAAAAATACGATTGAAAGTTAAAACCCCGAGATTCCTAAGACATTTTCTCCTTTGTAGTTCATCGAGGATTGTTGAGAAACTAAAAAGAGTCTCACACTCGAATATCGACTTTATCTCTAACTCGGTCATGACAAGTTTATTTATTTATCTCCTCAAACCTCACATTTTTTCCTTCTGAATTTCTATGTTTATATTAAGCTCTAATAGTATCACTAAATTTTACCTATATTTTAAAAAATAAAGTAAAAATTTTGGCAAGCTTAACGAGCAACGATATTTTTTTAATGAGCACGAGTCGAGCAAAATTTTATCGAGCTTAACGAGCAACGAGTCGAGCAACAAGATTTTTTAACGAGCACGAGTCGAGCACTACTCAACTCGCGATCAACTCTCTCGATAAGCACCCTTAATGTAGACTAAGCTAACTTGATAATGATCACCTTCAAAGACTTTCCCTTTAAATATTGAACAGCCCAGTTCACTTCATCAATCCGACTGGTAATCTTCTTGTCAATCCCACACAGCTTCAAGATTTCCTCCCAAATAATTTTAGAAAAAGAACACTAGAAGAAAATGGTTTATAGTTTCACCAGTCAATCAACATAACATGCAACTATTGATCACAAGAATGTCCATCCTATGTTATTTTTTATTAGTGGGTAAACAATCTAGCAAAGTTATCCATGCAATCAAAGAATGCTTTGAGATATGCAGAGGGAATCAGATTAGTTTCTGCCATGAAACTTTAATTATTTTGTCCATATTCTCTTCTCAAATTCACCTAGTCTTGATAGTTTCCAAATCGCTGAGAGGAAAGAAGAGAGTTGTTGTAATGACACAAAATTCAGGTTAGCAAATCGTGTCTCGAACCGGGTAGTGGACCTTTATGTTGGGAGCCCAATTGAGAAAATTGGCATCAGCTTTATTCAAGTTAAGAATTTTTGTTGGACCCATTATGTTTGTGGAAATAGGTTTGAATTTTAAAATTGATGGGAATGGGAAAAATGGGAGGATATGTTGAAAAGAGAGAGAAAAAGAAAAGTAGGAGAGAAAAGGGAAAGTGAGAGAAAAAAGCGTTGGGGGAGATTCAAACTTTGATCTACTAAGATTCGGCCGTTCACTGTTTACACCTCCATCACTATTGTATTTATCTCGTTGAGACGAGTTTGTCGGCACCAGTGGTACCGCTATCGCAGTCACCATTAGAGGAGGTGAGTGAGAGAAAGTTTTGGGCTTTCCAGTTGAGGAGGTTCGAGAGCTCAAAACAAGAAACTGAGACCACCATAGTGCCTATCGGCGTCGAAAGAGTTGGAATAAGGTTTGTCGTTGCCGTCCAGTCATCAAAAGCTGCCGTATGCGCTACCACTCGCTGCCCTTGTGTGTGGGCAGCTATATCAGCTCGAGTTGAGCCATTGGGCCAACCGATCGAGTTGGCCTGTTGAGCCGAACCAACTTGAGCCGCACCCGCGTCGTCAGCCGTCGTTGACTTTTTTAGGGAATCTTACCCGAGGATTTCTTAACGTTCCGAGTCTGTTGGCACAATCCGTTCTGCCAAATTCGAACCAAGTAAGTTATTTTTACATGTTTTATCCCCTAAAGTAGTTCGATAGTGGAAAATGGTTTATGTATTCGTATTTGTTTTATCTAAGGAATTTATGGACTCAAATATTAGAATTAAATGGATGCTTAGAGGAGCTTGGAGGGGGATTTATCGCTTTGGCTTAAGGTTAGTATATCTCAAACTCATATTGATTCATGAGCATCATAAATGTGATTGATTTGCATGTTATTATCTGTAAAATAGGTAGACGATGAATAAGTATGTGTTGAGACCGGTATTACAAGACTTGGTAAATATTGAGATGCCTGATGAACTTGAGAATATTCGAGACTAGTATGAGCTTCAGAGACCGTGTAGGGTCGTTTGAATATTTGTATAATTATTTGATTGGTTGATTTACATGTTGTATTGCTTGAGTGTTTGGAATATGAATTGGCATGTTCGATGAAAGTTATTTTAAATGGACTGATAATTGGTAATATTCGAATAAATAATTATGAAGTCAGTAATTAATATTAATTGAATAAATGCGTTAGTAAACAAACTCTAATGACTTTCATAAGCTTTAAGGATTGAATAAGCGTTGTAACATCATAATTCGAGGAAATTGTACGAACCCGTGAATAGGTACCGATACTTGTGGAAATTAAGGATTTCCAATAAACTATTTTAGAATCGGTACGCGTGTGAGTACCGACATCTAGGGGTATCGTATCGATACTAGTGTTCGAGTATTGGTACCCACTGAACGAGATAATCTTTAATTCTAATAAAAAGATGAGAAATTGACGTGAGTAATAATGAGATAATATTTGTTAATAAAGATAATTAATGAGTAATAACTTGGTAAATGTTGAGTGACTTGTTTTTATTAGCAGCTATAGGGATCCTTGGTGGATCGTGTGTGGTTACGTGTTAAGGAAGGGCACTTGTGTGGTTGAGTCACCTTGATTGATGAGATTCGAATACCCGGTGTGAAAATTTTAAGAGATGACTTAAAAATGTTTAAAATTTTAAATATAATAAGAATTTTAAATTTTTTTAAGGTGATAAATTAAAATTTTAAAATTTTTGAAGGGTTAAATGTGGATTTTTCAAATTCTTGGGGGAACCAGGGCTCTCACTGGCTCCCAATATGCTCCTTCCCTGTAAGTTATCCTTTTCCAAAATTTGTGATTGACAAAATTAACCAATTATATATACTCTCGTTTTTTTTTGAAGGAATCTCATGTTGCTCCTGGGGGAGCTAGAGTTGGTTGGCAGCAGATATGCTCTCTTAAATCTAAATGAGGCTTAGGAATAAAAAATCTAGCTTGGAACAAAGCCTTTATTTTGCAACTAATGAAGAATATTCTTAGAGGACAAAGTTCTTTGTGGGTGGCCTGGGTTAACGTATACTTGTTGAAAGGGAAATATTTTTGGCAAATTGAGAGCAAATCAGTTCACTGTTGGACTATGAGAAAAAAATTAAAATTAAGGACTGAAGTAATAACTATAACACCCTCGACCCGGATGTCATAATTGAGCTTCAAGCCCAATCCAAAAACCGTAAAAAAATTCTCAAACTGTGTTTAGCCCAAACAAGTTAATTCTCAAAGCATTTAAAGCAACAGTTGAAAATATAGATTAATAATTTAAATTGTTACAAAGGAGCTCCACCTTAATTTAAAACGTTTAAACATTCGACTTAACTAATACAATTTTAAAATAAAGATTGCAAACTCCAACATGTAAGGTCCTATGAATACATAGCCCACTAAACCCAAGTATCGTACTCTGGAAAAACACCACGTGCTGGAATCTCGAACTAATAGTGCTCCTCGATCCCACGATCCAACGATCAACATACACACGGAAACAACGATTCCGAGCGCTAAGCTTACAAAGCTCAGTGGTACACATCTACTCTACTATACTTCATGTTAATCATAAGCATAAGCATGCAAGCTAGTACGAGCAAAATGAGAGATAAATAAACATGTGACGCTACCACTAGTCGCCTAAACACATGCTCTTATCATAGCAATTATCATACATGGCACACAAGGCCTAACCATGCTCGTAACATGGTATCATAACATCATATAGATATGATGTTACCTCTAGCTGCTGAATCATATAGCATAGCAAGAAAGCATATACTTCTCATAGCATATAAGCATTATACCATAATATAGGAGTGATGTCCGGTCCCACTAAGTATCGGGATCATACACTTGGAGTGAGGTCCGATTCCATTAAGCATCGAGTTCATACACTCTTTAGGGTGAGTCTCGGTACCATTAAGCGTCAGGATACATACATTCATGCTCGAAATCTCTCATCAAGCATCTTCGAATGAGTCTCGATCACACTAAGCATCAGGTTCATACATTCAGAAATATTTGACCATGGTGTTACAACACACTCTTTCTCTTAAAAGTTCTCATATTCTTAAGAATTTTAATTAGACTCCAATTTTTTTGAAAATTTTAAATCAAACCCTTCAAAATTTTTTAAAAAAATTAATTTAAAATTTTTAAATATTAAAAAATTTAAAGAGGCTCGCTCAAACTATGTTATCAAGATCTGTTCCTGATAACTTGCCTGCACCAAAATTTTTTATGTAACCTAAAAATGATATTTGCAATGAATCTAAAATTAACAAAAAAATTATAATAGTGATTTATTTTTTTAAATATATTGTTTAATTTTATAGAAAAACATTTATTTATTAAAATATGTTAAATAAAATTAAATATATGTTACCAATATCCGCTCCTTATTACTTGCCTGCACCCAAAATTTTTACGTAACCGAAAAATGATATTTGTAATGAATCTAAAATTAACAAAAGAATTCTAATAGTGATTTATTTATTTTTAAATATATTGTTTAATTTTATAGAAAAAAAACATTTATTTATTAAAATATGTTGGTTTTAAGGTGGAAAACATTTATTTATTTTTTTTAAATAAGTGTTCGGTGAGTAAAAAGAATAAAGATAGTTTCAAGGGGGAAATAGCTTATGTGTGGGTAAATTCTTATATTAGTCCTTATAATATGTATAAGTTGTGGGCTTAGTCATTATACTCTAATTTGATCAATTTAATTATATATTTTTTGAAATTTCGATCCTTAATCAAATAATAGACGTGAAACTCAGATAAATTGTACTATTAGTCCTATAGTATGCATAAATTTAACAAAATAATTCTTCTATTAGTCCTTATATTATGTATAAATTGTGTTATTAGTCTTATATTATGCATAAATTGTAGATTCAATTCTTGTTCTCCAATTTGATCATTTTAAGTCATGTTATTCAATCATATTGTCCCCCATAATATTTGAGTAAGGATTAGAATTTTAAAATTCAAAAAAGTATAAGATTAAAATTGACCAAATTAGAGTATAGAGATAAATCCACAATATAAGAACCAAAATAGAATTTGACCTTTTGGTTTCAAATGTTTATAAATTTTAAAAAAGAAAAAAAAAAGCTTTTCATGTCAAAAAAGAGATTATTTTTATGTTAAAAGGGGAAAGTTAAAAATACTATTATCTTTACGTTCCTCTCGTCTAAGGTGTTTTAGACTAAAAAAACAATTGTTGAATTTCAAACGTTGAATATACGAAGAAAGTGTTTCTCTATTGTGTGACGGTGTATGTTATCCAATTTTGTTGAGGGGGATTTAACTTTACTTTCTGGTCAAATGCAGTAGAGGAAGATTCTAAATTAAACCAATATATTCACGAGGGTGAAGAAGGTGATATGGTTAATTCGAGCAGTTATTTCTCAGACAATGGCTTAAGTTTTTCTCAGGTGATCCTCAAGTTGTTGTTACTGATCGTGTTTTGACGGATGTAATGATGATGGGGTTGGGTAACGAGATCAATCAAGATGTCTTTGAGATGGTTCCTTGTCCTACTAACGGTGACTCTTGAGCCAGGTGTATTGACATGACGGACGGTAACTTTCAGGGACGGAACTGCATATTTTTTGGAGGGGCTCTTGTCACCCACAGAGGGATTTTATTTTACCTTCGTTTGTTATATATTTTTTTAAAAAATAAATAAATTATAAATTTACTCCTCACCTCTGAATATTTATGTTTTGTCTCAATTATAAATCTTGGTAACTTTTGATGCCGTCGATTATGATCGTGGTGGAGTGTCAGAGCAGTCGATTTCGTTTCCTGAATTTCAGGGTCACCGTTTCAAGAGGAAATATATTTCTCTTGCCGATCTGCATGACAAGACATTATCGATTAAGGAGAAAAAAAAAGAAATTATGCCATCAAAAATGCAAGAAGACTGGAAAAGAGATTATATCGTGTGAATTAGCTGATTATTCTCCTACTGACTCTAACATCGCTAGGAAGCAAATTCTTACAAGATCTTTTAGAAAAGCTCTCGAGTTAGGTAAAAGTCTAAGGGTGGAGATCATTGGGAATGAGACGGAGGCGGGGGAAGAGATGGTGAGGATAGATATCCAAACCAAAATAAGATCTTAAATTACGTTGGCTTGGGTAGGGTCGATGGACTCAGGCGTGTGCTGGTTCTATTTGGTCAGTCGAGCTGTTTTGCAATTTGGAGAGTTATCACAGCCTTTGACGATTGGGAAGTTTGGGGGGTGGTACCTGTAGACGGTGCAACTATATGTTGGGGTCGAGGTTTGATTTTTTTAGGAGCTTAAGTTGGGTTCTAAGATGTATCTTTTAATTGATTGTATTTTTTAATCGGTGTGATTTTGTTTCTTTTAGGTGTCCTGTTTGATTTTGTTTTGATGTTGTTGTTGTCTTTACTATTGTAAAATATTCTTTTGGTGTGGGTTTTGTTGTAATTCTAATCAATCTACTGCTCACAGCGGTTGATTTGATTTTTAATTTTGTAATAAAGATAAACTTTACTGAGAAAAAAGATATACGAAGTATTGAACATAAATTATAAATTTTGTTTGGTTTGTTACCTAAAATTAGAAGCATTCATTGGGCTGCTTGGGATAGGCTTTGTGTGCCTAAGAAGATGGGTGGAATGAGATCTCTTTAAGCCTACTCATGCAGCAAGATAGTCGTATCTGCCATTATACAAAGCGAGTTATTATGAACAGAGGCGGTTCAAAGATTTTAAGGGCCTCTCGAGCAACAAAAAATTAAATTATAAACATTTAAAAATCAAACATGTTCACTTAAAAGGTGTCATTCTTTTTGCATGTTTAAAGTTTTAGATAATTGTTATATATATATACACACACAATTATATATACAAATTTATAATTTTTTACAACCATTTAATATAAGTTCTCTATTTTTAGGGCTTCTCTCTCGGGGGCTGCGGTTGCTCCTATCGCGCCTGTCCAGAACCCACTAATTATAAAGTAAAGTTGGATTATAAATTGGTTGTTAATATGTTTACAAGCATCTCACGGTTTCTGTTTAACATTATTTGCGAGCAGATGTGGTTCATGATTCGGTTGAGTTTTTTTTGTCCACTTGCTAAATCATTTTTATTTTGAATAGATTATTTTATTGATGTTATTTTTACAGTGTTTTATTTATTATTACGGGTAAATTATACCATATACTATTAAACTTAAGTTTAATATCAACTATATTCAATATAC